>JACBWW010000016.1:8997549-9150092 GCA_020086605.1 Lanius collurio
GGAGTGAGGGCCGCGGGGCCCTGCGGTCCGGGACGCCGCGGGGCGCCGGGAATGCGCGGCGGGGTCAGGGCGGGGCGCCGACCCCCACCCAGGACACCGGGAGCGGCCCTGCCCTCGGCCCGCCAACGACGTGGCCCCTTTTCCCCTTCCTTTCTTTCTTTCTTACTTTTTGTTTTTTCCCTCTTTCTTCCCCTCCCTACCGGGGAAATTGTGCTGTGAGAGCAGATTTTTGAAATATCTGGCGCTTTATTTTTTTTTTATCTTTTTTCCATCGGGACGGGCAATAGCTCGCTGTGAGCCAAAGGAATCTGGAGGCGTTTATAGCAAAGCTGGTGGATGCTTTTCGTTTTCAAAGCCAGAGTCTCCTGAAGAAATATGAAACACTTCTCAGTAATGAAAGGCATGTGTTCTGGGAGGGAAACTTTCCCCATCTGCCTTGTAACACAGGAGGAACAGACGTAAGGGCTAATATTTACGAGGAAAAGGTGCCTCTTGTGCTAAGCTGCTCAGTTTTGGTTTTCTCAAGTTTTTCACGTTCAGAAACGCTTTGCCATCACTTCTGTAGTTTTCGAAGTGTTGGCATTATTGTACTACTTGTACAAAAAAGGCATCATTTCTAAAACAATACAGCTTTAAAAGCATGGGCTTGCCACTGGAACAGGTCTAACACATCATACTACTTAAAAAGTTGGCTGTGAAGCTGGCCAGACTTAAAAGAGGCATGTCTTTTAAATAATATGAAAATCTTTCTTGATATAAATAGATATCACACTTGTTCAGAGGAGAGAAGGCTATGTGGCTTGTTTTGCCCTAATAGCAAGGTAGAATTGCAAAGTAGCTTTGTAGCCATGAGAATTGTATGTGGGAACAGAAGAAACTTACTTGAACACTATGTTTAATGTAAACCTCACTTCAATCTATTTGAGGTGTTTGGAATTGCTTAATTATCTACATTATTTGTGTAGTGTCATGAGTGCACTTATAGGTACTGACTTTAGGCAGTTATCACAAATTAGAGCAGTTAATTTTGTTAAATTTTGAAGTTTTCTTTCCCCTCCCCCAGCACACATTCCCTGGAAGGCCTGCAGATTAATTACAAAAACAACTGCTTTGACCACATTTCCTCTGATATTTTTAAACTACAAACAGAAATAATGGAAAAATAATTGAAGTGCATTAGAGTAATGCCTATTGAAATTCATAGTGGGAGTGTTCAAAGTGTTAAAGGTGCTACTACTTCAGTTGGTCTAACCGAATACAAACATATGCAGAAGAACCCGTTTCAACCTGTATTTTTTAGTTCATAATTACTTTTATTTTTAGGTAAAGTAATTGAATTTGAAGATTTGCTGCAGATGTGTCTGCAACTCACACTAATGTTTTAGCTGTTGTGTTCCAGTTTGGTTTTTGGTTGCCTTTTTTTTTTTCCCCTGTGGTGTTTACTCTATACTGTAAACACTGAGAATTTCTCCTGGTGTTGAGAGAACAACAGCAGGCGTTGTGGGAGCTGCTGGAAGCGTACCTGACTCTGCCACCTGCAGTTTGCTGCTTTGAAATGAATCGCTTAACCTGACATGGCAAAATTTTCAGTAGCTTTCTGGTTTGTTTGGTTTTTTTTCCTAAAAGAAAAGAATGCAGGTAGTTGCTTAATTTATACTCCTCCATATTTGTGCATTTTTATGGTGGAACTTTCTGAGCAGAGCAATATCATTCAAGAGAACTGCACTGAGATTTGTGGATAAACTTTGGTACTAAAATATTTTTTCACTCTCTTCACTTTTCTATGTCTTTCTTTTGATTGCCTTTCATATTAGCAGGTAACAGGCTGAAAAGCCCACATAACTTCTTTGAGGATGTTTTCCTTTCCAAGATGAGCTCTGATAGGCCGTGGTTTTTTGCTTGGCATGCTGCACAGAGAAAATTCATCCTATTGGATCAAGGCTGTGTATTATCTTAAGAGGCAGGATGCTGAGTGTAGCTTTGTGGTTCATGCAAGAGGGATGTTGGTCATAGTCTGTATCACATCAAGTGTTTTTGCAATTGTATTCAGTTTTAGTAACGTTTCGTGGTAAAGAATAGGTCTTGGTAAATGTACAGAATGCAATTTTTAAGGTTTACAGAATAAATATTCATGGAAGAAACTTTTCTCATGAAATAAGCATGCATCGTGATGAGCTTTTGAAATAATTTTGGCGTGCCATTGATTTTTTTATGCAACAATCTATCTACTGTACGTATTTAAATAACTTCAAATAGTCAAAAGCCTTTATAGTACTCAGCTTAGCATTTTTATGTAAAGCAGTATCATCCTGAAAGAAGTTTTGGATCTTGTCAGTACAAAAGTATTGCTTCACATACATTTCTGTACTAACCAACATTTTTCCTTCTCCCTCACCTCCTTCCCCCTCCCCAATTTTTAAGGGTTTCACCTTTGGCTTGTCCAATGGCCATCAAGTGACAGTGAGTGTTAACTGCGGGAGCTCTCCAAGCACAGCGGCTGCTGGGATGTTGCGGCAGAACGGCGGGAGTAACAAGCGTGGTTTGGGATTAGCCCGACTGTCTACCTCCAACTTCTTCACCATCTCAAATTCAGGGAATTGGGGAATGGGGCGCAGCACCAAGAGCAGCTCTCTGAGCAGCATTAGCTCCAACTCTGACTGCTATGATAATCCTGTTGTGGATCCAGAATATATCATGCAGCTGGTGAATGATGTCAGAAAATTTGCAGATGTGCTACTCTATTTGAAGGAAGCCTTTCTTTCAGAAGGTATGGCAGTTGTTCTTAATTCTTAGATTTTCTTAAACCCTAACGACTCTATTTGTATGTTTTAACTCGTGTTTGCTGTGGTTGTTCCCCCTGCCCTTTACCTTCACCAGTTATCCTCCCTTCCTCTTCCCTCCCCACCCCCAGCATGCTGATTACGGGAAGTGATGGTTTTTAGTTTGGGTTCTGTATTTCCTCACCAGAAGAGTGCAATCTGTTTCATAATCATTACAAGGGAAAATAAGTTCTTAGCAGCCTGTCTTGGCTGATACTTAAATTTATGGGACCATCAACTGATCGGTTTCTTTAACCACTTGAACATTTTTTCTAATTCCAAGCAGTTCTATTACTATTTTGGTTATGTTTCAGTTTTCTAGGATGGTTTGGTCTTTGAAAGTCTTTTACACGAGTAGTTTGAGTTTTAAGGTAGAATATAACTACACTGTCTTCCTTTGCAAGAGAAGTATTTACCGTCTTCTGCCAGCAGGTGGAAACTGCAAATTTCCTTGCTTGTGAGAGGTGTGAATTATTGTGTTGCTGTTCCTTTTGGAGAAATAGCATTAGTCCTGTTTTGGTCCTCAGCAGGAAAGCTTTTATCTAAATTTTGTGAGATTAAAAGCTGAAGTAACAACCAGAGCAGTTTTGCATAAGATATCCTGAGTACTGAGCATTTGCAGTCACCTCGGTGTTCAAGTGAGTGTGCACACAGCTGAAATACTGCTGCTAAAAGGTGTGTGAACCTTTTAATTCTTAAAAGAGCAGTAATTTGACACTAGTGCTCATGTTGTGTTCTTCTAGGTTTTTGCTGACCACACAGGATGAGCAGAGTTATTTGTGAGGTTGGGTGTCTGGTGGCTACTGAGAGTGAAATGGGCATCCTGTAGGAAAGGACTATTAAAACACTGATTCCTGTCACCATGCAGCAGTAGTTAATTACTTGTCTGTTTAAAATTTTGAACTCAGAAGATCCAAAAAAACTAACATGGAAGACAGGTGTCATCATCTTGTTTTATACTATGGTATAGAATTAATTTGTGAAACATTGTTGTCCATTTAAAGGATTTATAATTTTTAAAGGAAAGATGTTTCTCTTCCACAGTTGGGAGTGTTTTTTGATCTTTGTCCCCATAATATAGTGAGCTTTGTAATGCTGGCCTTGCTTACTGCTGGCTGGAGACAATCTCCTAGAAGCTGCATAGTTTGATTTGCATTTTCTAATGTTTGGGAATGTTCACAGTTGTCTGTCCAAAAACTAACAAAAATTTACTAAGATGGTTGAGCAGACTTCTTGTGCATAAAATTCTGGTTTGTAACACTTGCAGCTTACCACCAGCCTGAAATTAGTTACATTAATTATTCCAAGATGGAATCAGTAGTGGGGATAGGAAATTGATTTCTTCCCTTTTGGAAGGGCTGCATCAGTGACTGTTTATATTTGCTTGGTAAGCATTCCTAGAGTCTGCTATAGGTCTTTCAGCTTCTAGCCACTGTTCCCTCAGCTTTTACATGAACTATTAGTTGTTGTATTGCCTCTCTGGCAGATATGTCTGAACTCCTGATGCACCATAGCTTCATGCTTGGCCATGTGGCTCCCAACTGTCCCTGTTCTGCTGCTGGGGTCTGCGGTGGTTGGCAGCTGATTGCCACGAGCGTGTGCCTTCAGTGTCATCCTGACTGATGCTTGTGTTCCCTGTTTGTGGTACCTGAGCTGTTGTGGAAGAACCCAGCAATTACTCACCCGTGGTTCACTTAACATTCATCTGATGTAGTGATCCAATCTTGGATGAAAAATCTAAGAGATTTTGGGCTATAACGTGTTTGTGTCTAAACTAGAACATAAGTGCCTTGGGATTACAGACTTGAACTGTGTTTTGTTATGGTACCAATGTAAGTAGATTTGTAACACGAAGAATAAGTTGAAGTCTCTTGAGGGGAGTATTAGGTAAGTGAAATGTTCCATGCTAATGTGATTTAATTTCTTACAGTAGTCTCATTGTCATAATGCTGAATAAATTTTTGATACCTTTCAACAAAGGGAAACCCAAACCAACAATGAACCAACCAAAGCACTCCAAAACAGCAAACAAAAGACTCTGAATGTAACTGTAGAGTTTAAAAGTTTAACAGATGTTTGGACATGAGCAAGCTGCAGTAGTCTCTTGCCTTTAGTGAAATATGTGTGTTCCCTACCTTTCAGTTCTTGCCATCCCTTAGGCCTTGTACTCATTGGATTTAACATTCTGTTATAAATGCTCCAGTCTGAGGTATAAGATCAAGATACTTTACCATTGTTTTCATTAAAGGAGAGCTCTAGGCAGTTTTTGAACCTATGTCAATGAATCCAGTGCTGTTTCACAAATTTTGTATTTAATTCTACATGATGACAGGCTGAAACTGTGGTGGTTAGTGCAACTGATGCAGTTAGTGCATCAGTCTCTTGGTCCAGTCTTCAGCTTATTTTCCAGATGAGCAAGATTGTCATGTGGCTAGTACTAGTAAAGACAGTTGTTGTTAATGTGTTTTTGTGTTTGAACTGAAAGGTTGTCTTCAGTTGTAGCCTTTGGACTTTATGAAGTCAGAGATAACTGAAATTTATTGAAAAGACTCAAAATAAGTCAATCTTCTTTCTTTTCTGATAAGAAGAAAATGAAAAAAATTCCCTAGCAATCCCTACCTGGAAGGCCAGATTTGAGAGTGTATGTTGAATTAATACTTAGAAGACTAATAATTTCCTGTAATTTATGCTATTCTTAGTGCTGTTCATTTGACTGGTCAGTTTTATTGATGGCATTCTGTTTTCCTGATGTGCCCCTTTAGGTTTACTCCTTTAGGTTTACTCCTTTTCTGTTCTAATGTAAATCTCAGGTACAAACTGTTAAGAAATAATGGCTTGAAAGCTGGTGAGTTTTCTCTGTTTTCTCTGTGCTTTTTGAGTTCCAACAATAACATTTCAGCTATCGGCTCAGAGTGTGAGAAACTTTTATTGTCACTCTCAACTTAGACCCCTCTTTGGAAGGGGAGGACACACAGGGAAGTACAGTTTAAAGGCTGGGGCCAATCTGTGGTTTTCAGAGTAGTGGCACTCAAGATGAGAAGTAAGTTCCTATGGTAAAAGCAGTTTTAGGAACTGAGTTGTTTGCTTCCCATGGAGACCTGCTGAGGGCTTAAAAACCTGACTACAGAACTGAAAATATTCAAGATTTTGAAGTGTGTGAGTTATATTTAAGGTGAATCCGGTAACTTGAAGAGGTTGCTCTTGTCCCAAATATGCAGAACCTAACTCTTACAAACTTGTATTAGAAAATCTACTAGTTCAGAAAAAAGATTGTTTATTGCATGGATATGCAAAGTTGAGAATCTTTTCAATAGGTATTTTTGTATGAGGTTGCTGACTACAGCCCAAGCTTTTACTGCATATAATAAACTTTATTGTTGCTTTAAGTAAATGATGCTACTGTGTGGTCTTTGCTCAAATGAGATTAATTTTCTCAGGTTTAAAAAGATCACACAAAAGAATATTTAGGACACAGTAAAATATCTCCTAATTATGAATTGAGAGTAAGTATTTCGTCTTTCAACAGTACATAGTAGCTTTTGCTTGTATTGCATTAGAAAGGGGGGGAGCATACCTGTTTCCCTACTCTGCAGGTAGTTAGCTACTAGTTTTGTGACATCTGCTGCCTTTTTTTTTTTTTTAAAGAAATGTAATATGTACTATAAGGTCTGCCCTTGAGACTGTGAGAAATACTGTGTTTCATTATGAATAGCTCTAAGCGTAAAATTTGCATGTGGGTTAAAAGTGCAGGAGTAATTGCATTTTAATATGTAGTCTTCTTGACTGTACTTTAGAATATATTTTGAAAGTTTTTGCTTACTTTATCACAAACTTTGAAGTAACCTTCAAAGTGTGATATTGTGTCCTTCATGTGGGTAATTCTGCATCCTTTTAATGTGCAAAAACTTTTTTCTTCAATTTCAGCCTATCTTCAACTTAAGTAAATTGTAGTTCATTCTAAAATGTTAATATACTCTTTTTTCCCAGGTATTTTAGAAACCAGACTAGCAAGATAAAGCTATTATCTTTCATTTCTCTGAGGATCAGAATGTATCTGATTTTTTAGAGTTTGATAGATTTTTGGTTTGTGGGTTTTTGTGTTTGCATGTTTGTTTTTGTTGTTTTTTGGTTTGCTGGGGGTTTTTTCTGGGTTGTTTTTTTTTTTTTTTGGTTGGTTTCTTTTTTTTAAACTGAAGCAGAGGCAAAAGTACTGCTGAAACTGGATGGCCTGGTCAGGAATGTTTACATTCTCTTTATAGTAAGACCAATACTTTCAAAAGCATCAGGAATGCTACCTAACTTGAAACCTATCATGTTGTTATTTTGAAGGATAGGATATTCACCCCGGTGGGACTATCCTAAAGGTGTCTCAAGGTAAATAGTTTCCTCAAAATGAGGAACTTGTGATCTCCAGTGACTTCAAAACCTTCTTTTAGCACCACGGAGATTGGTGTTAATCACATGCTACAGTAAAAGCCAGAAGCCTTTTACTGAATATAGTGCCTGAGGCTCAAAGTTGTGATTTCTCTTCAGCCCTTTCTGGCTTGATAATGTATATTGTCCCTATTTATAGTATGATTAAGGCACTGCAGTATTTTTAGCATTCCATTTTAATTTTTTTATTTTCTTAAAGTCTCAAATAGTAATGTCCTTTTTATCTGAGGCAGTGTTCTTAAAAGTCAGTTTGTCCTGTTTTGCTAGGGAAATCTGAAGTTCATTAGTTATTGCAGTGAAGATTACAGATTGAATTTATGATACTAGGTGTAATTTTGCTGTTTGTTCTTTATTCCAATTTTGATGTTTCTCAGTGGAAGCTGCTGTCTTTGATACACCTTAAACTAGATGCATTTACCTGTCTAATGACACCTCGTAGTATGAGTGCTTGGTAGGTGGGCAAACTGCTCTAAAGGAGGATCTGACAAAGTATTTTCTTCGCAACAGTTTCTGGAAGGAATGTTTGCAGGAGTTTTTTATATTTGTTTTGCTTTAAGGGCAGTTGGACTGATCTCTTTAGCCTTTTTGTGGAAGATTGCTGATTTTCTGCTGGGGTGGTATTTTGTGTGATAAATAAACTTTTATGAGAGAATGGAAAGTAAAATGTGGTCAGGACAGCTAACTTTTGGGAACTGTGAAAACATAGTGATTATCAAATGTGTAAACAACCTGCTTGTGAATTATTAAATGACCGTTGAGAATTGGTAGAAAAAGGTAGAGGAATCCATGTAAAGTGTAGCACATTGTCTCTCTTACTCCATGTAGCACAAAAAAAAGGGGAAAACAAACTGTCTAGTAACTAATAAATAATATCACAGAATTAAAAATACTTGAGGATGTTGACAAATAGTCTAAAGTGGAATTTTAATATTTATCACTTCCAGAGTCTGTCAAAGCTTGATATGCTTGCAATATTTGAAGAATAATTCCATGATTTATTATTAAAATATAGGGTTTTTGTACGTTGTAGCTCTATTCAGACTTGATCCACAAGGAACTAACTGCATGTTTAAAATGCATTAACCTGTAATAAGATTGTTGATCCTCTTGCTGCTGAACCAAATTAGGTGTTAAAAGGTGAATTCTGACAACTTGTATTTGCTGCTTCGGGTGTTATTGTTCCCATGGCAGAGTTAGCAGATGTGTCCTTGTGAGCCCCAGTAGCAGGGAGGCCACGACTAGGCCAGGACTAAACCAGGCTGGGGCAGCGGGAGGGAATAACTTCTGACAGTTCTTCTGCTGAAATTGCCTTTTTATTTCCCCCCCTCCATCAGCAGCTGAATTGTTGATACAGCTCTGTAACTGCTTAAAATCTACAAGATGCATCTAAAACTGCTGTTTTCTTATTATAAAGCTTGTTATGTTTGGGCTTTTGTTTTAAACATGCTATTTCCACAGCAGTTTACGAAGAAACTTTTGCCTGAGCTGCTGTGATCTCACTGCTTCTTCCTGACACTGGTGTCAGTTCTCTGGTCACTGCATAGCAAGCCAAGTTTTGGGGGCAGATCTGCCTGAAAACTAATGCTAGGAAGAAAGGAACTAATTTTTAGCCATAACAGTTCCATGAGTTGGCTGTAAGGTTGTGCTGAGTACCAGCAAAAAGGGAGAAGGTGGCTGGCAAAGGAATGAGTGGCCAGAGGTTAAAATGGAGCAAGACTGTGAAGCTCTAGGCAGAGTTGGTGTGGCCCTCCAGTCTGGCATCACACATACACTGCTAAAACCTGTCCCAATTCTGTTGTCTACATTATTGAATGCTAACTTTGACAGGGATGTATGAAAGATAAGGTGGTGGTGGGGAGAACAGCAAGCAAAAGTGCCCTTTGTAGATGGAAAATTAATCAGTCACCTTAGCACTGTGCTTTTGTCACACTTGAACTTGACAGTCATCTTTTAAACTTGCCTTTCTGAAACCTGCTTCTTACATGCAAAGTCATATCTGCTTCCAGTCTTTCTGACCTGGAAATTCCTTGGTATACCCTTTCACGTATCTCCAAGTAGTAGTCACTGTTAAGTATAAGTTCTGTCAGTCTGAAACTGAAATTGTCCTTTCACAAATCTGAAATAGTCTTTCAGGGTGAAAGATGTGTAGGATATAAACAAGAATAAGAACAAATTTAATACTGCCTTAATTTTTTTTAAACAAGTAAAATTATTGCTGAGAACTAAAAGATAGTAGTAGTGACATTTTTTAAGAGCTTTTCCTGGGTTTTTTAATGGCAAAACTTAGAGGAAAAAATTTGACAGCTGCTTCTCTCAGTGGACCACAGCAAACCAGAGACCTCCTGGTCATTTTCCCATGCTTTCTTCACTTTCACACCTGTCCTTTTCTGGTCTCTCTCTTGGACAGAAAGCACTGAGGTCCCTGGCCCTGAGTTATGTTCCTGTCTGGCTTCCTCAAACTTGAGAAGTTATGCCAAGAAAGTAGAAGTTTGATGTATGGCTGGATAAAGGCAAACCCACAGCAATGCAAAAAGAAGTATTTTACGGTCAGTTTATGGGAGGCAAGCATAGCTATGAACCAGAAATTACCTAAGCATAGCTATGAACCATAGGTTTTCCCTGGGACTGTTGCATTATTCTGGGAGAGTGAACTTTCCACCTTTCTTTTCATTTCACTCCAGATCATCCCACAGTCTGTTTGCCCAAGCCTCCTGTTTTCTGTGAGTCTGCTGTCTGCAGGCTTTTGTCAGGGAGTCTTGGGCTTTCAGATGCTGTGACCAGAGCCAGAAGAGCTGGGTATTTTGTTTTGTTTTGCAAGTTTGCAGTGGTAGTGCACTGCTTAATTCATCTGCAGTCATGGAACAATTCTTCTGTTTTCACTATTCTGAACAACAGGAAAAAACCAACCTCCTCTTGAAGTTGAGTTCAAGCAAATCTGTGTTCTTCATAGTCAAAGTGTAAGCTGCCTGTTAAATGTTGGTTGCTAATGTTGGATAGTAAATGCTATTTCTTCACTTTCAGGGAAGATTGAAGTTATTATTTAACTTAGTGTGCCAGGAGATAAGTTTGTGGCTGATAGTACTACCCCTCCCCCAGTTGCATACTCCACATTCCTTCAGAACAAATGTTCACTTGTTGCTATAGTGTCTAAGATCAGCAGTCAGGAGGGGGGTGTCTTGAAGGCCTGTGAGTGTTTAAAATGTAAAATCAACCCTTATGTGCAGTCAGATATTTTTGTTGACTTTAATAATTAGCATATCTTTCTTTAGGGAAACTGACGTATTTATAAGAGAGCACGGGTATTTTTCATTTTTGTGTTGCTTTTGAAGTACAAAAAAAAAAATAACACAAGGAAAAACTTTGTTCTTCTTCCTTTTCACATTTCTGATGCACAACAGGAGCTTGAAACACTTAAGGAGCCCTAGCTCTTGTATTAATTAGCATTAGCTTCCCTTTCCATCACAGCAACTAGACTAATGGAACTGAAATTACAAGATCAGCAAGATGAAACGTCACTAGTGAGGAAGAGGATGAATAGTCATATTTTCCTTTTTGAAAGTAAAACTAGGCCTTTCAACAAGAAAAATTCTTCTAATGTAGTTTGCAGCTTAAGAAGCAGGAACAGTTGAACCAAAAACCAATTTGCATCTCTCAAAGAATTCTGTCCTAACATCTGAAAGATAAGATTTGATCCATACTCAGTCTGAGTCTTGTGTTCTAAACAGTAATTCCCATGTACATGTAGGAGTTCTTGTGTTTAAAAACAAAACCTGCTTCCCATAAATGAGTTTCCCACTCTTGGCAAAATGTATTATAGCAGATCCACAAAAATATTCAGTTTTCTCTTTTTGCTGATGCATCAGTCTATCGAAGTTGCAACATAAAAGAACATCAATACAAATAATTTTTGTATGCCTGACAGCATAGGCTTAACAGCTGTGATTGTCATCATAATGATCTTGACTTCATGAAGTTTTCATGGACTAAACCATTCATTTTCACAAGTTTTGTTGGAAGTGTTTGTTCATCCTATTTATGTAGCTAGGTCGCAGAACTGAAGCTGACTTGTTTCTTAATTCTGAACAAATGTTCATCTAATCTGACAGTTTTAGTGATTTGATTGTTAGGTCTGATGTCTTGGTAATGGGTTAGAGTTAGAACAGCGTGGCAGGGTAGAAGATTTGGTACAAAGCTTGAACCTTGGTTTTTGTAGATGGCTGTTTCCCTTTTTTCAGGAAAGTAGGATTTTTATGGGGATTTATTCCTTTGTCTGCCTAAAATGCCCTTTTTTCTGGAAGACAGAGGTGACTCATGTAAGGCTGTAGAAAATAGTTGTGTTTGAGTTAAACTTTCATCTTAATGACATTGGTTTCTGAAGAGTGTAACTGCAAAACCTAGGACTTGAGGAGTTTTCTTTTGCAGAGGCCGTGATTTAGCTGAACAAAGGATTTTTTCCTTTTCACCAATTTTTTTCGCATTTATTGCTTGAATTATTTCTTGGACTAATTTTTAGAAGTACATAGGAATTTTTACTTGCCAATTACAGTTATTTTTAGTTGATAAACCAGTTTTAATCTTAAGTTAACAAAACTTGCCTCTTCAGTCTTGTTTTCTTTGTCATGACTGAACTGCTTCAGCTATTTAAGCTATTTTAGTAATATAACATGTTCCCTTTTTCAAGTATGTTGATTCTCTCTGCTGTGCATAACTTGGGTTCAGGGCCAACAGGTGGCTGTTGCAGCAGTTCATGATGACAGTACAAGTTCTGTTAGTACTGCTTATCAGTGGGACACAGAATGACCGTGGGATTGTGGATGTTGCTGCACATACATGCTAAAGGGAAGAGGAGGTTCTTACTTTGGAAGGAATTGGATGTTCTTCTAACTCTTGTAATATCCCAGTCCTTTCCTGGTTTTAGAAATCTGCAAGATGGGAAAGACCTAGTGAGGAAGTTTCAGGAAAGATGCATTAAAAAAATGAAAAAATAATTGAAAACCTCAGTTGCAGGATTGTAGATAGTTAAGTTGCAGGAAGTATATTTGTGTGGTGGAATTAAAGCACCTTCATGCCTTTTAAGAAAGAGGCTTTGACATCTTTAGGACTTGGGGCCAAATGTTAGTTTTGTACTTAGCATTTCCAAGTTCTTTTCTAAGTATTAAATTTAAATTTTTCCAGTTTATGCAGGTGTGATTTTTTTAGGGCTCTGTGTTGTGAGGAAATGTAACATCTCAGTTAATGTTCTACTTTTGGACTACAGCTATATTCTTAGCTCTAGTTTGAAGATCAGATGTCACTGAAATAGTTATGGACATGGTATTCCTGAAGCATTACCTTAAAGACTGCTCAGTGTTCACAAATTCATTTTGCTGTTTTAGTGTTGATAGTGGTATGAATGAATTCTTTAGTAGAATGCTTCTCTGTGCGGTTTTTTGTTTGTTTATCCTGTAGACTTTTTAATTTCATTCATTCATTGTGTACAGGGTATGTAAGGTATTTTGTACTACCACAACTATGGAACTACAAGATCTGTCCAGTAGTTGTCCAGCGCTGACAACAAGGGTGAAGAAAGTGTTCACTGGAATCACTAAAGTGGAGCTGCAGAGCAGCTGAAGACTGGTAGCCTAAAAAATGGGCTGTGGTCTCAGCTCACAAGTAGGTTGCTCACTCCTGACAGATGAGCAGTTGAAGGAGGCAGCTTTTTTGAGGGGTAGTTCTATATCCTTTGTGCTGAGTAAGCTGCAAGTTGTTTGTCTGAAAGCTTAGTAGCTTACATGAACTGTGATAGTTGAGTGAAGACAGTTCCTGAAGGGCCTTGAGAAAAGTGACTGTGATAAATAGTTTATGCCCGTGGTGAAGAAGGGGAAACCAACAGTAGGATTTAGACTGCAGAGTGGTCAGATTAAATGCTTTCTGGTGTTCGTGTTGAAGCCCTTGTGTTAAGGACAAGCAAACAAATTCAGCAGGCAATGGAGAACTCCTCCTAGCTGTAGTTGTCTTCAGATCATGACTAGGCATGAGATCTTGGACACGGTGGCTGCGAACTTAATGTGGAAAAAAAGCAATAGGTCTGGAGCATACAAATTTTTAATTTAGCATCGATGCCTACCTTTAGTGATACTAGGGAAAAACAGCTGGGTAAATCCAGAACCACAAAGCAAATAATTTGTGGTGCTTTTCATCTTTTTGTTGCAAGGTATTTGTGAAGAAATATTACTCTATTAAAAATTTTTGTTGAGATGTACAGTGAGTTAGTGTGGTGTTTTGGGAAGTACAAGTGCCAGTGTGACATCAGTTGCTGCCTTAATGATAGTGTTACTGTGTTTTCTCTTTACACAAAATCATCAAAGGTGCTTTGGTGTGAAATAACTGATACCAAAGCACTGTACTGCAGTGGGGATTGACTGTTCCTGAGCCCAGTAAATGCGAAGATTTTTAAAGTGTTTCCTTTGGACCATTCAAATGGCTCTCTGTCACCTGTGTGAGTTATGCAGTCAGGCTTTACTCTCTTGGGTGGCTGTTTCAGCAGGACTTCAGTGAAGGAACTTCAAATAATCCTTAATCCTTTATGTTCACCAGTTTTCTAAAAAACTAATGTTACTAGCGCTTGCTTTAGTGATTTGAATACCACTTAAAATCTATGTTGATTTTTAAAGTGTAACTTTTTTCTTTATTCAACAAACCAGAAGTGAACTATTATCACATCCTATAGTAGTCCATAATTATGTTTAAAGATCCTTTAAAATAAATGCACCAATTAACACACCCATTGTTTAACACCATATAATTTCATAATCCTGGCTTTGTGTGGTCTTTTGAAAGTTAGGTGGGCAGGCAGCAGTAAAATAGCTTCTTCACTCAGTCAGTGGCTTAGGCTAAAAGTGCATGGAGCAGGCATGTAGAACAAACAGCATTTTAGACTAAAATTAACATGAGTTAAAGGTTAAGTATTGTTTGATAATCTCTCGATGTTGGTTACCAAAGGTTAAATTCGTTTGATTTAGAATGAATGAACCATAACTTTGATACTGCCCTTTCTGCGTGCAAGTTTGATATGGTATGATCAACCTGCTGGTGATTCTTTCATTTTCCAATTTGTTCTCTTTTTTTCAGTAAATTTGTGCTGTAAATGTTGAGTGACTATTACTTCATATAGTCTCAGAACTTGAACCAGTATGCAAGGAACGTAGTTGCTTAGAGCATAAGAGTTCTCCTTTTATTTTAACAGTGTCTTCCATTGGCAGCTGTTCAGTCTAGTGACTGTTTTACTAAGTTTTAGTGAAATATCCTTGAATAAGAAATAAATAACTAGTCACCACTAGTGATATGGTTGCCTTTCCCAATGGATGTGACTTTTTGTGAGCTGTGGCTGATCAGATTTATTGCTAATGTGTTCACACTAAAGCGTATAGTTTTATGTCCACTTGACAATTTCCAGTTCTAACTTAAAATGTGTTCTGAAACTGCTGAAATCCTCACCTAGCTTTATTCTTAATCTCTGGGAAGATTCCAGGAAATGAACAGTGACTAAAATGACCATGTAGTGTTTTCACTCATTTGTCAGAAACAGGTAAGTAAGGAAACACTAGCAATTTTCATACTGGTTTCAGGTCTCTAAATTTTGGTTTAAGAAAAGATTAAAGTATTCTAAAGATTAAACTGCATGGCTGAACACATCTAGGTTAGTTGACTGGAATCTCAAGCCTAGTAGAATAAAAAATTAAAGGCATGTAGGGTACAGCATATTGAAATAGATTAAAAGCTGCATTGTGGTAGTTCTTTTTCTGAAAAGCTTCCCCCCTTTAACAAATGGGGAATTCATCTATGAATTTAAATGTGAAATGAATATGAAGTAACAGCTTTTCTTCTGGTGTCAGTTGGCAAACCAACAAAAGGAAAATATGTAACTGCTTTCAGTGTAGGCAGAATTAGAAGATTTTGATATATTTTGCGTATACACTGATTTAATTGACTTTTTGAAAAGATTGTTTTAAGACATCTTTATTTTTGTAACTTTAATTTCTGAAAATTAATTTAGTCTAGGTTTACTCTATATATGTAGTCAAGAAGGACTTCTTTAAAAAGTTTTGACTTCACAAGTACAGAATTGGCCCATAACTAAAATGGGGTGCAAATTTAATAAAAAACAAAAACCACCACAGCTCAAGGTCACATCAGAGGCTAATCAGCCTGGTTAGTGGTCAAATCTAAATTGAAAAATTGCTGTATTTTGGCCAATCCCTGATAGCAAATTACAAATCTGAAACGGTTATTTTGGCATTTGTGATACATATCAGAAGTTCATCATGCTAGGAAACTTAACTTGGAAGGCTGAACTGATGGGGGATAGTTTTGTATTTTACCCAGGAATATTTTTTCTGCAAAAATTACAAGCCTGCATATACACAGTGCTTATTTCAAAAAGTAGAGACAGAACTTCTACCCTTAATATGCAAAAAAAACCTCCGAAGTACCAGGTGCTTTTTTATTTTAATCTAAATTTGTGGAACCTGATTTTAAGATCAAATTTAGTAGTTTAACTGTACATAGGCAATTGACTTGCCAAATGTTAAATGCTTTCTTGTATTACAAAAACATTATTTGTGTGGAAATCAAACAGTGTTACTTTCAATGTACTGCATTCAGTGAGCCGTTTGCAGGAAGTTTCAATGCATTCTCACTGAACTGGGTCAGTATATTGCTCTTCTCAAAAAAAAACCCTTACTAAACTCTATGCTTTTATTTCAAATACAGGGGTTTGAGTTACTATTTTTATTACTTTCTTTTCATCATTCCTAATCAAACTTCACATGTCCCTAGATTTTCCTCATTGAAGTAATTTCTTAACTGATTATTTTCCATAAATTGTCATTTTTTACTTCAGTACAATGTGTTTAGGACATTGGTTGGAGCACATGTTGCCAAAGACTGTGAATTTGGTGTGGTGTGTTTTAATGATGCCATGACAACAGGGGTTGCCATGATACTGATGAACAAAAAGGCTAGCACTGGCTATCAGCTAATTTGGAAGCTTGAAGTACAATGTTTCTTGACAGAGGGGTGGGTAGGTAGCTTCTAATTCTGCATTGTGCACAGGGTAGAAAGGTGATGACTTCACTAGTGCCTTTGGCAGCTTCCAGCCTTGCTAGAGATTTTGCAGGAATAAATTCTTCCAGAAATTCTCTGAGTGTTTCAGTGAATTAAAATGTTTCCTTCTTTACATCTGGAGCATGTAGCCGCATAAAGGAAGAAATACAGTTATTAAGACTGCTGCTTTCTCATCACTCCTGAACTATGACTGCCAACAAATATCTCTACCACCATTAAAGGAAAAAGTTTTGTTCATTTTATATCCATACAATCAATTAAAATAATGTATAACTCATATGTAGTTAGACATATGCCTAAAAAAAAATCATCTTTGACAGTAGACCAGTAGCAGAGACATAGATAACTTTACTATGGTCAAACCACAATCAATGTAAAACATGTTTTCACTGTATTTGATTAATTCTTGTGGTCTTTTGAATGTGGTAGTGAACTCTGTTAAATCAGACAAATATATCAGGCTGTTAATCATGTTCGAATGGTCTGACAGAGAGAGGAGAGCAAAAAGAAAATGATGGTTTAATCTGTGACTGTTTGCCAAACTGCAGATGTAGGAATTAGGCGATTTCCATACAGTTCATTGTTAGGTGATTGTTTTGCCTACTCTGTGGTGCTCACTGGGAAGTCTCATAGTCTGGATCAGGTTCAGACCTGAGTGCTGACAGTGTCCTAGTATGCAATATGGACATAGATGAAGATGAAGATAATGTGAATTTAGATTAAATCTGTTTTACTTTGGATCAGCTTTATTCCAATGCTATTTTTTTCCCTGCCCTAGATGGCATAACTAGTGATATTATGTAATCCTTCTATGTAATGTACTAGAAACAGGATATAATTTACCTTAAGGTCAAAAAATGAGATTGTAAATAAGAGTGAATGGACTCTTAGCCAAGATATTGGTCTTGCATATTGAAATGTTGGTTGCTCAAGCATCCTTTTTCTGAATCCTTCTAAGATTGAAAGTGATGAGGAGCTAATTGCATTCTTTAAGGTGAAACTTTTATTAAAGTTCTGAGTCTAGATACTGGGGAAATTGCTTCCCAGTTTGTGAGCTTGTTCTCACCATCATCCTGCAAGACTGTTTTGTCTAGCCTGTTTGTCCTGAAAGAGGCCAGGATTTATGGAGAACATGTGAAATGGTGCTTAAAACTGGAGTTGAGATTCCTTTCAGTAGAAGCAGAAGGGGAGGTGAAGTACACACACTTTAGCTGATTCCAGGAGAACAGATTTACAAAGGGAATTCTCAAAATGAGGGCCAGACCTAGTGGAGGGTGATGGCTACAATGGGCATTTAGGTGTTCTCATCAGTTCCGTTTATTCTACTGAAGTGTCCATAGAGTCAGTTCTTGGTAGATGCTGATCATGGTGAAGGCGTAGTTTGTTCATGAAGGTAGATGGAGAAAATCTTTGTGCAAAATCCAAGTTACCTTGTTTATAGTAGGATTTTGACAAATAGAGTGAGTTTATGTATATTTCCTCCTGGTCTAAAGAGACTGGTCTGTGTATATTAACTTGTGGCTGTAGACTATGCGTGGTGGGTTGTTCCACACTGTGTAACATTCTTGCAAACTGTTTGAATGCATGACATAACTAATCACATCTTTCTAATTGTAAAAAGCTTCTAATGGAAAGCTGGACCTTATTACATGTTGTGAGCTAGAATATCTGCTTTGACAGTCTCGCATTCTGACTCAAAGAATTTTGCAGGGATGTGTTACTTTTCAGTTGTTCTATCTAGATTGCTGCCCTGTGTTTCATTAGTATGACCATCCTCCATTCTAAACAAACTTTTAGCCACAGCAAAACAGTAACTGTATTAGTGGTTTCCCTTCTTTTAGGATTGGTGGAAATCAGGTAGTAGAGAGAGTCTGCTGCTGTTAAAAGGCCTTAATATTCTAGGTGGAGAAGCAGTAAGTAGAAGAGGGTGTGCCTCTTCTGTATGGATCTGAAGTGTAGTGGGGAAAAGACTGTTAGTCTGTATTTAAACTTACCCTGGCAAACATTTGTTGACATAAACAACTTCAGAAATGTTTGGGCCAACAATAAATCAGGTCAGACAAAAGAATGCCTGCCAACTGACACAGCAGTGCCTTTCCTGACTGCATGTATTGTGACCAGCCCTGACTTGGCAGGGAGGGTGACTGATGCTGACAAGCTTGATGAGCAGATTTGATTTTGGTTTGCATTGATAGAATCCATAGCTGTAAGGACATTATTGCTTAGTAACTTAATAAACAAACATTTCCCTTTGAAAAAGAGATAAAATTAGAAAATAGGTAGATTATGCTTTTACATTAAAGATGAGTGAGCTGTTATAAAATGTGGTGACCAAAACCATTCAGGAGTGGGATGCTAATGACAATAGTGTCCTCTTAGTACTGTCATTCTTGTATGTTAGGCTTGTCAGCTTTAAATACATGTTTTTTCACCCTGTTCTTTCTCCACTTTTCCTACAGAGCATGCTTTCATTTGGGAAGAGTTTGTATTCAGCTCTTGTGAATGACAGTTCAAACCCTCCTCACACCCCCGCCCCCCCCTGCAATGAAAGAAGATTTGCAAATAAGCTACTAAGCTCTATCCAAGCATTTTTTTTTTTCCCTTTCAGTTTTAAGAGTTGTTTTTTTCTTTTTGAGAGGTAGAGGGCTGACTCACTCCTCCTGGAGACTGCAGGAAACCAGTCACCTGAGTGAACAGCTGAACTCAAGTGCTCCGAGATCGCCTCTGTGTTGCAGGATCACTGGCAGTCATGGCTTTAGAATTCTATGGATTTTTCATTTCATACTAGTAAGCTTAAGAGGTGTTTTAAAGTAATATGGCATCCATTGGTGGAGAACTTCCTGCTGACTTCATGTGCATCAGTGAATGTGTACAGTAATACAAGGGACAGAAAAAAACCTATTTTTTTATGACTACTTCAGTTAGATTGAATTGCTGCAGGTACTCATTGGAGACACATTTCCTTGTGCATTCCTTTCACTGTAAGCAGTATTTGCTCTACCATTGTTTGATCTCTACCATTTTCAGACTTCTTAGCATTAAAACTGTGTTTTTGTTGATCTGGCATATTTAGACTGTTCTGCTACCTGAGGTTTCTAAATCTGTCCTGAACAGGAAATCTCTGGTTTAGTGTCTGTTTGGTCTCAGTCATTGTGAATGCAGTGTAGTTGTGGTTCCTGATGACTTCTTCCCCTACCTCTCCCAAGCACCACTTGTCACAGATCTTTTGTCTTCTGGAAGCAGAGAAACAATGTTTCTGATATTTTTGTAAACAAATGATACAGCGTTGGAATACAAAGAAATCTAAGTTGGGTGTAGCCAGACATTTGCTTTTGAGAGTACAAGTAAGTAATCTCCTGCTTGACTGGATTATTTTAGTGATAGTGTTCTCCTGGATGATATGATAAACATTTAATTCAACTCAGTAGTTGTTTTCAACTAGCATTTCCTTTTGAAGCTTGTTACTTCTATTTCAGACTCGAAGAGGCTTGTGTCTACTTCAAGATTTTTCTTTCTTTCTTCCCCTTCCCCCTTATTTTGCCTTCCCCCCAGCTCTATTTTTCTGGCAAGCTATATTATCAAATTTTAATAGTATAGAAACTTCATTTTGGGATCAGTTTTGCTTTAAGTAGTCTTTGGGGGAGGGTGTGGTTTTGTCTTCACCAAACACATAAGGAACCTTAAGAGACTTTTTTGACCTATAATGACAAGTCTGTAGTTGTGAGTCACATTGAACTCCAAAGAATAATTCATTCTGTTTGATGTATGTCTGTGATACACTCCTTCCTGAGCACTCTCAAACTGACAATAAACTGTAGATTGGTTGGGCTGCTTTATGGCCTTGTTTTCCCTCCCCTATTTGCTTATGGGTCCAAAAGCCTACCTAGCATGTTGCCAAAAGGATCTGGATATGGGTATGGGTGTTCTGAACCCATGATTAGGAGCTCTTCTCTCCAGACACAAGTGAGCATCTGTGTGTCAGGAGGCAGGGACACCATCATTGTCTTGGCGAGGCAAGAGGTGCAGTTCTGGTTCAATGCTGCACTTGTGCAAACCATCTCTGGTCCACTGACCACAATATTCATGCCCTTCATGTGAGGACTGCATATATCCTGCTTAGACAGAGACAGCTGATGGGGATGGTTTGTGGCATATGATCTTCAAATACCTTCATAAAAGCCCGTCCATTCCAACCCTGACAATAAAAATTAGTTCTGATGAAAAACTGTGGAATAGTTGTCTACCTCTGGAGGTCTGTAAAAAGAGATATGAGATACAAGCTCCAAGGACTACCTCCTTAAGAATTTCAAAACTTAAGTCTGCACACAAGATATATTTTTTAATGAACTAATTTGAATTACCTCTAACTATTAATGCCCTAATTGCTGAAGATGACATTACAGTAATTTTAAGATATATTTTCTGTGTTGTCTGATATGCTTTGAGTATGTGGGCATCAGTACAGCTTTGCTGTTTTTCATTTTCATCACTGCCTTTGCCTGGAGCTGCCTGGTACTCCCAATAGCATTTATTATTGCATTGAGGATGGATTAAAGCCTGAAGGGGCCATTGAAATTATTTGTTTTCCTTTTGACAGCTATAAAATTTTTCTGAGTTTTAAAAGGTGGCAGTGGCCATAGTGGCTTAGGCTAGAGCTGTGTCTAACCCACTGTCTGAGCTGTAATGATTGCCAAAATTGAATAGTTAGAGAAAAGTAAAAATGAGAAGTTGGACATATTCTCTGGACTGTTTTTGCTTAGTAGAATTCTTGAGCTGTTTCAAGTTATGTTAGTTTAGTACAGTGCTTGGTAGCTCATTAGAATAAAGTGTGGAGTGGTTGAATGAACAGTTGTGAAGGCAGGTTCAAAAGGAATTAAGTTAATTCAGAGGCAGCAGTTCCATTTTGTGTGTAGGAGCAGCAGTCAAGGATGCTGAGGAACTGGACTGCTGAAAGCAGCCTGTCTGGTCTAGGCTGCTAAGTAGCAGCACCCACAGGCTGTGCAAGGCACAGGCCAGACTCATGGCCAGACCCACCAGGGCATTTACTGACCCATTAGTAACCCACAGGGAAACTTGTCCAGTCTCTCTTTGTTTCCATGTAAACTTCTTGTGTCAATGATGTATTTTGACAAGAAGTACCATGTCTCTTACGTGAAGAATCACCCTTTTCTGTTTTGAAGCTCCTGCGTGCTTACTTTAATAATCTGAGATGTGTTACATAGAATTAAAAGACGTGGATAAACAATTGATTCTACCTGGTATTTTCATGCCTTTTAAAATTCTCTAATCTTCTTTCATATCCCCTATAAAACATTTCTTATCCAAGGTTGCAGCTTCTACTATTGTTGCTTTCATGGAAACTGCTTCAAGCCTGGATTGCTTTCCCCATTAAGTTCCGTACTCTGAGCTATAGTATGCTTTTAGATCAATGTGTGTTTGTCATAAACAACCTCTGCTGCTAATGTGGATGCACTGAATCATGGCCATATTGAGTGCCAGGCTTTTGCCTTAGCAGTGTTTGAGTCAGTTAAAAATCATTATATGTAGATGTAAATGAAGATAAAGCTACAACTGGTTTGGTTTGATTTTTTAACAAGTTACATAGAACTTCCCTGTGTAAGATGGGTTTTCCTAGACTTTTGTGTGTCATGTTACAGACAGAGCTTCCTTGTCCTTTCCAGCAGGAAATGTGGCCATGAATGGTAGATAGTTTTTACCTTGGTGTACTTCCCGAGTCAAGGTTTTTTCCTTTGACAAAGTATAAGCCAGTCTGAGTTGGAAAAAAAAATCTCCTGATAGATGGCATGTAGGAAAATAAAGCCTGAAACACAGAGGTCCTTAGGAGACTTTCTATTGTACCTGATACAAACATATATAATTTGTGTAGCCCCCAACCTGCACACCTGGCAGCAGTGATCTACTGTACTGATGTATCATGTTGTACTATGTGGATTTCTCAGAAAAATTTAGGTGCCTCTAGCCTAAATATGTCACCAGAAAAAATGGCTCTGAGTTGAAACTATTCTCTGAGTAACACCGGATCAATTTGCACTGTACTGTAATTGTCTGTATTGACCTGTTTGTTATCATGGCCACAGACGACACAGAATTGCCTCTGCTCAGTGGGGAAGTGAGTCAGCTTGTATTAGATCCTCTTTTTCTTTTTCATAAGCTAGACTTTCCTGAATTTGAAAGCTTTTTACCACAGCTTGCAACGCAGCACTCTAGCACATGAGAAACTTTAATTCCATGCACCAGCACCTCTTCTGTAACAGAACAGAAGAGCTTGTGGTTTAACATGTGCTATGGATGCAACAAGAAGTAATTTTTTAAAAAACTAAGATGGGGTTGGGATTTAGACATGCATAGCAGGAGGCATATGCTGTAAAAAACATCATTATCTTGGAGTGTGTGTTTGAGAATATTTCTGATTGGGCCTAATCTAGTGTTCAAGTTACTTGCCAAGATTGATGTGCTTAAAGACAGACCTTTGTAGATCTAGGCTTATATACTAAAGATACTTAAGATTTTGCTAATACTTTAATTAAAAATGAGCCAACATTTGCCAGAAATTTTTATTTACAAATATACAGAAATTGTATTGAATTTGTATCAGCTGAAGAAATACTTTATGAACAATCAAAATCAGCTTTTCTTGATACCTTTTTCATATATGTAATTATCAAAATGGTGGTTGATGAAATGACATGAGAAGATGATGGTTCAATTTAGATACCTTAGGGTATTGGTCTAGAATTCCCACCTCTCCTCCTTTTTTTTTTTTTTAAAGTATACTTGCTTGACTTTTTATGAGAAGTAAATTTGTGTAAATGGTGTACAATATTGCAAGTTTACTATTGGCAACAGCTAATATAACTCTATCCTGTAGCAATTTCTTTATTCCAAGTAGGCTCTGCTTCAATATGGGCTAGAATTCTATGCAGCTGAATACCATCAAAGTGATTTCTAATGTGGTTGGGTGTTAATTCACTTTTAATGTAGTTTCTCCTTTACTTCTTTCAGAAAATCATGATGGCCTGCATCAAGTAGTACATGAACGTCTGGGGGAGTTGCTACGTGTTTTAAAAGCAGTGATAAATAAACATCAGACTCTAAATTCAGTTGATATTCTTAGTGCTGCAGGAACAGTTATTGCAAAAGTAAAAGGTAAGGAATAACTACCTTTCATATTAATGGAAAATTGTAATTAGTAATTGTAATTAGACTTGATTGACTCTGGCTTGGAGTTACGGATGGAATTTTACATATACAGAAGAAACTGGGGGTTTTTTGAAGATTAACACCTGCTTTAAAAAATACTTTCCCTAAGTGAAGAGTAATATTAAGTAGCTTGTTCTCTCATTGATGTGATAAAATTGTGCTTATAGGAAGCTAAGTGCAAACCCACATTGAATTCTAAAAGGACAAGCCTTTGATTTTAAGCTTTTCTTTACCTGAGTATCACAGAATAATATCACAGAGTAATAAATCTGGCATTTATCCACTTTGAGATTTGCCAAGAATCTTTGTCTGATTCTGTGAATCTGTAGGGATGGTATTGTATTTATATCGGATGAAGAAATCTTTGAGCAATCCAAATCTGAATGGCTGAACAGTTACAAATCCCACAAGTGGATCATAGCCATTTGTCAGTAAAGGGGTTAATAGCAACAAGAAAGTGTGTTGCAGACATATGTTAATACTTTCTACTGTTGATCTTTGCTACTACAGTTCTTGACATGTCAGAAAAATGCAGTCAATTGAAGCAGTCAATTGCTCCAGCCTCATAAACCTGTTCCTTCTCTGTGTAACCTTTGACTGCAGCTCTTCCTGCTCTGGAGTCTGGTATATTACTGTAGAACCAGCTTTGAGTAGGGTTAAATCTCTACCTCTTGCCTGTGTTAAATCACGTAGGATATCTTCCTTCAGCGATACATAGCTTAGTTTTTCTTCCTCTTCTAGCCTTTCCCTATTTATCTTAGTATGTCTGAAATATATTGTTGATTCAGTAAAGTGGGAATATCAGTTAAAATGCTAATGTGTTTAGCTTCCTGATTCCTATATGTTGAATTCTTCCTAGTTCTTATGGATTCTTCCTATTGATACATAGTTTTGCCAGTTTGTTTGATCTTGGCAGGTACTAGCAGACTACTTTGCATTTTCTTTGTGTTACACATGGTGTTTCCTATAGTTCTGTACCTGGTATTTCACATGATCGTGGGACAGGACTATAACTTCTGAACTTGCTTTAAAGGTTTGTACATAGTAGCAGAAACACAGAGAGTATCCCTCTGATGCCGTAGGGTTTATCTTTTATATTTTTCAGATCCTGTACTGCTTTAGTGTGTAACTCTGAAACTCCATCTAGCCTGTTAGCTACTGTTCTCCCATTCTGGTTAGATATGACAAATCCTCTCTGGCCTGGACTCAAGGACACTGTTGTCCCAGGCCCTGAAATATGTAAACTAAACTTCTAGAAAGGGGGAACAAACTTGGGGTAATGACATCATTACCTGAAATTGTAACTGGAGAATTAACCCTGATACACCAATGGACCAAACTTACAAAAGTGTGAAAAACCTGTGAGTCAACATCCCCTGTCCATAAGTGTATCTTAATGAAGGCCCTTCAGTAAATACCCACTTTTATTCTCTTAATCTTGTCTAGCCTCTGTTTTCAGGTAGCCCCTCCAAGGGATCACCTCATGGTGCTGTTTGCTTGTGATGTGGAGAGAGTTAAGTACACACGTACAGTGGTAGTCAGTGTTTAATGAACATATTAATTGTTTAGTGAACGTAATTCACTTCCACCTTAGACAAGCTGTTTCCATGCTTAAATGCTGTGGTAAGAAGGCTGTGTCCTCTATTTTGCCCTAATTCAGTGGACACAGGACTGTTCTTTAATGCAAAAAATATCGAGTAAAAGTGACCTAAGGTATGCAAGCAAATCATATCACATCAGCCTTCACTAAATCGTGTTTTCAAAAACCACTACAATATCATCTATCCTCCCTGGACTACGTAGTTTATTAATATTCTTGATGTGCAATGCCCCATATTAATCACAGTCTGTACTGTCCAAGCTCACAAGGTAGACTAGTAGAATAATTTTCCTTGTCTTGCGTGTAAGGCTATTGGTTGAGTCCATAATGATGTTGGCTTTTTGTGAATTTTTTGTGTGTACTTTAAAAGTCCATGGACGTCCAATGTCACTTTCTATAATTCTAGTGTTGAGCCAGTTTTCCATATCTAGATTTTTCTATTCTCTCTTCTACCCTTTTACTTCAGAAGGGGAGAATTAAGCACTTTGTTGAATTACGTAATTCATTCCTCCAGAATACTTGCAGTTTTCTGGATTTGTTGCTGTACTTTTTTTCTCTTCTTGGTGCGTAGCGTTCTATTGTACAGTTTCAACAGCCCTCAAACCGGGGCAGATGCATTTATGTTTTGTATGTTTCCTTATATGCTTCTGTTTCTACCTGTTTTTATGAGTAGCTGTTATTTGAATGGGTTTTTTTAGGATTCATTCATTTACCTTGATAGTGAGCAGAAGAAATAATTTTAGTACTAAGGCTTTTTTTTTTTGGCAGTGCAGATATTCACAAATACTTTTTACTTTTTCTCCCCTGAACAGATTGAGTTTGCACTTGAAACATACTAGTAATACTTGTATTGCAGACTTCACTCTGTTAATATGTTGTGTTTAAGAGGAGCTGCAGTCTTGGAGGGTTTGCATTATTTTGCAGGGGGGCTGGCATTAGATGAGCTTTAAGATCCCTTCCACCCCAAACCATTCTGTGATCCTTTGGCTGAAGTAGATACAAACTCGATCTGTGGCAAACGGTCTTTCCTGTGATCCCGGCTGTGTGACCCGGCCACACAAGTGCAAGGAAGGTGAACTCCAGATCACATTAAAGAAGGTCTCAGTCAGTACTGCCTCAATATTTGCAGCCATTGATACAAACAAGTACTTTGATATGAAAATTTTTGTAATGCCTGTCAGTATTTGCTTGGACACATATGTATTTGTCACACCTCTGGAGATGGAAATGGGGAGATTGAAGACTTCGAGACTGTTTCTGACTGGTGCTTTGGTGCTACTTCTCTGGGAACGGTGAAGCCTTTGCTGTGTGAAAACAGACTACCTCCCTCAGCATAATCTGTGGTAAATGTGAAGGCAGTTTGCCTTTAGCACCTGTTTGGTTTTTACAGCTGGTTTTTTTTCTGAGCATCATACTGCTCCAAGTTTATATTCAAACTGAAGTGTATGACTGCTGGTACTGAGAAAGCGGAAATAAAAATACAACACCATGGCTGTGGTGGTTGTAAGCATATCAGACCTCAGATTTGCTTACAGTGGCCTGTCTGTAACACATGCGTTCACAGGTTTTCAGCTGTGGTTATTTCACTAGAGGTAATGCAGCTTTTGAATAAACAGGAAGCTACAAGAATGTGAGGAGCTGGTAGAACATATCCAGTATCCTTTTTCCTCTGTCTTCTCTGTCTTTGTTAATGTGACATTATGAACAGTTCATGTGACTCATCTGTTTCTTGTCATTGGAAGACAGAACTATAAAAAGATATGGAAACACTCTGTAGCTGGATTTATGACTAGGAAAAAAATTAACCTGGCATAGAAAAATTCTGATGTTTATTTAGGAGAGGATAAAATAGGAACAATCTGGAATTCACACGATTCCACCTCCTGGTTTTTGTGTCTTTGCGTAATGTCAGGGTTTCAAATCTACTTTGTCTTTGTAACTTCAAACAGGAACAAGCTGCTATTATAACAAACAAATGCCTTTTGCTTCGTTAAATCAGCTACAATAATTTTGGAACCTTAGTGGCTCTGTCTTGTGAAGTGTTCTCATAACTATGACAAGTTGTACTGGGCTTTAAACATGATGTCCAGTGCAGATAGACCACCCCTTATAGATTACTGCAAGTGTGAATATTTTGAAGGCTAACAAAAATCAGAGTGCTTGTGACCCTCTTTCAAGCCTCTCAGCCATTTCTCCAGGCCTTCAATGGGCATGATACAAACATGCTTGTGGTTCTGCTTTGGATGTCCAATGCTTTTCCTTTTAGACAGATTGAAGGAAAAACCACTGTAACATGTTATCTGAATCTCGCTACAGAGAATCATGCTTGGCAGTATAGACTTGTCAGACTTGTGCTATTTGAGGTTGAAGGACAATGGCGGTGAGAAGAATGGGACATGATACATTGGATTTCTCTGGTTATATCATGAACATGACATGGTTCACTGGGCGTCTTTGGACTCTACTACTTATACATGCCTACTTGAGTCCTTAATGAACAATGTCTTTTAAATGACCTCACTTGACCTGGAAGAATTGAGACTTACTGAAGCATCTTGCTTGGAACCTGTTCAGACTCCTGTTTCTGTAAGTCACTTCCCATTCTGGCACAGCATCATATTCATAGTTATTTTTCCACTCGGTGCCTTTAAATAGTTGATGGCTCCTGAGTACATGATTCTCCTGATCCCATCCATGCTGAATTCAAGTTTGTACTCTTCTTCTGCTCTTAATTATACCCTTTGACTTAATCATTAGAATGAACACTGATTCCTGGTAAAGCTGAAAGTTACCTTTGTCTTGCAGAAATTTCCTATTTAGGCATTGTTTTTGTAGTAGCAGTTCTGGATCAAAAAGAAATAACCTCAAACAAGATGAAGTAATTTTAGTTCTGTTGATGTATCTATGATGTACATTCAGAGCAAAATTTATTATGGAAGGAGTAGGAAACAGTTCCTTGAAATTGTCTTGTTGGCATCCAGCTCAAGTTGAGGAGGCTGCCAGACCTGGTAGTAAGTACAGGCCAGTGAAATTGTATGGCACTAAGAACTAAAAGTAGAACAGTGAGGCCTGGACAGCCTGTTGATCCTCTCTAGGATACAAGAATATTCTTCTGCCTCTTTCCAATGTCTGTACTATTGCTCTTTACTGATGTTTCCCTCCCCACTTTTTTTACATGTTGTTGAAGAACAGAAGTAATAACAAGAAGTATTACAAGTCTTTGTTTTGGGAGAGGGAGTGGTCCTTTTGTCTTTGTTGGGGTTTTGTTTGCTCGGGTGGTGGTTTTGTTTTTGAAACAGTTCTGAAAGGTTTTTGAAAGCACTGTTGTGAGCTTAAAGATAAAATTGGTTGCAAAGATACTCAGTTCCAAGAAGAGTCAGCCAGTTGCTTACTTCTTGTAAATCAGCTAGGATTGAAGTTATATTCCTGTCTAAAAAAACTGTGATGTCACCATATATATCTATCAGGTGTGAGAAGATTGACCTGCAAAGAGCAAATTCTGTGAGCTTGGTTTAGTTTTGACTTTTCCAGGCCCTGCAGACAGCTTGCAAGGCAGCTTTGGTGTTGTCAGTCCTGCACGTGTGTATGGACAGCAGGGTAGAGGCAGCAAGTGAACTTGTGCAGACTCTAGTATGGCTGTGTCCCATGGGCTGAGTGCTTGTTGTGAGTTCCCTGGGACCTATCCAAGCATCACCTTTTAAAGGCCCTGGTTGCCCTTCAGTCTTAACAGATGTCAGCCTTTTCTTCATAATTTTAGAAGCATTGCTCAAATGTCCTCGGGCACTGCTTCAGCTTCTGGGATTCTCACTTCCAAGACTTCTGTGGGTGTTTTGGGTTCCCCAGCCTGGTCTGCGCTTGATTCAAAAAAGTTTCGATGGCATGACCCAAGAGTTGAAATTGTGTCATACTGCAGCATTTTGATGAGATTGCCAAACCCACCTCAGTTTGAACACAGCTTTGGAAATAGAGACCCACTGTAAGCTAGGCTTGTGTTTCTGGTGCTGGATTTGGATTTTAATGTATCACTGTCATATGATTTTTTTGAAGTTCATTATATGTCACCTGAAATCTTGCTTAAAAGAGTTGCCTAGTTGTATACTTGCTTTGAAATCTGTGGAACTGTAGATAGATAGCTGTCATTTCCAGACGTGGCAAGATTACTATAGTTCATTGTTGTCAGTAGCTATTGTGTGCAGTCAGGATGTCCTGGGGAAAGAGAGTGCGTGGTTTAAAGTTGACGTTAAGTACATCAGCATTCCAGTGGTAAGCTAGAAAAAAAGCTGGTGGTATTCTACTGAATTACTAAGAGATTAGACTAACCTGTTTTGGGAGAAGTGAAAAGAAGTAAATCTGAAAAAATTTGAGATTTGTTATTCCTTTTGTGATGGATCCTGAAGAGAAAGGATTTCTCTGGCATATGAAGTGTAAAGCTTAACAAAACTCTTCCTGGAACAGGAAGGCAGAGTGAAACAGACGGCATTTCTTTAGGGAAAGGCTCTCTATATTAATGTCTTGTTAACTAAGTGAAAGAAGCGCGCTCTCTGAAGACACTGCGGCTAATGGATGATTGTTTCAGTGGTAAGTGCTTTGAATGCACAATTTTTGCTAATTCCTTCTAATTTTGAAGCAGTTTGCATTTCATGCAGGCTCTTAAATGATTTTTCCAGTCATTAGTGGCTAGTAATCAGTAGGTCTCATTGTGACTGTTGTTGCTTAATGATTTGGAATGCATATAAGTTTAGACTTACATGCAGCATTATTTCTGGAAAGTTGAGGTTTTCAACTAACCTGAATTAAAAAAAAAAAAAAGAAATCCACTGCAATTTACTAAGTTATTAAAAGAAAAGTCATCTGGGAAGCTTTATTGAGTCCCTTTTCAAACAAAGGTGCCAGAGGCATTTTTTGTGTAATTACAAAGTGTAGCAGAACGAAGAGGTGGGAGAAGCTGTAATTTAGCCATGAATTGTGTCAACAGAGACTGGTAGTGTTTTTGTAATATGCGGTAATTGTTTTTTGCTGTAGGCTTACTACAACATTATTTCGTATCTTCAAGTAATTGTAAAAATAGCTCCTGAGAAGAATATGTATTTTCTGTAATGGCTTTATATAGAATTAATTGTTATAAAAATGTTGATCGAGTCTGTTGACATACTGTGTAAAAAGGAATTGATTTAACTGTGTTACTTTACTGGTTAAAAACTTTTCCTTTCACAAAGGAAGTCTAATGGGGGAGCAGATTACTGTACTTTCTTTGTTTGTTACCCATTAGTATTTAGGCACCTGGCAGGAAGTTTCAATATTTTTTAAGATTAAAGCCTGTTAATTTGCTGAGAAAAATTGTATACAGTGGGCAACATTATAACATTATTTTATTTTTGCTACTTCTTCAAGTCATTGTGTTTTATTTGTACTTGAAATGTAAGGAAGACAAATTAACCCTGTTAAATTTTGCAAAAAGTGATGTGGGGTGAATACCTGTATGCATGTCATTGCAGTATCTCTGAAATAGGTGTGAGCATGTGTGACTCAGACATCTAGAGAATTAAGAGTATTGCGTTGCTTTAAAAAAATAAACTTAAGTAAACTGGAAAAAAAGTAAACTTAAAAAAAATACTAATTTAAGATTGTCATTTCTCACAATGCAACACTGGGAAAGATTTTCATCCAGAGGATACAGCTTCAGCTCAAAGAAGTGTATGCAGCTTTTCTACAAAAAAATCTCCCAGTCTCCATTGATTAAGGAGTTAAGTTGGAAACAGACAAAAATGGTTGTGCTTTTTGTCTTTTCCTTTCTCTCTTCTTGTTTAGTAGTTGTTAATAGAAACTCTGGATGAATCACTCCTCTTGTCGCATTATTCCGGCTTGTCATGGAAGCGTGCTAGAGGCTGTGCTGAGTGGCTGGGTACTTGATCACCCCTTTAAACCATCTGGTCTGTCCAGCAACTCTCGTTCCTATTTTGGACCACCAGTAGTTATACTGAGTTTCTTCCCCACTTTTAACAGGAAAAGCTGAGGGGCTTTTGCCAGACTATGGAGCTGATAATTGAAGGGGTTTGCAGTGGACTCCACCTTTTGCCAGCTTTCTGCTTGCCTGTTCTCAAGCAAGAAACGCTCTGTTCTGGATTGCATATAGTTGGGGGGGGGGCAGCCCACAGGCTACTGCTCCTGTTTGGAACTCTGAAATTTCTACTCAGAAAAGAAAGAGCTTTTCAAATATGACTGCATTTGTGAGCTGCTTTGTGGTGATGCCGCTGCTGTGTGATTTGACTCTAGTTGGTAAATGACTGTTTCTGTCTTCCATACATAACCAACATTTCCACACAAAGCTGCTCCTTAAGTGGGAAGATACAGGAAGTGAAAGAGTAATCTGACTTCATTGTGGGAAGCATCTGGATTGTGTTAATTTTTTTCCTTTAGTGTTTACTTTCTTACTAATCTTTAAAATCTTCTTTAAAAGTGTGTTTTTTCAATTATTCAGAAAAGCATAATGTTGCATATTCTGTAGGAGACTTTGTGTATAAAATTTGTCTCTAGGCCTAGGAAACTTGCTTGATTGACCTCACCTCTCAGCCTTTGGTTTTCTTTTTTTTTTTTTTTTTTTGGTCAGCGGTGAACTTCAAAGAAGTTAATGAGGAAAACAAGAGAGAACTCTTCAGTGAAATATTTTCTTCCATTGAAACATTGGCATTCACCTTTGGAAACGTGTAAGTTGGAATCCAGAAAGAGCTTTTAAAAGAACTTAATGGAGCTGAATCAAATTAAGGCTCAACAATAACAAAAGCTTTAGTTTTCTTTTGGACAACTATTTTCTGATAATTTAAATTAACTACATCTAGAACAATTTTACTGTTTTGTGGTCTTGTCAGTTTGGGGTTTTTTTCTTAAAAATGAAATCTAGGATGGTATACAAATAGCAGGGAATGTAAGACCACTACTAAAAATGATTTACTGAACTTTTAAAGGACTTAGTAACACTATCTGAATTTTTGAATTCAGTGATACAAAATTGCTTGGTGAGGTAAAGTAATGAAGTAACACAATTCTTTGTTTTTCTGGCAGTGTTTCAGACTTCCTTATGGGAGATGTAGACAATGGCTCGTCATTGGGACTTCCTGTATCTCGGAGAAGTAGGGTAGGCTAAGCACGTTCTCCTGGAGTGTAAAATGACATCTGTTAAAGGAGACTTCAGTTCCCCTGAAACTCTCTGCATCATGGGGCTGGGATACTTGGAGTCATCTGAATTTAAAAAGAGGATTCAACCCAGGAAAAATGTGTATTCAAGATTTCAAATACTTCAATGTATTCTCGTGATAGCAAGGACTTGACAGGGCTGCCTGCTGTCATTGTTTTAAAGATTTTTAAATTTGTTAAGTGAAAATAAATACTGAGAAGTAAGATACTTGGGTGACTGCTCACTGAAGTAGTTAGACTATTACCTGTTAAACCTGGAAAAGCTTTAATGACCTCGTTTTGGCTTTTATAGACTAGTGTTCATGACAAAATGATCTGATCTTCTTTCAAAGCCCACTTTGTGCTGTAACTGTTTCAGCAGCAAGTCACTAAAAGAACTGTCAACTTATAGATAGTCAAAGAGAAACACTAATATTTTAAACTTCCCTTTAAACACTCTGAAGGTGTGACTGAATGATGCTCAGTACCAAATTCTGTTTTGAATTTTTGTGTATCTAGCAGCAGACTTTCAGGTAAATCAAATAAAATTAAGAGTAACATGCAAGGAAGATACAATTGATAATTAGTGTGTATTACAAGCTAAGTTGTAGGAAGGTTAAAAATGTTAGATAGTGAATTTTTTTTAAGGATTTGTTGAAACATATTTAAGAGTTAACATTTCTTCATACAGGCTTGTGTGCAGCAATCCATGCAGCTACAGCTGAGTAGTCTTTTCAAATTTTCACTATGTTTGATAATCCGTCTTTCTCCCATGTATGTTTTCACACAAAGTCTGCTTCTGTAGCTGCTGCAAAACTTATATTCATAAACAATATGGAGGAAAAGTAGGCTACCCAGAAAACTGGTTCTGGCAAACTTAGAATTAGGTTACTGATAAAAAATATGAAATAAAATAGCATAGAACCCAGCATCTCATTTAAATTAAATGAGATTATTTGAAGAAGTACAGGTTCATCAAACTGGTTCACCAGCAGAAGGTACTGAATTTGCCAACATTTTAATCCTGAAATGGTTTTGCATTGCAAAAATACGTGCTTGTGGAATGAGATGGTCTTATATATTGTATTGTGAAGTGAATGATGGATTGTCTAAAAGATCACTCTTCTGAACATGGGGATGGGGGAAGGCCAAGAGCAAATTCAAATATAGTGAAATGAAGAGGGAATTCCACTCTAGATGCTTCAGAGATCATCAGCTGATATTTAAAAGCTTGCTTTTATAGTGTCTCCTGCTTTTCCTAATATGAAGGTGAACAATTATAAATTCTGGAGCAGGTAGGATAACATAGTTCGGTTTCTTAAAAATCCGTCTTAAGTACATTTTCACTTAGGCAAATAAATATACATTTAACAGGTGAATCATTTCACTTTGATTTACATTTCAGAGAGCAGTTTGGAGGCCAACTAGAAGTTGAGTCTTAAGAGGAGTTAAATGCAAAATATTTAATAGTTATATGAACTTTTTCTGTAGTTGTGTGTGTTCAGTGGTTGATCACAGCAGCTAGCTGTATTTTAAACAGAGCATAACATTTTGGTAGAATTTAACATGTAAATACTTTGAGGGTTGATTAAGGAGAAATATTTTAATTGTCTCTTTAGTTAGGGACCTCACTAATTTAAGCTGATGAGGATGGCTCCAAGGTGGGGGGTCGGCAGTGCTGATCTTGCTTCTCTTGACTGCAGGGGAAGTCTACATTCTTTACTTAAAGCATTCCACTTGGAAGCTTAAGTTAAATGATATGTATACCCCCTCTTAGCAGATATAATTGTTCTCATTTTAGCTCTTGTAGTTCAACCAGATGTACAAGGTGGAAGCAAAGATATTTTTTAATTAAAAACAAAAGTGCTGTAAAATATACTGGAAGAGACCAGACAGACATGTCTGACCTTTCATTACTCAACAAGCTATTTGAATGCTATTTGATGCTGTGCAGCTCTGAGAGCATAACAAAGAAGGATAAAATTTTCAAAGTGTGTGAAGAGATTTGCCTGTGTCAGGGTGAGTCTTGGGTAATGAGGGCAAAGAAGACACGAGACTGGTTGAAGTTGGAAGTGAAATCTATCTAGAAGTCAGGCTTTTAATTTTTGCTAGAACTACTGGGATGAGTCATTGGTTGCTTGAGGGGGCAAGCTGTATGGCTCAAGTTCTGATAATAAGTTCTAGGACATAGATAAAAGTATTTATATTTGCTTCTGAAATGTGGTATTACATATTTGCAATGAGTGAATGTGAAAGAATGAGTGACCTTTGATTAGCTGTCTTAACTAGTGTGCCTGATTTACTGGAAAGGAGTGAACAGTTTTCAGTACCGCAGTGATTTAGGTCTTACACAATGGGAAATAATTTTTAGGACCAGAACCTGAAAGTGCATCAAGTTAATATAAAGTATGGTGGTTTTCTTATTATTTCTTCCCTAACAACTTTAAAATCTACTTTAAGACAGTAATGTTTTATGTAAAATATGAACTAAATCTAGGAATGTTCAGACTTTGTCTGCAACCATATGTTGATCTATTGATAAATTAAGATTTTAGAATTTTTTGACAGTTTAGTTGGGGACAACTTTGGATGGATTTCCCACCTGTCCTGGAACAGCCCTTCCATTTTGTTGAAACTCTCTTGTATTCGACATCCACTGTAATAGTATTCTGCTTTCTTAGGAACAAAGCGGGTCTTTGGGCTGTAGTTAGATTCTGTTTGAAGTCATTGATGATTAATACCTTGCATATTTTGGTCTGTGGAAAAGCTGCTTTTGCTGAGAAGTAAACAATGATTCTTGAGGGATTTTTGTGTGATTTATGATCAGTTTTCATTTACATTAAAAAACCCCAACAAACCAAAACTACTTTTATCATTGATAACTGTGCTCCATTTTAGTGAATGTCTGAAAATAAACCAGTGCCAAAGTCTAAATGGAAACAATCTGTTCTTGCAAAGCTTAAGGGCACTTTGCAGCTATTTCTTAGCTTTTGTTTTCTGTCTGCTTTGTGCTTCAAAGTTTTCAGAAGTAGTTTATCCATTTAAAATTATGTAGAGTTTGATGTCTGTTTTGGTTTGGCTTTTAAGGGGGTAGTGGTTACAAAGTAAACTTTTTGTTCATTTAAATTTGTTGAGCAGTCAGGTCTACAGCACAGTCCTACAAATAATTCAACTTGCACAATTAAAGGGGTAGCAAAATGCAGTGTAAGGACAAAGGTAGGGATGACATGATGTGCTAAATTCCTTTTATTATTGGATTACATTCTGTCAGGATGTACGGATTGTCAGGGCTTCATTAGCAAGTTTTACTAGTCAGCTGTTGTGCCTACAGTGCACCACCTGCAAGTAATTTATGAGAAATCCTAACTTTATTCCCTTGAGGAAGAAATACAGGATTGTAATGGAGCGTAGAAAGATGTCTGTTATATGTATCTGGCATTAGGTCTGTGTCAAATGGTTTTTAGAAGATAGAGAAGGATTTAAGAAAAGCTGGCGTTCACTTAATTGTTTAACAAATCTAGTTGATATTTAACTCTTTCATCACAGACTTTCAAAGTTGTTGGTGTCAAGGTATATAATGATTCCTTGCTATTTATTATGTCTCATTTGTCCGCAATGGGAGTTTAAAAGCTGTTGTACTTTAGATGAGAGGGAGTTATGGTGCAGTTGCTTTTACTCCTCTATCTGAAAAAAAAAAGAGGCAGGTAATGCCATTTATGCTGTTAGTTTTCAGTTCCAGCCGAAGATTTTCTTTGCTAACTTAATGTTTTGTTTCTTGTGCAACAGTCTTTTGAGAATCTTTCTGTGGAGTCTGGGGGTTCACTGCATGAAAGGGATGATATTCAAGGTAGGTCATTCATTTAACATTGATAAACACCATTTTGTATATATGGGGGTTTTTTTTCTAGAAATGTTCTAAAGTAGTTGCTTGGTCACTTTTTTTACATGTGCTGCCATTACAACTTCACTGTAAAAAGGAAAAAAACAGCTATTGTAAAGGCTTCATTCTTTTGTAAGTAATCAACCCAGGTTGCTTTGGAGGCAGAGGGGGAAGTGCTGAGGCCTGAAGCACCTTCTGTGTGTTGTCATATGGTTGGTGTTTTGTTGGGTCACTTTCTTGAAGAAAGTTATGCTGACCATATGACTACTCCAGATAAAATACTATGACCCTTTAATTTGTTCTAAAACCTCTGTCAGTCCTGTTTAGAGTCAACTAGCATTAAAGACCAACTCAAGATCAGAGCTGCTTAAGCACTCACAGTTGGCTAATACTGGCTTTGCTCTCAGTGTGTGGTCATGTCTCAAAATCACTTCTTTGTGTTGGATGCTTTATTTGCAGGACATCTTCGAGCAGAGGAGGTTGATAGCATGCTCCTAAGAAATGACAGTGGAATTGAGTCGGCTCTGTCCTATGCTAAAGCATGGTCAAAATATACCAAGGATGTAGTCGCATGGGTAGAAAAAAAGCTTAGCTTGGGTGAGTGGCTCTTTCTGGCATGTAATCAGCTTTGTCATGATGAAATTAAATCTGTTGTCAGGCCTCTGTGCTGCAGACTGTCAATAATGTGATTTCTAAATTAGTAGCTGTTCCGCTGAAGTGGACAGAGCTATCATGCATTTCCTATAATTAAAGGCCTGTAACAAAGTGAAGGTGGTCCCCTCTGTAGTCTGCTTGTTAAAGGAAGAGTGTAAAAAGCATTTAGCATGTGTTATAACTGTTGGTGTGTTATAGTGTAAACAGTAACTGTGAAATTTTCTCAACAGAAGTGGAGTGTGCTAAAAACTTAGCAAAAATGGCTGAAACTGCTAAAGCTGTTGTTGGACACCAGGTGAGTATACCTTAGGGGCTTTGTCTTAGTCTTAAATCTTTATTGGATGGCTTGCCCAGGAGTAAAACTCTGATGTTGAGGAATGGATTTTTAAGCTGATACAGAATTGATTTATATATATATATAAGCAGTGGTTAAAAGATCTGCATTTTGCATCTTTCCATTTGTTTACGGAAATTTGGATATAGAATACTGTTTTTGTTGAATATACAGATCAGTTTTCACAATATTCTTTTTTCTGTCTAATATCTTGTATGCTTTGCCATTTGGACTTGTGGACTCTTTTTCCTAGTAAAATGAATCGCAGATGAGAAATTAATAATTTTCTACATTCATAACTGACATTTATACCTATTTTAGTAAGTACTTTAAGTGTAATTGAAAATATAGTTCAGTTATGCAGACATTTAGAATGTCATTACCCCTCTATCTTACCTGGAACATTAATATATTTTGTGTAATTTTAGGATTATATGCCATTCCAGTCAATATTCATAAATGCTTTTCAAAATGATATCGAGAACAGTCAACTTTGGCAACAAACAGCTGCTGCTCTCCAGTCTAACAAATTTGTGCAGGTATGCTTAAAAAAAAAAGACAAAAATATATATAATTTCATATTTAAAAGAACAAACTTCCAGCCTATATGCCTTTAATGTATTCCATTAATATTTCCTATCCAGCCCCTTCTTGGAAGGAAAAATGAGTTGGATAGACAAAGGAAAGATATCAAGGACCTTTGGCAGCGAGAACAGAAAAAAATGGTTGGTAATTGTTTCATATCTAATGCTTCAGTCTAGAATTCTGCAAAAGGGTGAAACTTTCAAACTAGGCTGTTACACACTTAGATTCACATATTGTCTCTGGGGCTTATTGAAAGTAGATATAACTGTCCATTTCATGGCAATCTGGTATTTGTAAGAGATTATCTTTCAAGGACTGTATACTTTGTTCTGCAGCATACAGACCTGTGCATAAGTCTCTTTAAACATTACATTCAATAACTGAAAAATTAATACTATTCACTCTTCTGGTTTTTCTTTTGGTGCTTTCTGCAGCAAGAGCTGGAAGCTGCTCTAAGAAAAGCCAAGTTGCTGTATACACAGCGTCAAGATGAGTATGAAAAGGCAAAATCCTGTACTGCTCGTGCTGAGGAGGAACATCTTGGCTCAAGTGGAAGTTTTGTGAAAGATTTCAGCAAGCAACTGGAAAAAAAGCGAAGGCTGGAAGAGGAAGCTCTGCAAAAGGTAAAGAGGTTTTGTTCCTTGCTTTTAAAGTTAAGCCTATACTGGTTTTATTCACGGATTCCCAGTGAGGGTATTCAAGTAAGTTCAGTTCACAATTTTAATTTTAATCATTCTATACTCTTTTGTTTTTAATCGTAAAAGGGAATCTCAAATACAATCATACTGAGTGGAGTTTTTTCCTTGCGTCTGGTATCGTCTGTAGTCCATCAACTCTTTATACTTGTGTTTTCTTTAGGCTGAAGAAGCCAATGAACACTATAAAGCAAGCATGGCAGAGGTTGAAGAAAAAAGAAATGATTTGGAAAGCTTTAAAAGTGATGTTCTAACACAGCTTCGGGAGCTTATTTACCAGTGTGATCTTACTCTTAAAGCTGTAAGCATGGTTTTTAAAATACATTTTGCGCAGATATTGATATATTGTTAAAACTAAGAGCCCTGTTTTAAATAGAAATCTTTCAAAGGACAGATGTCAAGCCAACAGAAAAAGGACAACTTTTAGTCTATTTGTGTTCTCTTCCTGGTAGAGTTAAAAAAAATATATGGGGAGGTGGGTCTTGGACGTTTTTGGATGTTTCATGAGCTGTTGACTTGCAAGCACCCTGACTACTCAATCCTTATAAAACATCTTTTCAAAACTTTAATGGCAGTGTTCCTCTGTTGTTTAAGAGTACAGCTTTCTTTGCTTTAATTAGTGCATTAGCAAAGACGTTTGGATCAAGCCCAGAACCAACATTAACACACTTCAGCCTTGATGGCGGTCTCAGTTACTGCAGGATCCACTATGACTAGCTGAATGTACTGATTTATTGTGTGTAATAGGGAAGTGATGGTCAAAACTTCATATTACATGCACAATTTAAAAAAAAACTTGAAGAATATAAGAATGCATTATGCCATGAGATGTTTGGAGATTTTTGTTTGGGTTTTTCGATTTGTTTATTCAGATGAGACAATGACAATTTAATGCTGGGTCAGGAAGGGAATATAAAATATCAAACTTAACCCTGTTCCACAGGCAACCCCGAAACCAACCCATAAGAAGAGTAAAAAGTATAGACAGACTTGTCAGTTAAAGTATATTTAAATTGCAAACTGCTTTGCAGTCTGAAAGCTGACAAAGCAGTTATGTGGTGTCCCCCTTTTCTGGTTTCTGGCACGTGCTAAAATAATTTAGAAATGTTATGTAATTTAATGAAGAAAGCCTTCAGTTAATCTATCAGTTGGGACGGAGTGTTGTCTATTTCATGTCTCAAGACAATACGGAGCTCACTTGGGTTTGGGATTCCAACTACTTCATCATTGTAGTGATGACTAATATTCCCTCCAGAACACGGAAAAAGCCTTTTTGATAGCAAAAGCCATTGCTGTTTATCTTGATCAATGCGAAGTGAGAAGCAATTGGAATGGCCTTTGCTACTGGGAGGATTCAATAACCCAGAGAGGGGAGAAATACTCGTATCCCTATTACAGATGAAGTTTTTACAGTCAGTTTTCAGACTTGCACAAAGTAACATGTTACTGTTTCGAGTCTTATTGTTCAAATAATCTCCTGCTACAGTATTAATTTGGATTGAGCAAAGCGTAAGTGAAATATTTAGTAAATGATCTACAAATAATGAAAATCTTTCTCTCCCAACAGGCAACAGTTAACCTGTTCCAGCTGCAGCATGCTCAGGTCGTATCTCTTCCAGTTAACTGCCAGTCCCTCTGTGAGAGTGCCAAACTCTATGACCCTGGTCAGCAATATTCAGAGTTTGTGAAGAGTTTGCCAAAGGATGGTGTTCCTGTTGAATCAGGTTGTTTTGAAACCCACAGTTCCCAGGTTGATGGGTAAGTGCCAAAGTACAGGTGGCAACTGCTTGGCTTAGAATGGAACACTAGGCACATGTGTTTAACAATAAAACAGTGTTTGGGTGTTTTACCATGCTTTGCTATTGTCTTTGTCTCATCTTTTAGATGGTAGATTATATGTAATGTTGATATCAAGGCAGAATGTCATTTTATGCAGTAAGGCTTGCTAAAATATCGACAATTGTTGCACAAGACTTGACTTGTTACTATTTTAATGTACATACTGGTTAATATTAAAAACGTAAATTTTGGACTTGGTAGTGTTGTGTGGCAGTAGTACTTGATAATCAGTTGAGAAAATCTGAAGAGGTAGTTTTCCTCTTCTACAGGCCTTGCTGCTACATATAGTAGCTTCTTTCATACTGTTTACATTTGGCAGCTTTTTGGCAGGAAGTGTTTCTCGATTTCTATCTCATGCTATGTGCCTAAAAAAACCTCAGAGTTCATTTGTGGGGACATGTTATAACTTAATTATTTTTTTCCAACCTGTATGAAATGGAAGTTTTTACTGTTAAACTATGAAAGATCCAGCTAATGTGGAAGTAAAGACTTCCAGACAAAGATAGCTCCTTGTGTCAGCATGCCAGATGCTTTTCCACCTTTAATTTGTTGTAAAATAGTCATCTTGGCACTAAAGCACCAGAATATCCATTTCAATCTGTGTGTTTCACAGTTCTACAGGAAAGCGTCGTCATCGTTTTTCAAAAGGAAACTAAATACAAAAAACTGAATGCTTGAGTCAGACTTCTACCAACAAAAGGCAGGAAATTCAACGTTAAAGCTGATATTCTTAATTCTTGTCTGTAAATTTCCTGCCTTTTAAGACTGATTTAGGCCATACTCATAAACTTTGACTTAGGGGGATTTAACTATGTCGCTCCCTGAGAAACTGATGAGCATGAAATTTCCAACACTTTGTGTGCTCTCCCAGCTATTTACTGCTTGACATTTATAGGAGTGGGTTTTTTCTCCTCCTCTCTCCCCACCTTTTGTTTTCTTTGTTGCAGCCTTGTGATTCTTCATTTACTTGATCATTTTTATTGTTCAACTCTGTATTAATTTAAGGGACAGTTCCTTGAACAAATGCAAATTTTAGTGTTTTTCAGTCTGTTTCCCTTAAGCTTGAGAGGGTAGAGCTGATTAAGAAACAGCTTCCTGACTGCTGGACTTGGACAGCAGGCCATTTTGTCCCCAGGGTGCTTCAGCATTTTACATTAATTACTGTTAACAGTGTTCTGTCCTTATCATGAGAGCGGATTTTCAAAATGGGCTGCCACTCTGGCAGCTTCAACACGTTTAAAAAGCACAGCATGTGAATACCTTTACGTCTATAGGTGGATGGTCCTGATGGCTGCTCAGAGAATCTTTTGGAGGGGAAAGCACCATCACAGAATGCAGTGGCTTCTGAATTAATCTCATCTTCAGATGAGCAGATAGGCTGTTTTTTTTCAAAGTCTGCAAGATAATGTTTATAATACCATGAAGAGATGTGGAAAAGCTGATTCTCCCTGGGTGGAGAGAAGACACTGGGAAATCTCACATATTTAATTGAAAATAAATTGCCACCCTTCTTTTTACATTTTTATTTTATAATTTTGGAATTTAAATTTAATTTTGAGAATGACATGTCAAAAATGTATGTTCATGAATAGTAACTAAATGTAGCATTTTTAGTGCCCAGGTATTAAAAAAATGCATTACTTTCCATTAAATTTTGTCTTACTCATTCTTCAAAATACTTTCTTCTTTCTGAAGGGTTTTTAATAAGCAATCAACAAACAGCGTCCATACATCCCATGGTAACTTATCTCAGTGTTCAGGAGATTTTCCTCCTCAGACATTAGATGATGTGGGAAGCCCAGTTTATCATCGTTCACAAAAGGTTAGAGAGAAGAGATCTTCCAGCAACACAGATATTCCAGGTAGTTCTTTTGGAACTCAGTCTCTAAATAAACAAATTTTTTAAAATGAAAACTTAACAAAAAATGCTTGGTGTCTCAGTCAGAAATATAACACTGAAGTGTTAAAAATGTATTATAAATTTCAAAGCCTATAAAGCATTATGTACTTGAGCATAATGAGGAAAAACAGAAAACTGCCTGTATGCATTACCTAGATCCTTTGACAAGAAATGTGAGGTACAATTCAAAAAGCAAGTACTGTCAAGCTCAGAAGACTAAGCTATTTCAATTAGCTTTAGCTATTGAAAATCCATTGGTTTTGTAAATTCCATGTTCATTGCAGGTCTTCTGCAAAAGCACAATTGTCGAGTTTCTGGAAATAATTTTCTTAGTTCCTGAAGCTTTTACAGGTGTATATGCCTGGGGTTTTTTTTCACTATATTGCATGTTTATGTAACTTGCACAATATTTTCCTGTTTTGAATATAATCATAGTTACTCTTCAGTTTAAAAAAAAAAAAAGTAAATTTTGTCTTTGACATTTGGAATTAGCAGACTTTCTTTTCAAAAGCAGTGCGAGGGCCACCACCGTTCAGATCGTGGTCAGTTGGAAACCAGAGTGGAGGAATGTGCAGTGACTCTGAAAGTGCAGGGGGAAGCAGCGAGTCTCGATCCATGGACTCTCCATCTGCCAGCCCAGGTACACCCACCCTCACTGCTGGACTAACCTGAAGTCTTTTCCCTGCACTGTTTTACATTAGTGAGGACACTGGTGTCAAATCAGCAAGTACTGAGCAGAGCATGTAAGGAATAATGAACAGTAGGGTGGAACTGATACTTACAACTTGCTGAAAATTTTTCTCATCTGCTAGGGGATTTTAAAAGACGACTTCCCCGGACACCTTCCACGGGGACTATGTCATCTGCAGATGATCTTGATGAAAGAGAGCCGCCATCTCCTTCAGACTGTGGTAATGTGGTTTCCATATCTGAAGTTCCCAGAAGATGCTTTTTGTTAGTGTGTGGCTTTTGTTTTCAATGCATTTAAGAAAAGTACTTTAACCAAGGTGTGATTGCCAACAGCACTGTTTTTCAATACAGTGTGCATCCACTTGAGGTTGAGAGATGAAGAATAATGTTAAAGTCATTTTAATAAAGTGGTGCAGAATTGTCTTTATATGTTTAGGTTACTGTATGGGCAACCATAGAACGTTTCTAGCGTCTTCACCCTCCTGAGGTAGAGCAAATGATCCACTTAGCATTCCCTCCAGACATTTGCATTTGAATTTAGCTGTATGGCACTGAGTTATGTAAGGTCACTTCTAAACTTTGATGTGAAATGCACAAATATGTAGAGTTGATGAGGGGCAAATTGGAAAAAAGTGGATCCAAATATTTAGGGTAGTAACTGAGATTTTGCCCTTTTCAACTAAGATAAGTGAGTTCAGTAATGTCTGTCCCAGACTTGACCAGCCATTTCTAATTTTCAAATGAATTTTGACTGTATAATGACAATGTTGCCACAGGCATTGAAACCTGAATGACTGGATTATCAGAAATGGTTCTATGGTATGTCCACAGTACTTACAAACTAATTTTGAAAAAATTGTGGCACTTGCTCAGTAAAACCCTTAGGAAATTCTTTGCTTAGTCCTTATTTCCTAAATGTATACTTTGCCTTCTAGGAATGAACCTGTGGTAAACAGTATTAACTCAGGTCTAGATTTGAAGCATGGCAATGTGTTAATGAATGCAAACTTTCACTTGGAGTGGTACTGTTTAATCAATGCTTGAGCATTTAAGAAGCTTTCTGGGCAATTAACTGAACATGCTAATTTAAAGTTATCTCTAAAACAAAGGGGTTTGGTTCACAGATGTGTTGATAGCATTTAAAGTAAATTGCTTGAAAAAAGTTGGATGTAAAAAGGACCAGTTGCTGCTCTTTTTAGTTTTAGAATCCTCTGCAAAATATTTCAGTGTTGTTAGAGGAAACAGAATCAATTATTTTTTTTAATCTATTTTTATTTTATGTTTCTTCTGCCTCGAATGTATGTTAATTCTTCCTCACTGCAAAATATTTTTTTTAAGTATTTCAGAAACAGTATAGGCCAAAACAAGTCATCTTTCATCCTCTAGTACAGGATTTTGAATTATATAAAATTAAACTTTTATGAATTGTTGCCTGAGATGCAGGGCAGTTAGAATTAAATGTTGTAATATTTCCACATTGCCACAATACAGAAGAAAATGGAACACTTAAAAAAGCAAAAATGATTGCTTGGTTCTGCTTTTACATAGGATTGATAGTTAATGTCTCTATTATGTGAACTGTGACATAGTTTTGCCTCCTTGTGATTGAAATGTTTTTGATTACTTTGAGAGTTGCCGTTACTTACAGACTTGTGTTCTGCAGCACAATTCAAAAAATTCAGAGTAACTACTATGTCAATAATAGATACTAAAATGACTATAACAGAGAAATTCTCTTCAGGTTTAAATGATCTCACATCTGAAACTGCAAATTCTCCAGGACCTTTTAGAAATGCTAACATGTCCAAAGCAGCACAAACACACAAACTACGAAAGCTGAGAGCTCCATCTAAATGCAGAGAATGTGACAGCTTAGTGGTATTTCACGGAGCTGAATGTGAGGAGGTAAGTTGAAAATTAGTTTAAATTGCTGCTTGGGATTTGTGTAAAGTTGGGAGTTTTGGAAACTTGAATTATGTTTCTGTAAAAAGCTGGAGTTTGTGGGTAGTATAATCACCATGAACTTGAAGCAGAGGCACACCGTACTAATAAATTTTGCATTTTGCTCACATATGGGGTGACAAACAGCAGAGATATTTCTTCTGGTGTCAGATTATATCAAGCCATGTGATTTTTTTTTTGTTTCTTCTCCTGTAGTGTTCACTTGCCTGCCATAAAAAATGTTTAGAGACTTTAGCTATTCAATGTGGGCACAAAAAACTTCATGGAAGGCTTCATTTATTTGGAGTGGAGTTTGCCCAAGCTGCTAAAAATGTTCCTGATGGCATTCCTTTTATCATCAAAAAGTGTACATCAGAAATTGAAAGCAGAGCACTCAATGTCAAGGTATGTTTAAGTTTGTTCATGCTTAAGTTTCAGACACAATCTTAAAAAAAAGTTCTCTTAAGATTTTAATGATGTCAATAATTTCACAATTTCTTTCCAAATTGAAATAGAGTTGTGCTGGCCTTTTAATTTTAGGGCATCTATCGTGTGAATGGAGCCAAATCAAGAGTTGAAAAGCTTTGTCAAGCTTTTGAAAATGGAAAGGATTTGGTCGAGCTCTCAGAACTCTATGCACATGATATCAGCAATGTTCTCAAGCTGTATCTCCGGCAGGTATGGAATTGAGAGGTCAGATGGAAAACCAAAGTGCTGTAGTATATTTCTTCAGTACAATACAGAAAACACACCCCTTTTCAGCAGTCCTACAGCAGCAGATTAAACAAGTGCCTGTATAACTGAAGTGGCTTCTTTTTTTGCACATGGAGCCTGTGACAAGGGCTGGGAGAACTGCTGAGTTTACAAAATGCATTCCACATGGGTATTGTGGCTCTTTTTAGTACTGTATGCAGAACAAGCTTTTGTTTGCCTACTCATAGTAGAATTTAATTTCTAAAACTTTCTGATTAGTGAATTTGCCTGTCTTATGTGGAGTTCGATTCCTATGTTCTTACCTCTTCATGCAGACAGATGCTGTTATTCATGCAGATATTGCTGTTAATATCTGCTTTAAAATGTCATGAAACAGTCATAGTGGTCATGATGTGTTCATTATGGAGGGGCTATCCATTTTGTTCTTCTAAAATAGAGCTTTAAAGCTTTGTGATGGAATTTTCTAATACAGTTTCAGTATGTATGTGCAAATATGAAGCTGAGGTGTTGCCTAGTGAAATTGAGTCACTCTGAAAACTTGTTAACCCTGAAAGGAATAATCCTTGGCTGCATGGTCCTGTCCTCTTACACTGGCTGTCAGAGATGAGCTTTCCAATCCTATGATCATCACCATTAAGTGATTTTGAAAAAAATCTTTTTTTTCTTTGAATCTTCTTCCTTCAATAAATTTTGATAAATGCTCGGTCCTGAAGCTATTGTAGGAAAGGGTTAGCAAAAGTTTTCTGGAAAATGGTGTTGGAAGGCTGGGATTGGGTTTGAAAGAATTGGGGATTGAGCTAATGAACAAGGATTAAACAATGTCATCATCTAAGAAAAGATGCTAGATCAGAAAAAGTTGAAGAAAAACAGGAAGGAAACAAGTTAAAATTCAGGTTTAAGTGTGTTTCTGAAATGTTTGTATTTCCTCAGCTTCCAGAGCCCTTGATTTTGTTTCGGCTTTACAATGAGTTCATTGGACTTGCAAAAGAGAGCCAGAACGCTAATGAGGAATTAGATGCTAAACAAGCTAGCCCCAAAGCTAAGACAAGACAGTCACTCTGTATTGAACTGAATAGGATCATCATTAAAATTAAAGATCTTCTGAAACAGCTGCCTGTACCAAACTATAACACTCTACAGTACCTTATTGGACATCTTCACAGGTAATAAAATACCTTAAAGGCAAACTGATGTTGAAAACTTAACTGCTGAATGCTAGGAATCTCTTGTACGTTTTTGATGACTGTAGAGGAAGAAGTCACATACCTTTAAAGACACTGTTCTGTTGCTGGGTTTTTTTCCATGTAATGAATTCTCAAGTGAGAGGAGAATATGAAAAAGAAATAAAGCAGGGAAAGTGTTGCCCTCCATTGTTCTTGATTCTCTGCTAGCATTGGGGTTAGTAGTAATGAGTGTCCCATATGATTTAAATAGTGATGTAACAAAGATAGGGCAGTGATTTGGTGGCTATTAACAGAAAATTGAAACTTGTATTGTGTCTCCTAATAACCCTTCTTCAGTCACGTTTCACTTCTTGTCCTGCAAGTCCTGGTTTGTATGATGATGTACTAAACTGATGATTACCTATAAAAATGGATGATGTTGGGCTATAGCTATATTATTACTTAAAATGAGAGATGTTCTTTTCCCCAACCCCAGAAATGCCAAATAGCCACAAATAACTTCAACAAATAGGACATAAAAACACCCTATGTGGGAAGTCCAAGCCACTGTGAAGTGTGGTCTGCACTGAAGATTCTGCCTGCTCACCAAACCCATTTTCAGTTTTTTATTGTCTCTTTTCTTCTTTAGACATAATATTTTAATATCAAAAGTATTTCTGAAGTAATAAATCCCTCTTGGGAATTTCTTTTGGTTTGGTTTTTTTTTTCCCCTCTTTATACAGAGTTACAGAACAGTCTGATGAAAATAAAATGTCAGCCAGCAACCTTGGCATAATATTTGGCCCAACTCTGATTAGACCACGGCAAACCGATGCTACAGTTTCTTTGTCATCCCTTGTGGACTACCCTTACCAGGCCCGGGTAGTGGAGCTGCTCATAACATACTACGAAAAGATATTTGACGTTTCATTGAAACCACTTCTGAGCCCTTCTCATTCTGAAGAAACAGCTGTTACTGTCAGAGTTGCTTTATCAGCAGATGAGAAGGAGCCACAGCAGCAGAGGAAATCGTTTGTTGCTGTAAAGGAAGTGAGTAACTCCTGTGCTGCCACAATGTTACCTGTGCCACCTTTACTTCTGTGTTGAATGCTGCAGCATTCCATTTCTAATAATTCTTCACAGGTTTTTTTTGGTAAGGAGCAGTGCCTTTTGTCTTGAGATCTCATTTACTTCTGCTTTGACTTTTGTTAGCAGGCTATTCAAATAGCTCCAAGTGAAAGAGCTTCAGAAACAGCTGCACTCTTTTTGGAATCAAAGAATATCAAGAATACAAAAGAAGAAGCAGATACATCTGTAACTGGTTAGTATGTTGATAACTCTGGGTGTGGGTGGGTGAGGAGCCCTGGATGCATTAGATTATGGTGCATGTAGCTCTGCAGTATAGACAGAAGCAAGTGATAAAACCTGTTCATCACTGCTTGAGATGCTGTTTATTTTTGTAAGAAGAACAGAGTATTAAATCTTTTTGAAGGCTTTTAAGAAACATCTGTTTATGGAATCGGAGCTTAAAGTATTTGGTAAGAGAATATAACAGTGGTTTGGTTTCTCTCTTTTTTTTAAAAAAAGCAAACAAAACAAAGCCATAATTATGCTGTGACTGTGGATTTCTGAAATCCTGTAAACTAATAGCATCAATTTATGTATTTTGACCACTGTCTTCCCCCAAAAATCATTTCCACTCACTGGAACTAAACCAGAAGGCTTTGCAAAGAGTAATTGTTTGACAGAATCATCAGAGCATTTTGGATATCAATATTTATGCTCAAAAACCCTCAGGTTTGCTCTCCTAATTCTAACTCTAAATTTTTTTCTGTTTGTCTGCCTATACTACTACAGGAGTCGGTTTTAATCTAGATATGATTTCATGTACTTCATTTAGGAGTAACCAAACATAATCCCTTTTAATTGTACTGATTTTCTTCTGATGTTACCAGTTTAGTCATGTCCTGCACACCAACAGTGCAACATCCTGAAACACACTCAAACTGAAAAAATTTGGGGATGGCAAAGCAACAGCCAAAAACTGAAGTGTGTCTGTTTTCTCTTTTGTTACAGCTGTAGAGTATGTGTTTTATTGCTATTGAAATACTAACGTGGTTAGAGTAGAATATTCCTTGTATTTATACAAGCTATCCCTAAAAACTGTTATCCTGTTAAAATACTAACTTCCAAGGGGTCACTGAAGTCTTGCTGACTTGCATTTATACCGGTGCAAAGATCCAGTCACGTCTATTTGTGTGTTTCCAGGTGATGCTGTGAGTCCAGAGAAAGACAGTGAACCATTCATTTCTCTAGGTGAAGAACCCTGTAAAATGAACTTACTTCCTGTAAAACCTAACCGTCAGATTGCCAAAGTTCCATTGCGGGCTCCAAGGACAAAGCCAGCCTCTCGCCCTGTGAGCCTGCCTGTGGACCGAATACTTCCTCCGTGTGTTTTGAATGAAAGAAACTCACGAAATGCAGGAGCACTGAGTGCAGAGAAGCTGGGCAGAAGCCCTACTATTGAAGAAGTCTCAGAGGTGAAGGCGCTCCCTGCTGCTGATACCTGCTGCAGACTTCCTTGTTACGACACCCAGATGCTGCGAAAAACTTGGGACAAGCAGTACAAACAGTATGATATCACAGCAAGGACAGCAATGGTCGTGACTAATGTGCCCAGGGAGCTCCGAGCACTTGAGAGTGGAACTGCTGGTGCTTTATCATCATCATGCAGCCTTGGTAACAATTCAGCTAATGCCATTCTTCCTAATAAGCCATATTCTGTTGTCGGGTCAGGAAGGACAGCAGCAGAAGAGAATGGTCCTGATGTTAATCCTCTTGCTGCCTTTAGGGCCCCAAGAACATTGCAGCCACCCCCAGGGACATTTTATAAACCACCCTCTAACAAATCAAAAGAAAATGGAGATGATTCTTCTGCTAAAGCTTGTGCACCATCCAGCACTAGCTCTGTGCTCCACCAGGATGATACTGTCAAACTGGCTAGGAGCTCTGCACTTCCATCAGGTGATCCTGAACAAAACACAAATGAACAGAAATCTAGCTCAGAGGATATTCACCCCGCAGATCTGAAGCCTGCTTACCACAGACTGAGACCAAAAAGGATCCAAGAACTGGAACACAGGGAAGCTCATTTTGTATAGGGTGCAAATTCCTTTTGGACTATATGCCATTTGTTGATGTTGCCAGTGGAGACTTCCCTTTGCCCCTTTATCCTTTGCCTTCCCTTGAGAATTCCACTTCTGTGCCATATTGAAGTTATTTTTATATATGCAGCATTTTAAAAATGGGGGGAGGCCTGGGGAACTGTGAATTAAATAAGTCAAACTTTTTGTAGTTCAGTAGCTTTCACTAAAGATGTAATACATTCCCAGTCTAGACACAGTTAATGGGTTCATTGAATAAGACACTGAGCTTCATTTCGTTGTGTGGAATGGAGTGCTTATTCATAGAGAAACAGCTATTTTTCTTAGTAGATGTTATAATAAAAATGGAAGGTTTAATGTTCACTGTCTAAGCATAAACCAAAGCTTGTGCTTTGCTCTGTAAAAGCATTTGCTCATTTTTCTAATCTGTGCAATTAAAGCTTTGCTCTTGAACAGGCTTACATACTGGCCAGCATGGCCATAATTATGTATCATATGTGTATATTTTAGGCAGACATGGTTATCTGTTGCCAGTTTTCTATGTTGTCACTTTAATTTTTTTTTTGTACAGCAAGGATGCACTTACTGAGCTTTACTGTTCTGGGGCAGCAATCAATTCACATCTTGTTTCTTGTGTGGCTTAGTGAGTGGGGCAAATGTGCATAGCCTGTTTCATTTGGGTGCCCCTCTGGAGACACTCAGTTGCTGTGGTGCTGTCTTTCCCAGGTGAATGAAGAGGCAGTGATTTGCTTGCTATAGATCAGTTTCACCACTTAACCTGGTGTAGCTGAAATGAAGAGCTTTGTTTCCAAGTTTTAGTGAAACAGCTAAAAATAACCAAAAATCAGCATTAGTAGGTGCATCTAATGGTTTTCACTTTGTATTAAATGGTTTTTATGTGTACACTGTATTATATTTGCTTTAAAATATATTAACGTGTTAACATTTCAGTGACTCTATGGCTTCTATATCTGGATTTCTTCTAACTTATTAAAATACAGATGTTTGGCCTTTGCAATAGTGTAGTACTCACTCTCCTGCATCTGTCTTCTGGGGCTAGGGGGTGGCACACATTTCTTAATAGGATTACAATTAACATGACCGTTTCTTGCATACTGTAGAATACAGTTGTTTTGGCACAGTACTTTCTAGTGATGTAAGCACCGAGATGGCTCTCAAAGGACAGTAAAGACAAAGAATCACTTTTCTGTTTTTGCAACATTAAATACACTGGACTTTAATACTCCATTACCTTTGCCAATCTTCCCAAAACACCACAGATAAAATCCCACACTCTGTTTGGTGGGTGTAATCTGATTTTTATTTCTAGAACTCATACCGCTGAACTTTGATTCCTTGTCACACTTCCACAGAAGCAGGGCTTGCATTCTTGGCAAAGGCCATCCTCTCACTGGATGGTTCTGGCCATGCTCAGGGTCATTTCTTTGGGGAACTGCCTCTTATTACAGAAAAGCTGAAGGTCCCAGATGCTGTTGTCTGTCCAGACTGGTGTTGGGAGTTGCATAACAAAATATGTGAAAAGGCTTCTTGATATAGATGGGAATTTGTTCTACTTTGGCAATGGAGGAGTGAACTATATATACCCCACACAACTGGTTAATGAATCATTAAAGACAGTGTAGCATAACTTAATAGCACAGTTGTATCAGTATTTCATCAGTCCTAATCAGTATTGATTAGGACCACAAGATAGCAAAATAATTTGTGACTTTTAATTAAATTTATTGTCTCACTATATTTGTGTGTTAGCATGTCTGGTATTGGATATGGTAATGGCTTAAGAAATTGATTAAAGTTCTTCATTTAATAATTTCTTAATTCAGTAAAGCTGTTCATCTAGTGTGATGGAGTGTCTCTAGTACTCCTCAGAGCAGGCTGTCGAGATAATTACAGCAGTGAATACAACATACAGTGAATACAGTGAGAAACAGAAACGTTTCTTAATCGAGTCATAATACCACTTTTTACTGGCTGTCGCTATGCTCCTCTTTATGTAACATCTGCTTCCATATTTTGGTAGTACGAAACGTTTCTGCTCTTTTGAAGGTGTTTCCCGCAGGTGCCAGCGGGGTGGGCCGGGCGCGGCAGCGCCTGGTGCCTGGAGGTGGGGATGCGTAGGTGTCTTACAAACCCCCATTATTTCGGAGAAAGCATTAATTGCAAATGACGGCTTACGTGTCCCGGCTTTATCATGCCTTCGCCTGTTTTTATGTAATACAAGTGAAGTAGCAAGAGCGCATCTTTGGAAATGGAAACCTTTGGAGCCTATGTAAGAGTTAGGACCCGGCTGCCCAGCGTGGCGGTAGCGAAGGAGGGAGGGGCTGGGGGCCGAGCCCAGCAGTTCTTCCCGAGCCTTGCCGGCAGCCCCGGGACAGCGCGGCCTGCGGGGGCGGCTGGGAGGCGGTGGCTCAAAGGCCACTCTGTGACTTCTGAACTTCTCAATTTTCCTAAACGTTTGCACGGAGACGACGTGGCCGTGCTGTGTTCGGGCCCGTACGCTGAGGGCCCGCCCGCCTGTGAGGGAGCGGCGGGGGCGACTGCCTGAGGGGGCGTGAGGAGCTGGCCACCGCAGCGGAGCCTTACGCCTGGTGGAAAAGAGTTTGGTTTCCTTTGGAAATTGAGACATTTCGAATGGCCCCTGTTGTTTCTTTCGGTTCCGATGCAGGTTTCCCTCGGTCTTGCTTTGAAACGCCTTCACTCCGCTGGAACTGCAGCAATCCTACCCACCCGCCCCAGGTGACGGGCTGTGGGTCATGCAAAGTGCCAGAACCCTGCAGTTTGAACTCTGGCGAGGATACTTTTTGCTGTCAGATTTGTTTGGTAATTGCATTTTCTGTGGTCGTAATGCACTGCCTCATCCCTCTTAAAGCTTTGGCAGAGTACCGACTTAGGTAAATCGCTGACCTAATTAGTGATGACAGCTGTTGGTTTAGTAGGTCCCCTAAAGCTACCAGAACTACCCTTCTGAAACCATCTTTTCAAATACTGCGTTTGTTCAGATCTGAAGAAATACACTCAGAAATATCAGCGTCCTAGTAGAGATTTGACTGTGCTTGTGTTGGTCATATTGGATATTTGGGAGGATTTTTATTCATGAGTCCTTAAACTCACAGATTGAGCTGTTCTGTAACAAGCAGGGGATTAAAACAATCTCCTTACAACTGAGCAGTGTTATTCTGCAAGTGCTAACTGCATCTAAGATATGTGTTTCTTTGCTGCCAAGCTGAACATTCCTTCAGAAAACATTCTCTTTCAGCAGTGCTCACACATGAGGTAAGCTTTTGTGGTTAGTTTTCAAGGTTTTTGTTGCTTCTGTGTAAGAAGTCTCTGTTTTGCTTGCAAATCTATGACCTGTTTAGCTTCCATGTAGCAGAGGCCTAATGGAGCTAATCTGGAAGCTGACACGAAACGCTCTGCGAAGGCAGCACACTGGTGGTAACATTGGTAACTTATAGCATGTTTGTACTTTTTGAGTGACTTTGCTACATACCACTGTGGCTCACCGTACAGAGTGATCTCGGAGCACAGAAACTCAGTTCTGTTTGGGTGAAACTAAAGTGGAACGTGTGCTTCAGCACCATACCTGATGTGCTGCAGCTGCTAATGCACATCCAGTCTGTGCCTGGAGCTCATCTGAAGCAACCCTTAGGCAATTAGTGCATGGGTCCTGGGTCCTCAGCACCCACTGTTTCACTATAAAGCTGCTCTTATTGGGCCATCCTACTTGTCAATGTATGCATAATATGTTGGGAAAATGGAACAAACCCACTGTTTCAACTTACCATTAGCAAAGTGTGGGGGGGGAGGAACAGGGGATGTCTGATATTTATAAACAGTGTTATTAAGAATATTCATAGAAGTAAGTCTTACAGGAGGATGCTTTGGAAACAAGCCTTTCTGAATAAATGTTCTATCTGCAGGCTCATTCATATTCATAGAGAGAGGGCAATTCTTTTTCTAATTCAGAGATCCAAGGGATCCTTGGAAAGCGTTTCACTCACAGGTAGAAGAAAAAGCTATTCTATATCTTCCAAAATGTCAAACGTTTGAAGAAGGTGAATGTTAGAAAAATCCTCACTCCACAGCCCTTACGCAGCTGGATGACAGAACAGCATCTATATGAAGTGAAGTGAATTACACCTGAAGTAGAAAACATGCCTTGTGTGTTTCCACTGCTTTGTGCTTGTTAACCACTGATTGGGGTGATTAGCCACTGCTAATTTTTGCACAAGAATGGAATCTGTTTAAGATTCCACATTTCTCTGTGCTTGACATGGAAGAGTCTGATTGCAATTGTCTTTGATTCATAGAAATACACCTTTCAAGCAGAAGTTTCATGGGGCCTTATCTTAGTGTCTCTGATTTTTTTATCATTTGATCCTGATTTTTTGACAGAACTTCTCATTCTTGTCCTTCAGGTTACTCCGTGCTTATTTCAGAGGGAAGCCTCTGAAATATATAGGAAACATCTAAAAAGCTTCAGCTTGGGTTTTCCCCAGTAGTTTGAGAAAGCCCCAACCTGTGTTTGTGTAGTTTTCTTTACACACACATAGATATACCTGTTTATGGATAGAAGATACATTTATATGCATCCTCTCCTACAGTTAGTCTAGGCACAATCGTGTTAGCATTAATTGTATTAGCTTTCTAGTGAGCCTGTGTTGAGGGACGTGCTCTTCCACATGTGTAAGAATGTCTCACAGGATAAGAAATGGTTTGGATGCTGTAAAGCATTGTTGGACATTAGAAGTTGGACATTGTTCCACATTAGAAGTGCTGGCCCATGAGCACACCCAAAACACATAAGTGTGCATATTTTCAAATCTATCTTTTCAGGCAATTTTAAAATTCTCCTTACTTTAGAGAAATGTTTGCTTGTGGTACTGAAGAGATTACTGGGGATGTTTTTATAATTTGCTGGGAAAATAGCATTTAATTAGACTTGATTTTTTAATCAAAAGTCAGGAATAAGCTTGGAAAAAAGAAAATAAAATTCTGATACTTAAAACAGCTGTTAAAACTATGGTGTATGTGTGTGAGGTAGGGGAAGAACACAACACACATGCCATGTGACCCCATGTATTGCATGTAGGTGCTCATAAAGCATGTCACAGGGAACTTTTATATTATCAGATACCTACTGCAGGCATAATGCAAAAACTACCACCAAATATCTATTTCTGCTTATTGCTTTCTTTATGTTCTGATACATAAAACTGAGGATAGAGCTACGGTGAAATTGTGCAGTGTGTACCATAAGCAGAACTGTATTTTTCCCTCCCATATAAAATGATAGGCCCTGCATAAGCTTTCTCTGTTTACTTCTGAAGATCTCTTTGTAAAGCTAAAAAGCAAAAATGGGTCACAGGAGCAGCAGATGTAGCTGACCATAGAAAGCAAAATATACCCTTCCATGATCCAATTGTGATGTAAAAATCTAATTAGGAGATTAGTTTAATCTGTTAGAGCTGTCTGTGCAAACATGTGGACAGCAAAAAGAGATCCATTTTCTTAAAATAACTTGCCTTAGGATTTCAGAGTTAAAATACTTGTTTGCTAAATAAAACTTTTAAATTATCTGTTTGCCTCACACATAGTGGTAGGGCTTAAACTCAATCTGCAGCTCAGCAGTAGCAGCAGTGCTAGTTTCTCTGCTTTGCACTGCCATTAGTCAGTTAGCTTCTATCTGTGCCTTTATAAAGCTCTGTTTCTCCATCTAGATTGAGGCAGGCTGGGTCTCACTTGCAATATGAACATATGCTCAACAGAAATTAGATCAAAGCCACTTGTGAAAAAGGAGGTTGCCATTAAGGTCAGAAAGGACCTCCAAAATTAAGTTCAACCTTTGACCAAAACCACCCCATCAACTAAGCCCCAGCACTGAGTGCCATGTCCAGTCATTTATCAAACACTTCCAGGCATAGTTACTGCACCACCTTCCTGAGCAGCCTGTTCCAATGCTTGACAACCCTTTCAGTGAAAAAATTCCTCCTGATGTCCAACCTGAACCTTCCCTGGCACCCCTTGAGGCCACGCCCTCTTGTCCTGTCACTGTTTGCCCAGAGGCCAACCCCCATCTTGCTACACCCTCCTTTCAGGCCGTTGTAGAGAATGGTAAATTCTCCCCTGAGCCTCCTCTTCTCCAGACTAAACCCCAGCTCCCTCAGCCTCTCCTCACAGGACTCGCTCTGCTGCCCTTCTCTGGACTCTCCCCAGCCCCTCAATGTCTTCCTTGATGTGATGGGCCCAGAACTGGACACAGCACTCGAGGTGTGGCCTCACCAGTGCCCAGTACAGGGGGACAATCCCTGCCCTGGTCCTGCTGGCCACACTATTCCTGATACAGGCCAGGATGCCATTGGCCTCCTTGGCCACCTGGGCAGACGCTGTCTCATGTTCAGCTGCTGTTGACCAGCATTCCCAGGCTTTTTCCCACTGGACAACTTTCCAGACACTCTTCCCCCAACCTGTGGCACTATCTGGGATTGTTATGACCGTTTGGCAAATGGTTGTCACACTGGCTAATCTCCAGTCATCTGGGACCTCCCCAGTTTACCAGAACAGGTGATAAATGATAGAGAGAGGCTTGGTGAGCTCTTTTGCCAGTTTCTTCAGTACTTCTAGGTGGATCCCAACCTGCTTCATAGCCTCGTGAGTGTCTAAGTGGCGCAGCAGGTCACTACCTACCTCTTCATGGATTGCAGGCAGGTGGGGGGGTTCTGCTCCCCATCCCAGGGACTGGCTGCCCTGAGCATAACCCATCTTCATGCTGAAGACTGAGGCAAGGAAGGCATTAAGTACCATGGACTTTTCTTCATCCTTGGTTACAATATTTCCCTCTGCATGCAATAAAGGATGGAGATTTTCCTTGGCCCTCTTTTTGTTGTTAATGCATTCATAAAAACACTTTTATTATCTTTCACCATGGTGGCCAGTTTGAGTTTTAGCTGAGCTTTTGCCATTCTAATTTTCTCTCTATGTGACCAAACAATGTCTTTGTACTCTTCCTGAGTTGGCTGCCCCTTCTTCCAAAGGTCATAAACTCTCTATTTTTCCCTGACTTCTAGTGAAAGTGCACTATTCAGCCAAGGCTGGTCTTCTTCCCTGCTGGCTCACCTTTCAGCACCTAGGGACAGCCTGATCCTGTGCTTTGTTATCCTTTGTGGCAGAAGCCAGGTTAAAGTGAATGGTTTGGGTGGCACCTGTGTGCAGGCGCTCAAAGGCCCTGCAGTGGTGCTGGGAAAGAAGCAGTGTGCAGTGAGGAGATTGACAGCCAGACTGACATTCTCACAGAGTCAGACTTGAAACTGGTCAGAATTTACCTGTGAGAATATTACAGTGAAATTCTGTAGCTTTAGCAAAACCTATAGAGAAGGCCAAGAAAATAATCAATGAGAGAAGATGTTCTGGACATAAGGGGAGGATGTTCTTGTTATGGGACACTGAGAGTGTACAAGGAAGAACTTGTGGATAATATGTAGCAACTATACTTTTGTTGTATAGCTGATTGTTTTACTGCCTGAATTGTCACTGTTAGACAGTCTTGTCATTGTTTGCTAAGTAGCCAATCTTAAATTAGGCCACAGACATTGTGAAGAGGTATAAGAATAGCAACAGAGAAAATAAAAAATTCTTCTGCCTCTCTGGACTATGGATTATGACTAGTGTGTGCTTTTATGTCCACCACAGAGCAGAGTGCAGTGCTCTGCTGCCAGAGCTGCAGTGGGCTCCAGGGGAAATCTGGAGACTTAAATTAAGTGAAGCAGTTTTGTGGAGGAGTCTTAAAGGTGTCTCCAAAGTCCTGTGAAGGGGAAAGAAACAGGCAAGCACTGCCACATCCTTTAAAGAAAATTTTTAAATACTGAAGGCTGGATTTTTGTTCAGCTTCTATTTGGAAGAACAATCACAGGGAAGTTGTGATAGTGCTTATACAGAGTCATTGCCCAGCATGAGCACTGGTGGGAGGTTTTGCTGTATTGCTGTTTCAGATGCCCTTTACAGATGAAAATCTATAGGGAATTCAATGTTCACTCAGTTTGTAAGTGTAGGGGTCTTTTTCTGATTTTAGGTGAGTGTTGTTGTCTATGTCTATCTATGTAAAGAAACTTCTTTTTTTGGAAATTGAATTTCTCTCAGTGCCTATGCTCTTTTTGATTGCAGCAGTCCCAAGCCACCACTGGTTTCATGAGCAGGGCATTCATTGCCTCTAAAGAGTGAAGAACGATCCCCACCATGACTAATCACTGCAGAAGTTCATGTACCTCCTCAGTCCAGCTGGAGTTCTCCATACATTATTACTAGGTACTACTCTTTGTCTTAGTTATACTCTTCTTCTTTATTATAGTGTTTTGGTCTACTTAAAGTAGTAGAGGTTGAATCTTAACCACACAAATCTGTTAGTTTGTCTGAGTAATGCCCAGATAGGAAAGGATATTTCAGGACTGAAAATTAATTATTCTTTATTTATTCTCTGCTACTCCAGAGTCTGAGGTTTATCTGTCCAGTGTCTTCTAACTGCACTATTTAAGTTGTTCTTTTCCTACAGTTTTGTCTCATATTCACCTGTCTAATTTAGATTTTAAAGCAGTATAAGGTTAACTCACATCCCTGAAGCTGTTCCTTTTAGGAAAGCAAGGTTCTTTGCCTTTAGCTACTAGTGAAGGTTTTATAAACAAACCAGTCTGGGGAGATATAAGTGTATCCTTGTTCATCCTAAAATTAGAGATGGTCCTGAAATGTGTCTAGTGAGCACTGTAGAAACTTTAAGAAAGTTTTGTACATTGATTGAACTTCATTAATGCCATACCTTAAATAGTTATTTTAAGTATTTTTAAATTCTGACTTATGTAGCACAGTGGTTAACCTTGGTAATCAATTAGTAGTCACTTTCTTGGAGATCATCTTTTTGTCCCTTTATGCATATTAATTAGGTTGTCTGTCATTGAGTTACTTCCCTTTTAAGTAATGTCTCCCTGTCACTATCAACAAATATAACTAGCAAGGTCCAATGTAAAAAAATATTTAAGATTACATAGCAAGAACAATCTGTATAACCTGACTTACTGCCCTTTTTTTCCTACCAAGGTTTATTGGGTTTGGCTTCTTTACTACTTATATTTTTATTCTCAGAAATAATTATATTTTTCAAAGCAAATGGTAGCAGTCATTTTATCTGGCAGGCATCATCTCATTTATGGCCTTGCACAACGAATTTTCTAGCTACTAGTAGTAAAGCTACTACTAATTCAAGAGTGGTGCAGGTCATACATAGCAGGATACTTAGAAACATAAACTACGACTCTCTGTAGTACTGTGGGATCTGTCATTGAGACAGAAACTCTCAGTGATGGTGGGTCAGTAAAGCACCATCAGGAGGAAGAGGAGAGGCCAGGCCACTGGCAGACTATAGATTTTATGGCCTTGACATGGAGGCTTGGATTTCCTTTTACAGCTGTTGCAGAAAGATTGCAGCATCCGTCTGGGGTTTAGAGGAAGGCAAGAGGAGCTGCAGTACAAAACTCTCTCTTCCTCAGTTGTTCAGCTGCAGGATTCATTTTTCAGAGTAGCAACAGGTTCAAGAGCCCTGGGCTACACAGTAGTGTCAGAAAGCTGTCTGACTGCCTATGGTTGGCAACTCAAAGTGGGAGGCTGTCACACCCCAGAAGTGTGTTTCTTCAAACCATCAGTGTTAGTCCATTTACTCCTCACAACAGCAGTAGCTTTTTATAGCTAGTCTCATTTCTTGCTCTGTAACTTAAGCAGAGTTGATGAAGGGATACTGAAAATAGCATGAAACTGTTGACCTCCAAAATATGGAAAATGCTCCAAGTTTGGTGTTGCATGAATATTCTTTATGCAGAACTGTGCCTTTATTATTTGATCCCCAGTCAGCAGCACAAACAGTTCTTACTGTTTGGCCTTAAATATCCTGCTTCAATCACTTTCAAGCCTGGTATATCAGAAGAGATTGCACGGTCTTTAAGGAGGCCTTTCTACCTGGGTTAGTCATGGCTGATGCCAACCCTTCCCTAGTGCGGGCCACCTCTTCCCTTGAAGTTGAAATTCCTTTTCAGTTCATAAAATGTGGACCTGAGATGATTTTCTGAAACAATCAAATCTCTTATCTAATGTTTTCCACTACTGATTTGTTAACACATTAGGGCAAAAGATCCTGACATGTTTTCCAAACCTTTTCTCTTAAAATCAGACAAAATCTTCTTCAATTAATATAATTTCCAGAAACAAAATTCTAGAAGAATAGTGACAAATGAGACTTTTAAAAATTATCTAACCTATGAGTGGTTTTATGTGTGTAATTTTTTGTAGAGGTTTGAGTAATCTGCAGTGGAGGCCCCCCCAGTCTTCCCATAAAATCAGTTCTATTACTTCACCATTCTTATAATCAGTGTGCTTTCCTATATCTGACTTCCATTTCATTTTCAACACTCTCCCTGTTACTAGTCATTCATAAAGAAACTACTCTTCAATCATTCAAATCCCATAAAGCAGCAATAGAATAGGAAGTTGACACAGGTAGAAAATTTTAGGGGTTTTTTATTTTTTAACAGGCCCATATATCTGATATTTGGATTTATATGTCAAGTTTCCTTTTTTCCTTTTGAAGGTAAAAATTCCTGGTGATTATGATGAGTCATGAACCTGAAAAACAGAGCATACAGTGGTTTAAATTCTGTGCTATGTCTACTAAAATGTAATGGGAGTTACTGAATTTAAAAATATAAAAATAGGACATCCTGTATTTTTTAAGGAAATGGCAACAGAACGGATTTGTTTTTATAAAATCCATATCAGACTCTGTTAATCAATGTATTTTATCATGTCTGAATGGTAAACCTAACTGTATCATAATAACTAAACAGTTTTATATAAACTAATGTCCAGTAGTAAATCCATCCTTTTTTGGAAAAAACCCCACAGTATTGTGATAAATGATGCAAGAGTTAACTGCCTTCATTACATGCAAGTCCAAGTTAATAGCCAGATTCAATGTTGGTGACTTTTTTTATTCGAAAGAGATGTTTTTCCTCTCTACTGCTTTTTGGTGCTGATAAATGTGTCACAGGAAGTAGCCTCCAAACAAAGGAAACTTACGATTTTTCATGCATGATAGTGTATCAAGTGCAAAATTAAATGGTGCAGACAATGAAAGGAACTGATCTCTGTGATAACATAATCTTAAAATAAGAACAGAAAGCTGTTATTTTGCTCTAAAGTCTATTTGTGCTGTCAGCTGAGAAACGGCAATGCATCCTTTGCCACAGGTTAACCAGATGTGTTGATGCAGAAGAATGAGCTTCTTTAGGCAAGTCAGACTTCTACTTTGGAAGAACTGGATCCTTCGGAAAAGACAAAAGGTAAAGGATTAGTCCTTGGATTTGAGGTTTGAACCATGCACCCCTCTGGATTAAGTGACTGGTACATTTACCAGCCTGTAAAACTCTCCAGTCTCCCAAAGAATCCCATGTGATCTTTGTATGGGCCTTTGTATGGGAAACTTGTCTGGTTTGCAGAGCTGCTCTTTACAGACCAAACATAGAATACTTGTGCTGGGTTTTCTTTGACAAATAATATCGTGTACCAGAAGAGTTGTGGGTAGTAATATTTATATATTTTCACATAAAAAGATCTGTTGTTAGAAAACATCATGAGCACCACTCAGTTCACAGTTTTGATTCCTAATTTTAGAGTTACTCTTCACTCAGCTGCTCTTAGACATGACTCTAGTTAGAACCTTATAGTTCTCACAGATTTTGTCCTTTTTAGTATGGCTGAATGACATAAGTAAAGCAAAAGTCAGTAGTATTTAGAGTACTTTCAAATCCTTTTAGATTTTACAATATTTTCTCTTACAGCAAACTTACCTATTACTTTTCATCTTAATTCACCTTATTTTCATTGCTCTTTTTATTTTTTCTTTAAGCTAAAGTTTCTTAGAGTGAAACAAAACTTCAGACTAGGATCTTAGTTATCTGATGTACTTCAACTTCTGCTGCCAAGAAAAAGAAGTCCCTTTACCTGGTTTCCATTTTTTTTCCTCTGAGGTCCTATAGATTCAGACTACCTGTTTCAAATCATTTTTCAAGTATATTAAGGCATCTGTGAGACTGTAACAATCATGCAAACAATTTTGCCATAATAACAGTTTAATAACAAACTGAACCACGGGATGAGCTGAAATATTTTCCCTGCGCTGACCTGATTTTAGTCAATAGGAATGGCTCACCTGCTGAAATTTCCAGGATCAAAGGATTGTGTAATTTTCTTCATAGGCAATTTGAATGTTCTTTCCTTCATAGCTTCCTAGCAGACTTTCTCCCACAACGTGCATTGTCATCAAGAGCTGATGCGTATAACATTGCAGCTCATGATTTATTGCAACATGAAAGTTGCCAATTCATACTTGAGTTAAGGACCCCTTTTTGAAGCTGGACTTCAGTTACTGGTTGTCAAGGAACTGTGGTAGTTTGGTTCTCAAGTTCAGAAAAAACAGCACCAAACAGAAAATCTGTGTCTTTCTGGTCTTCAGATGTATGTACTCAGAGAAGTGGAAGCCACTGGTTTTAAATTTTTAACAAATGTATATTTTTAGAATTCTTCAGTGTTTTCAGTATATGAAATAGTGTGTTATTTGTGCAAATCTGCTTAGATATGAGACACAAAGTGCCAGCTTGGCTTTCAGGAATTGTCTTCTCTTTTTGTTTGATTTTTCCTATAGAATTTTCAAAAATTATAATTGGTGTTTCCAGGTGTTGCTAGAGATCCTCTTCTCTGATGATCATTCCTAGTTTGTAAGCACAGTGATTTAATCTACAACCAAGAAATATTTTCTGCACCCTGAAGAACCATTAAAATAATTTATTATTCAAGAATATAATCCTGCCTGCTTATTTGTCCTCACAAAGAAATAAAGTAGGCAAACCAAAAATTCATACTTTCAAAGGTAGCTATAAAATGTGGTTTGGGAAAATCAGACTGTTTTCTTCTTAACCATCATGAGGTACCATAAATGGATATATATGAAATCTTATACTCCAGTTTATCATTTAGTCTAATCTACTTCTGAAGAGGAAAGACTTCATTGCAGAGTCAACAGCCAGTTTGAACTTGTCTCATTTATATGTTCTTACCATCGTGCTTGTTCCATTACAGCTCTGTCTGGATATTTCTCTGTGCATGTTTCTGAGATTTCTGGCTATTTATCTTGTAGTTCTGCAGGTTTATGGGCTGCTTTATGATACTTTTATTGCATTCTGAGAAACCTTTTTGTCCTCTGGCTAAGGTCCACAGGAAAGAATCAGAGGGCTGACACCACTGGTCCATCCTTACCACACAACACATTGTGTACCAATGAAAGAAAGCTTCCCTTGGGCTTTAGACTTCAATCTTTCCCAAACTAGTTAACCCAGACAGAAAGGAATCACCAAATTCAAGTCTGAGGATTTTGTATTTCCTGGGGATGAAGAAAGAATCAACATCTGAGAATTAACATAGGTTAACTCTGCAGGAAAGGTGGGCCAAGGAGTCTTGCCAGTTCTTGCTCCTCCGAGTTTATGTGCGTGTAGCGCTTGTCTCAAATGGTTTAACAAATGGATGGCAATGGATCTTGATCAGACCTTGTGGACCCAGCTGGGAAGGGTCTGTAACACTGTATTCTGAACTGTACACAACAGCTGTCAGATTTCCCTCTCTAACAATTGTGTAATCTGCCCTGTACTTCTGGTAAAATTTTGTCTGAGTTTAAAAAGATCAGGCATGCATAGCTTCCTAGGCTGTGGTAGGTAGGTCTTTTCATCATTGTTCTGTTTTAAAAAAGAAACCCTTAAGATGAAAAATATGAAATAGCAAATTGTTGCCTGGCATAAAGCTTTCTACCCTTTTGCTGTAAGAATATGTTGTGCTTAGCTAAAGCTACTAGATGAAGTTATAGTGGAAAAACAGGGCAACTCCAAAAAAATCTGTTCTTATGCTATGGAGTGCCTTTTGCCCAAGACAACATTCATGTGTAACTCATCTTGGTTTTGGCTCTGCTGCGATGTGCATTATTATTACATATTTGGTACCTAGCTGGTGAGGAGGGAGCAAAGATAAAGAAGCAAGGAGGGCTTTCCTGTGCATGTGATACAACCCTGGTTCTGGAGGTGAATTGTCCTGGCTCTTACAGGGAGGAGCAAAAAAGTGCCACGTGTCTGGCCACAAAAATCCCATTGCTATTCCTCAGAGCCCAAGGCCTGTGTTACAGGATCAAAGGATTGTCATTTCAAACCTCTGCCAAAACACACAGAGGCAGTAAAACAAACTGAGACACAGGAGTGGAGGAAACAGGCTGAAACGCAGGCAGGATGTTGCTCTATGGTAAAAGCAGTGCCCTTGATTTTCTGTCATGACACAAGAGCCAGTGATAGTTTTAAGTGTATTGAAAGATCCGCGCAATGAAGTGGCCTTTGATGGGGTCGTCTACATTATTGAGTAAGGTGTTTGATCTTAATGGATAAATTTCCACAAGTATTAGGAAATTAGTAACATTGTAATGAATGATGACAAAAAGAAGCAAAAGTAAAGGTCAAAGAATATAAAGCTTATGCTGAAGTCTTTTACCTTACAGTATACTGACAGCCTGCTAATGAGCTCAGCAGGGTTAAAGTGTGGATTAAAAAAACCCTTTTTTCTCTTGTATCTAATCCTTGTTGTAGAGTCAAGCACTACCTGTCTCTTTTTACCTCAGTCAGGATGCTTAAATATTTCTTTAGAAGAGGTGGAAAAGCCACTGAGCACTGAGTTAAAGGTGATGCTTCATGGCACTCTGATGAAATCCTTGCCCTTTCGGGTATCCTTTCTAGTGGTGAAACAGGCAAAGGATAACCATGGTCACATACTGCACTGGGCATTTCTGCTGTGAAGTCTCATCCCTTGAGCCACCTAGTGACTATGGTGATTTATAAATAAAATCTTTTTTTTTTTTCCCAGCTTCGTTTTCTAGTGGAGCTTGTATGGCCTCTGTCATTGTTTCTTGCACTTGTCTGGCTGAGGAAAGCTAATCCACCGTATCGTCAACATGAATGTAAGAATGTTTAAGATGTTATCATAATCTGACTTGTTGTAGATAATGGCCAGGTGTTCTCAGACAGAGGTATTGGGACCTGTTTGTGGAGTGTTACTGTCCAGTGGCAAAAGAACAGAATTTGGTTTGAGTACCTTAGTTATTTATAGCCATGTAGTGTAAGAATTACCAGTGAGATTAAAAAAATATCTAGTTTTCCTGTGAGATGCTTTCTGGTCAGACTTACCTGAGGTCTCAAGAATCTATCCAGTTTTAGAATTCTGTAATTCTGTCACTGAGAATGTATTACCTCACTACCTATTTAAAAAACACCTCACATTACTCTGAATTAATTTCTGTTAAAAATACCCTTATAGCTTATATTGGTGACTTTTTTTTTCTCAGTAAAAGATAAACCTTTATGATTCCTATCCCATTCCTTATGCAGAGAGCCAATTTATCTTGCTATTTACGTTCACTAAAGCTGCATTAGAAAAGACACCTAACAATTTATATTTTGTGTTTTGATACTCCAGGTCACTTCCCAAACAAGGCGATGCCATCAGCAGGAACACTGCCATGGTTACATGGCATCTTCTGTAACATGAACAATCCCTGTTTCCACAGCACAACCCCTGGAGAGGGTCCAGGTGTAGTGTCCAACTACAAACATTCCATGTAAGCAGAGCTGTATGTGTGAGACTGGGTTGCAGCAGTACAAGCCTGCAAGGGAAGTGTTAATAGCTTGCTCTTGGCACCTGTTGGGTGTTCATGGACATGAATGATGCAAGGAGAAAGGATGGAGTATCCTCACCTTGCTTAGAAAGGTCCCTCACTTCACCAAGGAATATTTTAAAGAATTGTTCTGTGGTGTGAACGAAAAGGGAAGACAATAATACCCCAGTGTGCAAAGAGTGGAAGACAAAAATTTTCAGTTCTAACACTTTGGTTTCATGCTAACAATGGTCATCAAAGTTGAAACAGAGCTCACAATGATAGTTCTGGGCCTTTTGGAGAGAGACTTCAGTTCTAGTCTCTAGGGAACACATGTTCACTTAATAAAATTCATGCTTTCTACTGTTGACTGCTTACTGAATGTGTTGGGAAAAACCTTTTTGATAAAAGAGCATGGAACCCCTAAGCCTTCTTTTCCTATCACTAGAGTTATCCCTTCTGAATCAGAGCTCTGATGAAGTAGCTGCAAATAAGAACTGCCACTTCTTAGGTAGCACTTGTTTTGGCTATATACTTGTGATACTTTAAACAGCACATAAACTTCAGATACTAAGCTTGTTCGCAAAATAGGAGGATGGGAGATTTCCAGACTATTACTGAAAAAGTGCTGTAGGAGTGTTTTATTGCATTGTTTGTTACAGCTGAGTCATGAAAGCAAGTACAGCAGACAAGGACCCTTAGAGTGAAAAAAACCCTGACATACTAAATATAAGAAATGCTCCAAATCTCCCTTTGCAAGGTCCCTTTGCTTTGGAGCATCCAATGATTAAAATTCGTGAGCTAATAATGTGAAGGCCATTGAAGCTCCTGTCATGTGAAAGTCTGTAACTTGGACTTAACTTACTGTTTGACCTTTTGTTCCCAGTGAATAGGATTTAAAATCCTGTTGAACAGTGGGGTACATTCAAACACACAGTGAAGCTAGAGGGTTCTGTTTTCTATACATTCTGGCTCTTCTAGGTCGCTTGTTAAAGAGCAAACTGTCACTTTGTCAGTCCCAGTAAATTCAGTGCATTACAGCAGAAGTAAATACATTGTGTTTTCCGAAAGAATTTAGTCCTTCCTGTTTGTTGCTAAAATTAATCATGTGGACTGAGATAGTCTGTTACATGCATGGAAAAACATAACACTGTTGAAGATGTGTAATGGCTTTACCTCACAATAAGAATTTTTTATGCTTGTTCATAAATACAGGAACTAATTGCATCCTTGCTTGATCTGCAAGTTCTAACCCAGAACCAGTAATTGAACAGCTGCCTGTGACCATTTGATACTTGTGTTTTCCTGCTGCTCTTTGAAGAAATACTCTGAAGGCACCTAAAAAAATGGGAGGGGACTGATGTGAGAGGGGAAGGATGTTTCTAAATGATTCCATGTCACTTGCTAGACTGAGCAGGGCTGCATGTGTCCAGAATGCCCCATTCAGCTGCTGGAGCTGGGCCTGGGCACATTTGTGCCATAACTGTGATATGCATGCTGTCTGGTTAAGGTCTCCCAAGCAAGACCATCACGGCCAGTGAAGAAAATGTATGAATGGCCAACCTTCTGCAACACCAGTAGCCCTCTTAAATCTTCTGTGGACTTTCAAATCTAACTGAATCCCAAACTACCTGAAACTGAGGACAAAACAACTCTTTTTTTTTCCCCATCCCTAATACAGAGAGAGTAATCTTTTCTTCCCCCCCCCCGAGTCTGTTTGTTTGTTTGTTTGTTTGTTTGTTTGTTTTAGGGGCTTTTTTGACTTGAAAAGTTCTCAAGAGTCATCACTCTTAAATTATTGTTTCTTTGTTATTTCTCCTTTCAGCCTTGCAAGGGTATATAAAGATGCTCAGGAGCTTTTACTGGAAGCCCCTGAAATCCATGACCTTGGAAGAATCTGGGAAGAACTGATCATTATGACTCAGTTTATGGAAACAATGAGAACTAATCCTGAAAGAATTGCAGGTAATTGTTATGTCTATATCCTTGAAACTATTTAATTTTTCCTTCTGAGAGCTGGATAGTAGTTACTTTGCAAGCTGGCAACATTATAATATATTTCACATGTAGCTGTTACTCTGCTTACTGTTAGGGTAACTTAAAATCTGTTCAGTGACAAACACCTGTCATTTAAGAGTAAAGAGAGGCAGTCAGCTCCATTCTACAACCACCTCTCATAAATAACAGTAGGCAAAACTCGAAACACAAAAGGATAATGGATATCTCACCACACAAAGTAAAACATGGCTGAAGAAATTTCATTAATTATTGTTGCAGTAAAAGGAGAAGCAGTGAGAAAGTGTAACCATAAGATGCAGAAGAAATAGAAAATTAGGAACATGTCTGAATATATGCCAGAAGGATAACCCAGAGGAGTACTTATAGGTACTTTGTCACAGTGATTGCTAAAACAGGTTTGGAACAGTGAAGAAGGAAACTCTTGATAATCTGTTTAGAAAGAGAAAGCATTGAACAATTCTAAACAGGATTGCAAATTGCAAATTCATTGTATTAGCTTTTATTTAAAACAACCTGCCAAACTCAAAACAGTCCTGAGGAAAATAGGGAATGGTAGAAAAAGAAAATTTTGGACTTGAAATACAGAATTTGAAAAGCTACTCCTAAAATTAAAGGTATGAAAATGGTCTGGTTTTGTGAATTGATCTGTCCCATTTGCAAATCCTTTGTCACAGGAATAGTATTCTAATAAAAATTAAATAGTCACTCTCCGTGTATTTTTGATAAGATGTGTACAAACCATCTGATACAGATGCTCCACTATCCTATCAGGTGTTTGTAACTAGAAGTAAAAAAGGGATTATCTCACTGTAAATAACAGTGAGATAACCAAATGCCGCAGAATGCAAACAACAAGAACTTGGGTATAATCTGAGCTGTTGTTTTTACCCAGCCATAGAAATCAAATCTGACTATTTAGAGGTGAGGAAAAGCATGTCATGCCATGGGTTTGCTTTGTATTGCTAGGGACCACATGCCATGGTTTAGGAAGTTGCCTTTGCATCCCATATTAACTTTACTCATGAAAAATAGAGTACATTCCCCCCAGTCCTGTGAAATCTTAATGTTCCTTCAAGAATCTGGGGGGTGGAAGGTGTGGGGGGTGTGTTAATGTGTTTGACTTTTAAAAAAAAATAGAAGTTTGGAATTTCCTATTATAGAAAACAAAGTTTAAAAGTCAGTTCTGGAGCTTAACTAATAAAATATGAGTTACCATCTTTCTTCATACAGAAAAAGTAAGATTGGCTGTTTAAGTTATCTGTGTTTATAGCTTACTACTCTTGCTTGTAAGGAACAACCTTAATAGAAAAGCTGCGAAGTTGAGCAAGGAAATGTCAGAGTAGCAATTGCTCCTTCTGCTGATTGCTGAAATCAGATTTACCTCTTGAGCCTTCCTTCCTTGTCCCAGTCTTCCCTAGCAGTGATGCTTTTGATGAGATGTGTTCTTGTGGTGTGCTTTTTCTTTCACACTGCCTGGATGCCGGGAAAGACATCAGTGAGAATATGAGGGACAGACCCCTGCTATTGTTTTCAGTGTTTACTGCTTGAATAAATATGTGGAGGAACAATTGAAGAAGCCCTCAGGCCCTACTGCTGTAGGCCACAATATGCTTAGTGCAGATGGAATTGTGGAAGTTGGTTGGCAAACTCTGATAAGACTCAGCTCACAGAATGGAGTGCATGTTTATTAGAAATGTCCAAAGTTACATTCCTTATGTCAATGGGACACATGCTGCTCAAGTCAGTTTCAATTGCCTGTTCTAAAAACTAGAATTAGAGCTTTTCAAGCATTCTTTACCAAAGCCTGTTGATGCTGTGTGAGGTACCTTTAATAAAGGTATAATTTAATGAAGTTATAATAAGTATTCTATGTACCTGTACAAGCTTTCTCTTGCGCCATATTGAGGCAGAGCTCTCACTGATAAGATTTGTAACAGAGACAAGTTAAAAACGACTGGAACTGTTTGACTTTAGGAGCAACAGTATTTTGAGTTTTGTTGCCGACAGTATTAGGGAAATTTGGTGGCCTATTACATGTGTCTAATTTAACAGTGGGAAGTCTCACTGGTTTGCCTGAAGAGCAGTTGCTAATCTGGTTTAATATAAAGCATAAACTACACTTTATGCTTCTTCAAAGAAATTGATTTTTTTCTAACGCAAGATTTTCAAGGGTCACTTTTGCAATGCTAGAGAATAAGGTTAACTAACTAAAATTGATTGACAGTGAGTGATAAATTAGTGCAAATGTAAAGGCCTAGAAGAAAAGATACTAAGAACAGTACCATACTCAAATCTGAAAATTTAAAATAAAGCATTGCATCCAAAAAAGGCCGACACTTTCAAATGTAGTCAGTGCTGCTTTCAATGTGTCCATTGCTGTAGCCCTAGTCTGAAACATCTTTGAGAGATATGCAGAGTCAGAACACTCAGCATTTTCTGATTATCATTTCCTAACAAAGGATTAAAATGATTTTGAATTGCAAAAATAATTTTAGCCCCAGTTAGTCATGAGTAGGTATAAGAGCCAAAGCACATTCTTTTTACAGGTTTAAGCTGGGAGATGAGTTGTTCTTTAACTTCCTCTGTTTGCTATCTCACTGATCTGTACATTCCTTTCTTTTCATCCAGGAAGGGGAATACGAATTCTAGACATTTTGAAAGATGGGGAGACCCTCACCTCCTTCTTGCTAGAAAATGTTGGCCTCACAGATTTTGTTGTTTACCAGCTTATTAATGCTCAAGTGCGCCCTGAACAGGTGAGTAGAATTTAACAGTTACCAAATTATCACCTGTGAGGAAAGAATGTCCTGAGTTGTAGGTGCAAAATAGCCTTGGTGAAGGCCTTGGGCCCAGAAAACCTGATACCTTATGGGTTGTTTGTATAATTTCTCCCTTTGTTTTTTTTAATCTAGAGGAAGAGATGTTTGATTTGTCTTTAAAAAACATTTTGAATTTGCATTAAATATTAATAAATTGTTAAATAAACAGTGAAGTCCTGTTGTTTTCACCCAAATAACAAGGAACATCAAGAAACAGTACTGGCAAGCAGTGCGTCCATCACCATGGCTGAAGACTTGACTTAAAAGCATAATGCAGCTGTGCATCCTTTTGAGATAGTAGTCCTGATGAGAGAAGAACTGTTGGAGGTTCTTAATTTATAATTTAAATTCTCTGCCCTAATTTCAGCATGGTTGCTTTTTGCTATTGTTTCACATGAATAGGTGGAAGTGGAGAAGCAGACCCACTTTCTTAGAGTCTGATTGAATAATGGATCTGCTCAGAAAATTCAGAGTGAAAAGTACAGGTCAAATCCTTCCTGAAGTAGCTAAGCATCTGCATGCTGTCTCTGCATCTGCACGTACTGGTGGCTGGGAGCTCTGTGAGGAATGCTGTATTAATGAATGAATGTTGCTGAATCGGAATTCTGGAACAATTTCTACACTGCATTAGTGTGGGGGTGGAAGCAAGTGAATAACTGAGGCTGAAAGACACAATTCCTCTGTTTCACTGCCACATAAAATGCAAATGAAACTGTGTGGGGGCAGAAAGAGGGAGGCCATTCATGTCCTTTCATGCAATTTCTCTTCTGCATCACAGGTTTCCGCTGGTGTGACCAGTAGTCATATTACTTATCTGCTGTACTCTTGATTGGCACCTGAGGAAGCTCTCCCCTCTCCTCACTTTATCATGAAGCAATACCACAAGAGCATGCCAAAGCCAGTGTCAATTGATACATCCTACATATTTTCACACTCCCATGTGAGCTGAGATATTGAAAATTTTATTCCTTGCTGCTTGTGACAAGGAAAATATATGCAGATATCCTGCTGTGTTTCTCTTTCCCGAGTCATCCCTAGCCTCTTCCACACCAGAGATTGGCTGTGTCAGGAGAACTGAGTGCTGCTGTGTTGGACTGTTAGCTCCCCAGTGGCATTCATTCATCTGCTGTTAAAAATTCTGCTTGCCAGTGTATGCAGGACTGAAGTTTTCAACACCATCACCAATAGAATGGCTGAAACCTGCTGGAATGTTGAGTCTTTTATGCTGTATTTTCTGTGCTGGTGTAGAAAGAGATGTAGTTCTTTGTATGCTGGAAATTAAAGAAATTGAGCATTGGTTAGTGGAAGCTCAAGGAGATCTGGTGTTAAATACCACTTTTGCTGCCTTCTATATGGTTTTCATGCTAGCAGTAATTACTGGGATACAAGATCATCTCACCAGAGCTGATTTACAGCTATGATGAAAGAAAGTGCTGTGAATACTTCTTTCAGGTGTAAAAGATGCAGAAAAAACAATCTAATAATTTTGAAGACACAACAAGAGAATTATTTTTAGTGGGAATTGAACACTTCATTTTCTGTGGGAGGTATATTGCTTCATTCCATTAGCCCTTCTTGATAAGCAAGTTACTTGGGATGGTCTTATGCATAGTTGACGTGGAAGTTTCAGAGCTATAACTAGACCCTAGATCTATGGTTGTTTTAATCCTTAACTGTGATAGTTCATCGCTAGTTCTTCATGCTGCTCTGCCCTCTGTTTGCCTGCTTTTTTCTGTACACCCCTTCCCCCTGCCTCTGATGGCACAGAGCTGATCAACGTGAAAGCAACTTGTTTACAAAAGCCTGACTGTTGCCAACAGCTGGCTGGAGATCTAGGTCTGAGCCGCCTGGGAGTCAGGAAATGACACACAGAGCTGAAAGCTAAACCTGATCAAACAGCCAGCTAGCTGAAAAAATAATTTGGACTTCATCTTGCCCGCTTTGGCCAAACAGTGACACATTGATTAAAAAAAAAAAAGAACTGAAGTTTCCCTCTGAGGACCTGCTTTTTTGAGTCATTCTAAGATAAAGATAAGAAACTGATGTTAAAACACAATAAAAAGTTCAGGAAAGATTGGTAGCAGCACACCCTACCGGAAAAATTGGAAGGGCGGAGGTTTGGTGTTTTTCTAATCCCATCTCTTCATGAACATTATTGAAATGCAGTTACAATTTGTAAATAACAACTCTTTTTTTTTCCTCTGTGTTTATCCTTCTCAGAGATGTAAATGTCACTGTTTCTTCATTTCACAAGTCAGAGCAAGGTTCCCAGGCTGCCTCCCGGTGCAGCCCAGTTTCATTGCAGTTGACACTGCCTGACTGTGCCAAATGAGGAGTATATGGTTAAAAATGCTGTTCTTATCACACACATCCCCAGGACATAAATGACTGAGCAAACAAGCAAATTATTTCACTGACATAAATGAACTTAATTCCAATTCAAATGTTCCAATTTGAGGGAGGGCAGGGGTGTTTGGAGTTTTTTTGCCAGACAGACTGGATCTGTCAGTTGAATTCCTTCTTTTGCATTCTGCCTCTCTGTCTAGTTTGCATTAACAATGCCTTTATATAAGTACAGCTCTAGTGCCTATATCTCTCAGATACTTCTAGAAGTTCACATCCCTTTTTTGCATCATAATTCCAAAACACAATCTGTGTGTAATTCTTTTTTTGTCAACTGCAGCTCCACAAGCTGAAACCCAGGGCAGTCATGGCAGATAAAATACAATGTTATTCTAGACCACTCTACCGCTGCCTTTCATATTCTGGATGCTGACTTTCCATAGCCACACTTGCCCTGTGGTTGATAGCTTCTGACAGATCAAGTAATTAATGAGTAACTCCTCAGTCTACATCGAATCTACTCTCCAAAGCAACTAAATTAATTTTTTTTTTCTCATTCCTCTGTGTTTTTAAATATTCTCTTCACAGGCACCACCAAAAATCTTAGCTGCTAACTACAGGAGATTTGCACGTATAAAATTTCGATAATGATGAATTGCTTAATTTGCTTAGATAAGATATAAATCTGCACCTATGTCTGACCTGGTATAGGTGTGGTGTATTTTTTGATCCATATGTCTTAAGGACTGGAGTGATAAGCAGATTATTTTTCTAAAGTAAATTATTTTCTGGGTAGATTTTAACAACTTCTTTATTGTGCAGCTTATTAAATTCATTTAACTTAATGATATGTCAGTGTATAGTTCTTGTCTGAAAGTTTGTGCTCATCTCAAACACAGTAGGCATTTACAGTCCTCACAGTGTTCTGAGCTGTTTTCCTTAAATTTGTACTGTGAAAGGAGATGGACAGAGGATGGGAACGTTAGCTAGTGAGAAATTTCCAGTACTACTTGTTATTATATTGCCTTGTATTCTGTGCTTCCCACAGCCATTATTCACTGTCACTCTGCACAGACATACAGCTGGGATTTACAAAGCTGTTATACATTAAATACACCTATCTACTGATTACCACTTCTAATATAAACACAGAATAGAAAAAGCCCAAATTTTTAATGTTTGACCAATAGTTTATAGTTAAAAAAATGTAAATGCAGAATAACTCTATAGAAATCAGTAGATTTACATGGGATTTACACTGTTGTTCCTGAGCAGTATGAAGGTTTCATAACAGTAAGTGAATCATTGGTTTTGGTTGCAGTTTGCCTATGGTGTCCCTAGCTTGACTCTGAAGGACATTGCTTGCAGTGAGATTCTCCTGGACCGCTTTATTATCTTCAGCAGCCGAAGAGGTCTCCCTTCTGTACACAAGGCCATGTGTGCCCTGTCCCAGGACAGTCTACAAAGAGTAGAAGATGCCTTGTATGCAAACGTTGATTTCTTTAAGCTATTTCGGCTGGTAAGTATTAACAAAATTATCCTGCCTTATGTTGACATTTTTATTTTGGCTTATATTTCATTGCCCTTCAAGAATTTTTTTGATAATAGTTCATCAGTTTTCCAAGTGGTCTTAGTAGATTTACCCCTGCAAATATAAGGTTATGGATGTGTGGTTGTTAACCTACCAGCAGCAGGACACTAGACAGTTCTGTGTAAGTTGTGAGATGAAACAGATGAAATTGGCAATACAGCAGAGCTAAGAGATTCAAATGCAGTTTTTAAAACAAAGTTTGTATTGAAATATTATCTGGTCTCTCCAGTGTGTGTAGCAAAACAGTGTGTGGCAAAACCTTCAGGGACCTTGCTGAGAATTCTGAAAATAGCCAACACAATCCATTCTGTCTTTGCTCCTTCCATCATGACTGAATTTTACTCTGCAGTCAAAATCATGATGCAGCTTGAGTTGGAATAGCCATTTGAGCCCTTTTAAAAACCCCAGACAAACAGATTAGGAAATTGTACTGGCTTTCATCACTCTTTCTATAAAAGCTTTTCCTTACCTCTATTCATTTTCTTTGCCCTTCTTTGTCTTCTAGTTTCTACTGTGACCTTGCTATAAACTAACCACATCTACAGTCTTGGTTTAGTATGAGATATTATGGCACTTCATATATATGTATAAACATAAGTTAATATTATTACTTTAAGATATATAATAAAATGCAAATTATATCAAATAAATAAATAAATATGTGTAATGGCATATATTTCTAGTATTTAATTTGTATTCTACACACTGAGGCGGTGCTTTCAGTCGTAAAGACTCTAAGGTCTCTTTCCTTATAATAGTGAACTTGGAGTCCATCACTGTGTATGTAACTTTCATGTTTATTTTCCCTATGATGACGCTTTGCATTTTTCAACACTCAATTTAATTTGCTATTTTTCACCTTGTAATTTAACATCATGAAACCATCACATTGTCAGTTTGCTTTATAGGAGCAGGCAGGATATATGAAAAACTCCTAAAGCTGCATAGGAAATATTGATTGGACTTTTCTGCCACAGCAGTGTAGCATCATGATTAATTTAACATGGATTTTTTTCAGCTCTGAGTTGCCCAGAACCGGGAACAGAGGATGCCAGAAGCTGTAATTGACACATCAGCAAAACACAGTTTGATTACTGTAGCACTGATAGTCAGTCAATCACATGCGCCCAGTGATTTTGCCAATCCTGATAAGAATTTGTGGTCAGCTTCTGAAAGGTGCTATTTTCCATTTCTAAAAATATATTGGCTTATGTTTTCATATGTCTTATGCTTGTTGGAAGTAGTAGAGAATTAATGCTGCAGTATTTCTAGGATAGATTTCCAGCATTTAAGGACTTCACGTGAATATTCACAATGTACTGCCCAGTTTTTTACAGGTTTACAGTTCTTGTTCCTCAGAGTTTCAAAAAGGCCAGGTTGAGGCAGGTGCTCCAAGAACCCCGTATAATCTTTGCACAGACTGGTTCCCCTTAGGGGACAAGGAAAAGTGTATTTTGAAGCCCTGTGTGTATTCTTCCTGCCTGAACCACAAGTCACAGATCAGAACACGTTAACATGAGCTTTCCATAGAAATTCTTGCCATTGTGACTCCCTGCCACGTACCTACACAGTGTAGCTGTCTCCTGCTTTCTTAACCACCTACTGACTGAAGGGAATGGCAGGCAATCAGCAGGGTGTATAGGCGTTTTTGGGGAAGGCTTTTTAAGGGCTACAGCCTAGCTATCTACAAGTCCAGTTTTATATTTTGTTGCTAATAGCAGAAGAAATGCCTGAGAAAGGCTCAAGAGCACCAGCTCCAAATACATATGTGATTCTTTAGACAACTGACAAAGAAGGATGCAGTGATGCAAAATGGTATGGGACAGCACAGCACGGTGTCACCTGTTTCTTTTAAGTCACTGATAAATAAAATGTTAAGTTCTGCTGAAAAGGCAGTTTGGTCAGTCTACATGAGCCTGGGAAAGTAATGTTTTCTGTCAGGTTTGACAGACAGTGAGAACCAGACTGTCCTCAAAATCAGGGAATCTCTGAAGTCCAATATACTACAAATCATTTACCTCCATAGCAAATGGGGCCTTCTGTATCAAACCTTTGCTAAATTTGGAAGTTACCAAGATTCTGTATATCTCACTGGAAGAATGGCCTCTGTGAGAAGCAGTTTCTCAAATGTCCCTGTTCCTGCATTTCTCCTCCATTTTTGCACCTTTTGGCATGGTGGGCTTAGATGAGCAGAACTAAACCCAAGAAATGTTTTAAGTGGCCTGTGTTTGTTTCAGCCGTGTATTAGAAAGAACATATACACAGGCTACTGTGTGAGTCTGCACACAGGTACTGGATTTGTGGGCCCATGAGACAGGCTTATGAAATACTGTTCCAAATAACTCAAAGTACTTGAGATACAAAGATGCCATTTGGATTTTCTTCTCACTGTTATAGCAGTTGTCATGTAGACACTTGTCTCTATTTTTTATGTACCCACAGCTTCCCACTGTGTTGGACAGAAACTCAGCAGGTGCTGACCTGAGAGCCTGGGGGAGGGTGCTGTCTAATGTCTCCCAAGCAGTGCAAAAGGTAAGTGGCCTAACAATAGATTACATCACTTTTCTGCATAGCTCATAGTCCTTGTTTTCCCTTGTTGTTTTTATGTTCCAGTTACCTGCTTTACCAGAAAGAAAATAGACTTGCTGAGGAAGAGCTGATTCTGTAAAAAATTCATTCTTCTGTCATTACAAAATAAATATGGACATAAGCATTGGTAATTATGAAGTGTATTCTTTTCTTCAGAAAAGATATGAAAGAACAAGAACTGAAAATGGTGCCTGGGACCAGGGCAGAGGAGATAAAAGGATGAGGTTCTGACTGCATTCATACTTTACCATCTGGGCACAACTATGACCTCATCAGATCCTTACTTGCTTTGGGGGCTGCAATTAACCAAGTCTTGTCTTACTGCAGCTAGCCAGGAAGCCAAGCGTTCAGGACCTTTTGATGGTTCTGCAACCACTTGTACAAGATGGAAGGCCAGAATCCTTAGGCCACTTGATGAGTTCCCTGTCGGACCTTTTCTGTGGCTACCCAGAAGGAGGAGGATCCAGAGTGCTTTCGTTCAACTGGTATGAAGATAACAACTACAAAGCTTTCCTGGGGATTGACTCAACAAGGAAGAAATCTGGTTATCTTTATGATAATACAACCAGTAAGTTTTTCCACCAAACCATTAGGAGAATCTCAATAGGTGCACCTTATATTCAAATACTAGCATAGAATGTTGCTTTTGTAAAATAACATTTTAAAACAGTTGATTCAGGAAATTAGAGACAGGTGAAATGATTTTACTTTATACTTACTTCATAGCTGGAAGCAGAGAAGCCCAGGAACCGGCAACTGACAGAAATATGCATTTGCATTTAATATGGAGGCATAAACATATGCATGATTGTAATTAAGACAGTCCCTCTATGCTACTGATATCAAGAAGAACAAGATGCCCCTGAAGAAGGTTGAGAAAAAGAGCAGGATTGTGGAGTTACTTTTCTCCAAAATATTTTTCTAAACTTTATTTTTTCTCTTAGCTGGTTTGGTGGCCTGGGGCACAGAAATTTAAAAATCTCTCCTTTCAAATAATATTCAATTTGACACACGGTGGCTGTTATCTTTCTGTGTAAAAGTACATATACTTTGTAGCAGTAATGTTCTACAGCATATTTACATTTTACATAGAAAATGTTGCAATTTAACAATTTTTGTTGCTTTTATTTCCTCACTTCTTACTATTTTAATGGGAGAGAATGCAAAGAGGAACCAATTTTCTTTTTTTGCCATTTGTTATTTTATCTTTTTATTATGTCCCCTTCTGTTTGCTGTTTAGTTTTTCTTGACTCTGAGCTCACTTGCAGTTTTTTCTGTACTACCACCCATGTTATAGCTGGTAGTTCTGTGTCCCTTCTGCTGTGATAGATATGGTTGCATGGTTACAAAGTACAGATGAGCAGTTTGCTTACGAAGACTCCTACTTTCCACTGTTTGTGTTAATACTTGGCTGTACTCATGTCTGAGCCTTCCAAAGACCTGTAAAAGGCCCTGTACTCCATCTCTTCAGTGAGGAAACAAATTATTTGAATGTTATCCAAGTAAACTAATTACTTCATAGTGCAGGGGTAAGACAAAAATATTTACATTAAAATGTTTCATTTTAAATTATTATAGTAACTGTTCTGAACTGTTCTGGAGTTCAACATCTAAGCCTGCAGGATCAGCTTTGTACCAGTATCAACTACAATACAAAGGAGCTATGTCATTAGGAGTAAAGCAAATAAAGCTCAAACTGCTCAGTGAGTTCTGAGCTGTCTCGTTTCCTCCCCTTTTAAATACCATGTAAATAACAGCAACTTTCACATGGTTATTTATGTTTGCTTTTCCGATTTCCATAGTGTGTACTTTACAACTCCAATACCTACTTAATAGTCTTTTCTATCCATTCAGACATTGTACTTCTGCACTGCAGAATGTGCTTTAACTCATTCAGATTCAAACTGTCTGTACTGCCAGTAAAAAGCCCTGTAGCCTGTTACATATGATAGGATTTGAGTAGGGTTACATAAAGACTGTCTTTCCTTCTTTCTGTCTTCAGCACCCTTTTGTAATGCATTGATCCAGAACTTGGAATCAAACCCGTTAACCAAAATAGCCTGGAGTGCTGTGAAGCCTCTGCTGATGGGAAAAATTCTCTTTGCTCCTGATTCACCTTCTGTACGGGAAATCATAAAAAATGTAAGAAGTTCTGAAATACAAAAATGTATATTTCCAAAAAATTGCATCCCAAGAAACATCTTTTGAAAAACAGTGACCCAATTACCTCAGCTTAATCAGATTTTCTTCTCAAAACTCCATTTGTTCTGGTGGTCCTCAGAGGAAGAACAGGTACTCTGTTTAAAAAACAGGAGACAGGTCTTCACTGATTCACCCCATCTTGGTCCACGCTACATGGTTTTTCCAGCTCAGCCAAGCAGCTTTTTGTTGGCATGATTCCACTTTTACACTAGTAAATACAGTTATATTTATTTTACAGAGGTAGGAACATGAGCAGCATGAGTGCCAGTTCACATTTAAATGGGGCAACTGTGAGGCTTGGATAAGCTTATTGAGACCTAATATTGAGATACTGCAAACCTATAGCAACATAATGGTTTAGTATTATATCTGTTGAAATCATAAATTATTTTCACTTCATTAAAATAGACTGGAGCCTGGACTCTTCAGCAAAATTCTTGAAGGTGGGTGAAATTAATCTGAGGAGTTAAATCAAGGTTGCATATGACCCAGGTTTGGGCCTCCTCAGCAGTTCACTACTGTAAACATCAGTACAAGGCACAGAACTGCTGCTCATAGTTCACACAGGAAAACAACAGATTTACAGCAGCTCAGCATTTCAGGTCTAAATATTTTAGCTATGGGATTATCTGTCTTTTCCAGCTGCCTTCCATTCATTCATCTACCCACATCATCATCTTTCTTTTTAGTTCTTAATGGAGAGAAATAGTCACGGGGGAAAATTACAAATAATTCTACCAAAAATCTAAGTATTTAAAGGAATTGAAGTTAACTAGGATTAGTGTGCACTTGTTTCTTCTGTTAGATATACAACAGAATTTTATCCTAAGTGACTTTGATTCTGGTTGGGTTTTACAGATGCTTTTTCTGATGGTTATTAAAATTTCTGCTGTTTGAACAAGTTGATTATGTTTTGAAGGTAAAAACTACAGCTTTCTATGTTAGGGATTCCCCTGTCACCAAATCCTGGATGGATCATAAATTCTGTCTCTCTCCTTAGATTCTAACACTCTTTTCTGCTGTTTTTTTTTCATCAGGCAAACTCCACTTTTGAGGAACTAGAACGCCTCCAACTGTTGACCAAAGCTTGGGAGGAAGTAGGACCTCAGCTGTGGTACTTCTTTCAAAACAGCCTGCAGATGAATATGATCCGTGTATGTTATAACTTATCAAAGATCCTCAGTAAGAGCAGCCTTTCACCGTCTTTTATTTTTATTAATTGAGAAGACAGTTAATTTGAAAGGTTTGGCTGGAAGTACAGCCTTTGCAGCGAGGAATCTGTGGCATTTAAGTTTGTTGGCTTGGCTGCTGGGCTTGGTTTGATGGCAAATCATAGATGAATTACAGCATCCCTGGGGCAAAACCTCAGATTTGGGCAGTCAAGAATCTGGCTAATGACTTCTTCCTCTCCAAAATGTCTTTCAAGAATAGAACTTGATTTCCTTGGATTCTGTGTAGGCAAAGAAGGCAGGAGGACCATATTTTTTCTGGGCCAAACAGAAATTTATTTGGGGAAATTGCTTATTTCTGCATCATTTAGATTTGACTTTGATCAGCTGCAATTACTATCTGTAGTTAAAGTTTATAAAGAGGTTCATACTAGAAAAAACATTTCGTTGCCTCATTTTTCTATATTGAATTAGATATTTGTAGCATTTATCCTCTTGCTTGCAAGGAAAAAATGCAATACATAGCCAAGGAAAAATTTCATCCATTCTTCAGATCACACGTCCAGTCATGCAATTACCCCTCTGTAAAATTGATTCTTTAGCATACCCTTTTGTCCTTGTTCATGTGCTGCAAGAGTTACGGAAATGGAAACCTTCCTAGCTAAAGAGGGCGTGGAAACAAAATCATTGTAGCAAAGCTGTCATGGTATGTTTCTTCAGGAGACTCTGAAGCACCCTACAGTGAGGGACTTCCTGAACAGCCAGATGGGTGCTGAAGGCTTCACTGTGGAACACATAATCAACTTTCTCCACAATGGATCTTCAAGGAGCCGGGAGAAGGGAATGGTGGACTTTGACTGGAGAAACATCTTCAGTGCTGTAGACCAAGTTCTGCGTTTGCTCAGTCAGTATTTGGAGGTAAATTCAGCCCTACCCCTTGTGGGAATAGTTGTAGAGGATATCTCAAAACCAGTTAGGCAGTACTGGGCTCTGTGGTAACAAACAAGGAAGTTAAAATCATAAAATCTTTTTTCAAATTGAATCTCATTATTAAAAGTGTGTTTAGAATAATACAGAGGCACAAGAATATGAACAGTTATTATTATGAAAAAAGTTCAATCCCATGATCCTCAAAGGCTTTATTCAAAATCTTGGTTGAATGTCTGAACACTTTTCAATGCTGAGAGGCAGAAAGTGAATTCAAAACCACAATGAAATGGTTTTTTTGTAAGTATTAATAACCAACAGGCCACTAATTTCAGCAAGATCACGAGCAGAAAAACTAACAGTTCCTTGGTAAGTCCCCTTTCGGATTTTTAAGCACCCAGTCAAAATTCCATTGAAACCAATGAGGGAGTTTCCCCTTGTTCTGTGGTCTCTTCTGACAAGATGTCTGTCTCTTTCCTGGAATCTGTACGTCTCCTCTCTAGCATGTTGTTTTCAGTGGTGCCTTCTGAGGATTTTTGAGAGAAAACTAGTACTAGTTATAGGCAACAAGACTAAGCCTAACTCCTAATTTCAATCCAGTTCAATCTGAAAGACCATTTTCCCCCGGTAAGAAAACAGGAACTAAAAATTTATCTGCCTTCCCACAGCTAGTACCAGAAGGAACAATAAAGGCTTTGCACAAAGCTCTGCTGATTCATTCAATTATCTTTTTGCATCATGTTAGCAGAATTATTTCTTGTCAAACTGAGTGAAATATATTGCATGCAGCAGGTCAGTACTGGAACATCAATAATGTCAGAGCAGTTACTGTACCTGGTAATAGATCTTTGTGTCCTAATGTTCTTTGTAATGAGCTTATTCTTTAAAGTCTGCTGTTGACACGGAGTTGAAGGACTTGAAAATGTTTTCCCACTGTGCTAGACACAATGGCAACAAATAGCTCCCTTTGGGGAACAGCCTGCTCCTTGCCACCATAGTATGCAAGGAGGACAGGTGTGTTGCCAGCAACTACCTTTGGAGACTCCAACTCCCTGCTGCAAATTGTGATGCAGCTGAGAATCCCACAAATTATGCAGTGGCTGCTCCTCCTCGCCACCCCAAGAATTTCCTATTCTTTCCTTTGATTAGCTTAGGCTACAGAACAGCTAAACTGTGAGAGCTATGCCGTCACCTCTTTATGTTTATTGTTTTCTGGTTTTATCTTCCCAACCTGTTCTTACTATTTAGGTTTTGGTTTTCCCATTTTCACTAGACCATTTTAAATTGTTAAATAATTACTGGGAGAAGATTTGAAATAAATTTCCCCGAGTGGTTGATAAATTAATTTTGATATAGTGAGATTTATGAAGACACAAACAGAGTTCAGATTTTCTGGGGACAAAGAAAAGCCTAGGTAGAGCATACAGCCTTTGTTTTGAATGCAATTCATGTTAAGAGAAATAAATTTTAGCTTTTGGCACATAGATTATTATATAAAATATCTTTCCACTTTCAAATTGTGTGAATTATTGCAACACTGGTGTCTTAGCCTGTGTTTGTATACAAGCTTTGATTTCACTCTACTTGTGCAGAAGATCTATAAACGTTTGTGTTTTCTGTTTTGAACACTTGCAGCTTCCTTGACTGGATGCCTGGATAAGAGCCTATGCTGCTCCTCAGTCTACTCCAGGCACTGTCTGTTCTGCAGTGAAAATCTAGACAAATTCAGATGTTTGTCAGTACTTTGCCACAGATTTCCCTGAAGAGCTGCAGCTGAAATAAATATCTTGAAAATAATTCCTCCTGATAAAGAAACAGCAAATAATCCTCCAGATCCTGCAAAGACACAGTACCACAAGAGGAATTTGTTATGCAGACACTGCCACTTTCACAAGAACTAAACTGAATTCCTAAATTCAGTTAACACCATGTGGGATAAATAAATCCCAAAAAAATTAACGCAACATGAGCCAACAGTCTGATTTTATTTCTCTCCTGGAATGAAAATCAGAGCGTTTTCTGCCATATTTTGCTTTATGATATGAAATTCTACATAGTTTAGTTTTCTGAAGCAAAATGGAAAATGAGCACCTACAAACACCAGGAAGAGTAAAGCCACAAAATAATGTTATTAATTTAAGCACTGTTATGTTGTGAGTTAAAAATATACTTTCACATAGATCCCATTAAGCTGTGATAGTTCAAGTTTTAAAAGAAACAGAGCATGATTTATCACAGGGAAAGGTTAAGTAAAGGAGTCTTTAAGATTAAATAACAGGTTACCAGTATGATTCCTTTGATGTGGACTAGTTTTTGGTTATTGGCTTGCAAGAAGTGATTGAGAAAATAAGATCAAACAAGTTAGCCTGTTGGAATTTTAGGAAGCAAAGGAATTCAAAAAGTATCTTTCCAGTCCATCAGGGGTTAAATGCTTCTACTCTCTGATAATATTTTGCCACTTCTGAAGGGCAGAAACTAAATATATAAACATAAATCTGTAATTTTACAGACAACTAATGCTAAAGTTTCTAGCATTCACAATCTTTGTCTTAAAATGCTTGTTAAGTAGGACTTAAATGGAGGAACATAAAGAACTTAAGTTTTTATGAATTTTTGTCTTGTATATGGATTGATAAGAATACATTTTGTAGTAATGACAGAGACTAATGAAAGAAGACATTTTTGTATTGAGATAGCCAAAACATGTTAACTTAAGCCAGCAGGTAAATCACGTGCCAGAATTCAGCAGGGACACAATATGACCAGTAAGGTAAATCAACTAGTTGTCTGGTGTTACATAGGAATAAATGTCAAAATACCTAACAGACATTAAAATTTTAATGTATGCACTGAGTTTTCCCAGTGCTTGACAAAGTGCTTTTCATCTGAAGTCCAAAGCCAATGTGCTTTTCTTACCGATCAGTCATCCTTTGGCTCCCTAGTATTCACTCAGGCACTTCTTAGGCTGAAGAAGGGAGGAGAGTCAACTTTTAATAGTTTCATCATGAGTTTTAAAGCTGAAAATAGCTGTTTCAGTTGAACCTACTTTCCTTTTCTGCTTTCAACCACTGATGTTTGCTTTAATGTATTCCTCTTACTAGTTTATTCCCATGCAATTTTTCTCTTTGTAATTATTTGCAGTGCTTGACCTTGGATAAATTTGAAGGTTATCTTAATGAAACTCAACTGACTCATCAAGCCCTGAATCTGCTGGAGGAAAACAAATTCTGGGCTGCTGTGATTTTTCCAGACCTAGAACCTACAACCAGAAATCTCCCACCACATGTGACATACAAGATCCGAATGGACATAGACGCAGTGGAGAAAACAAACAAAATTCAAGACAGGTACTTACCTGATAGTTCCTTCTCAGTTCTTGCCTGCCATAACATGAATATGAGAGACTTAAGGATGCCTTAGCACCTGCATTGGTTACATGCATCAAATCCAACTGTAGTGTAGTGCAGAATCCATCTCCAGTTACCAGGTACTAACATGAATGGTATCACTCTTGTGACAAGCCAAGCAGTGGGTACGTGCAGGAATACTTGGCAAAGGGTAGGTGCAGGAATACTTGGCAAAGGGATGACTCTGCTCAGAATCTGTTTAGTAACCTACTTAAATTTTTAGTTGGTTCCACCATTGGGAAAGACAGGCAAGGAATTCCTACATGGATTGTGACTCAGCTCTTCCACCTGGAAACGGAGCTTCTGTGCTGTTCCTCTTCAAGTCCCCACCAAATAGACTCACTTAAAGGGATATAGTTTCTCAGGATATAATGATATCTGTTAGTTGCAATCCAGTTTGTTCCAGTTTAATCTCCAAGGATACCACATTCCAAATGCAGTTATTTCTATTCTAGAACAGTTATTCTGCTTTATTGCTAATTTATGTACATTTTGGACCAAAATTGCTATTGCATGTCAGTGCAGAGAAAATTAAAGGGAAAAAAAAGAGCCTTCCACTTCCTTAAGCATTATGGTCTGATCGATCATAGTTTACAAAAGGCAACACCAGGAAGTGCCCTTACAATTTCAGTTGCTAAGATGCCGCGGCCGGAAGCGGGGGGGAGCAATTGACACCAATGTGATGCATCTAACATACTCCGTTTATTGTTGTACATTACACCCAATTATATAGTTCTCTCGGTCTCGTACAAGCGGTCGTGTCATTCTCCTATTGGCCCCAAGTGTATACTTTATACTTTCTATTGGTTATAGGTGGAACATGTACTTTCTCTATTGGTCTCAGGTAGTAAGCTGCGTGTCTCTTGCTCTAAGGCCTATGTACTGTTACAGGGCCCTTAGGGCCCCAGTTTCTATNNGCGTGTCCCTTGTTCTAAGGCCTATGTACTGTTACAGGGCCCTTAGGGCCCCAGCACTAAGATTATTTTATTTGTTTGTTTGTTTGTTTGTTTGTTTGTTTGTTTTCCCCACAACCCTTCCCTAAGCTCACTTGTTTACTCAAATGATTTCCATGTGAATTTTCTTCTGAGGTACTGGGATCCTGGTCCAAGAGCTGATCCTGTGGATGATTTACGTTATATCTGGGGAGGCTTTGCATATCTCCAAGACATGATTGAGCGTGGGATTATAAAGACCCAGACCAGCACTGAAGTGCCAGTGGGAATTTATCTCCAGCAAATGCCATATCCATGTTTTGTGGATGATGTGTGAGTAAAAGCAATTTGTCTTAATTCTGTTGAATACTTAGATTGCTGGATGGTTTAAGATTCTCAAGCACCAGAATTAACCCTAAGTTGTAAATGTCCTAAGGTATAAATGCAAGAGTAATAACTGAGACATAAGTGAATAAATTTGTTTTTTTCCTTATCCTATCATAACCCAGACTCCACAAGCCACTTTTGACAAGATTCTAGCCCTAATCCCAGACCTGGCCTTTGTTGCATCCAATGTCCAGACCTAAAATGAACACAAAACACTAGCCCCTTAAAAGCAGCCATTTTCTTCCAATTTTGCATATCAGACAAAATCCAAAAAACAGTCTAGTACTTTTTGGCCTTACTTTTCCAGGCAATAACAATAACCTAACCTAAACCTTCACACTGATTACAGCCAAGAATCTATTGTTAACAGGGCATCCCCGATATAATGATTGGACCCCTAACAGTGTCAGCTCTAGAACTAACTCTATTATTATACAGGACCCAGCAAGAATATGATCTATTAAAAATTTTTTACATAGCTAAAACTGAGCCTTATGCTATAGCGTATGACCAGTGTCTGGAGCAAAACTGAACACAAGCACTGCTTGCCCTGTGTTATAACAAACATTGTCTCCTTCAGTTAACTGCAGAATCTGTTTAAGTGCAGCAAGTTTCTTTTCTCTAATGACATCTCTAAAACCCAGCTTTCTTTATATCCAAGAATCATTTCTTAAAGAAAAACTTAACAGAATGTGCTTATCCTAATGGAATTGGTACCTCTCTTGATATCTCTGGAGGCTTTGAAGAATCAATCAGTCTGGTCTCAACAAGGGTACCACCAAACCCTAAACCTAGACTTAATTAAATCTAGTTATAGCTGTAGCTTTTGCTCCTTGAACACACCTATAGGCCCTGCAGAATCCCAAAGCAATTTAGGCTCTTGAAACGCTTTCATTCCAAAATCTGAACCACATCCTTACACAAGATTCCATTTATAACTACGTCTGGTATCTGCAGTGAAACTGGATACACAGTATTGGTTTCTGTTAACCTCAGCCCTTTTCCTTCCCTTGTGGATGCTCAAGTTTTCAAGAATAACATGGTGTTCTTTAACCTTCTCCCTAATTCCTGTCCATGGCTTTTATGCAGATTGACTAGTTTTTGTCGTAAGTCTCATATGAATCTAGAAAGGTGTTCCATGGTTGTGGCTGCAGTTCATTATTGAGGGCACCAGGAGCTTCTTTCTCTGGTAAAACGCAGAGTGAAGAAGCTGAAGGAGAAAGAGTTGGTTTGTTGTTCTGTAACAAAAAAAAAAGAGAGACTCTGCTCCTGGGAGTGGAGATTTCATGGCTACATGGAGGCAGAGGGGCTGTTGTTGTTATGCCCCCCATTAGCAATGCCTGAACCAGCCTGTGCTCCAGATTCAATGAAGTTGTGCCTCTTCCCGCTTCACAGTGTGCCTGCTCTAATGCTGCAGTCTGTGATACTCCAACGGTCCTGATATACTTTCAACTCAAAAAAAAGGCATTAGAGAAATATTTTCATGGTTCCACTAGTGTGCTCTGTGCAGGTAAATGCTACTGCTTCTGATAAAAGCAGATTGCAGACACGTAGATTGACCTGTCATTCCCATCAGTCATTGTATGTTGGTCTGACAAAACATCACCATGGCAAGCCTCCTGTCTATTTCTTCCCCACTGAGAATACTACAGAGGCAGAAACCCCTTCTGTGCAAAAGTTCTCTGAAGCCTGCAGTAGCCGCATGCAGTCCAGGGCTGATATCCAGACCCAGTGATGGCCTCTGCAGAGACCCTGCTTAAGTAAAGTAAGTGCATCCTCGTGGTAACCTGTAGGCTGTGCAGTGCATGGCCTAGTGCTGGTTACATGTGTCCACCAACAGGCAGAACTCAGAGTGCCCCAGGCTGTATCACAAAAGCATGGATTTATTTCTGCAGACCAGATTGCTCTTCAGGAATTTTATGGTGAAAAAGTGAAGATTTCCCCTCTGTTTTGATACTGACAGAGCTAGGATAGCATATGGCAAACAATGTAGTTCTATGGGGCTCATATTTAGGAAGTTGAAGACTCTTTGCTCTTTGTTTTTGGGAACTATGAGCTTTTGGCCGTTAAACAATCAACACCGGATTCCACAAACCCCACAATACGTAGCAGTGTTAATTAATAGGATTAAACAGCTCATGTAAGCATGAACAAGTACTTGAGCCTTAATAACAAAACCATCCAAATCAATCCTAACTAGGGAGAGGGAGATGTATTCCCTCTTCTTCACAAGATAACTCCCCCAGCACAGCAAGGCCATTAATGCCAGGGAGACATGTTTTATGTTAACATGTTCCCAGACTCAGCAAAATAAAGAGATAAACAGTGCAGCTGACAGACTGTGTCCTGCACAGGGCCTTGCTACTTAATAACTACTGTAACTGTAGCGTGCATAGCAGAAAACTGCCTCTGGTTCACCCCTCATTGGGTGCCAAGGACTATGGTGAGTTGACCTTGACTGGATGCCAGGTGCCCACCAAGCCTCTCTATTACCCTCTTCCTCAGCAAGAAGGGAGAAGAAATTAAGGAGGAAAACAACTCGTAGGACAAGATAAGGTTCTTTACTAAAGCTAAACAGAAAATACCCCAAAAATTTCTATTCACTACTTCCCATCCAGCAATGTCCAGCTGTTTTCTGGGAAACAAGGATTCAGCATGCATAGCAGTTGCTTTGGAAGACAAATGTCAATATCAAATACCCCCTGCTCTCTCCTCCTTTTTCTTAGGTATTATATCTGAGCAGACATCATACACAATATGGAATATCCCTTTGGTCAGTTTGGGTTAGCTGTACTGGTTGTGTCCCCTCCCAAGACTTTGCCCACCCCCTGCATAGTGGTGAAGTGGGAATGCTGGAGAGACAGCTCTGATGCTGTGCCAGCACTGCTCAGCAGTAGGCAAAACACTGGTGTGTTATCAACACCTTTCTAGCTACCCATGCAAAGCCCAGCACTGTGAGGGCTGCTATGGGGAAAATTATCTCAGCTAGATCCAATACCCTGACTCATGGTTTGTATGAATTTCAGCAGCCTTGCTGGCAGCATCTGATGCTTTTAATGGTTAATTTATTTAATTTTCTTGTCAGTGAATCCTGGGAGCAGAAAGACAGTGACACTCCCAAATTGCTAACATTAATATATGTCTTTAAATATCCTTTGTAGATCATAGTAAAAGCATTGTGCTAATTCACTGTGAAGAGAGGTGTATTTTCATGAAGCACCAAATATTTTGTAGCCTTCGATAACCCTTAGAATCTCTTTGTAAAATAGAAATAATATTTATCTGTCTCAGGGGAATGCAGAAACCATTACTTTATTCATTTTTAGGATGTTTGTGAGGTTTACTAGTGTCATGTTATTGATGTTTAGACTGAGAATTTACAGTTCCATATTTAATTAATGCATTCTTCCCCACTCCTTTTCCTTTTCATTTTGCTTTTCATCTAATACTTACCTGTTTTACCTAAATTTAATTTATTCCTTCTTGCTTTGATAGCTTCATGATCACCTTAAACCGCGCCTTTCCCATCTTCATGGTGCTAGCTTGGATATATTCAGTCTCCATGACTGTGAAGAGTATAGTGCTAGAGAAGGAAATGCGTCTGAAAGAAGCTATGAAGAACAGGGGTATAACCAATGGTGTGATTTGGTGCACTTGGTTTCTGGACAGCTTTTTCATGATGGGTCTGAGCACATTCCTCCTCACAGCTCTAATTATGGTAAGGATTGTTACTCTCAAACTCTCTGTTGTGTTTGCACTGCTGATACCAGTTTGCTGTTTAGAAAGAATAGTAGCCATTGATAGGGAGATGTGAATGGTGGAGGCCTATTCTGATCACAGCATGTAGCAGGCACGTCCTTCTAAGCAGACCTCATAACATCATCAGCACTTGGCAGAGACAGAACAATAAATTCACTAGTAAAGATTTATTGAGAGGTCCCTCATAGAAAATACAGCAGCCTGATTACTCTGTATATTGTGTTTTCTATAGGCAGATGTAGATTTCCCAATAAATAGTAATTGTTGCTTTAAATCAAATTTGAAGAATTTTTATCTTGTCATTCACTATATGCGATTAATTTTTAATATCCAGTGCTTGTCTGCTTAGCAGCTGTGCAACTATTTCAATGGAAAAAGAGACTGCAAGAACAGAAAAACCTACAAGAAGAATCCACCTTTTGCTTCAGTGATTCAGAATTCCTGTAATTTTTATAACTTTTCAGGACAGTTTGGATGTTGTCTCTGAGGACTACCTATTGTCTCCACTACCTGAGAACTAAGTTCTATATTGAGAGCTTACTGCTATATTTTATCATATAAATGTGTAGCATTTTGATAAGGAAGACGGCTCTTGCATCTTTTCTAATGTGGGGGAGTAGTATTGGTGTAAATACATAGTTAGAGTTCAAGCTGCTCTGTCTTATCAGCATGTCCTGATGAGTTGTTGTAGTTCCTGGTGGTTCCATTGCAGCTTGGGTGGATAGAGAAAGCTTACTTTATTTGCCACCCTGGTTTAATTAAAAATCAGGAGGTAATTAGTATCAGAGAGGAATGTGCTTGTACCTGTAATTCACTTTCTTTTGCAGATTTCACTATGCCAGTGTGAGGCACTTACATTATTATGAGACATTGCATCACCGTTGATAAAGAAATCAGTCTCTAAGGCCCAATGGGATGTTGCAACAATGCTGAGACCTATTTATAGCCTTAAAGACCTATTTGAACATTATATAAATTGACCTAATAAATAGGTCTCAACATTGGTTTTAAGGGCTACATAGATAATCGGCAGCAGTCCCTGGTCTTCTTGAGAGGGAACATTTAATCCACAAAAGCTCTTTCTAATGAAGAAAGGTCGATAAAAGTTTGCCCAGTTTGGTCAGTTAATACACAAGGATCTCTGAGAAGCTGCACTGGGATTCCTTCAGCTGTGATACACTTCTGTTTGAATAACATCCAGATGCAGAAGTTTTACAATTTTCTTGTGGTTTTATTGTGGGTTTTTTTTAAAGATATGTTTTGTAACACTTCCATACATTGTCTTTTCTGCACGTCAAGCCAGTGGATTGAGGGGGTGGTGGGAAGAGAGAAATGAAAGTTATTGTAGTATTTCAAATAGTCTTATTTAAAATGCATGAATTTCCAAGCAGGCAGATCTTGCTTGGATTCACTTACTTATTAAGACATGGACAGAATGTCTATTTTCGATCAGTTATGATTTTTATTCAGTCTGTTGTACTAGCCTGAAGTCACAATCCAAGAGCAGGGAGAAAGTTAGATGAAGGATTTGTTATTGTAATGACCTCGCTTGTTGAAACTAATACCTGGGAGAGCTGGAAGTCATTGTATGTAAGAAAGACTGACTTACTACTCATTACACGTTGATAGCAATTCTGACCTTTTCTGCTAGCAGAAAACTGCAAATACTTGTAAATTTTTCTGTTTTCCTTTTGCTTACAGTGTGGGCAAGTGCTCCATTATAGCAATCCATTCCTCTTCTTTCTATTCCTACTGACATTCACCACAGCCACCATAATGCAGTGTTTCTTGTTCAGCACCTTCTTCTCCAAAGCAAATCTGGCAGCTGCCTGCAGTGGAGTCATCTACTTCACCTTGTACCTGCCCCACATCGTCTGCTTTGCCTGGCAGGACCGTCTGACTGTAAATCTGAAGATCCTAGCAGTAAGCCTTTCACTGGTTCTGTGGCATCTCTGCTCAGCCTCTCACAGTGCATATGTGAATCACAAAGTATTGCACATCTCTTCCTCTTGGCTTTTTTTGACTCAGAGATGGAGACCTCTAAACCTCCCTTAAATAATTAAGGACTGCAAGTGTGCAAGCCTTTAGCAGGCCTAGTGCAAGAGATCTCTTTTAGAAAATTCAATAAAATTTATTTTATTTTTTGAATGCCAGGAAATTAGCATACTGTTTAAAATGTTTTGCCTACTTCCTTATAAGTCAAAGCAAATCTAACTTCTTGTATGTTTAATAAACATGAAGGCAGTTCACAAAATGGGGACAATTAATTTTCTCACATGCTCTAACCTAGTCAGCACCCTATATTTAAGGCTGAGAAGACCTCAGGTTCATATTCCTTCTTTACCTGAAACATAGAGTTAGGAATTAAACCCAAAGTGCTAAAGCTCTGAGAAATACCTTCCGTCTAATAAGTTGTAGATATTCTCCATGCAGTGCTTCCTTGTTGGTTCTCTTCCATTTTAGGTAAGATGCTTAAAAAGTCAGAGGAGCTGGAAACTTATTGTTGCTTTTTGAAATTAAACCATAGTCTTACAAAACATTTCAGGCTGATTTTATGTTGCCCAGTGAGTCAGGAAGGGGAGCAGGTGTGTGAGTCCAATCTGCCCATTTTTACCAAGCATTATAACAACATAGGTAAAGGAACTGTCTTCTCTTCTTGCACTAGGAAATATAACGAAAAAGGAAAAAAACCTAAACACTTCAAAAGCTGTAATTAAGTGTAAATATGTCTATGAATCAGCTTTCTTAATGGATGTACTATACAGGTATAATATATATCCTTTTTAGTTCTACCAATTATGCAATAAAGTACAAAATTTCATCCTGTCATTAAGTCAGGATATGAGTAAGGTTGGCCTCTGAAAGATTCTGATGTACGAAGAAATCTTGAAACTAACACACAGTTTAAGCATAAAAGCATCTTCATCATAAAGTGAAGGAGGAGACATCCATGTAAGAAAGGATATTTGCTGGCCATGAGCCATGAATATTTCTATCTATTCCTATACTTCTGTCTTACCTTTGTTCAGAGGTTAGTTTGTGAACAAGAGCTAATTACAAGGGATAATAAGAGCAGGCTGCGCATATGTAGAGGGTATGAATTAAAAATTTAAATTTTTAAGGACAAAGAATGTATTGCTGAAAACCAAAGTTTCTTTTCTTAGTGCTCTAAGTGCCATATGATGATACCTCACTGAGACTTGCTGTTGGGGTCCCTCTTGTCCTCTCACTTTCATAAGGTCTGACATTCCTAAACTAAATGTCCTGTGAAACAGCACTGTAGCACTTCTTCCTCTGTTTTTGCAATGCAACATTGAAGAGGATGTTTGGATACTCTACCAGTTTATTAGTTTGTTGTGTGAGAACCAGCTAGTGGACATGGCAGGGGAAGTAATTGTGGTTTTCCATATCCTGAGTATTTGGTGTACTTTCTGTCATGTTACTCATAGTTGCCCTGCCTCATATGCTCAGGGAATACTTTGTTTCTCCTAGAAAGTCAAAGGTGCACACTGCAAACTTCTAAATGCACCTACAGTATTTTCCGAACAGACATTAATTAAGAAAAAAACAATCTGTGAAAATTGTCTAGTAGTTAAAGAAAGTACAGCCAAGGTTGAATTCAGTCTATTATAGGTAAATACTGCTTGGAATTGCAGAGAATTGAACATTACAGACCAATATAAAAGTTTAAGAATTTTTCCCATATCACTTGTTAGGCAAGTTTTAAAATTCATTCCCTAAAGGTCTGGGGGGTTTTTTTGTTTGTTTTGGGGTTTTTGTTTTGTTGTTGTTGTGGTGGGGTTTTGTTTTCTTATTTGTTCTGGGTTTTTTTAACAAAATGTCCCCCTGTCAGAGTTGAATGTGATTTTTCCTTTATTCCAGAGTTTGCTTTCTCAAGTAGCTTTTGGCTTTGGTACAGAATACTTGTCACGCTATGAAGAACAAGGTCTTGGCCTACAGTGGGGTAACATCAGAACCAGTCCCTTGGAAGGAGATGAATATAGTTTTCTTTTTTCCATTAACATGATGCTTTTTGATGCTTTTCTCTATGGAATACTGTCTTGGTATCTCGATAATGTTTTTCCAGGTATGTCAATTTCTTATTCATAGAAAATAGTGGCAGTTGCTGTAAACTGTTTTAGCCTAATTGGTCTCTGCATATTTCACTGTCAGAAACAGGCTGCTTGATATTATAGACTATGAATCCTATCCAGTTTAGCACTAGTGATTTATTAAGGGCTTCCACCTTTCTCTCTTTCTTTTTTCTCTCTCCTGTTTTATTCCTGAAAAGAATGAAAAAGGAAGAAAGAGTAAAAAGGAGGATGCAATTTCTAGTCCTGTTTTATAATTTAAATGGAAAATAAATCTACAAAAACATAATCTGTTAAAATCCAATTTCTGTACACACTTTTCTTTTGAGGAATTTCAACCATTTCTAGTGATATTTCTTTTATTTTTTAAGAATATAGATTTAACAGTTCTAATTCAAATATATACTTTGGCCACATTAGGCAAACTGTTTCTTAAAGGATGGTATTTTTCCCTAAGACACATACGGTGTCCTAGGCAGTTGTGAAAGTTCCTGTGTGATTTATTTTATTTCTGAATGGAATTCATGATTCTAGTAGGGGTTCACAAAAGGATTTTCTTTGTTACCAATTACAAAATCCTGGAACTTTCTGTGGGAAAAAATGGTTTGTCCTTCTAGCTTAAATGGTTATCTTGCTTCATATTTAATACTGTTACAATAGAATAAATGCAAACTCTTATGCTGTACAAGCAAGCGAGCTTCTTTTCATTAATTTATTGCTCCTCCATGTGAACTGCAGTTCCAAAATGTGTTCTTGGCAGATGGCTATTTTCTTTTTCTTTTTCTTTTTCTTTTTCTTTTTCTTTTTCTTTTTCTTTTTCTTTTNTCTTTTTCTTTTTCTTTTTCTTTTTCTTTTTCTTTTTCTTTTTCTTTCTTTTTTCTTTTTCTTTTTTTTTTTCTTTTCATTTTCTCTGTTTTTTTAAAGAAGAGTGGACAACAGTCTATTTCCATGAACACAGCAGGAATTAAACAACAGGAGTTTCTTTATTCATAGATACAAATTCATTTTTTTCTGTCAGCACTTTACACAAAAGTAACACCTTTCAGGGCTTCTAATTAGTAGCTTCGCTTTGTCCCAGTATTTGCTCTGAGTGTCTTGCTGTCTTTCTGCTGCTCTTTTCCTGTAGAATTTCTCGTAGTGTTTCTCTGTCACACACGTGCAGCCCTGCCAAATCAAGGCTGTATTCTTTGAGGTTACTACAGGAGTTCCCTGGATATGCTTTGAACCCTGTGGTTCTAGTCCTGCCCAAGTTTGCTCTGAAGCCAACCACCCATTGGCACAACGGTCCTTTGGTTATTTGAGCATTCTGCTCCATAACAGATTTCACTTGGGTTTTGCATTCATCCTGAATGGTTGTTTCAGCCACCAGTTTCAGAGTGGAATTACTCAGACCATAACAAGGCAAGCTGTTTGTGAATTCAGACAGAGCATTTCTGTGCATTAATAGGAGTACAAGTGGTTGGCTGAAACACAGATAGTTTCTGTTAATTCCCAGATAAGCAGACACTTTCATAAACAGTGGTTTTTGATTAAGAAAACCAACTGTCTTTCACTGAGTATCACAGATTCCCCTTGCTCATTTTGAATGTTCACAAAGATACCAGTTTTAAACATAGATGCTCAAATTCCTGCATTCTATAAATAAATATGATCCAGGAAAGCAATGTTGACTTCCAGTAACTCTGATGTGACCTGACAAGATCTGGTAATGTTATTGTGCTGTCTCTTATCCAAACTGAAGTAACCTTAACTAAAAAAAGCTCATTTTTGCTTAAGAAGAGGATTACTCTGTTGTCACTTTTCCTGAAAAGGCTGTGTGCTGAAATAACAGTCAGAGTGTCTTTTCTCATTACCAGTTTTGAAGTCAGCCCCAGGGTAATAAGTGTAAATTTAAAAAGCTTTTCAGTCATGTCAGCCCTCAAGTAGGCATCAAAAGAAAGTCCCTGAGTGAGGCTAGGATCCCCTCCTAAAGTGAGCTGCTGCCTGGTTGGTAATGATTCAGGGAATAGCTTCCATTCTGTAACTAAACCACACTCTACTTAAGAGAAGGTAAGACAAGTCACATCACATTTTCTGAATATTTTACTGCTGTCCAAAAGAAAATAAAATCTGTAAACAAAATCTGTTCTGTCAGGTACTTGGTACATGGTTTGACCTTCCGATATGCAACACTAAGACTGCAGGTGTTTATAATTATACTCAGACTTTGCTTAGATTTATTTGTGCCTACTCCAGAATGGGGTTATGAATGCACTTTACCTACTTATTTTTGTTTTAGGGGACTATGGGTTTCCACAGCCTTGGTATTTCCCTGTGCTAGAATCTTATTGGTTTGGCTCTAGAAGCCCAGAAGCTGAGAAAACAGCAACTGCTGATGGTGAGTTCTTTTAAAACATTGGTTTTTAGAAATAACTTCACTGATCTGCTTAAAGGTGGCTGTATAACATTTCCATTAGCTGAACTGCTGCAAATGGTTAGGGACTGCCATACACTGGGAGTCCTGGCAGGTGCCTTTGAACTTGGAGTGACATGCTCTCACTGGAGTCATTAGAGGTGAGTCACTGTTCCATCTGAGAGCCTTTAAAGGCCATCTTAACAAACAGCATCAAACCCCCACTCTGTAACCAACACCTTTTGAGACATTCAAGGAGTTCTTATTGCTGAGCAACCCATTCATGAAATGTTAATCTTACACTGAGGTTCCCTACCTTTCTAAACCTCATTCTTTTCTATCTAGTTTGACACTAATTCAAGTCTGTTTACTTTCTGTTTCTAAGCAAGATCATAATCTATGCCACCCTTGTACCAACTTGAATAAGCTCAGTAAAGAGCCAGCAAGTTAATTAGGAGCTGGAGCATGTAGCATACGAGATGCTGAGGGAGCTGAGTCTGCTCAGCCTGAAGAGAGACAGCTAAGAAAGAGCTAGACTTCTCAGATGTGTCTGGTGGAAGGATGAGAGGCAATGGATACAAGTTGGAAAACAGGAAATTCTGATTCAATATAAGGAAAAAAGGATTTATTATGAAGATTGCTAGCATACTGGAACAGGTTATTCAGAAAGGTTGTGAAACATCCATCTTTGGAGATAGTTGCCATGATCTGAATTGGCCATATTTTTTGAGGATTGAACTGGAAGTCTTTGGAAGTAATTTCTGATCTAAATTTTTCTATTGTTCTCTCAAGTAACCTGATTGTGCTGATTGTTATTTCATCCTCTCTTCTACAAAACATTGCCTTGGGTTTTCTCAAGCAGGGACTGTTGGAAAGGTTATCTCTGATTAATTCCTCAGTAGGAGACTGTGATTCTTACCTATTTGAAGAACTTCAGTGGATCCGCTTACTTGAACAACTGTAGAACTTTTCACAACTCCTATCTTTTCTTCAAGGATAATACTGAGCATTTTCTTAATTTATTGTAACTGGGTAATGTACTGGGAGGAAAACAGGATAAGAAATGTCAGATAATGTAAATTCATGCCTGAAATTTAAGCTAAACTGGTAAATGATGTAGGTACTTTTAAAATTTGCTTCTATTGGTGCACTCTTGTATCCCCCCACTTTGCCATTATTGGTGATGCAGTGAACTTGTTTATGTCGTTATTTGTGTGCCAGGTAATTTTATGGAGGTTTTGTGGGCTAGAACTTCTTATAGCAGAAAGTTAAGGTGAAATTTCAGAACAAAAATAAGTCCTTGGCCATCTGTTAAATTACAGTTGTGCTAGTTTCACTCTAGATTGCCAGCTTGAATTTCTGTTATGTAGAGTCTGTTCAGGGGCTCCTGCTTCTTCCTTCTTCAAGCCTGACGCAATGTGACTGTTTTCCTTCATGCTAGCAATGTCTAAGACTAAACTGAAAAGCCAGAAATTCTTGTTTAGAAGCTAATACCAACTTATTCATTCTGGCCTGGTGCTCTTAATCTAAGTAGTAGTTCAGCAATTTTCTTTTCATTTTAACTTTTCAATTTCATTTTAATTCCTCTCACTCCCTGCACATCTGGGAAATGTTTGTATGGACTTTCTCTTCATGTAGTAAAACTTGGTCTAGAGCTGCATGGACAAAATGTAAAATATGTACCTCATATTGGTCAGGATCTTACTCTGATTCTACAATTTCAAAATTGTAAGTTATTTTCCTTAAATATCTGATCTTGACACCATAAAGCAGATTTTAAGCTAGATGATTTTGAAGGCTGCATTCCTAACTTGAGTAAAACACTGATGGTTAATGCCCTTGAAAAGCTCAAGGCTTAGGGCTATCTCCTTTTCCTCAAAATACCTCTAGAGATAAGAGGATATTAAATTTTTCTTCATTAAATCTTGGTTTCTCTTGGTTTATATAGAAAAAAGTCCAGAGTCAGAAGACTGTATGGATCAGAAGACCATGGAAAGGGAAAAAAATGAAAGCAGACCAAATAAATCTGAAGAACCTGAAAAAACAGAAGAAAAGAGTGACAGCCAGGGGAAGAAGGATGGTAAAAACAAACAATGTAAACACAAACGAGAAAAAGAACCCGGCGAGCAGGGGAAGCCTAAGACAGATGTCCAGGACAAAGATGAAATTAATAGTAAGGAGAGAGAGCAACCTGAGTACTTCTAAGATACTATAGTCATTGTGCTTCATGACAAACTAGACATAGGAGTGATTGGAGCCAAGCTACATGAGCCAGTAGGAGCCCAGTAGGTGATAGCATGTAACTGCCAGAGCTAAGCACAAGAGACACCGACTCTTATTTATTCCTCTACATTCATCATCCCTTAGAATATTTTAGCCACTGCACATAAGACAGCTGCCTTCCAGAAGAGCTCCTTAACTTGTATTTTTATCATGCGAATGCAGGCTGTTTCTTTGGCAAGTTAGTTTTCATGCTGAGAGACGCCTCAGAGATACAAACACTGACTTTTTAAAATTAAACCGAGCCATGACTTCAATTAAAATACTTAGGCTGAGAGGAATGTTCTTCCCTCCTAGTCCCAGCCATCCTCTTTTTTTTTTTTTTTTTTTGTCTATCTTTAGTGTGTTTTGTATATGAAGGGAAAGGCTGGTTTCAAAGGGATTTATCTGAAGTGCTTTTCGTGTCTGTCTGCAGCCTTTTCTGATGCTGACATTAGCCACCACCTAAGAATTCCTGAGTGATCTGCCTTGTTTTCAAGCCCCAATGTCATCTTTTGTGGTGAGACAGAGGAGTTTTCTGTATGAGATGCTCAGAGGAATGTATGTGGATTCTGTAGCACAAGTAACTGCTACAGGCAGCTCTGAGCCCATTCTGACTCTCTTGAAAAGCTAGAGATAAAAGTGGGGTCATCAGAGCTTCTCACGTAGGCACTGAAAACATGCATTCAGGGTGAATGGAAACAGGACAGGACTTCAAAAGAAAAAAGTCAGGGAGAGGTTAAAGGTTATTTCAGCCAATCTTCTCCTGGTCCTGCCTTATCTTTTTGGTGCTTTACTCCTTAGCTCCCAGGATCCAGCTGCTCCGTGGCCAAAAACGAAGGGCTTTCTGCCTGTCACTGCACAAAAAAAAGCTTGTCTTCCCTTTCAGCCACCCACGCAGGAACTGGGAGGCATGTGGAGAAGCCAAGAGCACACCTAGTACAGTTCAATGACACTGAGGATATAGAATCAAAATGGAGAAATATGAATCACAAAAAAAAAGGGAGCTCAACTCTCTACCAGTGTCCTTCAGGTGATGCAAAGCAGATACTGGGGGAGATCATCAGAGAATTTGCCTCAGAATTTGTCAGTGAGTCTTGCAGGCAAATATGAATTAAACTTATGATACATATAAAACCAAGGAAGGTGCCTCAGTTGCCAGTATATGCACAGCTATGAAGCCAAACTCCATGTGAACTTTTCTGAATACAGAGATGTTTCTATTTGTCCCAGTAAGGTAAATGGAAACCTAGATTCCTTTCATAAAGCAAAAGAAAAGTTATTAGTAAACAAAATTTTATCTAAAATAAAGCTACCCATCCTATATTGATTATTTCAGCTCTTCTGTGGTATACACAGCTCTCTCATGTACAACATATTTGGAACTTTTTCCTGAGTATTGTCGGTGACAATAATGACGGTCACACAAGCCGCTGTTGGAGGTGGGGCTGGTTTCGCCCAGACCGCATTGGCTGCTCTCCACGCAGGCCTGCTGGGTACTGAACAATTTAAGTAAACTGCAATTGCAAAATAAGCCTTCCTACAAAGCCTAAAGCATTCTGTGTAAACAAAAGTGGACAGGGTCTTTAGTTTCAGTTTCTCAACTTCCATAATTCACATTGCCCAAGGGCTTAATTTACTTCAAAGGAAGTTTGTTTTGTCTAGAAGCTGGTGCAATAAAACGTCCTGATGGTGCTATTTGCAATAATGCATTTTTAATCCTGAGAGAAGCCATCTCATGAAGTGCTCATGTTACTATCTAAATCTTGACCTGGTCTCAGTGGTGGGGTAAATTTCACCTACCAGGATTAAAGGCAATTTTTTTTGTTGTTGTGTTTTGTTTGTGTTTGGAGGAAGTTTTTTAAACATCATGGTCAAAGAATGCACAGCTGGGCAGATTAATTGAATGGCAGATTTCAGCCCAGCTAGAAAGGCAACCTGCTGCTTGTTTAATGTAAACTCTCAACCTATCTAAGTATTTCCAGGAAAAAATTCCAAATAATCTTCCTGCTACACAATGAGAACAGAAAGCATGTTCAGCTTCCCCTGATCCAATGAGTTACCTCTCCACAATTCTGGGTTCTGCTTCTCCTGTCATGGATATGAGGGTGAATCTAATGTCATTGGCATGCGGGTGAATCTAAATATTAAATTGCACTACAATTACAAATTTGGCCTCAGTTTTGTACTGGTGCAACTTGGAGAATCTGGCCCTGGAACATGATGCTATATTATACTGGGTATGTGCTATTGTTTCTGCACTCACTGATGTGTTATCATCAGAACTAGGATTAAAACCAGGTGCTTTTATTCTTTTTTCATTCTTGATTTCTTGCCTTTCAAGTAAATACCTTCTTTGAGCCTGAGCCAACAGGATTGATTCCAGGAGTATGCATTCAGAACCTGGTGAAGATTTTTGCGAACAGGCCCAAACCAGCAGTAGACGGGATGAATATTACTTTTTATGAGGGTCAGATCACAGCCTTCCTTGGTCACAATGGAGCAGGAAAGACAACCACCATGTAAGTCTCTTATTTTTGAAGAAGCAAATCCAGGGCAGTGCTCTATTACTGGAGCAGTCTTCTCTTTTCACTCTTCCCTTGTCTCTCTACCACACCAGCAGCTGGCTTGACACACAACATTAGGCTCTTTCCAGACAGGGAAATGCTGCCCACAGGCATAAAGATATCCTGGATTAGCTTAAGCCCATGTATGTAGTAATGCATGACACAAAGTGAAAGTCTAGAGAGAAGGAAGCAATCCTCTCCCCTAGAATTCATTTCCCATGGCCAAACTACCATAGGTGAAGAAAGAGAAGGATTTTTTGGCTGCAAGGGCTGAAAATTTGTAAGCCACTACATTCCAGGTGTTCTTGGTTTCTCTAACCAGCTCTAGGTCAGCCACATCTTTTGATCTGTGTGCAAAGGAGTATAAAATACAGGCCCTCTTTAAATAAAATGGTTACATGCACGCAAGATCCATGTCCAGATTAAAATATTCTTCTAGTCCTAGAAACTTTGCATCCCAGGAAGCTGGCCTTTTAACCATGTTTAATTTTCTTTATACAGAACCTTATTTGGCAAAATAGGACTAACTGATGAACAAAACCTTTTATAAATCTGTAACAAGTTCATCAAATGTTGAAAGAACTGAATGTGTTTCATTATGACTTTTCCCAGCAGAATACTCTAGGGTTCTTCAATTAAAACACCTTTCTTCCAAAGGCACTTTAAATTGCCTTTTAATTTTTTTAATTGTTTCACAATGAATATGTTCAACCCAAAATAAAAACAGCCTAATCTGCTGAAATGTTTTGTAAATGTGAGGGGATTTATTCTTATGATAAAACCAAAAATTTTCCTGCTTTGAACTTTTTAAAATTGAAAAATACACTAATCACCCAAACCTAGTAACAGATGCCTCTCATTTACAACATAGCATTTGATCTTCTAGTTTAGAGAAAATAAAGGTGTAGGGTATGAGTCAGCATGGCCAGAGACCTCAAACCATTATTCTTATCTTCATCCTACTGAGCTTCATTTTAGACCCATTTATATGTCGGGGTGATATAACATGCTGAACTAAACCAGTTTCTTAATGGAAGCCAGAACCATACAGACAGTTGTATCAAAAATTATATTAGCAGATCCATGAGATTCCCTGTAGCAGATCCAGAGAACTTACATGCACTGTTTTTGCTGGAATTGTTTCATCAAGGTCTATAGTAAGAAGTCATCATGCTCCATCTAGTGGAATCATGCAATGTAGCTTCCTTACCTAGCGCAGAGAGATAAGAGGGGGAATTTCCTCTTTTTGTTTTCTCAGGTCAATACTGACAGGCCTCTTCCCACCCACATCTGGAACTGTGCTGGTTGGTGGCCTGGACATCCAGACTCACATGGACTCCATTCGGCACAGATTAGGGATGTGCCCTCAGCACAACATCTTATTCAATCAGTAAGCATCACTCCATACTGGCTTTAAGAAGCATCCCAGTCTGTATGCATGAGAATCCCCAAAGCCTGTGTTGTTTCTCTTACTGTGCTGGCAGTAGATGCGTTTCAGAGGAATACATCACATCCTGCAGTAGAAATCTCCTGCATCATTTCGCTGGGAACAAAGTTTCTTAGGAAGAAGACAGTGCTCCTGGTGTTCTCTGTCGTAGTGTGGGTTAGCAGGAGTTAGGTTGGAGGTTCATGCAATACAATTTAGGACTCCTAAAGCAAAAAAATCCAAATTGACAGTGCAGTAGCAGGATATTTTTATGCCCATTTCTCACTACCACCCAACCCCTTACTGCCTTCTCTAGTGATTTCCAGCTTCACTTCCATTAGTTTGTGTTCATCTCAACAGCAGAATCTCTTCCATTTCATTCCCATAAATGGATGGTTTGATGCCTGCTATACCTGTTCCTTTAGTAGCAGGTTCTGCTTTGAAAAGGCAAAGAGAGAGACTATGACTTCCAAGTGAAGTGTGTTGATCCCAAAGAAGATCTTTTAGGGTAATGCAATCTCTCTTCCTTTAGCAAGATAAAGCTAGAGTGAATTTATTGCTGCTTGGGGGAAAAAAGCCAGGTATTCACTTAACTTGCCTTCTTGCCTTTCTGTCTGATTTCACAGCCTTACTGTAGCAGAGCACATCTTGTTTTATTCCCAACTGAAAGGAAGATCCAGGGATGAAGCTGAGCAAGAGCTGGAAACAATGTTAGAAGACATGGGCCTCACCCATAAAAGCAATGAAGAAGCTCAGAATTTGTCAGGTGCCCACAGGAATTTTCTAAGATGTTTTTCCTGCAGCCTTTTCTCTTTCATAGAATCATAGAATGGTTTGGGTTGGAAGGGATGTTAAAGATTATCTAGTTCCAACCCCCTGTCATGGCCAGGACCACCTTCCTCTAGACTAGATTGCTCACAGCCCCATACTACCTGGCCTTTGGACAATTATTGTTCAAGTTACATATTTGAGGCCATATTCTGACATACCAATGTACACTGGGGGGAGGCTTTATTTTAGTATGGGACTGTACAAGTAGTAAAGCTGGCACAACCTGTCCCTAAAGCTTCTATGTCTTATAAATATACAACAAATGCAAATTTACTTAAAGCTATTAGTTTTTAATTAATTAATTAATTAATTAATAGTTGGTTAATATAAGGAACAAAACAAAACACAACCTTCTATTATTTCAAGGCAAATGAAATACTATACTATTATGCTGCCCCAGTGTATGGATCAGTGCTCCGTAATGCTATATTATTTGGTAGGAGTAGTTTCTTCCATTCTAAAGATACAAATGCACATAGTATGGTTAAATATGGTTAAATGCACATAGTGTACTTGACCAACTCTCAGATTCCAAAGATGATTTCAATAAACAGCCAGCTGTTCCTATACTACTTTGTCCTGATTGCAACAATAAAAGTTGGTTCATTTCACCAAAGAACATGAAAACCTCATATCTTCCTGCTTTTGCTTCTGGCAAGAATCAGAAAATGCAATGTGTAGAGGCAAAATATATATTAAAGAAAAAAAATTTTGAACAACCTGTTTTGAACTTCAGAAGAAAAATTACTATTATCTGTTGTAATGGGGAATCCTTACAACAAGTATAAGACAACAATGAACATTGGAAGGAAATATGAAGCGATATTTTTGTAGATATTCCGAGGTGATTTATTCTCTCATCTGCATGGCTGGAGTTCCCAGGCAGACCCAGTCATGGCACCCTGCTCTCTTCTGCGGCCCAGGCACCCCAAACCACCCAGTCAGGAACAGGTATGGGGCACACGTGACATGGGGACAGGGACAGACCTGTACCCTGCAGGGTCCCTCCCCCTGGGACTTCAGGGGAGAGGCACATCCACAATTATCTTTTCAGATATGTGTCTGAGGATGGGTTTAATTTTATTTGTATCAGTTTGTCCCCACACCAAAAAGCAATGTTAATTACATCCCTGCCACTTATATAACTCATCTTACACTCCTGGATGTTTGTCATCTGGTAGGTGGAATGCAAAGGAAATTGTCGGTTGCCATTGCTTTTGTGGGTGAAGCAAAAGTGGTTGTCTTGGATGAGCCCACTTCTGGAGTTGATCCATATTCCAGGAGATCTATCTGGGATCTTCTGCTGAAATATCGCCCAGGTAAGAGGTTTGAGAGTAGGAACTGATTTTTTTGGTAGGATTTTTTAAATGTGTTGTAGATGCAATATGTGCCTGCTATGTTAACTGTCATGCAGAGTGGGGTATGAACACAGGCAACAAGATTCTTTGAACAGATACCTATGGTTGTGGCAAACCTGGGATCTGACATTGATGCAGAGAAATAATTGCCAAAAAGCAAAGCACAGTTTTGAGTTCCAGGGAGAGTCCATGCCTTGAACATTCCTTCTTCTTCCTTCTAGGCAGAACTATTATCCTATCAACCCATCACATGGATGAGGCAGACATCCTTGGAGACAGAGTAGCCATCATATCCCAAGGGAAGCTCTTCTGCTCAGGCTCTCCTGTATTCCTAAAGAACTCTTTTGGCTCTGGCTTTTATCTCACCCTTGTTCGCAAAGTGAGAACCACAAAAATGGGAAGGGCTACTGTAAGTATGTACCTCCCTCCTTGCACATGTAATCCAAATAATGCTTGCACTGCACCAAGGTAAAAAGCAATTAAGTGCTGCTTGAGACTGTATATACAAAACTGCAGTTAATCTTATGATGATATAATTATGAATATCATATTAGCATGGTTTGGGTTGGAAGGAACCTTAAAGATGATCTATTTCCAAACCCTATGACCCCTATGCTGTGGGCAGGGACACTTTCCACTAGACCAAGTTACTCAAACCCCATCCAACCTGGCCATGAACACTTCCAGGGATGGGGCATCCACAACATCTCTGGGCAGCCTGTTCCAGTGCCTCACCACCCTCACACTGCAGAATTGCTTCCTAATATGTAATCCAAATCTTCCCCTTTTAAATTTAAAGCCATTCCCCCTTGTCCTATCACTATATGCTTGTAGCTCATTCGCAGCTGTCTTTGGGTGCTGGGAGGGCTCTAAAGTCTCCCTGGAGCCTTCTCTTCTCCAGGCTGAACAACTCCAACTCTCAAGCCACCTTTGTCCTTATACAGGTCTTTCTGATTCTTGCTTTTGCAGTACACTGATTTTAAACATTAGGTAGTCTGGTAAGTAGGTCAGACACTGGGAAAGTCTACATCTATCCATGCCTAAACCAGCCTCTCACAATTTGAAAAGTAAGGTTGTGGATTCTTTATGCTGAAAGTAGTGCTTCCAGTCCTAGTAGCAACACAATCTGTACACTCATGGGCTCTGCTGATTGCATTTTTCTAGGTATTTTGTATGCAGTTTAGAACTTATTTGTGCAGATGGATTTATATTTTCTACATTGCTTAATCTAGTCTTCAGATGATCTTCAGTATAGTATGTTCAAGATGCTCTGGTTGTGACATATTTTTCACTGACTCAAGCTGTTCAAATATTGACAACCCTTACATCCTGTTTTGAGTGTATCTGAAGCACTTTCATCTTTCTATCTCTTGCTTGTCCATGCTAGTCATTTTGTAGCTGCGGATCTCAGTGCTCCTGCTCCTGCTCCAGCTGTGTGCACAGGGGTGAAGAAGGCATTCCAGAGCTGGAACTGGATGGTAAGAAGCAGGATGGTTCAGCATTCCAGCACATAGCTATGCCTCCTCTTATGCTGCAATCTTGTCTTACAGATCAATGCTGCTGAGGCCCACTTCTTTGGTCCTTGTGACTGACATTTGTATTGTATTGTAACATGACTTTAATAAGGGTTCTTTGTGGTTTTGCTCACCACTGACCTTTTTTTGTGTATATGTGGTCTCAGGCACAAATTATGAACTAGAAGTTTGTGTGCTTTACAAGTTTAGTAAAGAGTTTTGTGTAATTTTTTAATGAAAACTGAAGCATATCTAGAGGAAGGAAATAGAAAAAAAAAGTAATTTTGGCTTGTCAGTATGAGAGAAGAATTTAAGTAGATATCCCTGAAGATTTTGTTGTGCTTTATTAACAAACCTGAAATAGTTTCCTGCTACATAGTTTCAAAGTGTAATTAGCAACATAGCCCAGTCCAAGGCAGAATTAACTGAGATATCTGTGAGTTACATAACAGAACAGTATGCTTTTAGTGCAAACAACAGGTTTTGAAATCATGCTTAATATGGTTAAATATTCATTCTATGAACACGGTTTTGACTTTTCACAGGAGATCTAAATGAGCTAGCTGAAGTAATCCACCATCATATCCCAGAAGCAAAATTAATTGAAAGCATTGGTCAGGAACTCATTTATCTTTTGCCCAATAAAAACTTTAAACAACGATCTTATGCCAGTCTCTTCAGAGAACTGGAGGAAACACTGGATGACCTGGGACTCAGCAGTTTTGGAGTTTCAGACACACCGCTTGAAGAGGTAACAGACAGATTGAAATACCAGCTGACCTTACCCATTAGCACCCAAAATGTTTACTTAGACTGTTCCTGTTCTTATCATGTAATTCCTAATTCCTAATACGTCCTTCAAAATCTAGTCCCATAATCTGTAGCACACTCAGAAAATCTTTGAGAGAGGATGCAATCCTTACTTCATTGAACCTTGAGGAGCCAGACCCATTAGTCTGAAATGTGCCCTTTTTATTGTATCTTTGTTCATTCATTTATTTTCTGAGTTATTTCATAAGAGACCTCTGATTGTGTAATAAGGTGAAATACTACAAAGGTATCCAAATTTTTTTCTTTTATATTGAAGGATGATGTATGGTGTTCTAAAGGTCAGGTTATTGTAACTATTCTTTTCCTAACCAGAAGATGTATTTCTCTATGGCAGGTTTTCCTAAAGGTCACAGCGGAAGCTGACCCAGAAATGCAAAAAACAGGTACAGATCCACAAATCTATATTTTATTAATTGTTCTTGGGACTTATTTTTATTCTGAGCACTCTCTAAAGAGGAGCTTCAGAACTTTCAGTCTTTTATGTGTTCTTGACAAAATGAATTTGGTCAGCAAATAACTGTTTTCAGGGCCTGACATGACATCTGAAAAAAAAGATTGAGTCAGCAGAAAGACTTGTATTTAGATTGGATGAAGTTCTTAACTATGCAAATAAAAGTGGAGTGTCGAGCACCCAGATGTCAATGGTTTTAGTAGCTGTATAAAAAGTACTTTGCTGACTATGAGTCCATAAACTACATAGATGATTAAATTGTTCATCCTGCTGAGTAAGAGGAGTGTTTAACCATATGTGTCACTAAATACAACCACAGTGCAACAGTTGTAATTAAAACAATCTGAAGATGCGATATATACCGTTGGTAAAATCTGGACCTCATTTAAATGTCTGTGCTAATTCTTGCATGGAAGATAAAATGTTTTCTCTTATGCTTCTCATCTCAACCTAGGAGATACTCAAGAAAATGGTTCTGCTCTTGGCAAAACTCCTGCTGAGAGCAAACCAGCTGAACAAACCGCACTGAAAACTAATGACGCTCCTCAAATGCCAGTAGGCAGAACAGGAGATCAAAATGAAGGCAAAGGGTCCCGACAGTACAAAGGCTTTCAGCTTGTACATCAGCAGATCAAAGCACTGCTCATCAAACGCTTCCGCCACGCCTCCCGCAGCCACAAGGACTTCCTAGCACAGGTATTGACTGACTTGTGCTGTGCTTGGTTCTTTCCCACAACACTCTCAATATGGTCTTTCCAGCAATGATGGCTCTGTGGAAAGCAATAGAGGTGCTGCAAATGGGTAACAGTGCAATTATGATTCCAACTCTTCTGTCCTTCTTCTATTTCTTTCTGCCTGGAGTCTATCAATTGCACCAAGTTAATTATTTTATCACTACTAGCCCAGAGTTTTATTTTTAACATAATACAGTTCTATGACAACCAGATTTTTAAGCAAAAGTGCTGGAAATTAAATTGTTGCTGTTCAGGAGTTAAATCAGTTTGGATCCTAGTGATCCTGCTGTCCTTCCTTTGTTTACATATATTATGGGGCGTATAGAGTGTCACTCTACAACATCTAAATAATAACCTAATGTGACGTTTTCATGTTCCCTGTAGGTTGTTCTCCCCGCTAGTTTTGTGTTGCTGTCTCTAGTACTTACAGTCATTATTCCTCCATTTGGAGAATATCCCGCCTTAACATTACACCCTTGGATCTATGGACAACAGTTTACTTTCTTCAGGTAAGAGGAATTATTTAAAGTACATCTGTCATGCATACACTTTTTTCTCCCTACAGTTTAGTTAGCATCATGGGGCCCCATCTCACTGCTCTATTTTCACTCTTTGTGATGTAAGAAAAGAATCACCTCACTGGAATCAGCAGACTTAAATTAGATTGAAATTGGTGCACATGGAGAATACAGCTGCTAGTAGATCTAACAAATAGTCTTTCAAATGTCTTTCTAACTTTGGTATTTTCCTCTTTCTACCTGAATTCAGGACCTCTACACTTATATAAATTATATATCCTGTTTAACAGAAGATCCAGGCCTCAGCAAATGAAATGCAGAGTATGTTTTTCATCTTCCGATTACTGACTGTGACAGTGCTGAGAGAATAGCAATGAGGATTCAAGCCTTTTTTGCAGAGTGTTGCTATTGGACTTTGTCAGAAGTCAGCTTTAGTATTAGGAGAAAAGAACCATATCCTGTTAACCATCTTGGAACACTCTGGGTTTTTACATAAATAAAACAATTGAATTATCAGCATTTGGAGGGGGGCAGTTGGTACTGCCATATGGTTGTCCTTCTCTAGTTGCTATGTGTATTACAGTACAATAGTTTGAAAAAATATTTTATAGAGAAAGTTCTATCTTATTCCCTTAGCAATGAACGTCCTGGCAATGAGCAGATGGTCTCCCTTTCTCATGCTTTCTTGAATAAACCAGGATTTGGAATTCGCTGCATGAAGAATCAGCCTCTTTTGTAAGTTGCTAGCTAATTTCTGTTGAATGAGATCCTAGCAGGGTAATTCTAGTGGAACTCAAGTAGTGAAACAAGAATGAATTGGCTTGATTCTTCACAAAAGCCAATGCTTCAGGTGTGTTGTTGGCTATATCTAATATTGGGTCAAAAAAACCAAACAAACAGCAAGATAACACTGCCACTGGACTGAGAATGAGTCATGGTGTCCAATGTGACTGACTGGAAACCAGTAGCTTGGTATTGAGAGTTACACGACCTTGAAATTTATGTCAATAGGTCAATGACCTCAGGCCCAAATCTTCTCAGCTTCCCTGGCACTTTCCATGACTGAGACCTTTCAGGTTCCTCCTGTTCCTATTGATGTGTTTGGAAGCAATAACTTCAGCAATCGCTCAGAGTGTGAAGTAGCAATAGGACAATGTCTATGATTAGAAATTATTCTCATTCTGAAGTGAGGGCAACATTAACAGAGCTGCAGCTTTTGTTGTCCTACCTGCTTACTCTGCCTGTGAGTCCTGCTTTGGTGCCATTTGTCACTGACTTGCTATGCTTTGACATCTGTTCTCTCTTACCTGACTCTTTCCCAGCCATGATATCCAGCAATTTGATCCTTCTGGTTGTCCTCTCTTCTCCTGTTCCTCTCCCCTTCCTGGTATAGCAGAAACAAAGAGGGAAACTTTAAAAAAAGAAAAGACACTGCATGAGAAAGAAAAATGGTAGTTTCTTCACAAAGATATGTTCACTGCAGATTTCATGAGTACTAATGGATCAAACACAGTTCCCTTGTTCCCTCAGTGTCCTATCTGCAAGCTGAAGGCAGTAAGCTTGGCAGAGATGTGGGGGGATATAAATATATTTATTTATGTGTACCAAGTACTCTAAAATGTTGTTCTTATTCAAAACTCACAGGATGAGGGCTGAGGGGTGAATATCTACTTAGAGCATTGTGGTTTTGTGGATTTGTGAGTTCTCATGGACCGTTATCTCTGCACAGCTTAAAGCTCTGCTCCTCTACACAGGAACTACCCATGCAATAACACACCAACTGCCTGGAACACACCTGCTGTTCATCCTAACCTAAGTAGCCTCCTGCTGAGCCAAGAGTGGAGCCCTGAGAATCCATCACCTTCCTGCAAGTGCAGCACTCACAAGAGACTCACTATGCTGCCAGAATGCCCTGCAGGTGCAGGAGGCCTCCCACCACCACAGGTTGTGTCCTTGTGCCATAAATCTTTGTAGAAAAGTTTCATGGCAAGTGCTGGAAAAGGGACCAGTGTCTACGTACCTTGCCATGCTAATATATATGGAAGGAGTTGAGTACGTCCTTTATCTAGAGAGCAAGACTAGCTGGAATTGGAATTCAGTTTCAGAGGTATTTGAAAAGCTTGCACATTTAAATAAATTTTGATTACTGTTTTCATCAAAATTGCAAACTTTTAATGTAGAAGAAAATCACAAAACTTCTAACAATTTGTCATATAATTTTTAAAAATAATTTTTATTTTCTTTTGCCTCAAGGTACAATTCTATTTAGAATGTTGCCTTTCTTTAAAGGAGGAAAGGGCAGGAGGGAGAAAGAGGAAAGAAAGAAAGAAAAGAAAAAGAAGTCACATTTTAAAAAATATGGATTGTCATCCTCTATTAAAGGGGAAAAATTACTATTCAGTGAGCCCCAAAGTATTATTTTTTACATGTCTTTCAGTTCCATTTCTATCAAGAATGTTCTAAGCTAGCAAAATGGATGTTTGTATGCATGTGCATGTAGATGAATAATTTAATAACCACTGATGCTGCATGGAGGAAAACAGATCTGCATTCCCACCTCTCCTATCAATGAGTGATCTTAGTAATGCTCTTTATAAAATTTGCTTGCTCTTTTGAAGAGAAAGGGAAATTACAGCCTGTCAGTGTTTGCATTTTATAAATGTTTTTCAAAGAAATAAAACAATTGCAGCCACTCTCAGAGTAGTAGCTCACTAAATTAATGTCTCACCATGCACACATGTTCATCTTTAATATTCCTGTTTGCCAGGCTGAACACACCAGGTAAATTACTAATTTCTAATTTTCATAGAATTATAAAATCATTAAGTTTAGAATACAACTCTAAGATTGAGTCCAGCAGTTAGTCCAGCACTGCCATCTTCGCCACTGAACGCCACCCCCATGTGCCACATCTCAACATTTTTGAACACTCCAGGGATGGTGACTATACCACTTTCCATGACACAATCTCTTGAAAACACTGATTCAGCTTGCTTTGATTTCTCTATCACTGTTCACAAAACGAAGTTGTTTCAAATATCCATAGAATTCCTGTTTATGAAGAAAAAAAATTTGATAGAGGTTCAATTCTGACCTTACTCACAGCATCCCAAGTTATTTCTGATTTCCAAGTAATCCCTGTCCAACAGACAAAGTTGAATTTTGCTAATTGCATGCTAGTGTATTTCAGAGAATTTTGTCTAAAACTTCAATTCCAAGTAAGATGCATTTTTTTTTGTTTGTTTGTGGAGATTCTAGTTCTCTAAACAAAATGTGTTTATAATAATATTATCCTGATAATTTTGCAGGATAATATAGTTTTGTATAACTTGTCAGAAAGAAACAGTTCACATTTGAGTCTTCAGAAAAGCCACAGCGTGTAAATAATTGTCAATGGAATTGTGTTTAAGCATAGACAACTCAATTAATGAAGGCTCTATGGGGATGCTTCCAGTCTTCCTATCTAGAATCAGCTGGACATCTGTAATGTGTCTTCTATGTCATCCAGTACTCTCTGTGGATAAGTGTAGGAATTTCTGGAAAGGTCACTAGACTTACTTTCTAGGTCATTATCAGATCACTGCAGGTTGCAAGGTTTGCCATCTGAAGCTGCCCAGGAACCTCTTAAAGTATATTCTGCCTTAGGACAAACTCAGGAGTGCGAGGTCTTGCATTTCACAGCAACCTTGTATTTGTAAAAGACTCAACAAAGTTGTCATGTGGCACCATTTTCATATTAAAAAAAAAAAAACAAAAAACAAACATTAACTTTCATTCAAACAATCTAATGTACTAGCGAAGGTGAATTTTTTGTGTTAATTTTTACCTAAAATTGCTAAATCATAGGAAACTACCTCTTTTTTTTTTTTATTGTAGCATCGGTTTTTTGTTTGAAAATTTCCTTCTTTCCTTTTGAAGAAAAAGCCTTGAGCAACCCTGATCTTTGTTGCAAATAACTGTTTCAGAGTGACAGATGACTGTTTTGTGTCATACATCAGAAACTTATTGATTTTTTCTGAAGTCTTAGTAAAGTAAGGAAGTTCAGGCTATAAATGACTAGTGATTTACACACTCTCTCTCAGTGATACTATGAACCTGGGCATTTTCTCTGAATCAAAGCTACTTTTTCTCTGTTCCTGACAAACACTTAATAGCTTAAGACACTCTAAAGTTTATTGTGATTGACCAGTTGTTTTTTTCTTGACAGAGAGTGCAACGCAGCTCAGAAATTCTTCAAGACCTGACCCACAGAAATATTTCAGATTTCCTGGTGAAAACATATCCCACTTTGATAAAAGGAAGGTAGGAATGAATCACTATTTCTTTTTCGCATATGGTATTTTGTACCTGGCAATGAAATTCTTATTTTAATAATGCCATAACACCTGATTTACCACAGTATTCCATGGATTTGAGCACCACGTACGTATTTCTGATATAAGACTAGAAGAGGCTGATTTTAGGGGAGCACAATTACAACTATTTGTATAATCAGGTACTCCTTTATAGGCAGAGCTAAGTTTTGGTGGTGATGGAATGCCACGTTAATGGTGAGAAAAATGGTGCCTTTGCACAGCGTTGGTGAACTGCCTTGCAGAGATACTACTTTGTCTCCCTGAAGAACTGTAGCCACACTAACATGCCCATCTGCCTGAGTTAATTATCATATGCTTCCCAGAAGTGCTAAAGAGTAGCCAAAGGACAATGTTACACAGATACATCCATCCTATTGATAGCTGCTCAGCGTGCCTGGGTGTTGAATGTGGTAATTAGCTGTGCAGCCTCCATGGCCTGTTTTCTCTGATTCAGGCCTTGCTACTTTTCCAGTTCCTAGCAGAATTCTTGAAATTCCCTTTATATTAGTCATGTGCTGACTGCCTTTGACTGATTCCTCTTAGCATGTGTCATAATTGCTTTAGATACATCTTTTAAAATCAATTAATTATGGATTTGAATAGCCCAGTATTTGTCACGTTAGGAATCTTGCTTATCTCTGTATGAATTGGAGATGAATCGTGTCAGAAAACAAAAAGCCAAAAACATCTGCAAGGAATGCCAAAGTCCTGCCAACCCCACAGTTCAAAGTAATAACCAGCAGACTGGAGGTCTGCAAACTAAAGAAATTCTAATTTAATTTTTGTTTAAGCCTGACAATATCACTGGCTTTGGTTCTGTGCATTGAGAGGGGATTCTCTTTGTCTATTTCAGATTGAAGAGTAAATACTGGGTCAATGAGCAGAGGTAAGAAACCAATTCACAGATTAAGGTGGTAAATATAGGAACAATGTATTTCTCTTTAACCAGGGAGCCTCACAATGTTTCTGCAAATGGGCAAGGGGAATTGTGACAGATAGTGCAGAACAAAGAGATGGCTTCGGTGAGAAATGGGCTGGGGATCAGGAAGGGTCTTATAAAGACAAGGGGTTATGTTTGTTTGAACTCCCCGCAGGAGATGAAGGTAAGAGGCTCACAATGGAACTATCAGAGCTTTATTACCTACAGGAGTCAAACTCGTGAGACCTGTGTGGTAAAAAGGTTCAACACAATAGTACAGTATATTGTAATGGTGCTGTGACACAGCTCTTTCAGTGCCGCAGAAAAAATAAAAACCCTCCAAAAAAGAACTTGAGTTGGGTGAAACTGAGACACCAGCCCATCAAATATAGAAGCAACAACCACAATTCCTCCTGCCTACTCTGTACATGTGCAGTAGTTATAAACCAGATTCCACTAGTTCACTTAGGTAGAGACATGGCTAATCCCAGTGTGATGTCTACACTGCAGTTACTAAGCTTAGAAAGAAACTGGTTAGCCTGAAGCACAAACCTATTTCATTTTTCACCAGCAATAGGAGTTCACTTCAAAGATAGCAGCTGGATGACTGCCTTTCTTCATGGAATATCTGCTTGTTCATGTGCAAGCATTGCTTTCTATGGGATTAGGCTTCAGTTCATGTTGTGCAATAGTATTTATCATTATGGAGTGCTGCTTGGTACTGACATTGGTGAATAACAGCTCCTTTCAGAGCATCTGAAATTTTAACTGAGGTCTATGCTGTCCTTAGTCGTCCATGCAGTCTAAACCAATATATGGCAATTACCTTGATTTAAGGATTTTGTTCTGTAGAAATCACTCTTTTCTCCAAACCTTCTATCTAAATAATTTTCTCAGGAAAATTGGCATAAATCTCTCAGAAATAGATAGAGCTTGTATTATTTGCAAGCCCTATAAAGACCTAATGCAACTTGTTAAAAAAGAGTAGAAGTTGTTATACATGAAATATGTGATGTATAGAAATAAAACATGCATTAAGTGGGGGTATGGTATTTCCATTAATGTACAGTTATGAGTGTGTGGTACAAGTTATTGATGATATTTTTCTGTTTACTAGATATGGAGGAATTTCTGTAGGAGGAAGACTTCCAGTCCTTCATGTTTCTGGAGATCAAATTGTTGATTTTTTAAGTGGTCTTGGCCAAATGATGAATGTGACAGCAGTAAGAAAGATTTTTAATTTTGTTTGGGGTTTTTTTGGTCCCTTACCAAAGCATGGTTACTGCAGTATTAGATTTCACCTAGAGCACTGATCTTTCTTTTTTGTTTTAGGGACAAACTTCACTGGCTGCTGCTAAAGAAATCCCTAATTTCCTTAAATACATGGAAACTGAAGATAATATTAAGGTATTTGCTGGAATTAGTCTGTTAACTCACAGACTTTCTTGACATAGCCTTCAAATTATGAGAATACTGCTGGTGGTATTCCCAGATGCAAGAGCTGAAAATATACACTTTGGAAATAACTTGGTATTAACCCTGTATCTCATGTTATAGGCAATTCTTATTCATAGTATTTCAAATGGGAGATTTTTTAAAATCATGTTCTTAGTATTACTTGCTGTCCTAAAAACTTTGAGTAGCACACTAAATCCTAAAATGTGATTCTACAAAATCCCCTGACAGTAGTTGTCCAATGCTTTTAAAAGCATAGTATGTGAGCTCCTCCTGCAGGACTGTGCCTGGGAACTATGATTTCCTGGTGCTGCATTCACCCCTGCCCACCAAAGTAGATAAAAGGCAGCCAAATCTTCTCCCATAGCTCAGTGAGGGCTTCTTAAATTAATCTGTGATTTCTGACTCTTTTAGGTGTGGTTTAACAATAAAGGATGGCATGCTATGGTTAGTTTCCTCAATATAGCAAATAATGCAATTCTCAGAGCTAATCTGAGGACTGGCCAAGCCCCTGAGGAACATGGGATCACTGCTATAAACCATCCTCTGAACCTCACCAAGGAGCAACTCTCTGAAGTCACTGTGTAAGTCTGCTTGTGCTCTGCTCCTGGCTTTTATCTCTCTCTCACCTGGCAGCTTGCAACTTCCAGGATACACTCTGAGGAGAAAGAGTTCAACTGGCAGAATGTGGAAGCCATTCTCAGAAGATTTATTCTAAATAAGAATATATTCATGTCTCATTATATTCCCGTAAGAGTTCATTCCCATCTCACACAGGAACTACGACCATTCGTTATACATTATTGCATGTTTCTATTGATTCCCAAGCACAAAGATTCTGAAATCTTTGTTCATGCTCCAAATCCAACACATTTACTTCTGAAATAAAACTGGTAATAAAAAGTGGAATGAGAACTTGTCCATACTTGACTACAAGTCAAGTACTTGACAATTCCTCTCATGGTGCCAAGGACAGAACGCACGTAGATTTTCAATGCCTGTAGTAGGGTTGGTGTATTCCAGATTCTGAAAGTCATAATTTCTTGAAAATGACATCCCTAAAAAGACAAGATTTTTCACTAGCCTATTAAGTTCATAATTCAATGAAACTGAAAACTTTGCATTATAGTACAGAGGCAAAATCTGTGCTTCATCTCACTGTCTTCAACCTGCCTTTTCCTCTTTTCCCTCCTTTCCAGAGCACTTTGGCTATTGTACCTAAATGTCTTGTTTGAGATGCCCCACATGGGAAAGGCTGTCAAACTGAGTTATATAAAGCAAGTAAAAGATATGGGAATGGTGCCATATTTGCTAACCACAGTCCCCAAAACAACCTGGAAAAGTTGATTTTAGCACATGTTTTTTTACCACATGTGTTTTGGCACATTTAGCTATTCACATTTTGGGAAAATCTTCTACTTAAAAAGCAACCTTGCTACTTCTAGATCTTAAAGAGTCCCCAGATGCTAATATAGTCTTGCATTGCATCCATTCCCTTGCTCACAGTCCCTTCTTGTGCTCTGTTTAGACTGACAACTTCAGTGGATGCTCTTGTTGCCATCTGTGTGATTTTTGCCATGTCCTTTATACCAGCCAGTTTTGTTTTATACCTGATCCAAGAACGTGTAACAAAAGCCAAGCATCTCCAGTTTGTCAGTGGTGTGAGCCCTGTTATCTATTGGGTAACTAACTTCATGTGGGACATGGTAAGTAACTGCTGGTCTGATTGACAGCCTCTGATTATCCTGAGTGTGCATGAACTGAGGGCTCACCTGTGAATCGAGGGAAGGTGATTCTAAGCATTGCAAAGCATTCACTTTTCTTAAGTGTTTCTCAGAGAGCATGCTTAGGATCTGGCCTCTGAATTAATTACAGATGTAGAAATTAATTCAGGTGAACAACTCATTAGCCACCTAATGAAGCTGTATTTTTTGTAGTCTTAGGATTTCCAGTCCTTACAACTGAGTATCTAATAAAGTACAATTTACTAGCAGGGATAAGCCTCGTTGCCTGATGCTAGTCACTCCTGTCCTCTAGAAGACCCAAAACATATTTCTAGATATTCAAGAAACCTAAGTGGGGAAGATTCGCAGCCTGTTGAAACAGTATCTACAGCCTGACAAAATGGTCTAGGGTGTCTAAAATGACATATTTGTTTAGGTCCCTGTATCGTGGTCACTGTGTTATTCCGAAAAGGTTTATACCACAGCTCCAGACTTGCTTAAACAGGACTCAGCTTCCCTCCTGTTACTCCTCCAGCCACTTGGTCATAAAAGAGAAAATTGTTTGGCTGGTTAAGGTGCAACAAGGGCTACTTCTCTGGCCATGCCTTGCAACCATGAAAGCGGACAAGGAATTATGCAATAAGAAAAGAATGAACATGGAATCAAAAAAAAAAATAGAAAGAAAAGAAAATCAGTATTTGAAAAGCCCAAAACTCTTTAGGATTTGGAAGGTGTTCTCTCAGGAGAAGTTAAAGCAAAGCATTATTTTAGTAAATGAGAGAAAAGAAGCAAATCTCAGAGTTCTTGTTCCCTGCTGTTCACAGCAGCTTCCTTGTCAGGAATTCTGCTTGGCTGTTGCCCTTGGCAGCATGATGCAAAGGCATTAAGTGGTGTTAGCAGTTCTGTGAAATGCTACCTTCCATTCTACATGGGGAATTCTGTGCATTGCAGTAGAGCAGTGCTACTAATACCGAACAGAGAAATGCAGCAGTGGCCAAGCATATTCACTTTGGCCTCTTCCCAGAAATGTGGCTCAAGTAACTAGCTTTTCCATCCTACACAGCTTTTGTTTGCAACACCAGAAACTGCACTTCCTTTGCATACCCATGGCCCCTTTCAGAACTATGAAATAATTGATTCACAAACCATAATCTAAGAAGCAACAATACATGTTGTATTTTTGATGAGGAATACAATAAAAGATGTCTTAGAGAAATTCTGCATATTGCAGGGACCTATCCAAAAGGTTCAGTGTGACTAGTCTAACTAAAATTCTGACTGTCCTCAATATAAAATCCTTTTGGAATGATGTGTAGGATCTGGATGTGTTTGCAGCCTTCTCAGGTCTTACACATTGTGCTGTGGCAGGTGAATTACGCACTGAGTGCTGGAATGGTTGTGGCTATATTCGCTGGATTCAACAAGAAAGCCTACACCTCTCCAACCAATCTCCCTGTGCTTGTTGCCTTGCTGCTCCTGTATGGGTGAGTGTTCAAGGTTACTCCTGCAGGAGGGCCCTGTATTTCACATGGAAGTGATTTCCTGTTACTGAGCTCAGTACTTAGTGAATCCAGCTTTGAAGAATAGAGCTGAGTGGATCCAAACCAGGTTAAAACTGTATTCTTCTATGGAATATTTACATAGTCTGTCTGGCCACATGCTGCAACAGAGATTCTTTTGTCACTTCCTGCCTTGCATTTTTAAGCATTAAATGTGACCCGTACAGGAAAATATATTTGTTCAGTTTGCTGCTTTCTTCCTTGTACATTGTTTAGGAATTTAGTGGTTGTTCATTTACCCCAGTCACAATCAGTACTAAAGTATCTTTCAGCATTCAATATTTCTTTATTTCTCCTTCTTGGTGTACAATCCACTGAGATGTGCAAGGATACCTGGGGTGATAGCCACCCCGCTAGCATTAAGTTTTCTCAATTTTAGCAGTGTTGACTGCCCTGCATTTTAATACCACAAAAAAATCTTATGTAGTAACCAGGGAGAAAACACTGTGGTGGATTGCTGGTTGGTTATACCATTTTCTTACACTTTGAATGGGAAAAAAGCTCAGCTTTGCATTCTCTTTAGGCCAACTGACTTGATAATACTGAGAAGTTATCATAGTTTTTTTTTATTTCTTGCATGCAGATGGGCAGTAATTCCCATGATGTACCCTGCTTCCTCTTTCTTCAGTATCCCCAGCACTGCTTATGTTGCACTGTCTTGTATTAATCTCTTTGTGGGAATCAACAGCAGTGCCATTACATTCATACTGGAATTATTTGAAAATAACCCGGTAAGTAATGTTTTGTAGTGGGTTGATGCTGGCTGGATGCCAGGCACCCACCAAAACCTCTCTCTCACTCCTCTCCACAGAGGAGAGAAATATAATGAAGGCTTCATGAGTTAAGGACTGGGAGAGATCACTCACCAAATACTGTCATGGGCAAATATTAAAGATATTAGTTGAATTTATTATTTAAAAAATCAGAGCAGGCTAAAGAGAAGTAAAATAAGATCTGATAAATAAAAACACCTTCTCCCTAGCATTCCCTCCTTCCTGAGTGGTGCAGTGAGACAGAGAGTGGGGGTTATCATCAGTCCATCACCAGTTGTTTCTCCCATTGCTTAAGGAGATGAGTCCTTCCCTTCCTCCACTGTGGGGTCACTTCCACAGGAGACAGTTGTCCATGAACTTCTCCAACGTGAGTCTGTCTCATGAGCAACAATTCTCTGCAAACTTCTGCAATGTGAGTCTATCCCACAGGCAACAGACCTCCCCAGACTGCTACAGCATGGGTCACTCTTCCACAGGGTGCAATCCCTCAAGACCAGGCTGCTCCGCCATGGACTCCTCTCTCCATGGGTCACAGCCTCCTCCCAGGCATCCACCTGCTCTAGCATGGGTCTCTTCCATGGGTTGCAGGTGGATCTCTGCATCCCTGCAGACTCCATGAATGGCAGGGGCACACTTGCCTTGCCATGCTCATCACTATGGGTCAGAAGAATTTCAGCTCCAGCGCCTAGAGCACATCCTCCCCCTCCTTCTCCACTGACCTTGGTGTCTGCATAGTTGCTCCTCTCACATATTCTCACCCTGTCCTTCCCTGGCTGCAGTTATAACTGCAGAATCAATTTTTGGGCTGATATCTTCCAAAGTATGTTATCACAGAGGCATTACCACCCCTCCTAATTGGCCCAGCCTTGGCCAGCGGCACATCCATCTTGGGAGCTGCCAGGGATTGGCTCTGCTGGACATGGGAGAAGCTTCCAGCAGCTTCTCAGAGAAGCCACCTCTGTAGCCCCCACATTACCAAAACTTGGCCATGCTTGATACATGTTTTCATTATCTCTGGATTTAAAGAGGTGTGCAAAGAACATCCAAGCATAACCATCCCTAATAGTAACTGCCTTTCTCTGCCTTGCCATTTTTTCTGTCAGCAAACAAGTGAGAAACTTGCTGAGTAAGTGCAGGTACAGGTGAGCAGAGTAACCCAGAGAAGTGACTCAGAGAAATTAATATCTAGGGCTGCACACACAAGGAATGACATTGAGTGTTTTTTATACTTATGAGCAAACTTCTATATGCTTTCGTAGTTGGGAAGGTCACGACATGGTGCTTTGTTCTTTCTTCTGCTGCTCATGTTGGATGGGAAGACATAGATCATAGGCACTTACTCCTGGTAGTTATTGTGTTGAGGAGATGTTCTGCTTATAGTTGCATTTTGACAATTGCCTGAAAATTATTTAACAACACCAGAAAGGTTACAGGATACAGCAAGTGCCATAATTAGTTCTTAGAAAGGCTAAGAGATTGTTTTACAAAGTGCTGTTGGCTTGTATGCACTACTATCCCACAGGATAGTGTGCACCCCACAGTGCTTGTATGCTATCGCCTCCACAATTGTTGAAGCTCTGGCCACTACATTTGACACCCAATTTGACCACAGACCAATTAGCTATCATTACTGACAGTGCATTTTCAAACACTGTGCTGATCAAGCGTTGTTATGTGCTGCAAAGGAGAAACAGATCTGGGTTAAATATACGTTTTCAAGGGCAAATTTGGCAATACATTCTGTCTCTGCTTGTCCTGCATTCACCAGTATGGCTCTTGATAGCACAGGGTTCAATTTAGTGCCATTCAGTCTACAGAACATCAGGGCAGCATGGTTACCTTTGAAAACATGTCTCTGTTGCAGCCACTATCTCCATAGGGAAGATGGCCCTTCTCAATATTCAGTGCTGATGCAGCTTGACTGCTGCTGACACTTGCTCTGTTTCGGGCATCTCCACATTGCACCAACACCCACTGTGTTATTATGCCCAGACACCAGAACTTGTCAGTATTGTGGCAGCCCTGACTTTTGTCACAGCTTAATCCCATGTCAACCAAGGACCACAAGCACAGCCACTCACTCGCTCACTCTGCAATCCACTTCCTCACCTCATGCAGTGGGGTAGAGAATCAGACAACTGAAAGTGAGAAAACTCATGGGTTGAAATAAAGACAGTTTAACGGATAAAGCAAAAGCTGCACACACAAGCCAAGCAACACTAGGAATTCTTTCACCCCTTCCCATTGGCAGGCAGATGTTCAGCCATCTCCAGGGAAGCAGAGCTCTATCACACATGATGATGACTTGGGAAGACAAATGTAGCTCTGAACATTCCCCTCTTTCTTCTTCTTCACCCAACTTTATGTGCTGAGCATGACTCCCTATGGTCTGGGATACCCCTTGGGTCAGTTGGGGTCAGCTGTCCAAGCTGTGTCCCCTCCCAGCTGGTTGTGCACCCCCAGTCTCCCTGCTAGGTAAGGCACAGAAAAGGCGTTGTCTCTGCAAGTACTGCTCAGAAATAGCTAAACATCCCTGTAAAATAACATCCCTGTTGTGTTATCAACCCTGTTTTCAGTGCAAATCCAAAACACAGCTCCATAGCAGCTTTACATGTTACCATCAGAGTTCCATTACCTCTGCTACATAGGGAAATACTTCATTACAAAGACTAATTTCTCCCCTCATTGCTGGTTTTTCACAAGTACCTTGTCTGGTGCAGTGTATGCCAGGATTCTGCTGTTTGTGTTTTATGTTGCTTCAAGTGTAACTTGGTAAGTACTCTGTTTTCTCTCTTTTAAGAACAGAACACCCAGTTTCTCTGACATGACAAAGAACTTTTCACTTATGTTGCTGTTTTCTTAAATAGGTCTGGTTTAAACATCTTATGTTGTTTCTGTTTCTTACAGTCTTTGCTGAAGTTTAATAAAACATTGAAAAATGTGCTGCTTGTCCTCCCACATTTTTGTTTGGGCCGTGGACTCATCGACTTGGCCATGAACCAAGCTGTGACTGAAGTATATGCGAGGTTTGGTAAGTAAAGCCAATAAGAAACAAGTTATAGCAGTGTCACATGTCCTGACCTTGGATGAGCTGTTTGGAAGGATTAATTCAGAAAAGTAGCAGATGTTTATGGAATTCTCACCTCTTCCAGCATCAGATGGATGAGGAGTATCAAAGTTCACCCTCTATGAAGGAATCACAGCTTCTGATAGTGCTGCCAGAAGTCTATGGCCCAACTAGCAGTCTGCTTTGGAAATGAACCCATTCGTTCAGTGTCAGACTTTGGTGTCTTTTTATCCTTTGTTTGGAAGACCTTAAATCGTTACCAGAGGATTTTTTTTTTTCATTTCAGTTGAATACCTCAGTTAACATTTAAAGTGACTGTTGTTCTTCAAATGCATTCTCTTGGGATATGGTTGTCTTTGATATCAGATAACTTATTAAAAGGATAGTCATGCAGCAGAACTCATCTGTTTTTATTCAGAACATGTGTGTCTTTTCACATAATCTATGCAAGTCTTGTATAATGATATCCAAATTAGTGTGTATTCAGAGAGATTATATTTATTTTTACTCCCATGCAGCAGCTGAACTTGGAATGCATTTTGTTAAGACTCCTAAGACTGGGAAATTAAAACCCTTGCCTGGTCATGAGCAAATAAAATTCAGTAAATCATTATGATTATGCTTTTTATTCTGAGGAGTAGTGGGGTTTTTCAGCAGTATTTCACCTTCCTTTCTGGTGTTTTTTGCCCAAAGGTGAGGAGCATGTTTCTGATCCCTTTCAGTGGGACTTTGTTGGAAAAAACCTGGTTGCCATGGCTCTTGAAGGAGTTGTGTTCTTCATTCTGAATCTCCTTACGCAACATCGTTTGTTCTCCACAAGATGGTATGTTTAAAAGTTCTATTAATGTTCCTTTATTAAAAGAATTACTTCTTTGTTATTCTCTATATTTTTATTATCTTAATTTTTCACTAAATTTGTAGCTTTTTTGTTTTTTATTTACTTACCTGATCTTATCTTAATTTATTGATATCCTGATTCAAGGACATATTTACAAATCTGCATTATCTTAAGAGGATTTAAGAATGTTTCATTAAAGAAATTAGTTTTCTTAAATTAAGATTTTAATGTAATTTTTAAGACACAGTAACAGTAAGATTATAAAATTACCAGGAAAGTCCTCAGTACCAGTCAGGCTAGCTATGAGCTACTAATATGAGGTACTAGACTGAGGCAGACATCCTGAGACAGCAATTCTAGTCTCTGGCACAGGACAGCTGTATCCTGGACACTCTGAACTTCCCCTCTTTGCTTTACAAATGTGCCTCTCCCTTTTTGAAAACAGCCACCTACTGGCTGTAAGTGGGTCATTCACTCCTGTTCAAGCTTGCCAACAAGAGCAACAATTGGTACAACTATAAAAATACTGTCTTGCAAAGAGATCTACTCAAAACTTCAACTTCTGTATAAGAACCATCACCAGCTACTGAGAGTAGCCAAATAGTGAAAGCTCTGGCCAAGGGGCAGGTTATTGTCATATCAGTGACTGACAAGGCATGTTCTTTTAAGCAAGCCATTTCCTCCCTTTTTAGTATTTAGAGATTAAAGGTCAAGGCTTCTCCCAATAGCAGGAATACTCAAGCCAGTGTCACCTTGTGAAGTTTCAACCCCACTGCTTCCACCAGTCACATTTCTGGCAGCAGATTAGCCATTGTTTTACACTGTTGTTCTAACCGAACCCAGGGCAACTCAGTATCTTGGGGTTTTCCAGGTTTGCTGAGACTGCCATGTCACCTATTATTAATGAAGATGAGGATGTTGCAGAAGAAAGAAAAAGAATTATGGATGGAGGAAACACAACAGATATCTTACAATTACAAGAACTGACCAAGGTAATATTTTGGGAAAAATGAAACAAATATTTACTCTTGTATTAGTTCTAAAGTTGTCTTATCCCAATACCATTAAACTAAAAAAATCAGATGATTTTCATTTCTGTAGATGTCTTGAAACAGAATTTTTTCTTTTTTTCCTCCCTCTGTCATTATAGATTTATGCAGGTCAACGCAAGCCTGCAGTGGACAGACTCTGTGTTGGCATCCGGCCCGGAGAGGTAGGTTGTTCAATAACACTAGATTACATTCCATGGATCAGTTCAGATTTTATGCCCCTGCTGATTTGCAAGTTGGAAATATTAAAGAATATGATAACATTTGCAATTTAGTGCTTTGGCCTTTTGGGAGTGAATGGTGCTGGCAAAACAACAACATTCAAAATGCTGACTGGAGATACTGATGTGACATCTGGAGATGCTGTAGTGGCTGGCAAGAGGTAAGCACCTTAAAAAAAACCCCTGTGACAGTCCATTTACCAGTGCAGAACTGTCCAGATCACCCTCTCAAGGATCCAGCAGCTCTATGGCATCGAGATCACAGCTAACACACAATTGCATTTGATACCTTTAACACTCTTGTAAAACCTGTGGATAAGTTGTAGTAATGCTAACAGTGGGGCAAGGCAATCATATCTAGTGGCAAGAGCTCCCAAACATAAGATAACCCATCCAAGGGTATTTTGATCTGAGCTTTGGGACATTTCCCTGGCTGTTTCTAGCATCTCTGTTTACACTGTGCTGGCATAAGTTATTACAGTGTGATCTGGTATGCACTTACATTAGAGTACTTCCAGGATGTGTGCCTTGGCTTATTAGGTGTAGTTGGGATTTGATTGATTGTCCACTCATGCAATTTGAACAATAACTTTCTCGTTGCCAGCACCTTGTTCTAGGTGACTCTGCCCGAGCAGGGTCAGTGGACAAGATAACCTCCAGAGCCCCCTTCCAACCATGCCCATTCTGTGATTTTGTACTTTTCCTACTACCATCAAAGTGTTAGCCTTGTATCCTGCCTGTCTATTGCTAGTGACCACACTCTGAGTTGAAATAACTGCTTCTTTTCTTCTAGAAATAAACATTGCTTTTAAAAAATAGGACCTGAGTGGCTCTTTAAAGAACTTCTCATTAAGTTAGCCTACACTTTAACAAGAAAATGGTTGAAGGGAAATAGGCTTACACTCTTTACCAGGACTGAGCTGACTTAAGACAACAATATACTTCTTGCTCTTACGTACAGACAGGTATTTTAGTAGGACATTTTATCAGGAAGAATTAATTCTCCCCTTACAAGAGTTGTTGCCCCAGAAAATTAAGTTTTTTATTCAAACTGTTCTTCTCTGTCTTAGAGCTAGTATTACAGAACTACAACTCTTTTTTTTCCCCAGTGTATTGACCCACATTTCTAATGTCCACCAAAACATGGGATACTGCCCTCAGTTTGATGCCATTGATGACCTGCTCACAGGACGAGAACACCTCTACTTATATGCACGCTTGCGGGGGGTTCCAGCAGAAGAAATCAAGAGAGTAAAGTAGTCTTGCTTTTGATAGTTACAGTGATATTTGTGATGATTAACTGTGCTCTTAACATGCCAAGGGCCAGAATTTCCTAAGTGGACTTGTTATTCTGTGTATTGAAGTCCTGGGAGTGGTTTCTGTCATTTGGACAGTTAAGTAACAAGACCACATTATCAAATGCAGGTTCCCAGGCATTAATAGTACTTGCAAATCTGTAGCACCAACAGTGGAAGGCTAAAGATGCAATTCCTGTGACTTAGAATGGCAGTGGTTTCTGTTATGCTCTTGTCTTTAAAGTTGCATATATATAGGAAACATGAAGAAGATTCCAGAAGAAAATAATTTAAATCATTGCACAGATAGAAGTCTACAGCTGAGGCTGCTTTATGGCTTTCCCTCAGGTAGTCAGAAGTCCCACCATCATCATCATAAATATTTTGTATTTCCTCCGTCCAGTTCTAAAATGAATGTGCTAAAACCCAAGGGACTGTCATGTTTCTACCAGAAGAGGGATGTATCAGCAATCCTGTCTGTTATGCATTAGCTGCTGTGTGAAATAGATGGTCTTTCTCACAGGTTGCTGAATGGGGCATCCAGAAGCTGGGACTCCCTATGTACGCAGACCACCTGGCAGGGACCTACAGTGGTGGCAACAAGCGCAAGCTCTCCACTGCCATTGCCCTGATAGGCTGCCCACCACTCGTCTTGCTAGTGAGTGTCATGGAAACACAGCCCTGGGACAGTTCAGTTTACCATCTCATAACACTACATGCTAAAGAGCTACAAAGGCCTTGCAGGCTCCTTTCTCCTGCAACTTACAGCTATTTCAGTGTAATTTTGAGTTAATTTCTGGCATAGACTGGGATGCTATGTTTCCAGTGGACTGTGAGTGATTACAAAAGAAAGACCTTCAACAAAGAAGGTTGTTGAGATAAAATCTATAATCCAGAAAAATCTGAATTTAAACCACTGTTTAGTTTCAGTGTGCCTTTTCTTGTCAGAGTGTAGCCACTGATGTAAAAGATGATCTTCCAACATATAAACCTGGCTGCTTTATCCAGAAGAACGGAGGAAGATAGCTACCCTTTTGCAGCCTTTAATATCTTTGGAATAAATTATACAAACTATCCCAAACTATACAAATGCTGAAATGTAGTTCTTGCCAAACAAAAGAAGTGATAAGATAATCGTATATCAAAAGGGAAAATTTATATGAAATTACAAAAATTCTTTTTTTAGATTATATTCTACCACCTTAATTTGTATGTCTGACTTTTAGTCATAGTCACTTTTGTAAAATCTATGAAGAAGTGTTTTAATACATTTTAGTGGCATGGTTCCTTGTACCATTTAATATGCCTTTACATGTATTCTGCCTGTATGTAATAAACAGTCAGATAAAGTGCTTTCTCATAATTTCTTAAGACAAGATGTTCAATGAAAATTTTCCTACCCTAGATTTTTTTTTACATTTTTTGTTACTTTCTGGGTCAGCTGATTTATGCAGGATCAGATCCTTCGCTGGTGTAAATCAGAGTGACTTCACTAGTTTCTTGGATTGAGCAATGTCCTATATGTTTATGCAAGTAAAACTACTTGGTGAGAACTCACTGTGGCCCAAAAAGGCACTCCCTTCCCTGTAGCTATGCCCTACACAGACAGCATTGTATTCTTACCTGCAGGTCCTTGTAATTGTTTCCTTGCTGCTTTGCACCAAGTCCCTCAGTACCCACTCACTCATGCACTTCTCAAGGTGTATGTGCTCTCTCAAGGCAGAGATTACCTTGGAGAAGCAATTATATGCTATGGTCTAAAAAAAGACTTGATTCTAATCAGATTTTCCCTTTTTTATCTGATTCTGATAGTCTTAACATTTCCATTACAGGATGAACCAACTACTGGAATGGATCCTCAGTCCCGGCGCCTCCTGTGGGACTCTATTGTTGGCGTGCTCAGAGATGGGCGAGCAGTGGTTCTAACCTCACACAGGTAAAAACAGCTAGAATTCCAAATCCAAAAGCAGCTGAAGTTCATCTGTTGGTGTTTATCTCAAATATCTGCTCTCTATTTTGAAAGTATGGAAGAATGTGAAGCCCTCTGTACTCGTTTGGCCATCATGGTACAAGGTAGCTTCAAATGCCTAGGCACAATTCAGGAGCTAAAATACAAGTAAGTAGAATAATTTTATGGTGGTTTTTAACGGGAAAACTTAGTGTGTGTGACATGTACCATTCTTAATACAAGCAATTCAGTGTTTAACCAGACCTATTTCTGGGTGCAGCTCTGTCGTATATTAGACAATCTGACCAGACCTCATTTCAACTCTCTTTATCCTACATACCACTTCTGCGGGGCAAATACAGGGCTTCCTAAAAAGCTGGATCTTATGCAATATCTCCCCGATACCGTTATTGTTTTCATAGCTGTAGAAAACTCATTTCCTTCCTGAATTATGAAACCACTTCTTCTTCCTAAATCCACATGTCCTTCCCAGGTTTGGAGATGGCTACATTGTCACTCTGAAAATCAAATCTCCAAAGTCTGGGCTGCCTCCAGATCCTGCTCCTGCTGAGCAATTCATACGCATCAACTTTCCAGGGAGTTTACAGAGAGAGAAACACTACAATATGCTGCAGTATCAGATTTGCTCTTCTTCTCTGGCTAAGATATTTCGATTAATAATCTCCAATAAGGAAAATCTGCATATTGAAGAATATTCTGTGTCTCAAACAACGTTAGATCAGGTGAGTAAAAAGTAAACCATCCATGAGAAAGCCTGTCTGGTGAGAATTAGGCAACATAATGGAGATGTATCTACACAACTGAAGGACCAAATTGTTTGGAGTAGAAAATTACCTCACACCTCTTTCTCAGGGAAGATTCCCAGGCCTCTCATCAAGAAGGGTGTATCAGTATGAATCAATAATTTATTCCCTGTGTAAATAGGTGCCATGTGAAAGCTGGTAAGGCAGCATTTCCCAGGTGACAGAATTCACACAACCCATTCCTTCAGGAGCAGCAGTCTGGGCAAGGTCAGCAATTTGGAATGAGACTGAGCTGAGAATAACATTTTATTTTAAATAAGAGGTTTGGACTGTATTGTGTCAAAGATACTGCAAGAAGCAGTTAGACACACAAAACCTGGGAAGTTCACTGGGAATTTGGAAAACACCTACTTGCTAGAGGGTATTGGCCCCATCTGCCTGCTTTCCTAAGTAACTAAGGGTCCACATATGCAAAGCTCGTTTTGGTGGGATTGCCAGAGACATTCCTGGCTCCCTTTCCCTATTCTGTCTCCTCTTTCCTATCACAACCAAACTCATGCTGTGCAAACCATGCCAACCTGACTGAAGCCATCTCCTCCTTAAGAAAAAGTAGGATTTTTGTTGCAAGCAAGTACATCCAAAGGAAGGAAGTTGCAAGGAAGTTTATCAAAATAAAGGAGGAACTCATGATCCCAGCTGATAACACAGTGTCTCAGTTCAGTTGATGCCTGTGGATTCCCCTTTCATTCTGTTTCCTGCAGAGCAGTCATTCCACTTACTCATCTCAGTTGAAGACATGGTGACATTTTCTGCTTTCCTTGTACAGGTTTTTGTGAACTTTGCTAAACAGCAGATGGAGGATGAGGAAATTCCTTTGCATCCACGTGCAGCTGGAGCCAGCCGAGAATCAAAGGTGTCCCCTGCCCTGCACCAGCAGGCAGTTGCATAGACTACTCCCATAATCTCCAGGCATAGTGTGTGCACTAACATGTGCCATACCAGAGCAGAGTAAGGGTAAAGCAAAGGTTCCCACACTCAGTATTACACTGATCTTTTTGCACCTTTCTGAGCACTGTGCTGTTCACCACAGCCCTAGCAACAGCCAACTTCTACTGCTCTACCAGGAACACCACATGCTGACAGTGTCAAAGGCAGGTCCTTGCTATAGAATAAAATCTTCCTCTCACATTAAGTTCATTATAAGATACAAGAAGAGAAGTATCATTCCTCCTTGCTGACATATAAATAAAATCAAAGATGGATTCTCTATCTTGGTAATTTCACACTGGCAGGCTTTTCTTGTTTAACCCTTATGTCAACTGTTATGAGTCAGCAGACAGGTCACAAGGCAGAGAGCATTGCCCAGCTTAGAAGCAGATTCCTGCCATGCTGATTGCACAGGACTATCAAAATCAGAACAGTGGTGGCTGATAAGGCTAGTCCTGGGAGATTACTTCACTGTTTCACCAGGCTGCCAGTGAAAACAGACGGTTGTCTCAGCAAGAATGAAAAGAATTAATTCAGATCTCCGACCCAGAAAATAAACTCACTTTTTAAAAAAAAATAATTAAAATGATCTCATACTCATCTTCAAGTTGCCTCAAATAGAGGCTAAATGTCAAAATAGAGATTAAAAAGAAAGAGAGTATGTCCAAATCTGCAAAAAGTTTTGTTTTCTTGCAGAGATCTGGAAAGACATCTGTGTTACTAAACAAGACCAATTTTTTCTTTTTTCCTGTGACTGGATATTAAGTGGGTGTAAAATCTGAATAGGGTATAGGCTTTCCACCTCCTCAGAAGGAAAATTTCAACCTGCTTGTACTCCACACTGCACTCAGTGGGAAATCATTTGACATTTATCTCTTTCATCTGGTTCAGAGTTTAACTAGTAGAAAAACAATACTGAAAACAAATTCATAACGATGCATTGCTTCAGTTATCTACCAGATCTAACCATTTCTAAGAAATCTTCTCTAAAATATGTTATACAGAATTAAAATCTGGGTCAAGTATTTTTGCTCTGAAAGATTTTTTCTTCAATTGATGTAGATTTTTTTTTATAAGGACACTCTTGCTTTGTACTGTACAAAATATTATGAAAATTCAGCAACCAGCTGTAGCCTTCTCTTTTTGCCATAATTATTTCAACTGGTTTTAAAATATAGTCTAGAATTTATTGCATATTTCACCCTTACAAATAGTTGCAAAAATCTTTCTATACATCTATTATAGATAAATAAATTAATTATTAAACAAAACTGTATCTATGCATTCGCTTCATATTCTAAAATAGCTTCTTTAAAATGTCATTCGGATAGATTTCAATAGCCTTTTTTTACTAGATTTACACAAAACCCAGCTAAGTCCCACAGAACATCCTGTGACAAAGAAAACACAGGAAGTCCAAAATGAAGCTGATTTTCTCCCTGGCTCCGAAAAGAGGAAGAGCATTCCAAGGACTCGCAGTCACCTCATGTAAGTGTACAAAGTGTATTAAAAGCTATTCAGAGAAACCTGATGTAAAATGCTAGGTAAAAGGTCCATTAGTATCACAAGGAGATGTTATATCAAAACAGGCCAGATATCAAAGAGATATGGCATAGGTTAGATTGCTTCTGAATCTTATTTACTAGCACGCAATTTACTAATGAAGAAGAAGACCAAAAACAAACAAAACCCCCCAGCACAGGATATTTAATTCACAAATACTATAAATACTTCTTATTTCAGATTCTTTTGGCAAATTAGGGTTTTTGAGATATTGCCTATTTCTTTATTCCACAAACCATTCATATTCTTTGGTAATGTTATCTGTTACAAAGCACCTGCCTCCGGGCAGCACACTCTCTTCAAGTCAAAGAAGGCAGATCATGCAATTGTCTTGAGGCCAGCTGGCCATGCTGGCTGAACTGAGCTCTAGTAGTTAGCTGGTGTGTCCTTGTTCCACTGTACTTCTGTCTTGCAGAATGCCACTGCTAAATTTGGAGCTGCTTTTCAGCACAGACGTCTCAATATTTCTGATCCATCAATCTAAATAGACTAGCACAGAAAAATCTAAGTCAGGTTACAGTAAACTGCAGGGGCTTTCTTTTGCAGCTGTACAATGAAACCATATTTTTCAAGGTGCTTCTGAGTTGAGAATTCTTGAATGTAAGGAAGTGTAGCTTTCAAGTGCATACAATTTCCCTTAGCAGTGGAGATTCAACATGCACCAAAATCCTTTTAATTAATTCATTTATTTGGCAGGACATTTTTGAGGTTTTTCTTCTTGAAGCCCTGTGCAATATTCAAATTAAGCCTTCTTTTCTTACAACAAGAAGGGAATAATTGGCATTCTGTGACTTGGATAATCCTTGAATTCTCGTAGGTAGGTGCAATGTTTATCCTTTGCCCAGATTGTCATCTGAATGAAGCAAAGCAAGGTGAACAACCCCACTGGAAGGAAGAGAAGAAAAGATACATTTTGTTATAAGATTCAAAACATGCCCTTGCTGCTGACATCACTTCAGGTTGAAGTACCAAAACATTACTCACCTGGAGCACACTGAGTCATGATAGTGAAACTGATCCAGGTCCCCACCTGTTTTGGCCAAGGAAATTTAAAATATTTCTGGTGACAGCATTTGCATTTATCTCTCTATTGATCAAAATAACCTTGTCCTAGTATAGGTAAATAAAAAAATCAAGGTCAGCCAGATCAATTTCAACTGTTAATAACCTTCAGCCAAAAAGGTGAACAGTGCCTTATTACCACAAATAAAACCTTCATATTTGCTTCCTTAGCTACTACAATGACAACATTTTAAGCATTAAAACAGTGTCCTTTCTGTTTCTCTGCCTAATTTGTATTTGTCAGACCTCCATCAGTGTTAGGAATAGTAACTTTCTATAATCCAAGGCCCAATGCTATTCTCATTAACATGTGTAAATCTCCACTGAATTTAAAACCTGACATTGTCCTTTTGTGAAAGAATGAACATTATACTGAGTTGCACTGACTTTATCTGCTATGGAACTCAGGAGTTTAGCTCCTGATTAAGGAATATGAAATGATAAACTGATTCCAGCTTCTAAAGCAGTCACCACCAACACAAGTGGTTGTGTAACTTAAGAAAATGGGTAAGAGGACTTTCGCTTATTTTCTGTATCACAATATCTTGTATTTGTCTGACCACTATCTTCCTGCCTGCAGTGATATTTCTAGGCTCTTATGTTATAAATCCACCAGACACCTCCATCCCCTCATTGCAACACATGTTCAATGGCAATCTCCCTGTTCCTGGCTGTAAAATTTGCGCACTTTACAGTGTATCTGTCTTATTTGGCAGCCACACAGCAGCACTGGCCCAGGGTCAGGGCTGTCTGTGTAAGGTTAGTCACATCAGTACTGACTCAAGGGAGGAGAGGAAGAGCAGACAAATTCCTGCCCACAGTCTGATTTTATGGGGTTTAGGGAAAGAGGGGAAATGTATTAAGCTGAATGGTTTCAGAGGTTTCTTCCATGTTAAACATTCTAAAAGGAACAAAAATATATTCAGCAAAACTAAAATCTGAACATCTTGTTTGAAAATACATACCTCATATGTATAGTTAGGGCAAGATACAAAGAAAAACAGCCATGTGAAAGGATTCTTTGTTGGATATGGGATCTTACGGGTTTTGGATCCTATAGATTAGAAAACAAATCACAAAATATTCATATCCTAAATATATTATTTCCTGTAAAGACAACCCAACTCTGCCTACTTCTGTCTCATGACTGCCAGAGGGGCAAACAGGATGTGGGAAGACAGGCTGTTCTCTGGACTCACAAGAAGCAATAGGATAACTGTGAGGGAACTTTCCCTTGCTCACCAAAACATAACTTGTACCAGCACTGTTTCCTTTTGCCCTGGCAGTGTGGAACTTTGAACCAATGGAACTGCTCCCCCAACACAGCCTGGCCTAAAACAATAAAGGTTACAGTAAGATAAGAAGTGCTGTTCAACAGTGTGATGTCGGATTCCTTGCTCTGATTTCCCTTAGAATCCAGTCTTTACAGTGCTGAGCAACCTGTGCTCCCACAGCAGTCAGATGAGGGGTATCAACACGCCCCAGGATCAAGTCTTTCCTGAAGCAGAGTAACTGCAGGAGTACTGAATGGCTGTGCAAAACTGAAAAATGATGATGCAGTTTTTACCATTTCTCCGGAGGTCACTGAGTACAACATGAATGGAAAAATTTCCAGCTTCACACAGCTGCAAGAAAAAGTATGACAGAGTTAAAAATGTTCTTCCCTTCTATTTGTTTTTCTTCCTTTTGTTATTTCCTGGGGTCTTTTAAAATATTTAAGAGAAGGAAAATCATCTGTTATAAGCAAAATAAATATCCCTAACCAAGACTACTGACAGAAGGATGAAACATCTCCATTCAAACAGAAGTCCATATTATACTCTGTTATATATTTATATTTTTCAGAAAATGTGGACTCCATGTCCAAAAGATCAAATTTACTACTTACATAATCCCCTTGAAAGCTAAATAAACCATAGGATATAGAAGTAAACTTGGGAGAGACTTGCTTTATCTTTTGATCATTCTTATGCCTTTAAAAACATCTAAAAATTATTTGCATAGTCTTGGTTTCTCAAAAGTTATTAAAATCCTAAGGAAGATACAGTTTGGTCTCTAAGTAAGTTTTCTTCTCCAGAGCATAATTGATATGAATCATGAAATATAATTGACCCAGCTTCCTTCACTGGTCTTAAAGAATGCTTCCCCAATCAATTATGAAGAGAGGATATTGAAATGACCCATTTATATGACTATGGACAGTTTCCAGTGTCTGCAACACATTAAAGTAAATGACTAGTGGTCCAAGCTCCTGAGTTTTATTTCCAGCTCTGTGCTTTCAGTTATGGAATCTCTCTATAAAATGTGAATAGATTATGACCTCACATAATCTGCTGCTTTGGGATCCTGCAGTCACTGATGAATCATTTGTCAAAGCAAGTGAAGAGCTGATGTTCTCAACAAGTTACACATACACAGGAAAAATCTCAGTATGGAGGTACATCTTTATTGGCTACAGGAACATTGCTTCTGCATGTGTGAAATGTTCCACGAATTGAGACAATGGACAGTGACTGAAGAATTTTGATTCATAAGGAAAGTTGTAAATAGGTTCTGAAGCTCAGCAAAATGAAACTCTATCACTGGAAATTATCAGCAATTTACTTCCTTAGTTGGCTAGTTCTCTGAGATTTATGATCTGTTGTGATTCTTAACACTCAAAAACCAGTTCACAAAACAAACCCACTGGCTTTTAAACACAGTGTCACAGTGTCACAAACTTTTAAAGATTATGAGAGATCATCCCAGCAGATGAATCAAAATATTCCTTTGTGTACAAAATCATGTTAAAAACTGACAGATTTACCTGTTCTGCATGTAAGTGGTCTGCTTTAGTAGTACATCCCAAATGTTCAAGTTCTAAGTATCTGCTTATCCTACTCACTCGTCCACTCATATAAGAGAATAAATAAAGCAAGATATTTTAGCATTTTATAGAAAGAGCAAGAAACCTACCAGAAACATGATCACAGCAAAATTTATCTGTTTTTTCCCGTAAGCTATAAAAAAAAGTTTACACGTGATAAGTACTAGTACACAAAGTACATACATAAATACTTAAATCATTGAGGGTTGTTTTTCTACTTACAAGGAGGAGTGTAAAGAGGATGATTGATGTAATATGCAAGCCAAGCTGCAAATCCCCAGTAATATAAGCAGTTCTGAAAAACAGGCAATTTTGCTTTGTTTTAGTACAATCTTTTAGGCCAATATTCACTGCAAGGACTGTTGATAACAATGAATTGGGACAATCCTCAACTTGCTGATAATAAAACAAGTATTCAGTACAAAGTGTGGTAGGTGGGAATAGGTACCAGGAAATAACAGAAAGGAAGCAGTGCTCCTAGAGTTAAGATTCCCTCTAAAATATTGTGGAGCTGTTAAGGTTTATAAACTGTTTTAGAAAGTATGCTCATACAATTGAAAACAAATTTATCTTGTCTGGCAAGTCATTGGGCAAAGTTGAAGTGCATAGATGAAGTGCATACAGACTGTATGTTAAAGAGAAACTTGTTTTGCTGACCCCTGAGACTGTAAGACCAGATTTGGGCACTGTCCTCTCTTCTCTGCTTATTATTTTGCTCTGCCCAATCTCCTGTCCTCTTCTCCTTCACCCAATCAGTTTTCTTCCTTTCTTTCCCTCTTCTAAGCCTTAACTTTTTGTGCCTGATGCTTTCCTCTGCACTTTCACTATGGTTTCTTCAGTTTCTCACTTTTGCTGCTGTCCTCGTGTTCCTGCGATGCAGGTTCCACTCTCTAAACTCTGATAACACAGCTGTCAGTAATGGATGTACTCATTCCTGACCAATCTCAGTGCTTGTTCACAGACTTCATCCATAAAAAAAACTACTCACAATGACAATCTTTACCTCTTATTTGGTCTCCTTGGCCCTGCCTCCTGTAGTTTTTCTTCTGACACTCATTGCTGCTTTGGTATCTTGGTGACAGGTTACTGTCTGACTCCTTATATATATGTAGGTGGGAGGGAGCCCTTTCTTGGCCCCTTCCTCTTCTTGCTCTGTGCTCTGACCTCTAGGTGCCCATTTTCTTGCAGACTTTAACCCTCATTGACAGCTCATACATTTGCCTCTTATCAGTTGAGTCTTCTTTTACCCAACCTAGTGCCTCAGTTTTTGATGGTTTAGGGTATTTTTATCACCTGCACTTCAGCAAGACCACAACTGAGCTCTTTATTTTCCTTCCACCACTTCTCCTGTTCTTTTCTTTGCGTTATCTTTCTTTGCATCCTACTTTCAATTTTGAGTAAAACCCTGATCCTCTTACTCTTTCTGGTAAGGGTCCTCTTACTCTTTCTGGTCCTTTCTTTTTCTTGGCCTTCCAAATAGGCTCCTATACCTTAGACATTTCTAGGTGTTTCTGCTTTCTCCTTCACAGCTTCCTTTCCTGCTCATGCAGGCAAAAATCCCATCCGAGGCTGCATTTTTTACTGTCCTGACTGGTTTAACTTTTATTTTTTGCTTTGAATTTTGCAGTCTTTCCCCTGTATATACCAGAACTGCATTTCTAGCAATAATACCCTGGAAAAGTGATTACTTCAGCATCTCCAACCAGCACTAGCTGACTGCAGTGTCTGATGGTGCATTTTTCTGAAAATGCTGGTGCCCCTTCATCTGCCACAAACAGTTGTATCAAACATAGAGTTGCATTTCCACTTTCTTCTCAGGGTTAATTGAACCACTGCAGTGCCCAGAGACCTCAGACAAAATGGACACCCTTTTGGGTATGCTGTTATACAAGCACATAGTATGTCCTTGCTCTGAGATTATATAAGAGATAACTGATGAGAAAGAGCAAATTATTAACCAGGAATTACAAATCAGGTAGGACAAATGAGCAGAAAAATTAAACAACTTCTCTGTGATGACTTCATTTTCCCCCAGGAAATGTAGCAGAGCCAAAACAGGGATTCCAATGAGGGCCAATACAGGTAGTGTCCTGTCCATAAACTACTGCTTCCTCCCTAACACTAGCTTCTTCAACCAGCACTTACAATTTACTGACTGCTGTACAAACTTTGGTGGAAATAGTTTCTTGTAATCTTGGAATGGCATCTTCAGAAAAACCTTCTCCTAGCTTCAGGGCTTGCCACAGGATGGAACATATTGCAATGGATTTCAGTAAAGGAAAATTAAATAAATTAATTATTGTGGCTCAGTCTCCAGCAATACATGTTGTAACTAAACTGAACAAGTACTATTCAGCCAAAGAACATGATTTACTGCAAGACTATTCCTCAGTTATAAGAAAAGGAGATTTAAAATGAGTGGGGTCTACCACTGCTAAGGACCTTAGCAGTAACACTGCAATTGTCCAGCTGCCACTTGAATCCCTATTGCTCATACAAATGCCTCCAGTGGGGTTCAGATAGGAACATACAGACTTCATAAACTCACTTGAAAGAAATAAAGAAAGAGTTTCTGGGAATCTTGAATAATAAAGCTTTACAACAATCTCTTATAATGCTGTGGGTCAAGTTCAGATATTGCAGGGATCTCATAAATAAATTGTTCCTAAGTTCCCAAACTTATGGTTAGGATTTTTTGTCTTCTCTACTGCAATTGACAGTCCCTAGTTCTTCATGTCCTACCTATGTTTATTCATTACCAGCATGTACCCTTCTGTTTGTCTTCTTATATTGTTTTCTGGTTTAAATGGTATTTATTTAGAGTTAATGTTTTCTTTCCTCCAGATGTTTTTCTACAAAGTGATAATATCCCTTCTTTTTACTCATGAATGTATTCATGGGTAAAGAAAGACCAATCATGAGACTACTGATACTTCCCTATTATTAAAGGTCTGACAGATCCTTTTCTGGTACAACCATAATTATCTTTCTTTTAATTAGTTCCTTTATCACCATACAATTTTTGTATTTATCCCTATCTTATTCACCCTAAGGGAGTTGTTTATTAGGACCAGATAAAGCAGGTATTCTACCTGTCCATGCCTAGAAAAATCACATCTTAGAAAAAATTATACTAAGCTAGTATTCACTGCTTTTGGTGAAGCTGCTCCATTGTGGGGCATAATTTATTCCTAGTTCCATTTAGGAAAAAAGGATGAAAATCACACCTCTCATCAATTCCCATCTCAGACTTCTGCTTATTGAGACTGAAGTGTCTCCTGGACATGTAGCATTCCACTGCACTGAGGAAATAAGCTATCTGTATCTGCTGTGTATGTGATCAAACACTGAAAGCAAGAACCTTTGTCTACCACTTGTATGTGATGGAAAAACTGAAAAAAGATGTGATATTTTTCACACTGGCACAATTTTGGAGTAACACCACCAAGGCCAATGAAATTACAAAAACAAATCAAACCCAAGCATTGCCAAGCAGGTAGAATAAGAACTGTGAGCAAATTTACAAATGAAAGCAAGCACCAGCTTGAGAAGACAAAAAAGAGGAAGTGATGAGAAGGACTCCTACAAATGTCAGTTTTAGCAACAAGAGTTTGTATGGTCTGAAAGGAGCAAATACTATCAGAGATGGCAGAGAGAAAAAGAATTATCACACTGATTGCTTTTTCAAGGTAAAGTTGCTCATTTATCTGCTGTTTAGCATGCATTAGCTACTGTTGTGTCAAGAACAAGAGATCTGCAAGATCTGTTGTGTCAAGAACAAGATCTGTGAACCTTTTAACAACTCTTGCTGCAGAAAGCACAATAAATTTCTGGGGAGGATTCTTTTGAAGGGACACTGCTCCACTACAGACCCTCCCTTTTTGAAAGCATGAAGCTATCACCAAAAGGACCAGAGCCACCAGACAGCTGTAAGGAGTTAGTCACAAGGCAGAACTTCAGCTGTTAGAAGTATCACTGCCATGTGCAAATTACAAGGGACTGTCTAAATCCCAAATGTTAAAATTCCCAAATGCTCTTCAGTTGATAATCTCTGATCTTCCTTAGAATATGGTATACTTTTGCCTACTCGTGTGTACTCTGTTGCAAACAAATAACTACAGCCTATGCCTAACCATGCAGTCACTGTACTACTTCTCAGACACCCAAGAAACAGAGTCTGCATCCCAACACCTGCTCTGTTCCACAGCGGCACTGGTGACATTAGGGAATGCTCCTGGGAAGAAGAAAATGCAGAACAACTAAGCTGCTTTGCAGCAGATCAAAGGTAAATTAACAGTTCCTTAAGAACTAAGAGAAATTTAGGGGCAAAGTAGATGTGCAATGACTGTTACAAAAATAATTAAAAAAAAAAAAAAAAGCAGCTCTCCCAGCATTGTGCCTGCTTGTGCTACCTTTAAAGTTAACTTGTTACTACAACCTTCACACCCAAGGAGCTAGCTGAGTGGAGAGTATGCTGAAGGTTTAAAATTCTAAAAAGCAATGAGACTTCTATAATATTAGTAACCGTATGACAGCATGTGAGTTATACAATAGTGACATTAGGAAATCTTCTGAAAGAACTGCAGTTTTATGGGTGAGATTTGCTGTGCATTGCTACAAAAGCCACACAAAAAAGTCTGTGGTGCAGAGGCAGAGCATAGGCTGGCTAGGCTGGATTTGTAAGGGCAGCTATGGATAGATTCTGACACAATTTACCTTCACAATATTCCTCAGTGGCATAGTCCCACGGGAGAACCGATGAACAAATACTGTTTCAATCAACCTTTTGATGTAGTGGAAAGAATGGCAGATACATGCCAAGCTAGAAACAGCAAGACAAAAGCATTTAAGAGTGCTTAAAAGAACAAGTATGGCAAGACATTTGGAATAAGACTACATGAAATACTGCTCAAGCCTGCAAACAAACTTACTTAACTACTGGGTGTGGACTTGATGTAAACCTCTCATCCAGTCCATAGACAAAAGTCATGCGGAAATAAAACAGAAAATAGATGAACAATGGACCTGTATATTCTATCAAAAACACCTGCAAAAAGAGAGAAAATAATTAGCTGAATTAGATGATGATTTTGCTTTGGTTTCTTTGTGATAAGTAATGCAGTGGGATAAACACCTCCATGCATCCAGGATGGCATTAAGAGAGGCAGGGAGGGAGCAGAAGGTTTGGGCTTGGGCTGTGAAACTGGTAGCCATGCACATAAAGATTTGCAATGATTTGCCTCAGTTGCATTCAAACAGCCATTGCCAGTGCAGCAGACACAGTATAGATATGAAAAGATAATAATGGCAGCCCAGAGATCATGACAAATATGCATGCATGTTACATTTATCCAGCTCTCACCCTTCTCTTGCACTCAAAAACTGTTGCTTTATTTTGGTTTAAAATGAAATTTGATGAAGAATTTGTCTTGAGATATAGGAGCTCTGCTTCTACTGAATGAATTTTGTTTAAACTGGAAACACAGCTCGTAAGTATTCACAGTGACCCCATCTGTGTGAAAAGTTAGCACAGCAGTTGTCCTGGGAAACAATAATTTCATTCTATGTCCAGACAAGCTTTAATTGGAATACTAGGAGGAAAATAAAAATAAAAAAAATAAAAAAAAAAAAAAAAAAAAAAAAAAAGACAAGAAACCAAAGAAGCTATTCTCTAAATTGATTTCATTTCAGATAGATGTGTATTTCTTAGGAACATCACTTTAAATTGAAGTTAACTTTGGACCAAATATTAACAGCTGAATTTTCCACACTTCTATAAGTGAGGAAGGTAAGCTCACACCTCACTTACAGAGAAAGAAGGGAAATTGATTATACCTCTGTCACAACACAACAAACAAACAAACAAACAAAAACCCAACAACAAAACAAAGCAAACAAAAAAAGAAACTCTAACAATCCCAGTTCTCTGATGTGTTTAGAGTTATTTTGATATTCAGAAAAGTCGGGTTATTGACTTCTGTTACGATCAGCATTTTCTCTGGCAAAGATTGGCTTTCCTTGCAGATGAAAAGTTCATCTTTTTGATTTGATAATACTGAAATATTTCTTGGCTTATATTGGAATGAAGTATCTTGAAGGGCAGGGAGAGCAGAAGGTAAAAGATTATGAAATGACAGAGGCCTGGTGTTACTCTGCACAGTGATATTTTGGTATATACTAATGCACATGTGTCTTGAAGTCTACACTGACATTAGAAGTTTTTGCCTGTATTTCTGTCTTTTTGACAGGAGTAATAGCTGCTTGATTTGTCAGCATTGCATCCAAAGTAATGATGAGAAGACTCAATCTTGCAGAACATTTGATTTTTTTTATTTTACCCCCTATTAATGTTGTCTTTGCTATTTGTAATCAACACAAGATTTTATTGATGTATCAGAGCCAATAAATGGTAAATATGCCTTTAAATTACGAGGTACTTTTCCCTTGATGTTGTGCTGTTTATTGGAACTAGTGTAATTCTTTGCAGCAAGGACCTTCTAGAGAGCTGGGAGGGTCATTGGTCACCTCACTGCATAAACAGCAGTGCTGGGTTGCCTGCCAAGTGAGTTGTGATAAAATTTGCATTTGAGCTAAGACAGTAAATATGCAAGGTCTTTGTGGATGGCTGCTAGTGTTGCAGAAATTATCAGCTGTCATTAGCCTGTCACTGGTATCCTGGGACACAGTCACATGCAGACAGCAACTAATCTTACTTTTATGCATTTTATTGCTGAAGTCACTTCAAATACCGACATGTGAAGTTACTCTCATGCCTTTTTTCATGACAAACTCCTAGGAGTATAATCCTAATTTTGTCAGGAGGTACACATGTCCTGTGAAGCAGATTGCCAAAGTCATTTACATACCTAGTTCCTAATGATTTTGCAGCAGACATCCATTTTACAACCTGCATCTTAAGTTATGTGCAGCCAACCTACCCTGCAGCAGGTTTTCCACTGCCGCTCTCTCGGGGAACTAAATAGGCATTCAAACTGTTACTGCTTTCCCTGATTAAATGAACTGAAGCAATGAGGATTCAGTGCCTGAATCCACTATCAGAGCAGACGTCATGCAGAAATATTGGAGAGAAACAAAAAGTGATGTAAGGATTAACTATGGAAAACTAGCCATTACAATGGCTCAGACTTGAAGCAGAGCTCACCGTAGTCCATCCTATCTGTGGCCCTAAATCTTTAAAGTATAAGGTAGCAGTTGTGCCAACAGGGAGGTGCTGCAGGATTTCTTCATCCCTCAGGGACTTTCCTTCTGAGAAGGAAAGAAGTAATTATATCTTAGTGAAATTATATCTTAGTGAAACTTTGGTAGCATACTAGTTTTATATGGTGCATTAACCAATCTGTGAGACTCCTTGATGTGATGTGGGTTTATTGGATCTCAATAAACAGACTAAGAATATTTATACTTAATTTTTGTTTATCCCTGTAATCATATATAAGCCCGGATCCTCTATTCACACCAAAAAAGTTAAGAGAATTCTCAATCCTATGTACCTGCCTAGTGTAATAGACTTGTTTCATCACTGCTAGCAGCAGAATTTGTTGATGGGTCCATGCCTGTTATCAATCACTGACCTCCTAGTCAGCTGCACCTGTCTCGCACCTCTCTCTTCAGCTCTTCTCATTGCTCATCATCAAACATAAGATAGGATAAGCTGTGATTGGAAAACTGTCCCACAGAAATTTTCATTGCCTTTCTTTTCCCAGCCAACCAACTAGGAGGTGATTCCACAGGCTTTTAATGCCTAGGTTTGGAGGAATTTCAAGAAGGCCAGCATTTTCACATGGCAAGCCTCACTATGTAAATTCATAGAGGAATCTGACAAGGGAGACCTTCAAAGAAGGAAACAAGATAATTATACATCTGTTTTCCATGGATAGATTTTACACAGTGAGTAAATCTTCACCAGCATACTTTTAAGGGACTTATTAAATATAATTATCTTTAATGAAAGCAAAGGAAGAAAGCTAAGATGAATTAACGCATTTTGGCAATTAGACTTTGTTTTGTGCACTCAGGCCATGTAAGAGGCTTCTAGTTGCAATACCTACAACTGTATTATCAGCCAGCTGTCAGCAATTGCTATGTCCAGGCAATGTGTTCTGCATTAGCTTCCCTCAAAATTCCTGTAATTCCTGTCTAACAGCAGAGGATTATGTGAATTGACAGCTCAAACTCACAGCCTTTTTGGTACTCCCAGCTGAGCATCATCATGGAGATCATTTCACTGCAGCTAAGGGAAATTAATATCTAGATCCTGGGCTGCCTGTCTGGAAAGACACGGTGCTCAATAGTTAAGAAAGTGCATTGGAGCAATGTGCAAACTCCTGATTTAATTACCAAGCATCAGGGTGGAACTGTGTTTACTTCCAAAGAATTGTATTTGTTCTGGATTCTCTTCAGCCTTCATAGTGCTAATTAACATAGCTGGAAACTGATTCTTAAGTACTAATAGCCTTAAGTACACCTTTCATGCCAGGCCCCTGCTCAGAGTTTAGTTACTTCAGACCTCGCAAGTACTTACTCGGATCAAGTTTTATTGACTGCCTTGCTGGATACCACCGAGGATCTGTAACAGATTTGTGTGACAAACAATGTTCAGTTTAGATCATCCACTACTGTAATGAACACAATATAACAAGCTGAACTTCAGTTAAAGGTTTTTATAAATATCTATTCAACACTAATATAGGCGATACTTTATGCATCAGAAAAAAATATAAGGATGTATCAGGATAGGATGAAATAATTTTACTGGAATTTCCCTGTGCAGGTTATCAGCATTATGTGCATGTATATCATGTTTCAAATTATATATTTCTTTCCTATTTATGTACTGGATAGTCTGATGTGTTGCAAGCTGTGGAAGTTATACTCACATAATTTATGGAACATCAATCTGATCTCTCGAATTGTAGCATTTGGTTCCACCTAGGCAACAAAAATATTGTAAATATATGATGCATATTCTGAAAGACAACTACTAGATGTAAGACTGTTAAGCCAAATAGAAATGTGACTTAGAAAATGTAATTATTTCTAGATGTCTAGCCTTGATATGAAGGATTCAAAGAACTGACACGAAAAAATATTTTTGACACCTGTTTTAGAGTCAGATTCTCTAGCAGTGATCAAGAGTTACTACTACAGCAGTACAATTTGATGGCTTCTGAGTACCACACAACTGGCACCCTCTTAGTAAAGCAACTGAAGTTGTCCTTTTTGCACAAAAGCTCCTTCTGGAAAAGGGCTGAAGTACACTGTAGTCAGTATGAAGTTATCATAATCATTGCAAATGGCCAAGGAAAGATGAAATACCATTCATAAACACTACATTTACTTAAGAAAAGTTAGTAATTTCTAAAAAAGTCACTTGACCTTTTAAACAGGTTTTTGTTTTACCTTATCTAGGAAGCATAGCTGTTTCTTTGTCTCCCAATCAAGGATTTCCACCTGAGAGGACACAAAATGATAATCAATCATTATTGGCTAAATAATCTGTAAACTCTTAGTTGATTCCTAAATTCATAATCACTGTGACTCTCAGAGTGAGACACCATTTTTCTCTGATCTGTGAACTGTGTTAGAAGCCTTCCTGATGTTCTCAAGTGACAGCTTTAATCACAGCCAGGTTCCAGAAGCACTCAACTTGGGAAAAAAATGCCAAATTAATTGTCTTCTTGGATATATTCAGTAGCAGAAGTAGTTATGTTTTTGAGCAAAAAATTGATCATGGGTATTTTCTTATGCTAGAGCAAGAGGAACAAGTAAGGGGTACAGAAGTTTCACAGGAATCGCTAAGAAACAGTACTTTCTTGATTCATAAAATTAGAAAGTCTGAGAAAAAATTTAAATGTGTGTATACATATAAATATGTTTGCATGTAAGCAAATATTCTGAGTACATACAGCCTAAAGATTAATGTGTATTGTTCCCAGAATATTTTAATTGTAAGTAGAGTGGAAAATATTGGTGGACATAATGAACAAATGCAGCTAACTATCTGGGCTTCACAAACCCTTAAGCCTTTGTTATAGGAATATTTAGTATTACTCTTGCCTCTTAGGTCACCTGTTTTATTAACTACATAATAGCCTTTTATATTCCAAGCAGTGGTTTAGCTACAGCTCTGAAAAAGAAAGAACAGTTTATTTCCACGATCAAATGGCACTTTGGCAAAATGTTAAGATTTTGATCAACAGCCAAGCAGAAAAGTCCCCAGACATGTCACAGCCCAGTTGCAGCCACCTCCCAAAACCTCATTTCAGTTGCTGGAGTTTTTATACAAACATCTAGCATTAATTATGTTTGGTATTAACTGGCTAAGAGAATAGATTAACATTAGACTTTAAATATGATTCCTCACTAAAAATAGGAGTCACAGTCCAGTATCTTTCTGAGGGGGTTGTTTGAAGAGATCACTTGGTTAGAGTATCTTATTTCCTTGTTTCACTCGTACCAAAGTGTTCTTTTTCCTTTGGCACAGCAATGGAGCACTTCAGCTCCAGCTACACCTATCAAATCTGACCTCCACAAGGGCTACTAATGCCATGACATGTTCTACTTGTGCACTGTAAACTCTGAGGGGGCTATCAAGGGAGGTAAACACTGTTCCTCCTTCGTGTGGTGTAACAAGTATGTGATGGATTGTCAGGATATGTTGTCCCTTGATTTTTCATATTTAAAATAACACACATTTCAGTTTTAATGTCTGTTTGTGTGAAATCTCCATGGGAAAGCAAATTAAGTGGATTCCTTTTCCAGAAGACTATTCTTGAAATACATCCTTCTGACACTTGCAGTCCAAAGAACAAGTACAAGGCAGAGAGAAAAGGGACCTTTGTTTGTCCATTCTAATGCAAAGTTGCTACAAGGACTATTAAAACCCTGGTGTATCTCAAACCTCTTTTGTCAGTGAATACCACTGGGCTGCCCTACTGATTGCAGCAGTGCCTATGCTTTTAGCAGTGTCCTTCCCATTCCACACCCAACCCAAATACATATATTCTTAATCAGAATGTCCCAAGGGCAGTTTTAATCCATGGCCTTCAGTGGTTGTATTAGAGAGATCTTCCCCAGGTCAATTACAGAGAGGTATAAATATCTTTCAGCCACCTACGGTATTTTAGTTGGGTTATTCTTGTTATGCACAAGGCCAGCCTGAAAATTACAGAGCTCTTTCGCTCTGTGGTTTTCATGGGAGTGGCTGCACAGAAATTCCTGTGAACCTTAAGAATCAGTGTGGAAAACAAACAGATAAATCATCCAAGATGTTATGTACTGTTATTTGGTTCTGTTCCAGCATGATTCTTTCAAATGTCAAACTGTCATACCTGCCTATACCGGTCCATGCAAATACCCAAAGGAAGCCTTTAGAGATGATGGATCCAGACTCCTCTTGGAGGTGCCCAGAGATAATGGTGAGAGGGAATGTGTCTGGATGCAATACGGGAAAATCCAGATACAAGGAGTTTTTTCACCATGAGCTAGGTCAAATATTAGAAGTTGCTTAGAGAGGATGTGGAATCTCCATCCTTGGAGACATTTAAAACTGGACTGGACAAAACCCGTAGTCATTTGATCTGGCTGTATCTGCTTTAAACAGGAGTTGGACTACATGACTTCCAGAAGGTTCCTTCAACCTAAATTGCTCAATGTTTCTTTTTCTTTTTTTTCATTTCAAACATTTAATTTACTTTCAATTACTGTCAAGATCTAAGCATCAAGATTCTTTCCCTTTTCGAAACGATGGACACCAGAACACCATCTGGCACTGCTTTAGATTCCGCTCCAGTCCACAGCAAATTGCGCAACAACAGAGTAAAAGCAAGGTGACCGTTTCCTCCAATTATCACACCTCTTAGATTTATCAGAACATCCCCCAGTGTAGATGGTCCCTGCACAAGGAATAGAAAAGCCTGATCCAAAGCAAGAAATGGTCTTTCCTGAACATCCTGGCCAATCCCACGAAGCACTGCAGCACTGAACACAGTGTTTCCAGCCTTGAGGAACAGCACCAAGTCAGTTAATGTATTGGTTGGCAACAGTTTTTAGATACCCGGCAATCTGCTCTTGGAACACTTACTGATGGGTATCATCTCTTTTAAACATAAATTGTTTGGCTCTGAGAACTTTAATTTCATTGTGTTTTCAAAGCATTTAGCACAATAGGACACCAACTGTTGGCCTGCATTAGTGCAGTAAGACTGTCCACTTATTTGGTGAATTTTTAACGACATTTTAAACTATAGCTTCTCTGAGACTGCTTTGAGTAGAACTTAATCAATAGGCAGATTTGTGCAAGATATTAAATACTCTTTTATAAGTGACTACAGACATATATCTGTGATGCTTAGAAGACAAATTTGTTTTATTGCATAAGGATTAAAGATTGATAGTGTCATTAGTAAAAGAAAAAATCTTGATTATTAATGTTTAAAACAGGTTGAGGGCAAAAAATAATCAATATACAATATAAGCACAGAAAAGTACATTCAGCTGTTAAATTTTTATTCAGAAAATAAAATGGTAAAATAAAAGAGGAGAAAGTATTCATAAGGGAAAAACAGCTGAGGAAAGTGTTTAAAAAGAATTCTTAAGATGCAATGTCTCTGTAATAGGATTACAAAAATACAGTCAGTTGAATTCCTGCAGTTTAAAGCCATATCAAGTGCTAAAGGATCAACAGATCTTCAAAAATGATATGATAACTATTATGGAAATACTGACACATTTATCGTGTCAGTGCATCTTAGAAGTTTAATTTGAAATTATTTATAATCAGCAGATTGAGTAAACTTGAGTGAGACTTTATATCTTTATCCCAAGGTCAGCACAATGCACAGCATTTAGATTATTTTTGAATGAAACTAACCTGTTAGCAAAGAAGATGATCTAGCTCTTCATGCTTTAGGTGTAATAATTAGACACACTGCCAGTAAGCAGGAAAATTGCTTTAGAATATCTTTTGCCATTCCCCAGTTCTCCCACAAGCAGATCAAAAAGTACAGGCAGGAGAGGACAGGAGTGGACTTCAGTGAAAAGGACATTCTCCTACCAAGGAGAAAGCCTGAGTATCTGTCTCTCTGGGCTCCTTTTATCACTGCTCCCTTCCACCGTAATTCTGTTCAGTATTTCTCTACAGCAGATGCCTTTGGGGATACCGCAAAGTAAAGAGATAAGAGTTGAAGTAAACTGACCAAATTGTCTTATCTGATCTTGGAGCTGGATGCCTAACCCAAACACATGGCAAAACCTAAGTTGCTTTGTGAACCTGGGCCTAAGGATAATAATAGGTATAGAGATATAAATGCTCATCCTTCAGAAAGATAAATCCATTTATATAATTGACAGGGATAAAATGAGTCAGCATAAGAACAGTCAGGAAGGAAAAAGAAGGTCTAGTCACTTGGGGTGGGAGGCTAGTTTATTTTCAAGAATGCAAGAGCCATTAGGGCTTTCACAGTGAATTTTGGCTCTTGAAAGTCTATGAAAACTTTCCAGCTTTTACTACTATGAGATCTTCCAAGAGAATACACAAGATGAAAAAGAACCTCCACCAGTTAATACTGACTCAGTGTGTATTTACTTACACTGGCTAACACAGAGCTGCATGTTGCCAATTTCCCAGGCACACTGAAAAGTCACATCATTCACTGAGTATCACTGTCACTGTGGGGCACGTTGGAGTGCCTCCATCTGAGAACCTGAGCCAGCTTTGACTCAACACTAAGCAGACATCCAGGTTTTTCAACACCACTGCACAGCCTTTTCTTTGTGTAAGAGAATATTCATTGCCTTGGGGCTTTAGTTTATGGTGATTGCTTTCTACCAAGACAATATTCAGGTGGAAGAGTTATACAAATTCTTTGTGAAATCACAATCATATCTTGGTATCAGCACTGTGACTTGCATTATCAAACTTCACTATTTCTAGTTTCATTAATATTCTTTGTGCATAATTTGGTGTAGAGATGTCAAAATGTATATACAGTGTATGCTTTTGACATGGGATTGAAGAAACTGAAGAGAGATTTCTTTTTTCTTTGTTTTTTTACCTAGCAGCATCAAGGATGGGTCTGCTGTCTTTTGATAGAGCAGGAAGACTGGAAACACTGGGAATTTTAGAGACCTTATATAGACAGGTGAACCTACAAAACTGGTATTAATTTTTATAAAAAATATACTTCAAAGAAGCCCAGTTTTTTTATGATACAAGACTTTTGATTTCAAATGCAACCTTCAAATTCTGAGTAGCTCCAAGTACTTCCTGCCAATTAATGTTTTACTATCATCTTCTCCTATACAAAATTAAGTTTCTCTCTCAAGTTTTACAGAGAAAAAAGGAAAATTGCTGTGTTTTAAGTAAAGCAGCACAACTGAGTGTTGAAGCATTGGTAAGTGTGTGAGAGAAGAGAAAGGGATAATGTTTTGCCCTATCATCTCATCTCTTTCTGTGGTAATAATCTTTAACATTACTTGTGAAAACAGAGCAGATGTCCTCAAAGAGCAGGGCAGTTTTCAATTGCTCCTTTAAATGACTGTTCAAGTATCTCATACAGGGCCTTGTCTTTCTGGCAATTCTTGGAGGATACAGCATCTTGAAATGTTCTGCAGTCCTGCTTTTAGCACTTGCTCTCAGTGCTCTTACTTGACGAGGCTTTAGACAGCATAGCTCTGAGAGGGAGAAGCCTTTGTAACAGGAGCTGTGACATCTCAGCCATGCCAGCCAGCCAGCAGTCACCACCCCCCTCACATTCAGAGGGTTTTCATCACAGACAGAAGAGGGAGGGAACTTCAAATGCCAGCAAGGGAGGCCAGTACATTATTGCTTTTAGACTGTACTGCACATGTCCATTCAATCTATCATCAGGGAGTGAAGATTCCAAAACATTTTTGGGTATCACAGCTCACAAAAGGCACATACCATCCAAACCAGTTAAGGAAGCAAAAGTACAACTGTGGCTTTTGTAACACTAATTTTTTACAGTATGAATATATTTCTTCCAGGATCCTTCTGCTAGGAAGTCAGAACACCATATTATTTTATTTACATTAAATGCTTTTGAAGACCTAAACCTCTCAGGTAAAACGAAATAGTACAATTCATTAGCCCAACTTCAGAGCTCTACTGAAGACATTTACATCTGAGCATGTCACATTCCTTGTATGGAAAGAAGGAAAACAGGCACTGTTAGGATAAACAGTATCACAAGCTCTGAAACATAGCTCAAACAGGCCAGAAGAGTTGTTCTCTATGCAATTTAGAGAAATGAGCACTCCCAAAGATACAAGTCTCTATCATACATCTCTCAGTCTTCGGAGTTGAATCTCCTCAAATTATCAGGTGCAGTATTTTCAAGTATATGCATATTTATTTATAATTGTCCTTGAGAAGCTTCTTCTGAGATAGTAATTAGTGATAAGTGAATAAAAAAAAATGAGGTGAAAGTAGACGCATACCAATACCTGAAGTAAACATGACAGTTTGGTGACTATGAACTGCTTTGGGATTCCTAACAGGAAGTACCACAGAAGAACAGTAAAGGGTAAATGGTTTATAAATGTATAGGAGAAAGTACAGATTTACACAGTTCCTCAAACAGGGAACACTGAAGTTGAGTTCTCTCTAGACATAGCTCTGCTTTAAATGTGTGGCGGGGAAATGCAATTCAGAATTCAAAGTCAATGAATTTATAACAGAAAGCAAATCAGGGAGAACAGTGCAGAAAGCAATAGGCAACAGCACTGCTCAGGGCTACTTAGAAGTCTTTGTCCATATCCTACCCCTGAGATAGCTCACACACTGGATGAGCTGGGCAAATCTGCTTCCACCCATTACCTGCTATAAAAAGAAAAGGACTAAGACATACAAGGCTGACATGTAAATTCGTGAATCATACTGAGTTTGGATTAGTGTTGCTTAAACACGGGATCTTGATTTAGGGCTCAAAAGCCCTGGATCTCCTGCTGTTGTTCTGCATGGCGAGACTGAGCAGGTCATTCAATTTTTATGTGTTTCCCCATCTGCAAAATCAGGTAACAATAACGATGTCCATGCTTTTGAGGTCTTCCAGTAACTAGTGCTATTCTGGAGTTGAAATAAGTCTGTGGCAGAAGAGCAAACGTGGAGTAACTGAAGGCAATCAGGAGGGTATTACACATGTGCTTGCTCCTGCATTTGGATCTCACAACAATTTGAGTTCTACATCGCAGGTAGAAGTCCAGAAGACAGTGAAAAGCTTCTTTGTTTTTCCTAAAAAAAACCTGGGAAGTCAACACTGCTGAGGAAAAAGCATGGTGCAGGGGCCTACCTCAGACCCAAAAGAGCTACAGGCAGTTTGTTTCGCTGAATAGTGATGTTCAGATCATTTTTATAGCTTTGAAAAATAAAACCTGAACTTTTAGGTCATGGTAAGTTACTAAAGGAGTAGACATTTTTCAGATGGTTTTTGGATTCTGTTTGTGTTATAACATCAACTGCTTTGTAATTTGCACGGCAGGAGGAACGTCCTCCCTCCCGTGCATATTTCTTAGGTAAGTCGTGATTGAGAAACCCAGGTATAAGCCTGCAGAAACACATTCAGGGTTGCTGTTATTTAGCTTGCACAGACCTGCTTTGCAATACAAGCCGCTCTTAGGGTTTTTTGAATTAGCCAGCCTAACTAATTCTCGCAAAGAGTCGGTGTGGCTGTTTATGTAAGTGGATGAGATGTTACCCTTGACGCTCCCCAGGTGCACGTTACTCTGCGCTTTCTGTAAGCACAAAGAACTGATTGTACTAAACTCCGCCCCGCTGTTTTTCGTTCCCCACGCAAGATCGAGCGCTCCGTGCTAGCAGAGGCCCCTCGCCCTTACTCGCCGTGGGGTGGGCGCCGCGCCGGGAGCCGTCCTCTTGGCCAGGGCACCAACTCCGCCGGCAGCTCCCCGCCGCCGCGCCGAGCCCAACCGAGCCGGCCCAGGGGCGCCGCCGCCCGCGGCCACGCCTGCACCGGGCCGGAAGGCTGCGCGGGACGGCTGCCGGCGCGGTCTTCCGAGAAGTTGGGGGCAGAACGTACCGAGAACATTCCTTGCTCTCCCTCTCTCCCTAGGGCTGGGACGCGCTGCCAGACCCAGCGCAGGCTGCCCGCGGTGCTGCCCTAGGCAGGATCTGCGAGAAGCCCAGAGCCATTGATCCGGCGCCTCCGCGGACCGCCGGGAGCTCGCCGGGAAGCCCGGGGATTCCCCCCGCCCCGCTCTCCGGGAGCACGTCCGAGGAGCACCG
>JACBWW010000016.1:9155069-9166953 GCA_020086605.1 Lanius collurio
GCATCTCCATCAAGAACCACGCCCGGCGTGATGAGGCCCGGCCGCCGCCAGGGGGCGTTGCCCGCTGCGACGCGGCGCCGCACGGCAGCGCGAGGCGGAGCGTCCTCCGCTCCGCGCCGCTTCCGCGCCGGGCCCTCCCCGCCGCCCATTGTCCCCGCACCGCCCTTCGTCCCGGTCCTGGTGCCGAGTCACGACCAGCTCGGCGCTGCTTGGGGCTGCAGGTGTCGCGGAGAGCCCGCGGGCCACCGCCTCAGCAGCGCCATGGGGACGGAGGGCGCCCGCGCCCTGCTGGAGCGCGCCAGCAGGCTCACCCTGCAGACTGGGAACCTGCTCAACTGGGGCTGCCTGCGCAAGAAGTGCCCGGCCACCCCCGGCGAGGAGGTGAGGGGCGGGCCGGGGCTTCCCCTCGGGGCGCCTCGGCGGGCCGGGCCACGGGCGGGGCGGCGGCTGAGGGAGCGCCGGGTGCCGCTCCCCGGGCGGTCCGAGCGGGGGTCCGGAGCGGGAGTCGTTCCGGCAGGGCATGGCGTGGCCCGGTGCCCGTCACGGCGAGGACGGGCTTTGACTGCCGAGCGATCCGCTTGTAGGTGCCCTCGGGAGGCGCGAGGTGGGAATGGCAAAACGGGGGTTCGCTTGTTTGTTTTCGTTCATTGTGTTCTGCCCTGTTGGGCCCCCCCGTGCCTCCGGAAGCAGTTTGCCCTGAGAAGGAGCCAGCCCAGCCTTCTGATCTTGGGAATGAAGGATTAAAATACTTAAAAATTTAAGTGCTGTCTGTAATGGCAAAGGGGATCCTTTATATTTCTCTAGTAAGATAAAAACATGCATAGATATGAGCTTGCATTACAGATGATGAAAATAGTCTATTAACCTGAAGTTAATTTAATTTATTGGTAGTGCCAGGTCTTAGGAAAAGTCGTCATTGTTTTCTTTGAAGTGTAGAGTTGTCGTTCTTGGTTAAGAAGTTGAAAAGAGCTTTTTAGTCACCACTCTAAAAGCATTACCTTTAGCGGTTCACGTTAACAGTTAGAACAGTTCTCATAAAATGTCTGGAGATCCTGTGGCCATGAACTTCAGAACCACTGTATTTGCTGTATCGTCATGACACAGCAATCTCAGAATGGTAACTTAATAATTAGAAAAACTATGGGTTTGGCTGATGATTGCTGTATAGTGACAGGTGTGATAACCTGGAAGTTGGTTGGTTGCATATTAATCATGTGCGAATGGAAGAAAGGTGTCTGGGAGGATGATGTAACAAGAACGAAGAATTCATCATACTCTTGTTTAGCTGTCGTGTGGTCATAACTTTTTTATTTGGCATAATTGCTTATTAAACTTTCTATGATCTGTGTGAAATAGGGCTGGATTCTGTAACAAAGATGCAGCTGTATTGTGATGGGCACCCTTGTGTGAGTTGTTTCTGGAGGGCTAAGTAAAGTTAAGAGTGGCCAGTGTGCATAACTAATAGTTAAGGTACTGAAATTCACTTGTTTACAGAGAAGTCTTCTGGCTTTCCAGAGCTGCATATATATAATAATTGGTATTATTTACAATCAGCTTTTGACTCTTCTGTTTGGTGTAGTCAGTTCTCAGTGGCAGAATGTAAGCTAAAATTTAGCAAACTATGAACCCCAGTGTTAGGGGATGCTGCTGTGTTTGGAAAAGCTGATCAAAACAGTGGAATACACTGCAGCTTTCACATGGCCTGAGGGCAAGGGTTGGTGTGCTTTAGAGTCAGAGGCCTGTGCATAGTAACTGCACTAGAAATATGACCTGTGACAGTTACAAAGCAGGAACATATTAAAATTTAGTACTGTCTCACTTGCCTCAGAAAGGAAAAGATAACAATATAAATTGTATCAAAGTAGGATAAAGAGTTGTTTTATTACAAGGTTATTGTGCTTAGCTATTTACTGGGGGGGGGGTGTCAATTCTTGCCTTTTGGGTCAGGGGGTTTTTATGCTAATTTAAACGATGGAAAGAATGTATAGTATTTGTGTTTGTAAAGTATTGTTCTGTGTTGTGTGTGTGATACCGGGCACTTCTAGTCTGTGCATGCTATTAGAGCTCTCTGAATTAAGTGTCATAGGAAATGACTGTTATTAAAGTAATACAAAAAGTACACAAGTAGGTGTGCACACAGTTATAAAATACACCGTTAAAAGTGAAGTAAAACAGCAGCTAGTGGAAGTGCTCCTACCTGTGGCCGAGGGCAGCCAGGCAGTACCTGTACTTAACTCCTGGGATGGATCAGAGGGAAGCTACAACAGCTGCAGCACTGGTACTGTGTAAAATAATTTAGCTGATTTAATGGGTATTAATATTATTAATAGGTATACATTCAAGAAAATCCATTATCAGAATCTTAGTCGAGTTTATTTTGCATCTGTGGATGAAGGAGAAATGCAAGTGTGGGGTAGGATCTGTAGGTTCCCCCTACAGTAATGAAGGATTTAAAAGCATTAGTGGTTTGGCATAGTGGAGTAGGTATACACTAAATGAGAAGGGTTGGATGCATCTTGAAAAGAGAAGTAATTAATACAATGAGTATTTAGTGATTGATTGCAAAGTTTAATCTCTACAGTGTCACAGCACTTATGCTCTTATCTGACTACTTGGTAACTTAAGAATTTCTGCACAAAAAAGCTGAAAAAAAATCTAAAATACCCCAAACCACCACCCTATCCTAGTTCTTGCTTGCTTAGCATTGTTCTTTCCTTTAAAGATGGCATATGTCTGAGAAATAAGTGAAGTACAGTACTTGTGTTACTGCTGAAACTCTGTGAAAGAGGGGAGAAAAACATAGAAGTGAACTAGTTTGAGCAAGTTTCAGATAGAAGCTACGAAGGAAGAATCTTTTGTGGGATGGTGTCATTAGTTCAGCTGTGCAGTCTGTCCTGCACACCTCTGTGCTGTTCTGTTTGTGTGCAGCTGGAACACACCCACCCTTCAGTGTGAAAAAATGTTTTGTAGGTGCGGGACTGCATGCAGAAAACACTGACTGAGTGGAGCTCAAAGATCGGCCAAGACCAAAATCAGGTAGGAGAGGTGTTATGCATCTTACCCATGTTACACATGAAACCAGAGAAATAAGTAGTCAGTTACACTTCTAAAACTTACAGTAACTATTAAATTTCTGTAAAAGTATTTGCAGCTCCAGATACCTTGAAGGAATATTTCTTAACTCCCCCTTTTTCCTTAATGTTTAGTAAATTTGGTGAGGTTGAGAAATATCTATGTAAAGAGAGAATCTAATTGATGGCAGATAAGACAGTTCTTAGCAAAATAAAAGCTGTGGTCTGTAAGATTTTAAATTCATTATGAGACAAGTAAAAATAAATAAAGTCTGTGTACCTTAGAAGTTTGATAGCGTGCTTGTTAAAACTCAGTGGAGAATTCTCTGAACTATCGAGATCACAGATTGCTGAAGACCATCCTTTTGGAGGGGAGCTCTCAAGCATCTGTTGTCTCAAAAATATTTCTGAAGATGCAGAAGTGGCAATTTTTCCCTTAAGAGCTAAAGACTTCCACATAAGTCTTAAAGCCACAGACATGAACATCTGTTGTGAACCAGTTTTAAGGTTCTTAGAAATGCCTCTGCCCAAATTAAGGTGCAAACGAGACCATATGCCAGTGACAATAGTAAAGGTTTTATTTGATGGTAAAAATGAGAGAGAGAGAAAGGAAGAAAGAAGTAGAAAATATGTGGGGGGGACAGAAAGAGTGACAGGGACAGAATAAGGAAAATACCACCACTCTGTCGATCCCAAGGTGTTCCACTGATCCTCTGCAGCTGGTCTCCTTGGTGCTGAAGGTCCCCCCGAAAGCATAGGTGGGTTTATATGCTCAGGCTGGGCAGGCATGGCCAGCCATGTCCCCTGGGGGAGGGGGCAGTCTCTCACAGCAGGCTCTGGGTCTGTTGCATCCCCTGCAGTCCTGTGGGGCCAAGCCTCTCACGGGAAAGTCCCGTGGATGTGCCCTGTGGGCTTGGGGGCTCCACAGCTGGGCCAGTTTGTGTGGTGGAGGGTGGGTGTTCAGTGCCTCTCACCAGAGGCTGCACCGTGCACCCAGAGCCTCCTCCTCCCCCTCGGCTGGGGGAGGCTGTGTAAGCCTGGCTTCTGTGAGCTGTGCTTCCCCTCCCCACCCAAACTCAGCCGGGGAGAGCTGCAGCTGGTGGCTTTGGCCTTTGGTGGATGCACACCTTTCCCTCAGCCTGAGATGACTGAAAAATGCATTTCTCTTTGTCTAATCAACAGTCTCACTCTTCAGGGAGGCTTCTTTGGTTTTAGCTTTTGTGTAATGAGCAAAACTTTGTATCAGTATTTGAGACATGAACTATTTTCATTCTGTGACAACATCTGACATGAAGATGTTGGTGTATTTGCCTGCTTCTCTTTCACTTTTGCTTCTGAAATTCAACACAATATCACTAGGTCCCCACTAAATTTATTATTTGCTCTGTGAAATATTATCATGTTTCAGGGGAAAAAAAAGGTACCCAAAAAACAAAACAACAACAACAAGAAACCTAAAAAAACTTTCCTGATTGTTTCTTTGGGTTTTGTTTCCAGTTCTTGTGTAATGGGGGCATCAGCTGCACATTGCTGCATTCCATACTGAAGTGTGTGAGGCAGTTATTGCTAAATGACTTGTAGAAGAACTAATGATTGCTCAAGAAGCAGAGAAAACAACAAAACCCAACACTTGTCTCTGTCCGATGTAGTGATGCATTTAAAATAAATCATTTAGTGTAAGCTAGGTTTTACTGTAAGAACACTTCACCTCCGTAATTCCAAATTCTCTCATGAATTATATTGATAACCAATAAGTTTTTTTAAAAGTTAAGTTTTGTTTAAAATGCTGAGTGTATGGAGTAACTTAAAGGCTCACTTGAGAATCTTTTGGTAGGGCAGCAAAAATTAGCAAAGCATTTTTACTTGGGGCAGAGTGTTGTGCGTGCCTGTAATATAAAGTCTGATGTAGGTAAAGACTTAATTAAGTCATCTTGTGCCAGCTGACATGAGTTGTCAGCCTAATCCTAAATGAGGTCAGGGGGTAAAATAATTACTGTCTTAAATCAGTATTTTACAGCATTTTCACTGTAGGTTTTTCATAGGCTTCACTGAAATTACAAAATACTTTTTATGCAAAGGTGTTCCCATCCAACACTCAAACTTCCTAATTCTGATGGGGTTCTTTTCAGCTGGTCATGAGGCTTTTATGAAACAAAGTCCTTTGAATTGGCACAGCAGTCTTTTCACATCATAAAATGAGAACTACAAGAACTACTGAATCTTGTTCCCTTGTTCCAATAATTCTTATCAGTAATTTGTATTTTCTATATTAGGGTCATATAGGGCCTTTCATGTATCTTCATTATTCTGACCTCCCCTCAGTGATCAAGCAGCCTTGGGTTACTTTATTTCTGTCTTTGCATTTTTCTACTATTTTGTTTCTAACTGCTTTAAGGCACTCTTTTTTCTTTTTTCTTTTTTTTTTTTTTAATTACTTAAAAACATTCTTCAGGAGCTTACTGTCTCCTCTTGAGTTGCTCCTAAGTGTCATGTACTTACTACAGGAAACACTGGAGGCTCTGGAATGTACTGTAGCTCAAGCTATAGAAAAAATAAATCCTGAAGAAAGGGATGAGTTGAAAGTATCAGGTAAGAACATAGTCACAAATCCAGTGGCATGGAAAGGATTCATATGCAGTCATTAATAGGAAATTCATATATGTTTGGGGTTTTTTTGCTCTGCTTTGTATTTGCAGAATCAAATTACACCGTTGCACACTGTTGTTCTTAGGCATTGGCTAAGAAAGTCTTGAATTAATATTTCAGATTTTATAGCAGCTCAGTATTATTCTAGATTAACTTGCATCACCTCAAGATATTTTAAATGTATTTTGTGAGTCTTTGACATTTTTGAAGCAAAATATTACAGATAATACTGGAATTAAGAAATAGCATTGGAAGCACATTTATTTGCATAATTTTTCCAGGTTGAATATGATGAACTTGAAGGAGACAGTCCAAACTAACACTAGTACATTTTGAGTCTCAGTAAGTTGTGAAGAAGTCTGTTTGTACTATTACATTTGGGGATTTTATTTAGGTTGTTACAGTTATTGCTTTGTGTCTGGATGCTTTACAGCTAATTACATCATCTAACTGGATGATTTCCTGTTCTGAGACTGCACAACAGCATTGAAATTTAAGAGATCAGTGTCTTTATTGGGCAGTCACCTTTCAGAAAGTTGGGATTTTTTCCAATTTTTTAAGTAATTGGTGTCTATTCTAAAAATCTTTTACCCAAAAACTCATTAATAGTGTGTATAGCAAAAGTAAATGGCTATATATTAGTAATACCTGGATTGTTTAGTTATTGATTCCAGTTTCTTTGAAAATAGCAAAGCTTTTCATCGTTGGATCAAACTCTTCATCAATCAGAGATGCAGTTGATCTAGGTAAGTGTGGAACTCAAGTTAGGATTTCTTTTTTACTCTAGAACTTAGATGGAAACAGCTCTAATTTTATTTCTAGGAGGTGTATTTAGTCACTGTCACAAGTATATCCTGTTTTCCTATTAAGAGAGACTTAATTACCTAAGTCTATTTGCACATTAGTTCAGTCAGTAAACTTAATAAATGGCTCACTGTAACCTCAAACCCACAAACTCAAAAATCTGATTCCTTGCTCCAAGCAGGACCAAGTTTTTATTCTTTCACACAAAACTTGTTAAAAAGTAAATAGCACATGGTGTTTTAATAGCAGGGACACAGAAGTTCTTGCCAGTTCTTGTTAGTTGCATTTAACGTCGTGAACTGTGAAGTCTTTTAGAGATATTTAGGAAATAAAATAATGCTGCAGGCAGCTGATGAAATAGTTAAGTTTTACTGAAAATGCCATACAATGTCTCTACATAAGGTTGTGTTAGCCTAATGTAGCAGTAATTGTGAGCAGCAATGAACTTTACTACTTTGGAAGATTGTTGGGCTTAAGGGGTGACCAAAGAAGAAAGGGTCATATATCATTATTTTCTTAATAAGTTAATAGCCTATATATTGTAAGTTTTAGTACCATTTGTCAAACATACATTAATGGAGTCCTCCTCTAGAGGAAAATTAATATAGTTTGTTAGATCTATTCTGTTTGCTGTGCTGAAGAGGCCTCATGACTTGCATTATTTGTACAGCTCAGTGAGACTCCAAGATTTCTCTTTTCTCTGGAAAATTAAGTCTCTCTGGTGTGCTTTTAGTCTAATTCCTCATACATAGCAAGTAGTTTTCCTAACCCGTGTCCTGTGCTTGAGTTATAGTTCAGAGTGAAAGCTACAAATTTTAAAAGAAATTGAGAGTAAAGGAATAGAGAATTGTTTGTCATCACTGTCTTCAGTGAAAAAATACAGTTTTAACATTTAAAAGGAGGAAAAAGCTTCATGCTTTTGTTCATTTTCTGTTGATTTTGGTTTTTGCTGTTTCCTTTCTTTCTTTGCCAAGAGCTACAACTGAATCTTGATCCTTAGCAGTATGCTTGAATCTCTGCTGAAAAGGTTGTGTTATTATTCTTGACTGCAGATACACTCAGGGTTTCAAATGGTGAATGGGAAGCTAGCAGAGTGAAGCAGGAGGTGTGGCTTTTGCTAAATTTGAAGAGTCATGCTGTTTATGTTCATATCTGACAGAAGATTTTGCAGTGTCTGTTCTTTTTCCTCAGCGTGTTCTGCCCTCGGAGTTGCTCAGTTAGACTCAGTCATTATTGTCCCACCTCCTGTCGAAGATGGAACTAACCTCTCCTTGGAATATTTGCAACCTTATTGGAAAGAACTTGAAAATCTAGTTCAAAACAAAAAGATTGTTGCCATAGGTACCTCTGACCTAGATAAAACACTGTTAGAGCAGCTGTATCTGTGGGCACAGGTGAGAACAAACTTCCTACTCATAGTATTTCATAGGACAGAGTAACTGCTTTGTTGGCTGGCACATTAGTATAAACTTCTGTTATAAGTGGTCTTATATACAAAATATTAATTAGCCATGTTATTTTCAACATTTTGTGCCTGAGCATAATGTTGTTCAAGGTGGGGGAGGCTCAAATATGATTGTTGCTTTTTCAGTGTTTTTACATACTGACCAACAACAGCTGGAAAACACGGGTCTGTTCAGTAGCAGATTCTTTGAAGTACTGCAGGTTTGAGTTTTGAATTCCTTTATACTTAGGAAGGACCATAAACAGTACTCTTAAACCTTCAGATTTATTCCAGTGACTCTGAAAATGTAGCTGTTTTCACTTTAAGCTGTGTTACAAAGAGAGGGATTCCCCTTTGGAAAAACTATGTTTGAATGGTAAGCTTAAATATAAAGAGGAAGACAGGCTGGGACTGAAGTGGCACAATACTTTGTTGTTCAGAGTGACTAACTCATAGCACCATGAAAAGGGTTGAAAGGTCATTTAGTTCCAAGCCCTCTGTCATGGGCAGGGACACTTTCCACTAGACTGCACTGCTGAAAGTCCCATCCAACCTGGTCTTGAACACTTCTGGGAATGGGGCAGCCATGCAGCACTTTTCTGTGCCTCAGTACCCTCACAGTGAAAATTTCATCCTAATACCTAATCTAAACCTGCCTTGTCAGTGTAAAGTGATTTCCCCTTGTCCTATCACCACATGCCCTTGCAAAAAAATCCCTCTTCAGCTCTTTTGTAGCCCCGTTAAAGTACTGGAAGGGACTCTACGGTCTCTCTGGAGCCACCTTTTCACCAGGCTGAACAACCCCAACTCTCAGCCTGCTCTCATAGGAGAGGTGTTCCAGTCACCTGATCACCTTTGTGACCATCAGTGTTTTATGTACACTGAGAGAGGGCAGTTGCAGGGTTTAATGACCACCTGCATGGTGATCATGAATGCAGTTTGTGAGAAGAGAGAGTCAGTGGAAGAGCATCTCTTTTAACTTGATCTGATTCAAGCACTTACCTGAAGGCATGAAAGATTACAAATTAACTGACTGATGGAGCCCTCCTTAACTAAAAACCCAAACTATGCTAAACTATGACATTCTTCCTTAACAAAAATGTATTTGGATTTTTTAATTTGAAGTCTTTTTTAATGCTTTTACTAGAGAGAGGGGCAAAAAAAGCTGCTGCTGTTTTGGGAGCACAGCAGACAGGAAGCCAGAGTGCTGTGGGTTAGCACTTACCTTACTATGGCAGCACCTGAAGTTAGATCCTACTCCTGTTTTGGGCTGTGTGCTGCAGGGAATTGCAGTTGCCTATGTTAATTAATCATGCAGAATTAATTAGCCTTGCTCAGTCTTCAAAACAATGGTCAAAGGCAAATTCTTCAAAACAAAATTTCTGTTGTAATAGAAAGCATGAGGGAAACAAGTAATATAAGTACATTGATATTTTTTTTCTTATAGAAGTCTTTTGTTACTTTCAGGTGAAACCAAGTAGTAATCAGGTGAACCTAGCTTCCTGTTGTGTGATGCCACCTGATCTCACAGCATTTGCAAAAGAATGTGACATACAGCTCTTAACGCACAATGACCCAAAAGGTAAGACTTCACCAGTTAAAACTTCTAAATGTATTTATTCCATACAAAATCAGGAATAATCTTTCCCCGAAATTCCAAGTTTGTTATATTTGAAGCCTGAACCAAGGATTCTAAAGTTTCTCCTTTACAAAATACTTCTGTTAAGTTATTCCTGTTGCTTTCTCCCCTCCCCCTCCTTCTTGAAACAGTCTTGCAGCCTTGGATAATTTCTTCAACTACTTCTAATCAGAGAAAATAAAGCAAATAGAAGAACAATCTACTGAGAAATTTGTACTATGTTTATTTCCACAAAATATGGAATGAAATGTATTGCTGAAGGCCAGTAAATGATAAATGAAAGTGTACTTGCCTGGAACTTGTGAAATAGATTACATACAAATATTGATAGTCATTGATAGTTGATTTTTGAGTAGTTTGGTAATATTACATCTGTAAAATTACTGTGCTTTAGGTAGGATTGTTTCAAGGTTGACTTCTTAAAATAATATTATTACAAAAAGAGTTGTAAATTCTTCACTTTTTAATGCAGTGATTCATTTGCTAAATGATTGAACAAATTGGAGGCTTTCCTTTGAGCTGTAGAACTGAGTTACCAGCTCCCTACAATATTCTGGGATGTAATACTAGTTTCTCTCAAACATCATCTAATCTTCTTCACTCTCAACAACACCTTAAATATCTTGTTGGAGTAACACAAAGTCTTAAACCTTATTTAGTTAATTCCTTCCCTGCATTCTTGGTTATGACTAATTATTCATGGTGATACTTTCCTTCCTTCTCCTTTCTTTCCACTTGACCCCAAAGAAAAAAGTATATGAAGCATTACTTACGTAGTGTATAGTTCAAGTACCACTGTTACAACTAATGAATTTCATCAGGATTTATCACTGCTGTAGTAGCATGCAAGATGAATTTCCATTCGATCCGACAATTTCCATGTCCTGTGAATTCCAAATGCAACTTGCAATTTAATAAATAGTCTCCATTGAAAGTCATGAAATGAAGGAGAAGAGGATTTGAGAGAAAACAGCACAAGCTGTGATTCCTTCATGTGTGGAGTTTTCTGTAATAGACTGAGTTTTCTGTAATAGTAAGCTGAAGAGTATTGAGACTGTTTTTTGTGAGCACTCTTCACCAAATACATTGTTCTCTTGACAAACATTCCAGAGGAAACTAGAAAGATTTGTACTTGCCTTCTTTTCCTGCTTTGTGGCATTTAGGCCCATTTTTCTTACTGTTTTCTGGGCTTATGGTTATTATGAGCCTAGTTATGGGAGATACTATAAATGCTGAGCTTCCAGTGGCTGCAGAGGTATCTCTGAATGCTCCATACTTTGCTATTTCAGCCCTATACCTTACTCACCTCTGGTTTGTCTAGCTAGCTTCTCAAATTTAATTTTCTTTTTTTCCAGCTAATGACTCTGCTGATCAGCTCCATTTGATATTCCATAGGCTCAGTTAGTTTTGTGGGAAATACTCAATGTTGCAAAAAAGTGTCCTGGACATTTATTTTGTAATATTCAGCTGCTTTCACCCAAAATGCTTTCTGGAAGAGTGGATCTGAGGGGTATGTGGTACCACTTAAGATCTTGGCCGTAGGAAAAGGCTTCTCTTACTAAAAGTGTTGCTTTTTGCAGCTGTTTACATGACATTATTTTAAGCACAAATATCCCTTTTGTAACTTCAGAATTACTTTGTGAAGCAAGTTTTCAAGAAGTTCTCCGGGAAAGCATCCAGAACGTGAAGGCAAACGAGTGGATTCCTTTATGGCTTCTGCGGTATTCAGTCATTGTTAAAAGCAGAGGAATTATCAAGTCCAAAGGCTATATTATACAAGCTAAAAGAAATGCATCTTAAAAACTCTCTCTTTTTTTTTTTTTTTTTTTTTTTTTTTTTTTTTTTTGTAATGGCTGTTAAAATTTCTTTGGGATGGGGGAACATTGCATTTTTCATAGAAAGATTTTTACAGCATTTGTAACTACCAAAAGTTGTAATTATTCAGTGTGATGTTAGTAGGACTGTCTGTAGTGTTCTAACACTGTTTTTCTTTCCTAACCAATTGATGAGTTCATTTAAAATATTAATGTTCTGGGGCTTTTTTTATTAAGTTATCTATAGAGTAACAGTTTAAAATATTTTTCTTTTTATGACCAATTCACTGTAAAAATGATCATTATATTTTAGCTGCCATTAGGTAGTATGAAGAAACATATATTTTTGTTTTTTTAAAAAAAAAAAATTACTCTTAAATCATACTTACCTGTTGGGTACACATTTCAAGCATTCAAGGACTAGCTTTTATAGAAAATTGTCATCTTTTATGATAAAATATCCCCC
>JACBWW010000016.1:9167317-9324358 GCA_020086605.1 Lanius collurio
CCTCCGCCGCACCGGCGGAGGTGAGCGGGGCCTGGAGCGGGGCAGGCGCGGGGCCACGTGGCGGTGGGCGAGCGGCGCGGCCTCCGCACGGAGCGCGGGGCCGGAGCGCGGCCGCGGAGCCCGGAGGGGCGGCGGTGGCGGTGTCAGAGCCCGCCCGCCGTGCCCGCCCCGCGGGACGGGAGCAGCTGCCCGAAGTCGTTCGGCCGGTCAGCGTTGCGAGTTCAAGGCAGGCCTTTTTCCTTTGCATCACAGATGTTTTAGCATTTCTCTGTCACTTAAAATAATATTTAGCAAATCACACCTAATTTTGGGGTTGCCGAGAGGCCGGTTTGTTTGTAAAACTAAAATTGTTTTTGGACACCATCGTGGGGCACATTTTGACAGTTGGTAGTATTTAGTGGTTTATAGTTGAAGAAGTCTTTGAATACTTCTGAACTTTTTTTTTATTTGCTTCCCCTGATAAATAACAGAACTTTTTAGAATTAGGAGATACTTATTTATATTTCTTAAAGAATGTGTGTGTTTCTTTTCCTGCCTTGACCAAAAGACAGTAGAGAGATATGCAAGGGATGGTTTGTTAAGACTTCTCCCACACAGACAGGGCTGCACATAGACATGTAATATGTTTTCAGTTTAAGTGGATTATTCAAAAGGATTCTTAATGGTTTTTATAGCATTCTTTTTCTGTAGTTATTTTATCTGTCAATACCATACTTTTTTAAACTTCTTTTCTAGGCGGGATCCACTGAAATTAGTACTCCTGTGACTAGGAGGATGACTAGAAGAACTAAATCAGTTTGTAAGCCAGAGGTGATTCAGGAATGTCAGTTTGAAGAGTTGGAACATGCAGAAATGAAATCAAATGTCTGTGATAGCTCAGAGATGCAGATTTCTAGGAATGAGAACACAGCTGTTCAGTCAGCACAATCAGTTGCAGAATCACAAGTTGATGGGGATGTGTCAGAAGCAGAATCAAACTGTTCTTCTGTGTCTGGTCTACAGACACCTTTGTTTGTAAGAATAACACGAAGGCGACAAATTGTAATCCCTTATCAATCAGATTCTGATGACAAAAAAAGAAATGGCAATACAGCTTTTTCAAATAAGTTAAGTAGGATCCTGGATGACGATGATGTCTCTGAAGCTGAGTCTTGTTCCTCTGCTGTTTCGAGTGTCCAGATGCCTAATGTTACCACAAGTACAAGGAGCAGGCAAGGCAGAAAGAAATTGCAGCCAGACACAGTTCGTGAAGCCCAGAGTGAAGATACTTCTGATACAGAATCGCTTTGCCTAAGTTCTCATGTGGAACCATCTGTCACTACCAAACGAATTACTAGGAGCATGCAAATGAAATCACAAGTAGAAAATGCTAAGCAGACTGAGAAAAAAAATGGATTTGTTTCTGAAGACGAGACTTTAATTGAGGACACCACTAAATCCAAGCCCATAATAATTTCTGATTCTAGACCTGCTGCAGAACTTGTCTGTGACACAGAAGATGCTTCCACCCTCATTGAAGGCAGTAAAGAACCCAGTTTACCTGAAAGTAAATGTACTTCTAAATGTGCCAATGCAGCCCAGAGTGAAGACACAAAAGAAGAGGTTTTAAATGATGTGGCATCCCATCTTACAAAAACAAAACAAAGTGACACTAAATCACCTGTGAAAAAAACAATAAAAAATACACAGTCTGTTGAGATAGACCATTCAGAAGCAATATGTGGCCAAATACAAGAAGATAACAGTAGAATACTTGCGAGGGAGAGGAGATTAGAGCATTTGGCTGTTTCTTTAACTGACTGCATGAGTCCTAAACAATTTCTAGAATCCCCTGGACAAGTAGCACCAAATGAAAGCAAAGAAATTGCAGAGTGTGAAAGGGCGGATAATGAGGCAGATGCACAGCAGTCTGTCACGTATCCTGATAAATTAAGGAAGAGTAAGCAAGCTAGTGCTGTGAGCAGCCCATCAAAGGGCATGGCTGTTGCACTGACAACTGAAAGCATTGGTAAAAACAGGATGATCCCAATAAGTGCAGACTGGGGTGAAGACCAAACAAAAGAACATGAGTTATCCCACAGCAGTGAAAAATCAAGCAGTGGTAATGACTCTGTTGCATTGTTTCTGAGCAACAGTGACAGTGATGCCTCTGAAAATAGTGATGTGGCAGACATAGATACAGTTGATGAGAATCTGTGTTATAAAAAGTCAGATGAGAGAACTCCTTCCCTCAAAAAATCTTTTAAAAACAGTTCATTGCATGTGGAAGGTCTTTTTGTAATTGATACTGAGCCTGGCATGAGTTCCAGCCAAAAGTATTATCTGGATGATGTAGACCAAGACAGTGATGCTGAAAGTAAGCATGAAGGAGGTGAAGACAATAAAGAATCAGATTTGGAAGAGGATGAAGAGGAATTGATAGATGAAGATGAAAAAGATGGAGATGATGAGCTGTTGAAAAATAAGGTTGACGTGTAAGTATCTTGCTGGGAATAGCTAAAGAATCTGCATTTCATTTAAAGCATACACACATTAGAATATGCACATTAAGTGCAGAATAAATAAGGGAGTAGTCTCAACACATATGCCATGTTGCTGCAGAAAATGGTGTTGAAATATGAATATGTCCATAAATTGAGGGCTTTTTTCAGTTTTGTATATAGTAGGAACAGGAAATTTTTTTGGCATCTGTATGGCCTTGTATGTGTTCAGCTTAACAAACAGTGTAAACTGGGTTAAACTGGTCAGGCTGACTGAATTGGTCATCCAGGTCACAGTTTTGTTATTTTTTTTTCCCAGTTGGAATGTAGATGACAAAAGGCTCAGTAAATTGCTTACACATTACCTGATTAAAACAGTTGTATATAATTTTATGTGTTGGTTCTTGCTATGCTGTGGATGGTGACACTTCACTTGAAACTCAGCATGGAATCAGAATAATTTAGATTAAGGGATACTTCCTGAGTTCTTGTAGTCTAGCTGCTGCTAAAATCCCTTCCTATGTTTAAAGCATAATGCTCATTTCTGTTGGATAAATAAATCTTAAGCTAGTAGAAACCTCCAGGTAGGCCAGAAGTCTTAGCTAAGAAAACTTAGCCAAACATTCAGTGTGAAGGCATTATACAACATCAGTCACAGTTTCATAGAAAGTTGTTAAAGGGCTTGTGTTAAGCATTCAAGCTACAGTAAATACCTCTTGTACCTCTTCAGATAATACCATCTTTCTCCATTGTAGTTTGTGGCTTTTAAACATTCTTGTCATCAAAGACAACCATTGTACATTGTGGATGCATTCCTTTGGCTGCCTGAATGAAGGAATGAAACAAATGTGAACATACTAACTTTGAAATATTTCCTAGAACCATCGGGGCTCTGAGCCATTGGCCACAACCCTCTGGATGCAAACATCCAGCCACTTTGTTATCTAAGTTTAATAACTTTGTTCCTAGTGTGGTTTTACAGACAAGGACTTAAACATTCCTACAATGAATTCTAGTTTCTTCATACTTCTCATTAAGAGTTATAATATTTTTACCACGAATATGTTCGGGTTTTTTCTCTTTAGCTAGCAAGCTTGTCAATGTATAGAAGGTCATGAATTCTTCTGGCAAGGTTAAGCAAATTTAAGAATTTAATTATACAGAAGATGATTTAATATCTAAAATGAGAGTGCAGCATTAGAGTTAATATAAGATTTGTGGAAGTGATTCCAGAGGTATTTTTTAATAAAAAAGTTTTACTTCATATAATGGCATGAATCGCCCCCCAACTGTCATTTCAAAATTATGTATTCTAGATAACAAGGCTTAAAAATCATTGCAGAACTGAACCAAATTGGGATGAATAAGAAAAATATTTTTTCTGTTTATCTTCCTCAGAGGACAGTAGAAGGTTTAGTTGCATGCATGTTACAGTGGTCTAATAATTAACTATTTCTCCTTTAGTTTACAGCTTTCCAGTAGCATAGACCCTGGTTTGAATATCAAGAAGCTTGGCGGTTTATATATCAGTTTTGATGCAAAAAATCAGAAGCCTAGATCAAGTGTAATTGAAAAACTGAAAGAGAAGAAGGATCCGGTAATGTGTTTACAATTATTCAGTTATTTGTGAGTTCAGTAAAACAAAGATGTTAATCCAAGAAGGTTGGTTTGTTTGGTTTGAAAGAAGTGTCCTTTTTATGGTGCGCTGAGAACTTGCATTCTTTTTGACCAAAGTGTGGTTTTACATTTGGTTTTAATGGTGAAAGTTTAAATATATCTGACTTTTCAGAAACTGAAAACCAGTGTAGATTCCAGCATTACCTTATAAAATAAACCAAACTTGATTATACCTGTAGTTTTGCCTAATGATACACAAGCTTAAGGTCTGCTGACAAGATATTTAGTCCATAGCCAGAAGGAATTTCAGTAAATAAAAGTCTGTAATCTCCCTATATAAAATTAGCAGTTTTATTTCAAAAGCACTTTTTGATGTAAAGGGAATGTGTGATTTTTGTTGAGACTCTTCTTCAGCTCATCTATGATAGCCCTCTTTACTCCAGAGGATTTGCTATCTCACTTCCTCAAGAGCAAGTCAGCTGCTTTCTGTTGCTATCCAGTGTTCTGTTTTGAAGATCCCTACTGCTCGTGCATTGCATTAGAATGCTTGCTTAGATTCTGCATGATTCCTTCAGTAGGTTCTGTAAATAGAGTTGAGCAGTAAAATTTATATCAGTGAGGTGACTCTCTAATGTTCAAAAAAATTCTTAACAGCTCTTGCAGAACAGTGTAATAACCCCAGACTTTGAAAAAAAGGAATGTGTCCCACCCTACAGGGAATCACTTCGCCAGCTAAAGAAACAGCGCAGGGTAAGTGAAGAGCTGCTAGTGCCTCAAATAACAAAACAAGCTGTAGTAGAAAGCTGCATGCTGGAACTGTTTGGATATCCAGGCTTCACTGGAAATGGAGTGATGAACTCTAATTTAATGTCTTCTCTGAACTGTCCTGTGAATAGCCGTCCTTTCAGTCACCAACACAGTGAAGTGAATAATTACATGCTCAGTACAAATCTGTCATTGATGCAGTGATGATAACCTCCTGTATAATAGTGGTCCTAAAATAAGTGTTTTAAAGGCACATATTTACATTCTAAATGCTTTATCCATCTTTTGCAGGGAAGAGTTCCCTGTTCTGTCCCATCCTATTTGCTGAATGCAAATTCATTGTTCTTGGTATTACATCCTAGGCAGAGCGAGAGAAAACAACAGGTGATGGCTGGTTTGGTATGAAAGCCCCAGAAATCACAAGTGAACTGAAAAATGATCTTAAAGTTTTGAAGATGAGAGCTTCATTGGACCCTAAGCATTTCTATAAGAAGAATGATAGAGATGGTCTGCCCAAGTACTTCCAGGTAAGGAAGCAGCAGAAGGTGACATTGTACTCCTGAAGTTTTGAACAGCTTTTAAGAGTACCTAATAATGCCTATTTTGTAGGTAGTTTCTATGTTGATTTAATTTCATTTTTCAGTTGTTGAAGTATTTTGATTATTTGGCTGGAGTTTGCAACTGTTTAATTCTGTATTACGTATGTGTGTGTGCTGTTGATGTTTTTAGTTTTGGCTGATCTCCTAGTAGTGAACAGATACCTTACCAAATCCATATTTGGAACCCTTGAAGAACTAGATTTTCACTGCTTTTTTGAGGTACTGGCCTTTTTAAACAAGCGTGTAGAAAGTAATTGGCTTTTATTTTCTTACTAGCTAATACAGTTTGATGGCTACCTTTGTGATAAGCTGAAATTTTTGTTACTTTTAGCTCTCAGCTTTGAAATGGTTTGCATAAATAAAGAAATTACTATATAAGCTATAGAAATAGGCCTGCAGAAACTTTGAGTAGTTAGTGTGCTTGAGGAAATGTTTTCATTTCTCAAAATATTAGCACTTCACTCTGAAGGGTGGAGGGTGTTGTATGTTTTGAAACTAGAAAAACTTAGACTGAAGAGTTCCACATAATTAGATCCATGCAGGTTTATTTTCACGAAACATGTCCTCTGTGTATCTTTCCTATTAACCTGACTTGTGAGAACTGACTGACATGCTGGTTGGAAAAAATGTGATGCATTTCAGTATGAAACCCTTGTATTAAATTAGCTGCTATGTAGTCAACTAGCAAAACCACCAGAATGAGAAACAGGAGAAGGTTGGTGGTCATAAAGGTTTCCTTTCCCTTATGTTTAAAATGTTGAAAAGTTAAAAACTGGATTTCATTTATGAGTTAAAGGGTTGATATAGCACTCCAGCATTGAAAATTGTACAGTCTTAAAGCTCAGGCCTTCCTCTCTGCACTACACAAGGAGACCAAAATTGACTGCATACAAAACATGACTTACTTATTTTGGTATTTTGCACTTTTATTAAGCAGCTGTCATTTTCATCTGCTCTGTAGGTGTCCTTACACTGGTTGCTGGGAATTTAAAAAAAAAAGGCAAAATAATTAACATCTTGCTGTTCACGTATTTTTGTTTTCTAGGTTGGAACTGTAGTTGATTCTCCCATAGACTTTTACCATAGTCGAATCCCTAAGAAACAGAGGAAGAGAACAATTGTGGAAGAGCTGCTTGCAGATTCAGAGTTCAGAAGGTATTTAAAAGTAGTTTTGTAATTCTAATATCCCATGTAAAAGAGGAGCATTTTTAACTCTGTAACCTTTTTTGTTTTATTCAGCTTGTGTGGTGTTTTTTTTATACTTCAAAGAAAAGTTTTTAAGCTTTTAGTGCTTCCATAGTACTGCCATTTAGAAGGTCTAAGGAACAGGAGATAACTAGACTGAGATAATGTGTATTTCATCTTCGTAAAAGGGTTTTATCCAACTTGGGTCATCACTTATTGGCAGCCACTCTTAAAGACTGATCATTTTTTCTTGGTGTAATTGATAGAAAAGAGCAGCCTGTAATTCTGTGAATGTTGATATTATTTCCTTTTATAAATACATCAGTCTGCCACCTGTCATGGGAATCAAAATTGTGCTAGAAGACTCACTTGAAGATCATGATTGAATTAATGTCTGCATAACCTAGTTTTTGGAGTAGATCATTTAGTTGGTCCATTTTGGTATTGGTTATTACATGATGTTAATCTACATTTCTCTTTTCACATAATGACATGTTTTCTTTGAAGTAGTGCATGATTTGGGATTATAGATTTAATTTTGTCAGACTTATAAATTAACTATATAAAGTTGGGAAGGCAAGTTACTATAGCTGTTTCTTAAGTAGTTTTCTGGTTTGACAAGGTATTTATTAGAAATTAGTTTTAAAAATTTACAAGGTATTAGAAAGTATTTTTAAAAATCAATGTATTTGAAATTTGATCAGTTAATTTATGTAGTGGCTACTTAAAGGCTTTAATCAGCATTAGTGCAGATACTTGGGTGCAATTTTCAGAGTTGTATTTAAAAGTCTCAGCAGTGCTCAGTGCCCAGTGTCTGTCATATTCATTGGTGTAGGTACATGAGAGTCTGTGTTAGAAGAGCTAGCAATTCACATTCAGCAAGTATACCCTGCTCATGGTTTAGTATTCACCTCACCTCAGTTTTCAACCTAAAGTAGAGTAAGGTTTGTTATCTTACGTGTGGTGAGAAGGTACTATAAAAGTGGGTGTAATTTCTTCATGGTGTTGTCAGAATTGCTGAGTCTTCCCCTTATGAGCAGTAGCAGTGTTTGAGCAAACTGTCTGAAATGTGATTGCATATGCAATGAAGACCCCCCCATCAAAATTAATGACAAAACTCAATAGAATTTACTTCCAAAACTAATTTATTTGCACTTATCATTGATCCAACTGTTGATTTCCCTTACTTATGCATAAGTGTATAAAATCAAAGAATCTGATTCAGAAAACATTCAGAAAACAACTGAGAAAACTCACTTTGGCAAATAATGTGCATAGAGTACTGTCCCTGTTATCTTTCCCTGAACTTTGGTTTGCCATGCTTAAAAGTAAATTATCTATTTTGTTCAGATATAATAAAAAGAAGTATCAGGAGATCATGAGTGAAAAAGCAGCTTTTGCAGCAGGGAAGAGGAATCGGAAGAAGAAGAAATTTCACAATTAAGAATTGAAGAAAAATAACAAGCTGGAACAACTTATTGGATATAAAACTTTCTTTCAGAATGCTTTGGTTGTGGTGGTTTTTTTTGGTTTTTTTTTTTTAAGATTGCAGGTCATGTGCATATTGAGGTTTAGGGAAATTGTTGCAGTGAGAATTTGGTAGGAAGCTTTAGGAAATTATTGGGTATCTAAATTTAAATTAATTTAGATATTTTAATTACTTTTAATTTTGATTAATATTTATGTTAGAAGATAATTATATGAAAGCATATTGTTAATCTGATTAGAAAATTCAGCTTCACAGATTGTGATCTTCTCAGGCTTCAGACTTTACATCAATTAATTAGTAAATTCATTTTAGAGTTATATATGTAATTCATCTTGGCACATATTGTGTGCCAGAACATATTTTTTCCATGTCTTGTCAGAGGTGCTGCTGGCCAACACTGTAATAGAAGGTATTGAAAAATTATTTGGTTGTGAAGAGTTTGTTTCAACATTGACCATAATAGCATAGAGAATGTCCTGGAATTCAGTGCCTACACATACCCTTTTATATTCATGTGTGTACATGTTATAATATATGTGTTATTTAGAAGATAAAAATTACATATTAATAAATAATATAAATAAGTAATACTTATATGTAAAATTTTAAGTCATATGTTGCTTAGATGTAAAATTTTAACAGTCATATGTTGCTTTCATTAATTTTTACCATTTGGCAATTGTCTAACGATATTTTTGAAAATAACTTGATACTGGCATCCATTATCTAGGATGTGGTGTGCAGATTGTGTCTGTTAGCTGACCTGGAATGGTTCTGATGGTGAAAACATGGAGGGAGTTGGGAAGGCCTCTGCTACCATTATGGAGCCAGAGATGTCATCCGCCCAGTTCCCCTTCACTGGTGGTCACGACCTTTTGTGATTGTCAAAACTGCTGTGGTATTTGGTTGGTTTTTAATGACCTGGTCATTTCATTGCTGTTACAATTAGTGTAACTTAGTTACTGCCCTGAGGTAAAAGATGGATAATAGAAGAAAAACAACTGGCACTACATTGTCTTAGGTGGACTGGGTGATTAGGATGTAGAAGTCACTGTAAGAGGACCAGGGGTTGATTGTTTCCTTACCACAAGAACACTGAATTTTAAAGGTTGCAGGCCTTAAGCAAGAAGTGTTTAACTATGTTCTTGTCTGATGTTTAACCATCAAGTTTTCTATTGAGAAGAAATAGTTTTTTGGAGGATTAGTTATTTGTGCTGAAATGATTATCATTATATATATATTGACCAGCAACTGAAGCTTGAAAGGAATTTTCCTTGGATCCCTTTAGGGTGGTTTTTATCATTCCAAAGTTTACCATGATGTTTTTCTACCAGAAGCAGACAGGAATCTAGAGTCCTTGAAAAGTCTTCATTGCCTGGAGATGAGTGGTGTCAAAGTAAAGTGAATTCATTAGGAAGTATTAAACAAGTACAAGTAGAACCACCTGTCTCCAGGTCTCAGTTAATACATACTGGCTATTATAATGCAGCTACATTTATGCTAATATGTCAATTCCCTGTAAATGATTAAAAAAGCCAATAAAAACAACTGTGGTGTCTTGTTCTCCAGCTGAGACATGGAAGCACAAAAAAAATTAATACTGAACACAGAAGAAAACAAGGCACCACGTAGTTGTCATTCTGTTGCATCCTGGGATGTTCAAGTGCAACTTTGGAAAAGCAGGCTGTGGCTTTGATAGACCTTAAAAGAGAAATGAAAGCTGTGATGTTTACACAGCAAGCAAAACACTCTGTGTGCTCAATAGCTACAGAAGTTACTTCATGTGCAGCACAGCTAGAAATGGATTTAGTTTGTGTCCTGTATCCTTCCCCTTCCTTTGGTTTGTCTAATCCCTTCTGTTTTATCCCACACTAGGCCCAGCAGGTGCCCATGTTCTGTGCAGACAGGGTGAGATGTGCTGTGAGCGTTCCCAGGGCTGCAGGGTGGTACTTGCAGGTTGTGTTGGCTGGCTTAGCCAGTCACCTTGGACTGAGCACCTTTCCTGAACCACCAGTTTTCTTTAAAGCACAAACAGGCGGGCTTTGAAATTGGCATAAAGTGTAAGGTGCTGGAGAGAATAAAACCCAGATGCACCATGTGATTGCCTGTGCTTATCAGATTTCTCTGAAAACATAAAAATTTAGGTGAAGTTTTGTCTATCAGCTGCAAGCAGTATTTTCTTTTAATGGCTGTCAGAAATACTTGTGTTAACTTTTAATTCTGCCTTTACCGAGTGTGGTGGTTAATGTGCCTGATTGTTTCATTTTGAGATTTTCTTATATTGCTTTTAAATAAGCATTATTACAGTTGGAGAGTCACACCTGCAGGATTAAAAATAATTTATCAAGAAACCCCCACAAATTTAATAATTCAGGAATATGATCAGATTATGTATTCCATTCTGAGCAAAATCAAGGTGGTTTGTTTATTGCTGCTACTGTTCTTTTACCACCTAATTTGATTGCTGTATTTAAAATGGCTCTTCATCTTCTATCTGTAGGTATGTGTAAGTCAGAAAAGATGGTGTTAATTCCGGTGTTTTGTTGCCTGCGTTTTGAGGGCTTGTTTCGTGGCTTGAAAGTAGACAGAAATGGATCACGGCAACTGAAGTGCCTCCAGGAAAGAGTCTTGCTTTTTCAAGTAAAATTCCTTTCCTCACACTGTCCTGGAAGCGTGGCGGCCGCACTGGGCTGGCTGTCGGTTCTGACCGCTCTGGCGGAGCTCGGGCCGGGGGAGCAGAGCCCTTCTCCGGCTGCCTGAGGGCGGCGGCGGGCCCAGGAGGAGACGGAGCAGAGCCCTTTGCTCCGCCTTCTCGCTGGCGGTTCGGAAGCTTCGTCTCCGGGCCGAGCGGACACGGCGGGTTCGGCCGATGGCGGCGGCTGCTGCTGCCTCCGCCCGCCTCCGGCCTTCCCCAGCCCGCCAGGCAGGGCGGGAGGCGGGCCGGAGAGCCTCGCTGACGAGAGAAGCGCCAGGCCGGAGGACCGGATACCTGCGGCGGTGAGGTAAGGCACGGGAGAGCGCGGGAGAGATTTCCGCCCAAGAGGCGTAGGGGGCGGGGGAAATTAAAAAAAAAAAAAAACAAGAAAAAGAGAAGACACGACTCCGCCGGGACTCGAACCCGGAACCTTTGAATCCCTTCAACCCTCTAGAAGTCCAATGCGCTATCCATTGCGCCACGGAGCCACCTGTTGGAGTCGTCGCACACCGCCTATAGAGCCTGCGCGCGCCGTCACGCGTTAGTCCCGAACGCTCCGGCTTTTTTCTTATCTTTTTCCGATTCTGTTTTTTCTTAAGCGATATCAATTGGCTTATTCGGACACGCTGCTGCCCAAACGAGTCTCGCGGCAGCCCCTGCGTGCTGCCAGAGCGTTGCCCACGGCCCGGGTGGGGCCCACGGCTTCCTGTGCAGTGCTCGCCACAGGGCTGCGTCCTCATTTCTTAGGGAAGACCGACTTCATCAGTGATCAGTATGAAATATTTGTTGTCATCCCACTTTGGCGTTTTCATTATTGATCCTTATGCTTGAGGGAACATAATTATAATCCACAGTTGCCTTGTATTGAGGAATTCTTCCTCCAAATGTCTGTAAATTCTCAGTAGCGCCACCCTTCCCCGTGGTTATTAAGAGAAGATTTTTCCATAGAAGCTGTAATTGCAGTCTGGAACAAGTCCGCGACGCTATTTTTTTAATCCTGAGTAGGCATATTAGAAACCCCAAGAACCAAGAATATGAGGTTATTCTTTCTGTAACCTTCCCACCGGTATATCGCAAGCGGAGCCTGTGGCCGCCTCGGCGAGGGGCCGCGGGGCTGCCGGCACCGGCTCCCAGGAGGGTCCGGGCAGTGAGGCCTGTGCAGTAAAACTTGGGTGAGAATCTCGTGTTGCACTTTATCATAATTTAAAAGTGCAGGTATCTGTAAGAGTGGAGAAATGCATGTAAATAAGCACACCCTAAAATCTGAGGAAGCAGGAAGCGAATCATACCGATGTAAAATAAACTGACTCGGATACACAATCCCCGAGGCATTGCATGCAGGGCTGAGATATCGAGTGTAATGAATAACCGAGGTGACTCAGGCACTCCGGCAGTGTGTCCTGTGATTCCCGGGAAGCCAGCTGCTGTGCCTGTGGCCAGCAGTAAGCCAGAGCTCTTGAGCTGGCTTAGGACTGAATAGCTCCTGCACTGCTGCCCAGAAAAGGAGGTTGCTGAAGGGTTCAGTAGTTACAGCGAGTACCAAAGTGGAGGTACATCCCCCACACTAATAGCTGTAAACAAACCAAGAATCACTAAGCTACACTAAGGACAAGGTTCAGTGCAGGTCTGCTCGAGTTTGCAAGCTCTAGGTCCTTCCACAGTTGTTCTGTTAGGGACAGAATTCTACATAGTGCTCCGGGTAAAGGAATGCAAAGTATGGGAAGTTTGACTAGTTTCTTTTATACAGTACTATATTGTACTGCATAAAAGAAACAGAAATCTTGTTTTTAAGAACTGAGTTGATCGTCAGAATAATAAGCTTAAATTTTTGTTTTGTTAAATTTTGTGCAGTTCAAATAAACCGCTGCTAAGTAACCAAGAATCACTGTAAGCATCTTGATACCTGGGCACATTTATTGTGTTGGTGCGATCTAGTATTGTGGCACCCTTGGACAGCACGGCACTAAGTGGCTGCAGATGGTGAAGAACCAAAGAATGATTTTTTTTTTGTCACAAGACTGGTTCTGAGACTGTAAGAGTGAAGAATTGTGGCACTTGTATGATCGTTACTTCCTCTCACGTTTTCATTTTGGTTAGCTGATTTACAAAGGTAGATGAGCCATCTATTGGTTCCATTCATGCAGGAGGACTGACTGGGGAAACGTTTGGAATTTTTCCAGAAATGTTTCAAAATATTCAAGTGACTTTGCTTTTTTGCTCTGTAAATGTAGTCCCGGAGCAAAGTCCACCTTTGCGTTTGGACAGCAGATGGAGCTACTGCATGAGAAACAGAGCAGCTCACGCGTTGTGAACTTGAAAAATGTGGTCACAGGCAAAAAGGACGGATTGATTAACCTTTACTGGCGCCTGGACCAGGATCAGTCCTTTGGACTTTCCCTCTTCTGGGACTGTCTGAAGTCCACTTCTGTTGCAAGCTGGCTTTCATTTTAGTTCCTCTTCAACTTTGTGTTCTTTTTCAAGGAGCAGAAGTTACTTGGAATAGAGTTGTGCTGATTTTAGTTACTGTCACTCAGAGAAATTTTGCTGAGCTCAACGAGGTGCATTTTGGTAATTTTTAACAGGAGGAGAAACTGAGGTAGGAATACTTTGATACAAGACAGGAGATGCACCAAAAGTAGGCCAAAAATATAATCATTATATAGAAGTCTTCTATTGATTAAAAAAAAAAAATCTTTATGAAATTGAAGTAATATTTGAGAGACTTTTTGCAACATGGGTTTCAATATTAACTTCTGTTAATGTACTGTAATGCTATGTACTATGTATCAAATTACTTTTGGTAAGATATGGGCTTAAAAATGTATTAGAATGGCAATTTCCAAATTTGCAGGGCTACCACAGATGTTTGTTGGGAGCACCATCACCTTTCTCTAAGAACAAGTGTAATTAATACACACATTGAAAGCAAGAGGACAAAGAAAGCTGTCATGCATAGATTACCTAAATAGGACCGTTACAAAATCTGTACATTTCAGGGGGTATTATTACAACCCTGTTGCTCTAATGATTCACCTGTGTAGTGCAGCAAGAGAAAGCATTCTTCAAACTGTCAGGAAAAAGTGCTGGGATGCACAAGATCTGAGGATACTAGAAAGAACTCTTTCAGAGAGGGTTTCTTCTGGTAATTTGCAATTTGATTAATTTTTTTTCATTTATTTGTTAACATGAAGATAAATGCTTCACATGGTAGATGCTTCTGCATCTCTGCCTTTTCCTCAGTGAAGGCTGTAATTGCTACGTGACTATCAGAGTATTGGAGAATTTGTTTGTCAGGCTGCCAGCAAGAAGCTGTTAAGAACCTCTTCCAGTTCTCTTATTTATGGCTGTTGTTGGACTAATGCATGTTCTGTCCTCTCACGTTTGTTTGGGAAGACAGGAGAAATTCCCAAGGGCAGTACCTTTGAGGAGCTGAGACATGATCACTTATGCCAAATCATCTTTACAGGGGATTGTGATGTTAATTCTGTGTAGTTCTATTAACAGATCAGGTGCTACAAAGCCATTTACTTTAAGAGTGCCAAACCTAAGCAGGCATGTGGCATCTCTCAGAGCACTGCAATAGGGCATTTGGAGAAGTCCCAGCTAGTGCATCCTGCCAAAAGTGGAGTACATCCAGCTTACAGAGAGATGGGAGTCTGTTGCAAGACAATTTCAATGTTTTCTGTTGTTAATTTGATCTGTTGTTTGGGGTTTTTTTTCAGAAATGCAAAAGATTTGTGTCAAACACCCTTCAAAAATATCCAAAGTGATGCCTTTCAATATATTCTAAAATTCTATTCTTAAAAAGCCCCCTCTTTTGTTTTTCTTAAAAATAATGGTTTTAAAATAATATTTTCAAAATTTTATGCTTTTTTCTCACTGTGACTTTGCTTAGCAGAGTTATTTCTGCTTCCTTGGTGGGCCCTCTCTGCTTGGAAATTTATTCATGTTCTATAGCTTAACATAATGAGAGTTAACTAGGAACATCTTTTCAGTGGTGCATTAAAGTTCTGCATTTCCCTCATTTTTTATGCCTCTGTATTTCAGAAGCATAATTTTTGTGCATTTCTGCTGCCAAAGGAGAGCCTGTCTCTATTGTATGTCTTCTGAAAATCTGTTCCTAGGCTTCTTATTAACATTTCAGGTTTGGTAATAAGCTCAAGTTTCTCATTTCTCAAACAGTTTCTTACGCAGCTGTTTTCAGTGTCCTTTTGCCTACTTTCCTCAAGTTGTATTCTCTGCTAAGTATTCCTCTGTAATGCATTTTGAATTCATTTTATTAACTACACCTACTCTTGATCTTTGACTTCCTTGTGTTAGGATTTCTGTTTATGCTGCAGTTCTCCATTTCCATTTTGCGTGGTTTCACTCTTTTTTTTTTCTTCTTTCTCTTTTTTTTTTTTTGTTTCCTTTTTTTTAAAAAATTCCTACACACATTTTCATTCACCTTATTTTACTAGGAGCATTTTTTTTAATTCATGTAAGGGTATTTGTAAAAAAAAGTCTCTCTGGTATTATGAAATTTTATCTAGTCTCTTTTTATGTTATGGAGAATACACCTCAGTTTACCCTAAGTGCCAAAGCAGTCTTAAAGACACATCCTTGAGTTAATAATTATCAAAGACAAAGTTGACAGTGCAAAATTTTGCTCTTGTCTTACATACTTACTGGGGCTTTCATTTTTTTTGATTAACACTAGGCCACTGAATATTTACAGTTGAGTTATTCCTTTGCAGCTTTGCAGGTGACACTGTAAGTCAGCTCCTCTTGTGAAGTTCAAAAGAAGAAGAGTATCTGTGGCCTAGTAATTTAATCCTGAACATCTGGATTTTTATTCCAGCTGTGAAACTACCGTGCTGGCTGACTGTGAGCAGTCTGATGCTTTTTTCTTTCTGTAAAATACGGACAGCAGTTGTGTTCTTATTCCATGTGGTGTTATGCAAGCCAGTCACCTGCTACGGAACTTAAAAAATTTGAGATTAAACTTCTTCTGAAAACTCCTTATTATTATCTATTTTGCTTGTCACTTCACATTTCTCAAAAGTGAATGGCAAAAGGTAATAGAACCTACATAGATGACTCAGCTCCTTTTCACCAAATTCCCTTCTCCTGTGAAGAGGGTCACTAAATGCTCCTGGGTGACAGAGTTCCCCTGTTCCCTGCTTACTCAGTTGCTTCCTCAGCTCTGTTACCATGTTCTTCATTTTGTGACAATGAAGCAGTTGTATTGTCCAAGTTATTTTGAGACACTGATTTGTGCTGCCTCTGCAGCATAGCAGGTTTTACATTAGAAACCCAACAGCAAGTATACAGATTTGGGCTCAGGACTTCCAAAATGATTGAGAGGAGTAGGAATGTTTCTCTAGCATGCATACTAAGGTACAGTACTTTGAGATTATTCATATATATGAATATAATTTTGCTTATCATCAAGTATGCAGGTTAAAAAAACAGAATTTGAATGGACAATTAAAAGGCAATGAACTTGAAACAATTAAAACCCCCTTATCTTCTCCTGCACTGTTTGCATTTCTGTCCTCATCCATGTGCTCTGGGAACGATGTGTAGTGTGTAAGTAGTGGTGCAGTGCAGGAATGTTTTGTATGTAAAAACACTGGGTTAACTTCTGCTTTCATTTGAGTCATTCTGAATCTGAACTTGCAAAACCAAGCAGGGGAGTTTTTTCAAGGCTATATCAATGTTAGTAAGAACAGAATTTGGCCTGGAATGCTTCGCTTTCTGCAATGGACAGAGTTGGCATGATGCTCATGTTAACAGAGAAAACTGGTAATTTTTGCCAGCCTTTCTTTTGAAGATTCCTCTCATTAATAAATCCAGGCCTTAAGTGTTGTCATTACCTTTCTTTCAGAGGAAAAAAAGCCTTTACTCTGTACTGAATGATACCTTTTCTGATTGAGATAGAAAGAGAAATGGCTACAGACTCTTGTCTCTTTGATAAGGGATGTTAGTATCATGGGGTTCACTGCTCTTTTTAAATTTCCCACAGTCTGGCATTAGTACTGTCTGGACTGTTTTTCCTGGCAGCTGAAAGTTATTGTGTGGGGGTCACAGTGTCCTATCACTGCCTGGATCATCACTGGGTACCAGATGTGTCCCTAAGGTTGGATGTGTGTAGTTAGTGCCATTTCTGGAAGGATCTTGCCAGGCATGTTCTAAAGGGATGAAAAGCTTTCATTCTTGATTAAATATTTCTTTACACTCAGTTATGAATACATGTGACTGACTCAGTATTCCATCTAATACTGACTGATGTAATCATGGAAGCAATTCTATTTTAAAATAGTGTCCTTTTGTCCCTCTTGTAATTAATAATATTGCACAGGCTGAGAATCTACACCTGAATTACAAATACACTCTTCTCCTTCCCCCAACAAGTTTTTACCAAATCTGTTTCAAATGTATGTTGATTTTACTGTACTGGAAATTTTCAGCAGAATTATCCTTCTGTGGACTTTCAAACCAGTAAATGTGAATTGTATTTTAAAGATTTAATTGTAAATTTGCTTTATCTACTTGGATATTCACTTAATGGAACTGGATCAGAATTTATTGATTTTTGTAGCTAAGCTCATTGTGCAATAGAAGGTTGTGGACCGGATGGCAGACTTCACAAACTCTAACCCTGGATTTGTGTTGGCCCTGCAGCATGGCAAGGCAAGCCATTCACATTCTCTTGTAGGTAAAGTGAAGGTGATATCCAGCTCAGTGTTCTGGGGGATTTTACCTCCATAATATTTCTATGGAATTGACAGTTCTTTGATCAGTCTCCGTAGCCTTTTAATTGTTTGAGCACATTTTTCACTTTTCTCACTCTTTTACTCCTATTCTTTTACTCCAGGTGTGAAGATGGTGTGACTGAGCACCAGACCCTGCACAGGCCCAGTTGTGCAGAGAAGCTGCTCAGCAGCCCTTGGTTCATACACACAGTGGACAGGGAAGGTCAGCAGGCACCTGTACTACAGAGCAGTTACCTGTGGGTTCTCGGTCTCCTTTGAACAAAAAGATGTCACTAACAGGACATCACTGCTGTCTTAGGCCTCTTGTATCCCTGCATGCAATCTGCCAAAAGGGAAGCAAATCTCTTCCAATTTCACAAGTTAGAGAAACATCAGAGTTACTTCTTTTGAAAATAAGCATTCTCTTATACACAGGTAGGAATCTGAAATTATAGTAAGAGAAGACCTCAGGGCTTTTTTCTGATATAATTGCTACCAGCAGGTAGATCAGAGATGCACAGGAGCTAAGGAGCTAACTGAGGGGAAAGAGCTGTGGCAGGAGGTCAGCAGGCTTTGTACTATCGGGAAAAAATAAGAGATCAACAGAAATCAGATGGAGAGCATTGTTACTTTTGGCAAAAGAAGAGAAGGCTCCTTCTCTGCCTGCAGAAGTGCAATCACAGAACAAATGTGGTGCCCTGGGAGAAGATGAGGATGAACAAGGATCACTGGGGGAGGCAGCAGAGCCAGCTGAACCTCAGCCAAACTTCAACAAGAAGAGTGAAAGACAGCTGATAGGTATTGGAGATTCCCATCTGTCGGGAATGGAAACATTTATCTGCTACCGTGGTGGGATGTTTTGGGATGTTTTCTGAGTGCCAGGATCCAGGATACTGCAGGGAGACTGTCAAGGCTTGTCTGGTCCTTAGACTTCTGCTCCTTGCTGAGCGAATGCCTGGGCACCAAGGACGAATCAGGAGGGACGGTGAAGCTGTGGGGCTGAAGGTTGAAGGTTACAAGGGCCCAGGTCCTTTCAGTCAGCAGAAGAGGTTTGGATAGGAAAGAAGACATCCTGAGGAAGGGTTATTGTAATCTAAAGAGAAGTGATGATGCAGGGTCAGTGAAGAGGTGTCCTTAAGACAGGAGAGGATCTCACTCTTTCTCTATGAAAGCAGCGGAGCTGGGGCCCTGTCCTAAATGCCAGCACACAAATGCTTGCAGCATGGAAAAAAACAGAAGGAATTTGATGTTTGTGCACAGTGGGAAAACTAAGCTGTCATTAGAAAAAGCATAACAATTACCTGAAATGTATACTTTAGTTATTAATTTCTTAGTAATTTCTAACCTTTTAAAATTCAATTTGATAATATCAACTGGTTTTATAAAACAAGATATATTGCAGAATTCCAGTTGTAGGTAGGCTGACTCATGGTTAAGTGACTTGGTTAAATATGTCACTCAGTCTCTAGCAGAGCCAGGTCAGTTCTGACTTCACTACCTGGAGTTCTACTCCAATCTTCTTTTTCTTATTTTCCATCCATAAAATTGTATAATTAATGTGATTATATAGTGCGGTTAGATTACTATTTTCAGAACTGTAGATCTGCCAAATTTATTGTTATTTGCAATAGATTATGCTCATTATTTGACCCAGGTTTACTATCTTGTACTTGCCAAGTTAAAATCTGGTTAATTTGTATTATAGCTGGAAGACTTAATTTACCATGTGGTGAAGATAATAGATGTATGTAAGGAAAGTGAAAACAGCAAAGTTTATACACCAAGTACACTAAAATTTACTCTTGAGAATCTTTATTGAAATGACTATGTAAAAAGGCAGCTGCCTCTTACACTGGTATACTCTAATGTAGAACATTAGTTTGATCAGTGCTTCAAGACTGACAAATGTAGAAAAATATATGCTTTGTATCTGTAAACACAGTAAATTTGTTTGGGAAGCAATTCAGATATTGTGTAAGTGAACACCATGTTGCAATCTTGCACTTAGTTCAAAAGCAGAACACCAAACTCAGATTCTGCACTTTTGTAATCTATCAGTACAACTTTTTCATTTTTTAACAGCCATAGTGGAAGCACATTGAACTATGAAGGGATTTTTATAGCTAATCCTTGCATAGTCTTTGCTCCATATTCTTCCTTCCAATTTTTGTCTCATAAAACCAGTCATTGAAGTTAATGAAACTTATCACCCAGCAGAAGTTACAGTATGAAGAAACAAAAAACTGCACATCAAAGGGTCTTCTGTGCAGACAGAGCAGACACAAAGGCTTCTTTGTGATGAATGTGCAGTGTTAGCTCTGCCACTCTAAATCAGCAGTGAATTTTTTTCAATTCTAGCATTGAGGTAAAAGAATGTCCTTTGTTCTTATAGGGCGTTTACTTTTATTTCCAAACTGCTGGCAGGCAGTAAGCATTGACTTAACAACACAAAAAATTAATTTCCTGTGTTCAGAATTGTGATATACATTTATAGAGGTGTATCTTGGTTTATTCAAATTAGTAATAAGTACCAGTCATTTCTGCAGAGAAGTGAAACAAGCAGCTTGACAGTGATATCTGGAAATCATAGGAATCACTGGTAACAAGACTCCTTATTTTTTGTCACACCCACCATGGAGATAATTTTGATGTTGTTGTTGTTACTGCCATATATGACTGGAGTTAATTTTGTAAAGATCTGAGTTTGAAATCACTTAGGTTTGGAATCTAAGAAAATAGTATGAGAGAGCCAAAAGAAAATGCCACCACAGCTCCCACCCAAAATTACAGAGATTAGGGTAGGTGTTTACACCCAGACAGAGGGTCAGGGACATTTCAATCAGGTTTCAATACAAGTGGCCTTTATTCCACAAACGCACTGCAAAATTATCACTTGCTTTTGTTAGTGCTGTGATGACAAGATATTTCTTTGTGTGTCTAAAAAGGGGAATATGGCTTTTAAATTTACCTCCAAGGACTAGTCCTATTCACAGGTAGATTGGAAGGGAGCCCTTTTTGTGTTTGATATTAATTGCTATGTAATTGGTATTAGTTACGTAGAGGCCTTGTGCTTTTTTGACTGAAAAATTTGCATCTTCTTTGACAGCAAAGCAAGTATCTACTGTGTTTTATGTTACTTATAAGGATGAGAAAGATGAAATAGCATTTGGTGAAAATGTGAGAAATTGTGTCTCTAGGAAGGCTGGACAAGTAACTTTCACACTGAGTTAAAGTGGAATAACAGAATCTGGTAGAGAAATTACTTTAGAATCCTTAGAAAATCTGAAAGTGTAAGTGGAAAAAAGAAGGGGCAAAGGGGAGACATACAGACCTGGACTATGGAGAATGAGAGTAATGTTGATGGTGCTAATAAAACTTTGGTAAGGGGTTGGCTTTGGATAGAGGTTGTGTTTTCAGGGTCTTCACTCCTGCAGAGCAGAATGGATTTAGAGTAAGTGTGCAGCTAATGCATGGTAGAATATAATTAAATCAGTCCCCAAGCTGTATTAGTTTCCTTCTTAATAAAATGAGAAATTCAGATTGTTTTGCTATCTCTGTGCTGGCAAAACTTGTGTGACACACATCCTATGTGGGAATTTACACATGCAAGCCATATATAGTTTAACTTTAATATACTTACATAAATGTCAGAATTCCTTTTCAGCTCATGGATTTTAACACTCCTAGTGTGATACCTCTTTTCCTTTAGGTTATATCTAAAAGCAATTTAGTGACCTGTTGATTTGCATCAGGAGATACTGGTTTGTTATGGTCCCAGTAAGGAAGACAGACTATAAAGTATTGCTTAAAATACCATTTGTTGTGGCTAACACTGTAAAAGGAAAAGGGTGGTGTAGGTTGTTTTATTTACTTCCAGATGCTGAGTTGTGTAGTATTGAACAGGCTCCAAATTAGAGCTCAGCACATTGAGCAGATCCTGTCCAGGGAAAGGGCACCTGAGATTTTGGTCTTCTGAGCTCTTACAGGATTTTCTTAAAACAATTCTATTTCTCATGTCTACTGTCAAACAGAAAGCCAGTTTACTTAAGACCTGTTTGTTGCACTTTTAGATAAAGACAAGGACACACAGTCAATGTAATGAGTGATGTGGAGTGAGAGCTACCTGGGGACTCCTCCAGCTGGCTGTGTCCTGCAGCCATGGGAAACGGGCCTGACTGCCACACTCTGCATCAGCACAGCACTGGCCTGGGCCTCTTAGGGCCATCACTGGTTCCTCAGTGGGATAAAGGGATCTTCTGCCCTGCGTCAGGACACCTGTGAGGAAAAACCCCTTGGATAAAGTGCAGCAGAGCGATGCGGTTATACAGCCAGGCTTTGAGAGCATCAGTGTTTTAAGGGGAGATGTACAGCCTGCCTGAGTGGGGAGTGGTCCTGACTGGAACTTTTTAAGTAACTTCCATAACAATATCATCATCATCATCATCATCATCATCATCATCACCAGAAAAAAAAAATAGTAAATGTGATGCCTGGAATTGATAAGTTTACCTCTCCCTGTTAGTCTGTTGAACTCTGGACTGGTGGAGGGTGTTTTGAGCTTGTGCATAGTTTTACACTGACATAAATGAGTTAACTGGGGGGTGGATTTTCTTCTTTTTTTCCAGTTTATATGTTAACTTTTGAAAATATTTTTTTTAGTAAGAAATATTTTTAAGAAGTAGCCTGCAAAACTGTCAGCTGAAAGTAGGAACCTCTGTATTTACTAATGGCTCATTAGGAAATAAATGGCACATTTTTCACCTAGCAGAAAAGTAAAAATAATCATTAAAATTAAAGTGTGAAAAGGTTTACTCAACACAGCATTCAACTTCTTGATTTAGGGGGAAAAATATCCAACCTCACTGCTCAGCTGTCGTCACTGTGATTCATCAGCTGCTGTCTCCTGGGCAGGTCTGACTGCTGATTGGGCACGGGACTTCTCAAGGTGTGTCTTTTGTCAAGAAGGTTTTGCACTTTGAAAGCACACAGTAGACCATGACAGCCTCCTGCTATGGTAAGAACTGTTGAATGTCTACTTATTAATCTGTACAGTCTTACTGTTAGAAACAGGGCTTGGTGGTTAGTAACAAATAATTACGTGTGTTAGCAGATGTTTCCAAACCAACTTTTTGTGGGTTTAAAATCTGTAAATATTTTACTCTTGGATCTTAATTGTGGCAGCTATTCCTCAGTATGCTAGTAGTGTTTTTTAAAATTCTGAATTAAAATTAATATATAATAGTGAGGGATATTGTCAAATCCAAAGAGAATTAGATTAAAATATTTTTTGTAATATTGTAATACTTTGAGAGAGAAGTGTTTATAAGATTTTACATGGTCTATGTTTTTGATAAAAAATGTATGTGTCAACTATTTGCAAGTTAAGTTCCTTAAGAAAGGAAACTTCCTTCTCATGTTGCATTATGTTCAAGGCAATTTTATTTTTTCAGAGATATGAATTTATCAATCTAAATTATTTGGAAGATAAAATTAATCTGATTTTAACATATCTTTTCAGTTGAAATTTGAAAAAATAAGGGAGAATCCTGTGGAAAAATACAAGGATATGTTAGATACATTTTTGTTTTTTAATTGAGGGTTTATGTCAGCTTTACTATCAAATAAAAAATGGAATCATTGCTGAGAGAGAGAGAAATAGGGATTGAAAAGGTTTGAAACGTGCTACATAGACAAGTTTGCATGTAAATGTCTGATCTAGTACTGCTGGAGGATGGCAGAAAAGGCTGAGGAAAACAGCAGCTGTAACTCCCAGTGGGTGTCATGTCTGCTTTCCTCCTTTACAGCAGCGCTGCTCAGAGCTCGTTTCACATGACTATACTTGTTTTGGCTCCTGGAAAAATGTTGCAGTCATGGCACAAGCACCAACTTCTTTGTGAGGGATGATACAGTGAGCTACAGTAAAGGGAGGTTTTCACTTTAATATTACAGTAGTAAAACTTAATTTTAGGATGATACATAACAGAAGACAAAGACCCTTTTGAGGATAAATGGTTTAAAGAGATATTTAAGAAGTAACTCTTTCTCCAAATTATCAAAACCAGAAGAGTTTTCTAGACATTCAGACAGAAATTTCTTTCTGTTGAATTACATGGATTGGGTTCTTGTGCTTCTGCATATTTCTTGGTTTTAAAAGACCAATTTTGTGCTTTAGAATAGTAAGATTCTTTGTTTATGTACATCAGGATTGTCTTCACAGTAATGTTACTAATGTCAGAGTGGATTTTTTCTCAGAATTTTAACTCTGAGCACCAGTCAACACAAGAGGGTGCCGAAATGCTAGGGAAATAGTGTTATATGCAAAATATACTTTATCTAAACATGGTTCTTTTGATCTCTCCCAGCCTTTTCTTGTTTGCATATTCACCTCTGTGATACTGTAATATCAGAATAACCTTCTTTCTAGGTGTTCTTATAGTAACACCAACGCATTTTTCTCACCAGCAGCTGGCACCATCAAAGAAAGATTTTCCAGTATGCAAATAAACTTACAACAGCAATTTGTATAATCTATATCATGTCCTTGCATTGCTTGTGCTGGCTTTAGTTCTATGTGCAGGGGTCAGAGACTAGTTTCTATTTCTAGGTGCCACGCTATCAGCAAAGGAAGAAGATAGTAAGAACTTTGAAATGCATTAATCATGAGGGCAAGACCCTCATGGTGCAATTGATTTAACCATTCCCTTAGTTATGTAATGTTTTTGTCTGGGCTGAAGCTTTTAGGATCCATGTGTGTGTCTTGCTCTTCAAGCTCATTTCCTCAAAGCTTGCAGCCAGTGTGCTGCAACACAAGAGAAACCAAAGAGCAAGTACTGTTGAGAGAGGCAGTTGCACTTTATGAGTGTAGAGATCTGATTTCAAGAAATAAGATGTTGTGCCTTTGTTGTTTGGATAACAAAATTATAAGATACTCTTAATTACATAATTTTACATGGCTTTTGCTTTCAAAACATAAAGCATGCCGTACCTTACAGTCCCTACTGCTGAATCACCCCACTGTATTTCTAGAATTAGTTCATCAACCAGCTAAAGAAAGATACAAGTATTTGGCTAAAGAATACTCTCAGACAGTATTTGTCAGATTGGAGTCCAGGAAAATCATTCAGCAGTTTACAATCGTCATGGTGGACCAGATTAGTGAATGTCTGCTGTGTACATTCAGTCAAGGGTTCATAAAAGAGCAAATGCTTCTTTGTGTCTTCCTCTTTGGTCATACGCAGTAATAACCTGAGTTCCAAAAGTTTAGACTGCTAAGTCTAAGCTGCTTGAAAACAACCATTAATTTCATGTCCATAACTTTTTTTCTGTGTCCCAGCAGCTGATCAGTCACCAGTGGCAGTGTTTGAACACTCACATATCTGATTTGTTGCATTGAAGTTACACATCTCAGTGCATTATTGGTTCCTGCAGTAAAGGGCACTTCCAAATTGTGCAAGGAGTGTGTAATCCTTTGCGGTGGATTATATTATTTGAATTATAATTAGATGCCAGGCTAAGTACCTTTTTTGTCATATAAAAAGGTTTCGGAAAAAAAAGGAAAAATAATCTAGTCATTGTTGGAGTCTTTTCTGTATATTCTTAATGAAAGGCCTGTCACTTTATTTGATGGAGTAGTGTCTTCAGATTAGTGCTGCTTTCTTAACTGTCTAATCTCATTTGATTCAAGCATCATGGAATAATAAAAAAATCAATGTAGCATAGGTTTATTTTGAAGTCAAGGAGGGGGTTAGCGAATCAGTAAACATCAGTTCATCATGTTTAATTAGCTAACAGGAATTTTCTGAAACCATTAAACAGGTTCTTAACAAGCAAAATGGATCTAGGCTTATTAATTTATAGTGAAGTTCTGGTGTAAAACCTGAAAACTCTAAATCTGACTCTGTTTTCCTTTATACAGAAATTCCAAAATAATTTGTCTATATAGTTTATGTAGCTCCTTCAATAATGTGAAGCATTTCTTTTAGCCCCCTTCCACCAGTTTATGAAGTTGAAAAGATTAATACTTGTCTCCATCTTTGGATCATTTGCAAGAGCATAAACAACTCAGAAATTCCTTTACATATCAATATATCAAATACCAACACATGAAATGTGCAGTGTTAGAGCAGTGACCTTCAACCAAACTCTTAAGTGAAGAATTTCTGTTTCCAAGGCTTCTCATTCTTGCTGATTATTTTCCCGGCACAATGTATGGATCTTTTGTGGTGTGTTGTTTGCTGGAGAATGAATGGAGGCCCTCTGGCTCATTTATCCTACTGTCTCACTTGGGATTTGACCTATGTTGCTGGAAAAGAATGTCTAGTGCTCTCACTTTCAACTCTAATCCCCCCATCATTAAGCTTGCTATAGCAGTTCCCTGTTGCATAACTATTTTCTCAGCTATAGAGCCGAGTGATGGTTTTGAAGAGTAGCTAAGATTTACAGGATATCATATGCTTGTGTTTTTGAAGCTCTCCATCTTAAACATTTTATATCTTAGAATGAGAAAAAATGCCTCTGTTTTGAGTAATTTTATCTCACTTTCTCCATACACTTTCTTTTTTCAGTTTGGTTTGTCTCTTTTTGTATTATCCTTGTCTCAAGTTGAAATTAGGTCTATCTGGTACCTTGTCATAACACTGACATAAAAGCTATAATAGACTGAAAAGCACTGTGGATTGTTTTGGTTGGGTTTATTGGGGGGGTGGGGTGTTTGTTTAGTTTTGTTTTTACAAAAAAAAAAAAGCTCACTTTGTATGCAGGCAGATACCATTTAAGAAGAAAAATACTATTATTGAATATGTCTGTCTTGATTTCCAAGTCAAGAAAATTATTAATTACTATAAGATAATTTGGGATTTTTTTCATTACAATTCCCTAATATTACTGGGTTTTTTCTTACCCTACATCACAACTACTCAGAATATGAACTTTTTTTTTTTTTTTAAATTGCATGCCTCTGCTGTTAACTTTCCCTTAAGACTTGCCAAAATAAAGCTATTCAAAAAAATGCCTTCAGGACAGCATCACTTTGCAGGAATTCAGTCAGAAGACAACATACCAACTGATGCAACTCAACTGTGGAATTTTTTTTTTATTAAGGGGGAGAAAAATTATGTATTTAAAAAATAGAAACCTATTATCTAGGCAAGTCTTGATCTACTTCTAGAGCTATTAACATGTTTACAGACTTCCACTAGTGAAACTGCATGATTGCTCATGTAACTGTAGGGAAAATAAAAACAAACAAGGAAAATTTTAGTCATTCCCACGTGTCAGCTTTTTCTCTAATCATGTTTTCAGTGATTTGTTTTGGTCTGGGCAACATTCCTGTTCTTTATTCCCTTTACTGTCTCTACTACAGCTTAAAATTTTCTTGATGTCTTTTCATCTGGCTGGTATTAGCTACTGCTTTTCTTCCTCTTTACTGCATCTCACATTTATCTGTCCGTGTCTTTCTCATTAATACTGAGTTTATTTCTTACTTTTTGAAAATACTATTAGAAGGATTCCCTAGAAGTGGAGTCCATGAAACTTTAAGAGGAAAAGTGAAAATTTAAAAGATGGGAGGAGGATAAAATAGTTGTTTAGTTATACCAAGAGAGAGAATGACTTCAAAAAAACTGAAATAAATTTTAAAATATCATAATTAGCAAAAATGGTCTAGGAAATTAATCATATTACTTTGCTCATGAAGTTTGGGGACAATCCATAAGTGTAGTGCTCTTGACAGGTGTTCCACTGTCTTTCCGTGTACAAGTTCTGTACACCCATTCCCAGCCATGTCATTAGAACTGAGAGCAGAAAATTTCCTTATAATGTTAAGTATCTTATGGAAATATTCTTTTATATTGTAGCTTGAAGTACTTGAGAGACTTTGATATAGTTCTCTCAACTATACACTTCAGTACAATGACTACTGTGTTACAGATTGGTGCACTTGTTTCATCAAATTTCTAGATTTATCAGTTAATGTTAGTGTGACTTTTAAAATTAACATGGGTACTTGTGCCAGAAAACTGCAGGTTTTACAGTGCAATGTTGTCAGTCTTGAAACTTGGTTACCCTCCTGTTCCAACAGAGCACAAACCCTCTTCCTGCAGCAAGCCTAATGCAGGCTTGCTTTGAAAGCCTTCTATTGAACAAGCCCTCCAGGACAGGAGATGAGCTGGGTTCTGGTTTAGTTCCATTTTGTGGACTACTACTGCTGATGTGCAAGTCTGTTATTTTTGCATGCAGATTCACTTTTGTATTGTAAACACTTTAAATGTCTTTGAAATAGGTGGATTATTAAATGGAGGGAAATACATCAAAGCAGACCTGCTGTTACCACTGCAGAGAGTTGATCTGTCTTTTGCTCTTCTAATGTGAATACATAAAGCTTCAAACAGATGTCAGAGGAAATGTTTAATAAGTTAAACTCCAGTGCTTGAAAGCACTGCAGCTCTCCTTTCAGGTTGTACGTGATACATACAATTAAATTTGTGATGAGTTGATCTGACAATTGCAAGATCACAGCCAACACAACCAAAGGCAAAGTAATACTACAGGTAGAAGCCCTGTGCTTCAGCTGCAATGCATTAGGATTTTAACCCAAACTAAGATACACTTGTGTCACTGAACAGGTGTTCAGATGCTGCTGCAAATTTAGGGCTTGGCTGAAGCAATCAGCTTTTCTCTGAATCTCAGCTGAGATCCTCTAGGTTACACTTGAGAAATTAAATTCTACTTGGAGGTGTCCTACCCTGCAGCAGCATGGATCATGCTGCCTCTGCACTCATGCTGTTCCTGGAGCAGACTGCTACAGAATATGGTGAGGTGAGGCTGGAGAAGTTCTGAGGACGAAGGTCAGTCAGTGCACAGAGCAGTGGCAATAGGAGCTTGTCATGGGGAATGCTGTGTGACAGAAGTCAGCAGGTAAGGAAAGCTCAGTGGGGATGCTGAGATAGCAACAGAATCCAGCCTCCATTTAAGGATAGTTCATGGCTTGAATGCAGTAACACTGCATTACAGAGCAGGAGGGAAACAGGAAGGGACTGGAAAGAAATCCTTTGGGCTATCAGCAGAAATACCAATAAAAAAGTATGTAGACAGACTTGGTAAGGAATTAAGCTTGCTACCACAAAATTAATCAAAAATACTCTGAACAAATTTGAATTGGCATTGCAAGTTTAGACTGGCTCAGCCTTTTGTGTTATCTGCATGTGGTGCTTTTTATCTGTCTCTGGTACTCCTGGCACTGTCTATACCATATCTTCAAAGGAAAAGGAAATAGTTCTTTGTTTATCAGACTTGCCCTGCATTTACAAAAATATGACTGGTAGCATTTTTGCATATAAACTCAGTTGATTCAAAGAAATTTCTGACTTGCTGCTGGTGTTTTCTCCAGCTGGAACCCAAATATTTTAATGTTTCAGCTTGTTAGCTGTTTGGGTCCAAAGGTGTACTAAAAAACAGGTTACTGCTTTTTGCATATACAGTCAGATGTAAGCAAAGGATTGTCTGACTCATTTACAGACAGATTGACTTACTAGGCAAGTTATGAGGTTATGACCCATCTTGCCCTTTATGGCTGAGCTCTCCATAAAGCAGCTTCCGGTGTGTTACGTTTTTTAGTCCAACTTTTAGTAATAGTCAGACATTTTTTTATTGCTAGTTGTCTCAGTGCAAGTTACATAGTATTGTGAGTTCTAGCACTAACTTCAATGTATACAAGGACATTCAGCTCAGAAAACATCAATCTGGAATTAAAACAGAATTTATATTAAAACTGAATTTGTTTCAGCTTTGTGCCCAGTGCCTTATAGACTCATTCTTACTGAATACAATAGTTTATTTCAATAAACCTGTTTATTTAGTCTTGACTGCCTTAAAGGTCTTTTCCCACCAAACGACTCTATAATTATTGATCATGTTCAGGAAATGCACTATTTTTCTTTTCCTTTTTAATTATGAGTTGATTAAAAAGAAATAAATCAACAAGTGATTTTTCTTTCTGAGTGTGTTGAAGTTACAACTAAATTATTTTTAATTCCAGAGGGGTTTTTTTATTGCTTATTATGCAGCTTTTTGAATTACATCCACTGGCATGTTATGTTCTGCTCGCAACCCCTAAACAGTTATCACTTCATTGTAAAATAAAAGTCAACAAAAATGAATGCATGAACAGGTAGGAAAACGTACCAGACATGACTTTGTGGCTTGGAGTGCCAGATTAATGAGGAGGAGTGAGAGGCAAAGAGCAAGGAGAAGACAAATCCTGTTAACTACACACTTCAGAAGTTTAGAGCAGCCAAGCAGTAAGAATATGTGTACACAAGAGCAAAGGCTGTAGAGTAAAAAGGCTCAGGACTACTAAGCTCTTGCAGAAAAGCAGAAACCAAATTCAGACAAACTAAAACTTTTGTTTTAATCCATTTCAATGCAAAATCAGCTTGGTTTGCTTGAACCACTTTTTTATCAGTGTCTTAAGCTAAGTGAGCACTGGGATATGTGAGAAAAGCCACCATAGTCCTCCTTTTGTTACACTGCAAAACCTGCCATGAAGGTGCAGATTGGAGCACAACTCGAGAGCACATTTTTCTGTTGGTCCCTAATTTAGCAAACGCACCTGTGAAGTATTTTGTTGTTATTTCTGCTGCCAGTTTGATTCTTATCACAAGTCAATTTAAGTAGAGTAGATAGCACTCAAATTCTAGAGTTAATTAGTCATGTGAATATCTCAGCCTTTTTTAAAAAGCTGAGTTATTTGTAGAACACCTTGAAAGGAAGACCTCAGTTAACCATACGGGTTCAAACACCAGAAGGCAAATTAAAAGAATATTGGGGAAAAAAAAAAAAAGTGGAGCTTGGTTCCAGGAGCTCTGTGTCTCTGAGCGGCCTCATTAAAATATATGGCAGTCCTACTATTCCTTCCAATTCTGAAGGACAGAAGAGCTGAAAATGAATGTATTAAATGATAAAACATTTCAGAAACACATTGCAGTAACTAGTAGTTAAAGAACTTGAGACAGGCTGTGGTCCTGGATCTGCACATTTTTAAAAAATACACACTCCACAGGGCACAGGTTTGTGTTTTCAGTAAAATAGGACCATTTCATGTATCCAGTTTAGCATCTGACCACACAAATGGTAGACTTAGTGCAGTGGAGGTGAGGAACTTCTGGGTTGATATGGCTGAGGAATTGAAAGGAACAGGACTAGAAAGTTAAAGTTGGATCAGTCCACAGTAAAATTTTAGCATGGAATCACAGATGTAAACTCATTTTTTCTTGATCCCCTCTTCCCACAGAGACCTTAGCATGCTAGCTTTAATCAGATTTCTAATTATATGGCATATGTATTTACAGTCTGTTACTGCTGGGTGCATTACAGGCTCTGGCTGTTCAAGCTGAGAAGCAGCTGTGGAGTCTTTTCAACAGTGAATACTGGCTCAGTATCAGCACTGAGCTAACACACTGCTTGTGCAGGCAGGGTGAACCCCCATCTAGCTACAAAAGACCACATCGACATACAGAAAGAGGAAAGATTTACTTGACTGTATGATCAACACTTTCTTTTTAAGTGTTTGATGATCTTAGTTCTATTTATTTATTTGAGTCTGATCACATAAATATTGTTACAATTAGCTCTAGCCTTCAAAAGATCTGCTAAGTTGCTTGTACTGAATGTATCTGGAGATTTGTACTAGTCTTTTCTGGTGACATACTAGATTCATTAATACTTGATCACCTAATTGCTGTCATATCACCTGCATTCAGCACAAACAAAAATTTGCCATTTCTGGGAATCAAAAAACACACAGTACATTCTTTTTAACTTTAAACCAGTGGCAGGAGAATGTACAATAACTAATCTGGGCATAAAGAGAGAGTTAAGGAATTATCCATACACTGGGTCAAGTATTACTAAAATCTTCAAGAGCTAAGTGACACTTTCAAAATTCTTTGAACTAATTTGTGCTAGTGGAGCATCTTTGTGCCACCTCTGCATTCCCTGTGAAATGCAAGAACATTTGCATTAGTTGGACCAAAAGTCTCTTCCTAGGACAAACTTATGCTTTTACAAGTGTTGTAAGAACATAAGTGTACAGGGATATTTACTACCCCAGCGTGTCAGCAAAGCTGTTGGTAATTCATCCTGTAAATTTTTTCAGAAATTTTGGTTGTCTGTCTTTGTTTTAAATAGTTTGTTTTGTTTTGTTTTTTGTTTTGTTTTATCTGCATATACCATCTTTTAAACTCATTTATCTTTTTGCTACCCACAATATCAGTGATATTGTGTTCCCTATTGAATAAGATTGTATGAAAAATTGCTTCTGTTTTAGAACTACGGCTTAATAATTAAAAATATGTTGATCTTATTAAATGGATAAAGTTGCACTCCTGTATGTAAGGAAAATAAGGGTGGTTACTCTATGTCTTTCATAAGCAGTACATAAAGAATGATGAACCACTGTCTTGGTTGTTTCTTGTATGCTACTGGTGATAAGTATTGAAATCCACCAACTGAAAATAACTGATTTGAAGGCTGACATAAAGTACCTTGATGTCTGTGGGTTTTTTTGTGAGATGTCTGGCATAAAAATCTGCTGTGTAGTTGCTGAGTCAGTATGTATTTAACTCCTGAGTGGTACTTGTAGCCTATTTATCTTTACACAAACATTGGCCAGAACAGCTTATACAAGTTGAGTAATGTTTTGTATTTGTTCCTCTGTAGTCTGCAACAGATTTGCTAAATGTTGGATTGACATAAAAATCCATGTTAGAAGTATCCCTTCAGTGCCTTGACTGCCAACAATATTTATGCTAATAGTTTCTTTTCAAAGAATCCAGTATCCTTACATCCTTCACAACAATTTGTCAAAATTTCACCAAAAATATTTTGGACTTCAAATAATTTGAACAAGGAAACATGAAGCAAATCATGTTTCATCATAAAATAAATGGATTAGAGCATTGATAGCCTGTTCAGCATATTACATGATACTGCATATTCCTAATAGCTCTGCCTGCTCTGAGCTATTCTGGAAAAACCACTCCTCTAGGTTTGGGCTGAACAGCATGTGTAATGTCTGTGACAGTCTGAGCCTTGGAGATGGAATTGGTTGAACAGAGTAGTCTATTCAGATAAATGTAGGGGATCCATTCACATGGAAATCATTTCTGGCACAGTTGAAACAAAGTATGAGTGAAAGAGGAAACAAAAAGGAGCCCCGGCGAGCTGCACTCCCAGCACCAGTAAATCAGCAGAGCTTCATTGTTCATGATAAATGTAAGTTACTTTACATCACATCAGTCTCACCCGCTGTTTGAAGAGGTGGTGGTGACACATAGTCCTACAGTAAAAGATTGCTTTAGATTAATTTGAAACCTGCTTCTCAGTTATGTGTAGAACCCATGTTTTGCCAGTATAACAGCAAGCTTTAAAGTGAAATTATTTTCCCCTTCCTTAAAAGCCCATAGCTGTTCTTCTATAGTACTGAAAAGTTGGATGAATAGTTTAGATCACTAAGGGTAGAAAAAGTGCAGACCTAGCTAGTACCAGCAAAAACCTAGCATGATACATAGGAAATCTCTATTTTTCTGAATTTTGTTGTGTAAGATGTGCTTCCACTAGGAGGAGTTGTCATCATATCTTTACTCTATAAGATTCTCAGACTTGTGCTTTAATTTGGCTCATTTTATGAAAATGTGATGGTTCACAATGTAATTATAAACAATCTATAAAGTTCACCTGTGTATACCTAGCTTGTCCTACACAAACTGCTAATTGGTAGCAATATAAACATGAAAAGAAGCTTGCAGCTTATGGTATCCTGCAAGCAAACTTATGTTTGTCATTTGCATTATGGCAAAAATTAAATGCATTTCTTAGAGTTTACAATTAATTTTCAATTTCAAGTTTTCCATGCAGCTTTGAGAATTCCAGAGTTTTAAATTATTTTTTATTAGTCACAGTTAGGGGAAAAGCTTGAAATGAAATGCCTAGAAATTCCAAGAAAGAGGAAAGAAGAGTAAAAGTTAAATCTCATATGTACACAGTCTTAGGATTTTTTTTAAAATATCTTTTCTTGTTTAATACTTATGTTGCAAATACTGATTATGACTTTAGAATATGGTGGTTTAGAAGTTCCAGTGGAACATACTTTCATTTGTATTTTAAATTCAATGTAATAGAGTTACTGCTTGAATTTAAGTGCTCATTTTGATCTGTTTGCCAACGAAGTGTTGCAAGATAGTGGTGTATTTGGAGGTACACAGTTTTTGCCTTGTTTTTGCTACTATTTTCCTGTATTCATCTCTTTTCAACAAATCATGAAATATGATTCTAGTAAAATGTGTTTTGGTCACTTTTCAGCAATATAGCTTCTGCATACACTCCCATGGGATAAAGACATAGAGACCTTATTCAAGCCTGTCCTTTCATTAAGAGAAGAAGGGACTGTTTAAGAATACATCAATTTGGTATGCTTTCAAGACTTTCAGATTGTTCTAGAGCAAAAAATCCCAGGATTTAAACCTCTTGGGTATCACAAATCAGAACTGAAATTTTCCATGCAGCTTTATCATTTTCCTGTTCAAGGGCCTTGATTTTTGCTCTGAATCAAAAAGCTACAGTGACTTAGAGTGCTGCCACTCCCCAGAGGATTACCAGTCTCTTTACTGTAGTTGTTCCCAGAAGTAAGGAAGTCTGTGCCTCACTTGTTTTGTTTTGCAGTCCAGGATACATTACAGGGTATATGTTTACTTTTGTCTGGATGGCAGAGGAGTCCATAACCTGTAGCAGGATCTGACTGGACATTTAATGTCTCAAATTTTCACTTTTGCTGTTTAAGCACCTCCTTCTCATTGCTTGCTTTGTGGCAGCACAAGTTTTTTTGTGGATGTACAGTGAAGGAAAGAAGACACCTGAGCTGACTTGAAATAACAGCCTCTTCCTCTGGGTAGCTTTCTCTGCCAGATCAAGTCTCTCTCACATCTTTTTTTATTATTTTCTGTGTGTTTTCTACATCTTATAACAGGGATTTATCAGAGGTACTACTTTGATCACTTTTATTTCTTTGTTTCATTTTTTTAAACCATCATCATTGTAAGAACATAAGCCTTTTTTTACCTAATGTTCTTATGCTTTCTTTTTCCCTCTTCACCCTTGATGCCCTGTGCACAAGGTTTCTACATAGGTCACGTTCCCATCTATGAAATTTTCTTACTTAAGTAGTTCTTCCCTTGTAAGATGTTCTTTTCATGGAAGTCTAGAGTTGAAATCTGATTTTGCTAATTATTACACAATGAGTAATTATCACCTATCATTGCTTTTCATGGAAAGTTAACCAAAATGTCAAAGTTTTCCATATTGTTCCTATCTGAGAAAAAGAATGGTGATCATTCACTTGTGATGTCATTCAGTTTCCATGCAAGGTACCAAGCTCTGTTCCTGTGAATACAGAGAGGAAGGAATTTTTGGTTCTAGTTTCCAACTCCTTTTAGCCACAGTCCTTGGCCCAATAAGTGCTTTCTCTGGACTGACTAGTGCACAGTACCAGTATTTGTTTGATCAGTGTCTGACACTTTGGTTCTGCTGGTGGACTGCTTTTCACGTATTTCTGCTGCTTTCTATCTCTTGCCCTGTCTTGCAGGTGCCCTTCCCTTTTTGATAGCAGAAACGATGGACTTGGCTTCATCATAGACTTTAATAAGTGCACTGCCAGCCCACAGCTTCATTGGGTTAGGAGAACCTTGCCCAATTCTTAACAGGAAAATTTATTTAAGGCAGTAGGCTAGAACAAGTGTCATGAAAATTATGGCAAATTACCATTATTGTAGAAATAAATCTCAGAGAAGGTTACTTTTCTCACTAAAATGTTAACACTTCTGTGGGGATGAAGCAAGCTTTTGGGGTCACTGGCGGATACCTTCTGGCTTTCCCACTCTGCATTTTGTATTCCTTTTACAAAACAGTTATCTTTTGAGGTGTTCCCAAAATACACAGATTTACTGTCTTAAGATGTAAATCTGTGTATTTTGGAAAATTACCTGCACTTCCTACAACATATCTTACAATTGGCAAATTGTTTAAAGAAGAGAGAGGAGAAATAGAATTATAACCTGGGCTGCAAAAGAAGAAGTTCTTTTGTATTAAGACGATAAAATCTCTGAGAGGTAGCATCACAAACTCTCCACTTCCATTTTTTTTAGTTTTTCATTCTACAGCATTCATAAACTGGCACTCCAATGGCAGAAACTTTCTGCCATTTGAACATGCATTACAATACAAGAGTCCTGAATGAATTGCTTAGTTAAGCATAAATAGTTGTGATGAGCAAAGGGGACAGACCTTTGGTCAGTGTTATTACTCAGTGCCACAACACAGGACCTGAGGTGTACATGATGTTGCATGGGAAGGTCAGAGTCATTGAGGCTGTAATTTAGAGGGCTTGTTGATTTCACTAACGACAGAAAAAGATAAAGGTATATCTGAAATGGAAGTACATCAGAGTCTATCTGAAAACAAAACTGATGGGCCTTTCATTCAAGCTAGAAAATATGCCAAGTTCAAGTGATTAAAAGCCTTAAGAAAACTTACTTGGGCAGTTGTCCAATATATCATTTTATCCTAATAAATTACTTTGTCACAGCAGGAGGCTAGTTTTAATTTGGAAGTACAATCCAAGTCAATTTTGCTGAAATAGAAAAGGCACAATAAGGGAAATGACTTTCCAGATGAGATGAAATTGCTGGCTCTGCCGACTCACATGAGTAATTTTGCTGGGGACAGGACTACACTGTGATATGTGCCTTGATCCTTGTCACATTGCTGCCTGAATCCCAAAGGGAAACTGAAAAAGGAGCATGAATTACTGTGCCTGGAATCCTTACTGTAATCACACAGTGATTTGGAGTTACTCAATCTTGGTGCCCTTTGTCATACACACATACATGCTTTTAAAAAATTACAGTGATGAGAATTTGACAAAATCACAGCTGAAGTAAGAATCTTGTATTATGTATCACTTACCTTGTGTTTGGAGTATAGCAAGCCAACAGCAGCAGCAGCATCTTTTAATGGTTCTGGGACTCTGGGATAGAGGAATGAAGCAATGAATTATCAGTATAGTAAAGCACTGTAGTGTGAACAATTGCTTTTAAAAGCTACAAGGTGTACAACACCTTTCTCTGTGCATTTGCATCATGTGTGCCCCAGAATGCCTGACTGCAACTGTGAGAGAGAATGCAAGAAAGCACTCTGAAAGTAAAAGTTCAGCTCAGTAGATCAGAGAGCCACACTAGGAATCTCCCTTTATTACTAATTTCATAACTGTTTAGCAGTAACTTGATTTCATAAAAGCCTCTGAGGTGGTGCTCAGGAATAGAATGATACAAACCTAGGTTGGATTTAAATTGTTTATTTTTATGTGAAAACCCTTGAAATGGTATAAATTATGTGGATAATTCTGCAAGACTTTCCACGTAAGGAGTCCAGAATAACTTCACTCTTGAGCTTGTTAAGTAATAACAGAAGAAGTCTAACTGAATAAATAAAAGCATGTCATGGTGCCTTAATGGTTCTATCCCACAAAAATCTGGTGACTTGACTAAACCCATGATGATCTCTTTTTGCAAGTCCTCAGATGTACAGGAACTGACAGTGTTTGGAATAGATAAACAGAGACATGCTGTCATTTATATTTTTCTTCCCTTCCTTTCTCTGGAAAGGAAGGATATTCATTTCTTAGTAGGGAAAAAATATGTGCCCAAAATCTGCCACACGCTTTGCCAGTGTGTTCATAATCATATTTTGCATCCTAAAATATGCTGCTATTACCTACCTTAAGAAAAATTAATTCTGTTTGCAGAGATAAAATAAATGGTGTAAAAGTAGAAGAACAATAGGAAACTCCCTCTGCCTGCAACCACTTCTCATAATGTTATATTTAGTGGTTTTTACAGTTTATTTTGCAATTCCATTTTACTCTTAACCTTGATCTGGCTATGAATATATCTTGAGTCCTGACCACTAGGCTGTACCCTGAATCCAATGAACAGTGTAATTAATACTGGTTAAGTAAGAGTTGTTTGAGTTTATTTGCCAAGACTACCATTAGCAGAAAGATCAGAAAGGCAATTAGTTATCTTGTGAGAGAACGGGCATTTTTTTCTCCTTCAGCTGTAGGAACAAATTTTTCATTAAAATAAAAAGGATAAATATACCGAGGTGTTAGCAAAGACTTAATGGCATGTAAAAGTGGGCCATAAATAATCCTATTCAAAGGTGTAATTGCAGTATATTTGAAAGCAATGAATCTTGTATTTCTTAGTATCTTGTCATATAAGGGTAACAACATTTTCTGCTTGAATTTTGTTTCATATGGGGGCTTGGAGGACAGGGATATTGTTATTTTGGTTTGCATTTATTTGTTGGTTTGGGGGTTTTTTGGTACAAATTAATAACAGAGCAAGTGCAGCTGGCCAAGCAAGATTAGATAGCCACTGTTTATCAATGTATTTTTAAAGAGAATGTTGCTCTGTGGAAATTCTGGGATTCCTTTCATGCTTAGTGCAGATTTTCTTTTTGTTCTGAGATCATAAGTGTGATGACTTTCTAGCAGTTTTTGTAGATATTTTTTAATTGTCACATACTAATATGGAATCTTAAGTATTCACAGTTAAATATAAAATCTGTAGTCTTAAAAAATATATTCTTGGTGAAGTTGTTGAACAGTTTTAAAAACAAGAGCCTTTGTGACAACAAATTTGAAGTATCTTACTTTAAAATGTATGAACTACAAAAGAGGTATTTGTCCATGATTTTGTGTTTTAACCATCTAGCCATGTTTTTCCTTTTGTCTCTCTGAGAATCATATGCCCTTCATGCTGACCATATTGCAATCTGAAAGTACCTGTTTAAAGCAAGCCCATAAATGAAAGATGTCAATGGCTGAGCTTGTCCTCGCCTCACATAGGAATGTTCTCTGTGGCTTTAACATTCCTTAAGAAAATTCTTTTGTGGTGCGTCAATTAAATGTGGAGATTTTCTGGTCAATGTTACTCCACAAGATACTCTTAGTTACTGGAATTCCACTGTTCTTTAGCTGTATACTCATCATCCATAGCCTGCAATATTTTCACAACAATGAAAAACCTGCAATAAAGCAAATAATATTGCAGAGTATTCCAATGAAGAATAGAGGGATTTCACAATGTGACTTGCAAATTAGCAGATTTGTTCTTTAGTAGACTATGAAGTGACAAATTCCAGAATTACAGCTTCCACAGTGTAACGGTGCATGTGTCTCTGAAGTGTAACCATTTTGACTGTTTTCCAAGGTTGAGCACTGAGGCAAAATTCACAGAGGCTTCCAAAACAATGTCTGGTCCAAAACATTTTGTATATTACTAACAATTGCTGTTCTAACAGAAATGCTTTTAAAATACTTCTAGGAATATATTCTAATTTAACACAGGTAATACTGCTTCCATGGCCTACCTTTCTGCAGGAAGAGTGTTTTTAGGTTTGCAATTTTTATTAAAAAAAAAAAAAAAAAAGACATCAAAGCATTTCTAGAGTTCCAAGAATTATGAAAATGCTAAATGGCTTTCCCCATCTGACAGACAGCAACACTGACTCTTTGCTGACCATAATATGGCAGCCTTTGGGGCAGCTTCTTGGGTGTTCAGAGTAGGCAGATGTGTTAGAACACATGGTTTGTAGCTGAAAAGTCATAATTATAGTTGGTTTATCCAGAGCTAATGAGCAAGTACTTTTCCTGAAGTATAGAAAAGAGAAATATCTTCAACTAAAAATAAAATAACAAAAATATACAGTTAAATGCACTAGGTGTCTGAACAGGAGTATTTCCTGCTTCTGGCATCAGTGTTCTGACAAGAAACATTCAGACCACAAGTTACAAATTTAGAATTGGGCATCCTTGAATTGATTTAGGCTATTTTCAAACTTGCACATAGAAGTGTCTTCAGAAACTCAGCAATTCTTGGAAGCTTAAGTATTTATCTGTGCAGATCTCACATAAATGCTTACATAGAGCAGTGATGGCAGGAGAGTATTTTATGTGTCTTTTATATTGTGATGTATATCATGTGTCCATCTTAAAGTCTATCTTTTATTTCATCATTGCAGCTAGCGAAAAATATTCTAAGTTACAGATAACCCAAATTCAGATGACATGATGGAAAGCAAACTGTAAAAATCTTTCAGTTGCTTTTTTCCTTAGAAATACTCTGTAGCAGGTTGGCTTTAGTTATGTTCCTACTTTGGACAAACACTTACCACAGAATCTTAGTCATTTTGACTGTCTTACAGAGAATTCAATTTCATTCACATTCTTCATATTCCTACAGAAAACAGTACTCCTTTTGCTCTTCCTCTTTATTTAATGCATTTTGTCATATGTGTCACACATAAGAATGACATTATCACCGAATGAGCATATTGAGAAACATTCTTTGAATGCAAAGGCTGAGTATATTTTAATTGATACTACAGTATCAAGTGATTCTGTTGATTCATCTTCTAAAAAATTAATTCAGCTGCAAAAGCTAAACAAAACATAGTCTTCAACATTCCCTGCTTCTATGAGGATTACAAAGAAACAATGAATTAAATGTAAAAATCTTAATGCATGGATAACTACCTGTGCAGCCAAGGAGGTGTTAATCTCTTTGTCCTTAATAGTGAAATGTGCCTATTATGAAGTGCTTTCTGAGTTCAGTCATTTAACATTCCTAAGCAATGTAATTTGGTTTTGTTTTTCAGAGACTTGGGCATTGGGAGGGAATAGATAATGAAGTATCTACCCATTTCTAACTGGCTGACCCAGCTTGGTCTTGCAGAATACTGCGTGCTCTTTGAACAGTATGATGGTATAGAGGTGAGAATTGTCCTTTTTCAATAAAATTCTTGAGAAAATGTTAAGATCTTGAAAGCTACTAAAAAACCACAACCAAAATGTGTCTGGTACAGTTCCCATTTTGTTACCCTGAGCATCTGCTGTTCTGTTAACAACAATCTTAGTTGTGTTCCTTCTTACAAACTTTTTGTTGAAGTTTGAAGAGCAAGCATATTGCATTTGTACTCCTGCGTGGATTTTCTTGGAGGATGATTTTGGATTTGGGAAAAGGATGTTGGGTCTTTGAGAAAAGAAGTGGAACCTTCTGTCACTGGTACCAAAGCTGAAAAATCCTTTCTACTGAAATGTGAATTCAATCTTAGTACCAACTTTTGCATTTGAGCAAACCTAGAAAGGAATAAATTAGAAGTAATAATTATTTAACTCCCTACTTTGATGCCATTAGTTACATATCAGTTATCATTTGAGAAAGAGTATTACTTTCTCAGGCATGATTGAAGCTCTCCAACAGTGAGAACTTTTTTTTTTAAACAGTGTTAGCTAGTGACTTAAGAAATTGAGGATTTCAGTAATTAGAGCACTATTCAACATCAAGCTAATAACGTTAAGCTTTTGGAGTGGTTTTAGTTTGAAAGAAAGACTTTAAAATTCCAGTTTCAAAAACAGTGGTTCACACTAGAAACTCTGTGTCAATTGTCTTATTATTTATACAGTGAATCAATCTCATTTTGTGTTTTAGGGTCCAAATTGCAAATCTCCATTAGAAAAGGCCCCTTTCAGTAACATGATTTGCTAGTAACAAAACTCTATACATTCTATATACCTCTCTTGATCTTATTTACAGTGAAAACACCGAACAGTAAAAATATAAAGAAATATATTTTGATATATTTCCTATTTGCTCTGAAAGTTTTCATCATCATATGAAGCTGTGTACCTACTTATAAATCAACATCAAATTGAAATTCTGTACTGACTTATAAATACTGCCTGGAGTTATTCAGCAACTTATTTTGAAAATAAAATAGTAATGAGTTTTTGGAGAGAAAGTGGATTAAAAGAGAACTGTTCAGCTTTGGTTAGCCAAATGCATTATATGGAAATTCTTGTTCTTCAAAACAGTGTCAAAACTCATGTTACCTACTATTACAGTGAATATCATCTCCGTTATACACAACCTTCCTTTCCAAAATCATTATTCCTATCAGTTATGCTGGGTATATCTTCCTATGTTAGTTTAAGTACAATTGGCATACTAGCACTTTTGAGGATTTTTTCTTTTTACTCAAAGAAGTCATAGTTTTTAGAAACTCTCCAGCTAACTTGACCAGATGTGTTTTGAGAAGAAACTGAGGGACAACGAATTAATGTCCTAAAAGAAAAATACCTCATTCCTTCAATGACATACCTAGTCATGACAGGAGGGCTTCATATAACATATACTTACATTTGCTGTTATGTAGCTTAGCTGTTTTGGTGTGAGAAACAGCAAATGTATCTGAAAGACACTTGAATTCTCCTGTGTTAATAGTATAATTAATTAATTAATAGTATATTTTTCTTACTCTGGCATTTGCTACAGGACTTACTCCATCTTACAGAAGTTGACCTTAGAAAACTGGGAATTGAAAACCAAGGCCACCGAACACACCTCATTTCCAATATCCTGCTACTTCAGGAGGTAAAACAAGAGAGAGGTAAGATTTCCATGTTGTCTCCTAAAGACTAAGGAATGAGCTAAGGTGACCCAAGCTTCTCTGTCACAAAGGATGGTAAACAAATACCCTGATTCAGTCTAGGATACTGCTCTGAATGCAGATCACTGGGATACTTTACACAGACAATAATTTTTGTTAAACATCAGTTTAATAAAAATTAAACATTCATATTTTGACATGGGTTTACAAATTAACATACCGTGTATTTTTTATGAAAGTTGTCATTTAGAAAAGGCTCCATTTTCATTTCAGTTTCTATTGCTCTCACAGTCTTCATCTCAACAAGACACAGTAATGTTAACACACCATAACTGACAGAAGTCTGTGTCACAAATGTCTTCCTCATTCGGAAAGATCATATCAGAAGATCTAAACCAAGCTAATTTGTGCACATCCCACTTCATCCCTACTGAGGAGAGGAAGAGTGCTTACACAGTTCAAAAGACCTTCTTTTCCATTAGAGACTTTGCTATGAATTAAGACTTGATCACTGCATCATTTGTTGTTTTTATCAGTCCAGTATGAAAATTCAGCTCAAGTTTATGAGAGTTGGAATGAGCCCTGTAAGACATTCTAGTCTGAGTGGAAGGATATAGTGAGAAGTTATTCAACTGTGACTTGTTGTATTGGGTATTTTGAGAATTGTTCACAAGATAATGAGATAAAAGTACTCTGCATTGTGCCCAATAATTCTTCAGATCACTGCTGAAGGCTCTTACAAATTTAAGGTGAAGCAGTTACTTACTTGGTTAACAGTCCTGCTTCTACATTCTCTTGGTCAAGATAAGACTTTTGGACCATGTGTAGAAATTGAATATTCATAAAATGTGTTTATCTACTGAAGTTTTCAGAAGGAACTAGAACTGATTCAGTACAAGTAGGTCAGCCTATTTCCTCAATGTTTTCTGATGAGTTCAATATTGGTTTAACAATTACACAACTTCTGTGGCTCATAGGCTTGACTGTGGATGTTAATATGACATTTTTGTAACTGCTACTGTGAACAGATTAGGAAATTATTTCAGTTGATGATTGCAGTGAAACTCGATGTGTTTCAATTGGTATTTGTTTTTGCGTGCATCAGGACTGTATTTCATAATCTTTTCAGGTATTGGAGGGCAGAATGTACTGCAGTTGACAATGTAGCACTGTTTTTCAGAGGAAAGGACTGTTCAAACTGTCATTCATGTGGTAAATTGATTTGTAGATAGTTATGCAACATTTCAATCAACTCACCAGAATGTTCCAACTCATGATTGTTCAGCTTCAAATACCTCGAGCTACATCAAATCTTATGTAGTGCTGATGACTTCAGTGAATTTGAATTTTTTCACACAGATTTTGCAAAGTGACAGCATGATGCCATTTGAGTTTTGTTTCTTTCTTTTTGGCAGTTAATGGCTAGAAGTCGTTAAGCTAAATTCTAGTAAAATTAGTGCTGGTTCATATTTTTATGGGCATTTATCTTGAGCAATGTTTCCATTCACTGTTTGGTTTTGACTAATGATAATTAACTGTATAATTGAATTACGTGCTTGAAAAAAAATACAGGCACATTGATCTCAAAGTTCTGTTTACACCAGAAAATTGCATCCTCAATAGCTTTGCCTATTGTATAAAGGATTTCTGGGAAGGTTGAAAAGAGATCGGTTCAGTCAATCATACATGAGAGTGCAGACTGGTTTGTTTTCACAGTAGGGACTGATGGTTGTTGTCTGCTCTCCAGCCTATTATGACATGGTTTTGTTTTGTGTCTGTGTTTGAGAGAATGCTGTGCCTAGGAGCAAAGTGCCTAATCTGTTACACTGAAATGCTTGTTTTCCAGCACTGAACTTCACTGTAGTTAGACATTAGGGAAGACATTTTAAATTTTCTATTATATTAAATAAATGCTGATGTCCTACTAATGTACTTACTGCAACAGAGCAAAAGCTATCTTATTCTGTTTGCTGTTATTTTGAGCTTTAAACAACAGCATTGTATTTGGTGCTGGCTCAACAGTTTCCAGAGAGTGCTTCAAGTGATAAGTCACTTTAATAAGTAAGCATTTTTACAGGGTTAAAAGTGAAATTAAATTTTGGGTATTTTTGTGAAAACATTTTCTGTTTTCTAAAATGTTATCTTGGCTGTGAAACTGCTCTGAACAGGACATGGCTTAGTACACTAAGATTTCGATTCATCCTGTCTAACTCCAGCTACTTGGGCTGTATTTCCACATTAATTAGTACCAAGACCTGTGGATTGACATAATCTGTTCATTGCCATAAGGCCCAGCAACACATGAGAGCTGGATGAAACATGCACATGATCACGTATCTGTTGAATTAGGCAGAGTACACAATATGAAGTTCTCTAGCTTGATGCTTTTATGCCATCTTTATGGCAGCCAGTGATAGAGAAGTGACTAGGATAACTGATTTGTGAGTAGCGTTAGCTAATCAGTAGGAAAATAAACATTCAAAATTGTTAAACCACTTCAGCCCAGCAAAATGAATTTAATAGTGGATCAGTGATTTGAATAATGGGGCTCTGATATTTTTGGTCTGTATCAGAAAACTTAAAGGCTGCTGTGCTGTTGACTCTTGATCTTAATTGAAGGTGGGTTTCCAAAATCCCAACCTAAGCAGTCTGTGTCCTTTTCATCTTTCCTTAGCTGCTTTTTCCCATCTCTCTATCATTCCTTTAGTTGTCTGTAAAACTATCCTGCATCTGCATGGTGAATCCATTGGGAAATATGTCTGGCTGAAAAACAACCTTTTTTTCCTCTCCTCTCCATCCACATCAAGTCCCCATGCCAATTCCCTGTTCAGCCTTGGAAGAAACAGCAGAGCTGAGCCCTTGTGGCTGAAACAGCCCTGCTGCCCAAACTGAAGCCACCGTGTTAAGTGGCAGGCAAGTCATTCTCTGCTCCCTCTACTATTGGAGAAAGACAGATGAATTCAGCAGATAAGTCAGTTCACTACCTTTTGTTGGTGTCTGTATTTTTTGTTGATTGTAGAGATGTATACAAGGATGGCTCTTCCTGACAGATCTCTTAGCAAATGCTGACAGCTGATGGAATTAATTTAGGCCTAAAAGCTAAAACTGTGGTTGTTCTGGAATATTTAATCTCTTTTTCTGAGGGCAGCCTTACAAATTTCAAGAAAGCATTTGTTTCTCTTTCTCTAAATATTGATGATCTCCAGTATTTGCTTAGGATTTATCACTACCTTTCATTTCCTTGCAAATCAAAGTAAGTGGAAAAGTGTTTCCAGTTTCTGAAGATTTTCTTCCTAAGTGCAAAATTGTTACCTGTTCTAAACATACTTCCTGCCCCTGTTTCATGAACAAAAGACTGTGTGGCCCTGTACAGAATCAAACTAATAGTTTCTCCAGGATCAGCTAGTGGCAAAGTAGATGTCAAGTGAAAACATGAAAGGGCACAGCAATCCATAGTGATGCTTTCTTGAATACTCTGTCAGCCTCTAAGCATTTAATCTAAAAAAACGCTTCAAAAAGGTATGAATGTGAAGAGACATAAATACTAATTCCATGATCTTTTTGGCTCTATCTTGACTTAGCTTTTGATGTGCACTGTAGCATGTTCTGGATCTTGATGTCCTGCCATCTACACCAGTATCCATTTATGTACTCATTGCATGCTGTGACTCCTTTGAGATGTACCTTCTGTTTCCTGTTCCAGGGAAATTGTAGAGTTAACATGCACATGCCTAGGCTTGTCACAGTGTGGAATCAAGATGCATCCAAAATTCGGGCACTAGCACCTCTAAGAAAAGCAAAAAATATGGGCTATGCTCTTGGGAATGTTCTCAGTGGCTATCTAGCACCTGTTTGAAATATTTGTTTGGCATCTTAGAAAAGCCAGGAAATTACATATCCTCTTCTAGAAGAGGATTCTTGTGGTATTACAAAAAGTGGTGACAAATTAGGTGTAATCTGACTCTTGTATTACTCAGAAAGGTCTTCCTTCCCTGAGCATGAGACATTGCACTCTGTCCTGCAACACTCAGCAGTTCAGACACATTCTGAAAGCCACAGCCCAGTACTTGCAGAGTAGTGCTTCTGGAAGGAACTGGGGCTTTCTCAGTGTCCTCTAATACAACTAAAGCAGGGTTTATGCTATGTAGGATTGGACCAGAGTGTTAATTAATCATGTTGTTTTATGTTGTGTTTAGTCTCATTTACCATAGTGTGCTACAGTCTGTAGGAGTGTGATTCTATTATGATTTCTTATGACCTATAGTAAAAGAATAAATCATGTTTCAGATGTGTTGAGGAATCCCACTATGATGTCATCAGCTCCTTCAGTCCAGTAGAAATGGTACCTATAGAGAGGGAAATGCAAACACATAAATGAAAATGTCTATTCTGATACAATTTTAAAAAGGCCCTGGATATTGCCAGACGTGGAAGATATTTCTTTTTTTCCCTTTAGGGACATGAATTTAAATGCAGCATTATATTGGAAAACTTTGTATCATTTAACTATTAAAGTATTTGTATACATTTGTACGTATTCATAATGTATGTTTCTATATATCACTGGTTGAGTGATGAGTGGAAAGAAATATAGAAAGCAATATATAAGGGATTTTTTTTAAGGACGTATTCTAAGAGCTAGAACTTTGTTTTCCCAGTAACTTCTTTTACTGAGATGAATTCCAAATAATAGCATTTTATAACCAAATGTGATTTCATTAATATATTGAAGTGTTTTTCTCTGAGAGGCAAAAAGTATAAAGAATATTTCCTTTTCATCTTGTACAGGCTTTCTTATCTAGCCTTATTGGATTTAAATAAAATATATGCATTGACATAATTTTTTGTGGGTAAACATATAGTGATATACAAAACCTGAATTAGATTGAATGCAATTAATATTCCATAACTTCCTGCTTTTAGATTTTGCATCTAAATTCTTAAATAAATGTTTCTGCCTATGTTGTATTTCTTGCCATGCTGCAGTAGTATGGAGTCAAATATGAAGTGATTTCTTATTATATGGAAGACCTAAGTTGTGTGGTATTAAGAAGGAAGCTGAGCAATCACTACAGAGCCTGACTTATGTTAGGGACAATATAAATAAAGAAGTCCCTCTCCAAAGAAGGTGTAAAATAGCTAAGGAAGTCTCTCCTGTGTTTTTATTAGATGACCATTAAAATTAGCATAAAGATTTGGCATTGTCAACCCCAAATGTCTTGCCTTTGTCACTCTCAGATAAAGTCCTTCTACACATTCTGGTGCTTTTGCAGCCATAGTGCTTTGGGCAGTGGTATGTAGTGTCAACCTGTCAGATTCCAACCTCATGCTAAAGTATGCTGGTAGCTTTGCCAACAGAGGGAGAGAAAGCTGCTTTGAACACTTTGATCTGTGTAATATAGGTGGTATTGCAACCTGTGTGGTCTATTTTGCTCTCACTGAGAGACTCAAGGATTTGGAGTTTTTTGCTTTTTCTGTTTGAGAAGGTCAGAAATGTAAATGCTGTTACAGAGTTGTTAACAAACATCTCTGACAGCACCATTTCATCTACTGAAAGTTCCAAATTTGCTTACCAGTGCTTTCTGGCCTTCTGTTTATCCTTACCTCTACATCAGTTATGTTTTAAATTAAAAACATCTGTCACAGGCAAAGAGAGGCTGGTAATTCTCCTGTATTTGAGACTTCAAACGGAAACATGGAGAAACTGAAACTTGTAAGGAAGCCTTAGATCCTCAGTAACAGTTCTAGCACTACTAAAAGCAAAGAGAGGAAAACAGACCCTCTAGTAAAAAGAGACCCATAAGACATTGTCCAGCTTCTTTCCAGTTTAAAGTATCATTTACCAAAACAAGTCATCAAATGAAAAGTGGATTTAGTGCCATTCTGCCAGTGTATTTCAAACTTTTGAAACAGGTCTGTCTAATCAATGCCAGCACAAACAGCTTCACATGATTTTTAATACCAAACTGAAAGAGCGGGAAAGGGACACAACATATTATTGTCACAGAATCAGTGTGATTTATTTTTAATTACTAATTATTTTTTGTTCAAGATAATAATTTTATTGTTTCATATCTGACAATGACTGAGTTTATATAACTCCTCAAGCTCTCTTGCTGTACTGCAACATTGCAGAATGACCAGCTGTGGGACATGCCTGTTTGCAAGCTTTTCTGAGGCTGGGGATTGTGAGGTTTCTGAACACTGACTCAGATAACTCTTTGGAGTTTGTGAAAGACCTCGTGTCTCCAGACCTAAGACAGGTCAAATAGCAAGAGATGATGTTGGCAGTTTTATTATGGAGGTCTGGATAGGTGCTGACTAAACCTGCCTGTTTAAGTTGGCAGCTAGGGAGGACATTAGAAAGCACAGATAAAATAAATATTGTCAGATTCCAAGTGCTGGAGCATTTTTTAATTGATATTGTCATTCTTATTTGCCCTGATATCTTTGATTAACTTGAAAATGACTAGCAAATAAACTTGATTTCCTAGTCAACGGCTATGATCATTAGTTTTTCTATGTGGCATCTGTGGGGGTTGAGGCTCAAGTGTAGCATTTTGTTTGCTTGGGTCCTTTTTCTTCTAAGACAAGTCTATAGTAGCAAATTGCTTTGACTTTTGTTTATTGGGGAATGTACAAGAACTGCTTTGTGAGCAATCCACACGTGTTATGTCCTCCTCATCTGTAGTTACTTCTGCATTTTATCACTGCAGCTGCAGAACAGTGCTTTTGGAGTAAATGTGTTTTTTCCTGGTTATTTGAGGAAGACTGGAATTCTGACATTTAAGGACAAATTGAAAATTTCCAATGAATCCACTTGTTTTGTCCCATTGTTTTCTTTGTTTTTGAAAGCCAAGCACAGTTGAAAATGGTCTCAAGAACTGGCAAGTACACAACTTTTGGCATAATTAAGGCATGCAAGCTATAGCAGCACGGGTCTTGGGACCTATGTCCCAGTTGTGTTCCTCCTCATTTATCTGTTCAGGTAGCTGCTTTTTTGGGTGTCTTTGCAGGTGAAAAGATGCACCTGTATATACTCCCCTCCTTCAGAAAGCAGAAGTCAAGGGTGGGTATGGAAGGCCACAGTGTGATGTGTGGCCATCAATGGCTGGCACACTGCTGCTTTCTCAGCCTCCCCCAGGTGGATGTCACAAGGGACAATGCTCCAGTGCTACTGTCTGTGGCAAGGTGGTGCACAGACAGCAAGATGCCATATAGATAAACAGATGGCTCAGGGGTACAGCAGGTTAACATGGAGTGCTGATGGGGGAGGGTGACAGAGGTGCTGTGCTTCTTTCAGGACACTGGAGCTTCCAGACTTCATCCTACAGTTCAGTAAACTCATTTCCAAAGTAGATAGAAAGTATGAAAACAAAAGAAGTTTTGCAATGAAGAATCTAATCTACCTTAATGTGGAGTAACTCGCAACCAATGGAGCTACTGTAGGCAGTCCTGTGAATTTTTCCTTCTTACATCTTGTAGGCAAATTCTTTGTAATACTTTTGCATCAAGTGTGTGCAAGGATGGGTTGTGTAAATTGCCAAACATGAAGACAAGGACCAATTTTCAATTTCACATGAAGACAAAATAAAACTTTAGGAAAAGAATGTAATGACTCATACAAGAGTAATCCCAGTTTAGGCAGGGCTGCCCAGCTACAGTCCCATTACTTAGCATGTAGGCATTCTACTAAGGAAATTACTGCCCTTTTTCTGGTTCTTAGTCATAAAAAAATGACAAGCATGACACTACTTCCTATGTAACTACAGTGCCTAAAAACTTCCTGAGTTATTAGAATCAGCCAATAGGGACCATCTTATGTGCTAAAGGATCAGAGTTTTTGGCATGGTTTTAAATGTCTTCTACCTGTACTGTGGAACATGTGGTTTAGATAGAGAAGCAAGACATTTTCCTTTATGTAATGAGGAAAATAATAGTTTGCACTTCTGTAGCATCTTCCACTTGATAAGCTGATAGAGTACTACACAGTCTTCCCTGTGAAAAATAACTGCCACTGTGATGTATGTTACAAAAATGTTAGTGTATGTCATACAGGAAATAGGTGGGTCAGAATACTAGAACTGAATGTGGAATCCAGATATCTCAACTCCTCTTTCTGTATTCTCACCCTAATGCCATTTTTCTTACACTGGACATATTGGTGAGCCCCTTTGGTGTCCAACATGAGATCACAGTCTAGTGTTCTTTAGGGGTTCCTTTCCTCTCCCCCTTCTCCTTCCCTCCCTCTCCCAAGTATATTTTGAAGAAAGATTAGGAGTGAAATATCCTATGGGAAATCTCCACAGATTGTTACTTGTGGCAGTGAGGTTCTGGAATCTGTCACTGTGCCTGAAACATTTCTGGTACCTCTCTATCCTCAATATTTTTCACAACTGGCAAGGCAAATGCAGAGTGCCATCAGCTAGTCAAGATTTGGTAGCTTTCCTAGTTTATCAGTAGCTCACTTCAAATGAAGGGCCAGTGGTTTTTTTTTCTGGTTTTAATGCTTAATTAAAAAAAAAAAGTCAGTTGCTGTGAGATATTTCAGATGTCTCAGATTGCAAAATTCAGTGTTATGGACAATGCATAAGATTCCAAACTATAGAGAGGTAGATGTCCTAATTCTATCCAGTACCCAGAGATGTGACTGTGGTAAATCATCACGTGGTATTTTAATCCTGCTGCTGGCTTGATAGACACGGGTCTTGGAAGATACATAATATGATCTTTAATTGCATTTGTCATTGAGATATCTTAGGACCAGAACTTCAGCAACATCATGAAGTCAGGCTCTGAAGTAGATACATCAGAAGCAATTTATTAAAGCTAGTTCTAGTAAAAAAAGGTGAAAGAGAATTAAAGGATTGAACTTTAGAGTGAAATGAAAATAGTGCATGAAGAAGATCTTCCAAAGGAGAACCACCATACAGCTAGTAGGGATCAAATATTTGATGTCAAAAGCAATTAAATATTTGGTTAGGCAGAAAAGCATTTGCTTCTGGAAAGCTCATGCAAATAGGGATAGCAGTGAATAAGTTTGAAAAATGTTGGCTTATGAATTCTGATGCAATGGGAATTGAAATTGCTTTGAACAACTGGAATAACTATGGTAAAACCAGAGAAATGTTGGCCAGGAAGCCTGAAAGACTGAGCCAATGAGAAAGACAAACACGGCGTTAAACCCAAACAAAAAAAACCTGATCTAGACAGTGCTTTAAAAGTCAACTGAGTGTGCCTTGATTTGTATTAAAGCAAAAGCCCTATGGCTGAGTCAATGGTACAGCTGAAGGTGCTTGGGGTAATTAGTTGAAAATGAAGGTTTTATCTATAATTATCTCATTTTTTGAAGGGATATTTTACAAAAGGAGGGTAAGTGACCATCTGTCAGTAGCTGCCGAATCTGTACAGCTATTTGACCCTTGGTTGTAGGAAATGCGTTTTATCCCACCAACTTGTTGCACAAATAACTTCACGCGACTTGGTAGAATGAGGGGGGCGTCTTCCAATGCAAGTAAATTGTGTGTGTAAAGTGCGTAATAGGCTCTGAATCGTCTGTGAACAGGCTCGATGTAGGAAACTGTTAATTTTTGCTGTAGTGCTAATTTGAGAGACGAAATTACGGAGCCAAGTTGTTAAATGTATGGAAAAGGGCATCGGGAGGTCACGGCCTGCCGGGGGCTGGCGCGCCGGGGGCTCGGCGAGGCTCAGCCCGGAGGGTGTGGCCGGGAGCCCGAGCGCGGCGCCCGGAGCCGCCTCGCCCCAGGTGAGGGGCGGCCGGGAGGGGCTCGTGTGGCGGGCGGGAGGCGGGAGAGCCACGGACCCGCGGCCGGGCAGTGGCGGACCGGACAGGGAGCGACAAAGCGCTCCTAGAAGGCTCCGGTTGAGTCACCCTTAAGTTATCACGAACTGCGCTTCTGGGGGCAGGCTGGTGCTGGCTGCGCGCCGGCTCCTACCGCGGCACGGCCAGACCTTGGGCTCTCCCGAGAGCGTCCCCGTTCATTTTCTGGCAGCGCTCCGCACCGTTCTTGTTGCAGGACCGGCCTCCGGCCGCCCCTCCCGGCTGCCCGCTCCGGCGCCGCGGCCCCGAGGGAGGGACGCGGGCGGGACACGCTGCCAGGAGATCGCTTCGCCAGGACAGACACTCCTGATCCGCAGAAAGCCTGGAGAGAAGCAGCGGAGATCACACCCGGTAACTGCAGGGACAGCATAGACCTCTCGGGCAGAGAATGCAGAGCTGGTTTTGTGTGTGAGTGTGTGCGAGTGTCCCCACACCGCTGTCGGGGCGGGGGCCGCGGGAGCAGGGCGAGCTCTGCCCGGGCTGCTTGCGAGCTGCTAGAAATGCCGAAGCCGTGGCAGTGACGACTGAGACGTTGGATCCAGTGCTTAGGTTTTGTGGGAATTGAGTCCGTGGAAATCTGTTAAATAAGTGTAGAACACTGGTGTGTACTCGAGCTACCGAGATACTTCCCTGAGTAGAGAGAAAAGAGAGACGCTCTTTTCTGAACTTTTTTTCTGTTTTGTCTTTTGAAGAGGAATGAATGCAAAAGCACTTCTTTCTGTCCGAATTTCTGGTTTCTGCAAGTTGGTGGTTAGTTCGAAATAGTAATGCTGTAAAGGCTTTTCAGTTAAAGTGTATTGTCCTTTTTTTGTTGTTTTTTTCTTTTTGGTAACATCGTGGGAACAGAGGAGCAGTCAAAATAAATGGCTTCCTTTACCAGAGAAGGAACAAAAGCTTGTATTTTGAAGAATTGGCTAAAAAACACATAGATTTGACTGTAACCTTGGCAAAGTTCTCCGTTTCTGCCAGCAAAATGGAGAGAGGTTTATTTCAAGTCAAGGCTTCATACTGTTCAGCATTACTGAGCTAACTGATTGGGCGCTTACATTTAAGAGATAATTTCATGGCCAAATGAAGAAAGCTGTACTTGTTGTTGAATCATCTTCAGTGATCACTTTTTCTTGGTACTTTTTATAGATATAAAGGCATTCTACATGTGAAAATTCTCAAAGAGAATATGGGGTTTATCTGTTTCTCTCATCATGAGAAAAAGACATTTCAAAGATAATTTGTGTGTATTCCATTGCGTGAGAATAATAGTTAAAAATAAATTTTTTAATAAGCTGACTGATTACAGTGCAAGGATGTATGGGAGGAGAGTGGAAATTGTATGGCATGTATAAAAGGAGAGAAGGAGTGCACGAACGCTGTGATGGCACTTCAAGACCCTTTGGAAGCACTGACCTGACTCTAATCTTGTGGGGATGTTTGATGTTTGACAGACTCATGTTTTTTTCTGATAGTAGCTTAAAGCCTTTGAACTACTGCATATGCTTTCTCAATCTATGTCTCTGTATCATAACAGGCTGTAGGTTCTTGAACCTTAATCTTCTTCTCAAAGTCCTGTGACATGTTTGCTATCGAAGCTACTGCATCAGTTTCTCTTTTTCATAACAAAAGCAGAAAATACAGGTTGCAGAAAGCTGCTTCTAAGCCTTCTGGGGGAGCAGAAATCCTTTCTATTTTGTTACAATCATGAAGAATACTACACTGCTTCTAGGGAGGCAACATGCAATCCACCTTGAATTTGTAATGGCTGCAGTTCTGATTGTATTTCTTCCTATGATATGTTAACTTTAGAGGCTTTAAAGTTATGCTTTTTCTGTTTCCCTTGTTCTCTTACTTCACACAGAAAAAAAAATCTGGGGAAATTCATCTGCCTTTTTGTCCTGACCTTGACTTTCTTCCCCATTAAGCATGTTCACTTTCTTTTTTTTTTTTTCTGTGTGCATCTGCAAAGTGCATGCAAATAGGCTAAATAACTTAGCAGGGACAAGAGAGTAATGGGTCTTCCAGTTGTTGAAATTTATTATTGCTGATTTCCAAGCTGGGAGGGGAGATGAGTGGGAGGAATTTGTGAGAAGATTGGATGTGGCAAAAGTACGTAGAGTTTTCACAAAAGTTGACTCCATCTTTTAAATACCTGTGAACACTCAACTGAGTATCTTAAGCCCTCTTAGCCTCATAGCCTATAAAATGGTAAAGATTGGTGATATGATAACTCTAGGTATAAATTCCAGAGATTTAGATCTAAGAAACAGAATCACTCAAATGGCAAATCAATAAGTCTTTGAGAGAAATGTGGGTCTTATAATGTTCAAAATTGATTTAGATATAACTCGGAGTTTTGAAATAGCTTGAGAGTTTGATTTGGAGCTCTGAAATTGCTTTTCTCTTTCCTTTTATGAGGTTTCCATTAGCATGAGCATATGCAGCCTTGGACTATTTGCTATGCCATTCATGCATCTCTGAGGCTGAAGTGAAGATTTCCCTTTCCCTCACTTCTCTTCCTCCAATATATTGAAACAACAAAGTAGAAGACCCAACACAACTGGTTGTGTTATGTTGTAGTATGGAAGGGGCACTTAATCCGATATATGTGTCATTTTGAATGAACCATCAGAACACTTCCTCAGACTGTGTGAACATCAGAAAGCTTTCATGAGGACAAGCTGAGCCAGAAAATTTGGATTTGCATCCCAAAGATGGCACAAGCAGAAGGATATTTAGTATGTTGGCTTAGGGAAGTGACAGTTATTTGTTTCATTGTTCATGGCTCTTTCTTGTTTTGAGCAATGACATGAAGAGATGCATACCCCACCTGTGTGGAATTGCCCACCACATATATATTTTATTCTGTATCCAATCTCATATTGTTATCCTAAATGCCATGTTGATTTTGGAGCCCTCTTCATTTGTATTTGCTCACCGTCATTCATAACAAAAAACCAGAATATGTCAGAGGTTACCTGGAAACTTTTTATGCTTTCTAGTTCTCTGAATTCACAATGTGACTCCTGACAATTCTGTTCCCATATACTCTTCCAAATTACAAACTGCATGAAAAAAAGTGTCACTCTCTGTATAAATACAAATTCATTTGCCATTTTTAACATTATATTGGCATGAGTCCACCTTGTTTGCACCTGATTAGGGGAAATTTGTATGACTTCCAAAGTGTTCTGTTTTGTTAGGTGCTGCATTTTGACAAATAGGAATGTGTACAATTAAATTGCAGTTCCTTTTGAGCCATTGTTCTGTTGCAATTTCTACCACTTCTATTGTTGATTGCATAATGGCAAAAGTTCAAAGCACACTGTCTCTTAGGGAGTAAAATTTTCAGGGTTTCTATATCTAGTAAAGTCAAACATTCTTTGAATCATATACAAAAGTATTTGAGACATTCCAGAGCCTTCAGCTGAAGAGGCTTCCTCTTTACAGTGTTTATATTCAATACAAGAAAACTGTATGGATAGTTTGGCAGGACTTTTGTTACTGAGATGATTGTTGTAGTTCTCTGTTTACGCTTATGAAGAATATGTGGTACAACAGCACACAGGCAAGCAGGATAAATGTATGGTGGAAGCTAGCAGACCTGTTGTTCTCAGTTTTGTTTGGGTTTTTTGGGTTGGGTGTTTTATTTGTTTGGGGTTTGTTTTATGGGGTTTTTTGTTTGTTTGGGATTTTTTGAGGGTTTTTTTAAGAGGTTTTGCCGGGAGGATTGTTAGAAATACTATCAAAGTTTCTGCACACATACTTGTGGCTAAGTGTATTTCAAGTTCTTGAGTGCAGGTATTTTTGTACTAACTGTGGAACCCTAGCTTGATTCCTCAAAACAAAACTCAGGTATGAATTTGAGGATTGTGGATTGAATTTGTAAATCATGTGAGTACTACTTAAAAGAAGCAATGATTAGGACAACTCTGGGAGTTTGGTTTCAATTCCTAAGGGCTTCTTAGGAGAAGCGGTGAAATGGAAAATGCTGTTCATCGAGGGGTTGTGAATTTGTTGAAAACTCTCAGACTGTTGGATTGAGACCCTAGTGGGCTGCTGTAAGAATTATCTTGTGGTTGGGTTTGGAGAGTGAATTCTCAGCTTTGTTTGCGGATCCTCAGGCATGAAGTGGTTGACAGTTTAATGTCACAGTAAGCCTCTTGTGGACTCATCAGCTCTTAAACCGGAGCTTTCAATGGTTACCTTTATAACAGCTTGGGTTTGGTACCTGCTTGCACATAATGTCGTGTGTTCCATCTCAGCATAGCAGTGGTACGTTTGCGGGAAAGGCTAAGGAGAAATTTCTCACTGGATAACCTGAACTAAAACACTTGGAGTTCAGAGGTTTGGGGATGGTTTTTATAGAAAACAATAAGAAAGTACAATAATCAAGTACAGACTCTCAGCAGCCCCTGAAAGGAGAACAAGGTACAATATGAGCCAGCTAGCTTTCACTTTTTTTAGATTCCATAAACGATGTTTCTTTCTTTTCTACAAGGAGTACACAAAGTTGAGTTTCAAATGATTGTGTGAATTACAAGAAGTCTCTTTTTTCCCCTATTGTTGGAAATAATTTATACCATTCTGTTCTAATTACAAAGCTGAATTTAAAAGAAACAAGCTCAGTCAGTTTGCTTTAGCTAGAGGAGGTTGCAGCTTTATGGTAAGCCATTTGCATTTTAGATCTTCCTATCTGTGGAGCCATTCTTTTGCTTGGAACAATTGTAATGCAAAGCTGACTTTACAGCAATTATTGTGAAAATAATTATGAGATATTTTTAGTACTAGCTGAAACTAGCAGAAACTGTGTCCTTCAACCACATCATAAATGGAGAGGTGATTTACTATTTCATATCAAGGGCCTATGTGATAATTTATGGCAGAATTTTTGTGAGAGCATGTTTTGGTTTCTTTAGGATTTTGTATTTTATTTGGATCCGGGTGACTAAAAATGTCCATTCTTTGCTAACATTTCAAATCTTTTCTACTCTTTTCATCAAGAGATGTGGCCAGAGTCAAACAGATTCTCCCTGGGCAGAAGCGCTATTTCCAGAGACTTTTCTGCTGTAGTACATAGTACCTTTGCTCTGACAGAGGCTTGGCAAATTGAAGAGGAAAAAGGAAAAAATTAGTTACTGCTATTCTAGGGCTTTCAATAAGGGAGAACTGGGAAGGGATTTGTTGTTGAAGTCTGAAAACCTTATCCAGATGGCGAATCTCTGCAGGGCAGCTGGCAGGAAAAAAGCAGAATTTTTACATACTTTGAGATCGGCTTTAGCATTACTGTAAAACTAAGCCTGTTATGATAACCTCTGAGTAGAAGTAACAGTAGCTTCAGTGCCAAAACATTTTGATGGTAGCTGTGATGCTAAGGCTGGAGAAGGGAGCGGGTGGCTATGGAGGCACCTCTGTTTTCCTTGCAACACCTGTGCATTCCCCAAACCAGGAGGAATTCTTGTGCAGCTGTAAGCAGCTGACTTCCAGGCTGCTGGGCCTTCGGGGTGCTCATCTTGTTTTTCAGCATGAAACTTGACCGAGGTCAGAACAGATTCCCCCATCCATAACTATTTTTTTCCAAAAGTGCTTCTGCTTTCTGATTTCATATCAATCTCTGCAGCATCTGTGGCTGTTCCAGTTTCTATGCGAAACACCTGGTTGACTAACACCTAGGTTAAATAATACAGGACTGGTTGCCCTTTAGGTCAAGTGGTCTGTTCCACAGAGTGGCTTTTGCAGGCTAATATAACTGCACAGGATGAGGCAGCCTGTCTTCTGTAATACAAAACTATAAAGTGAGCACAGGGCAGCATTTTTTGTGGAACAGAACAATAATTTGTTAATGAGCCTGAAGTGTTTGTCTCACAAAGCATTTTGCTCACGATAACAGAAAAACCTGTACTGTATGGCAGACTGTAATTGATTGTACCAGAGACTGACAGCTATGCAAATCTCTCTGTCAACAACGATTTGAGCCAGCAGACTGGGCATGCTGAAGAAGAGAATTCCAGTAATCTGCTCCTGCCCTTATCTCTTGGGTAGAGCCGTTTAGTTTACAGCCTGTTAGAAATATGTGACCAGTTATCTGCTAGATTTATTACTTGAGCAAGACTCCTTAGCAACAGTTTTTTCCTCACAGTGTGCCAGCTGCTGGGTTTAAAAACATTCTTTCAAACAAATCAAGCTGTAGTGTCCTTTATTTTTTGACAAAATGTTCTTAAAACTTTGCTTGTTGTCAGTGATTTGAAGTTGATGTCTGAGTCTTCAGAGGATGTGAAAAAGCAAAAAAGAGGAACTCTATGGATAAAAATGGAGAATTGTTCAGGACCTGCTCGTGTGTGTTTGTCTAGACTTGTTGTTTTTTGTAGTTAGTGACTTTTAACACATATAAAGTTATATACGTGTGTGCTTGATGTGCAGTTGGGAGCAGCATGACTAGATCTTGGGGTATCTGACTGCCTCAAAGCAAAGCAGAAGTTCAGTTTCAGATACCTTTGTTAGTCATGCTACTTGACTTCCTGTAAGTGAGGGCTTTGATGATTGATACACAGTAAGAAATCTTGGTTTTGTTTTTCCAGAACCAAAAATGATAGCTGCAGGAAAATTTTCAAGTCTTCCTAGAAACGGCCCAGTGAACCACCAGTTCTCATTAGCTTCTTCCATGGACCTTTTGACCACAAAACCTTCACCAATTGAGCATCACTCAAACTCCTTTCAAGGCATCTCTATCCATGGCACTCTCCCCAGGAAGAAGAAGGGGACAGTTCCCACTAGGTCTTGTGATGTGTTTAGCCACGTGGGAACGTTGCCTTACACGAGAGCACGGCAGCAGCCACCTTTTGTACAGGATGTTATAGAGGAGCACCCTCCAGAAAATGGAAAGACCAGCAAACTCCATGCCAGGTATGTTGTAAAACCTTAATTTGCATATATTAGTTGCATAGGGATTATTACATATTCTTCTAGGCCTCTAAAGGCCCAGTTATAGGTACAGCTGTTTACTATAACTCTAAGTTAAGTTTTCCCCCTAGTATTCAATTTAGGTCTTGATGGCAGACGTAAATAACTTTTAATGACTGTGTCTTCTTCTGCATGTTTAAAAGGTATAATATTGAGTGTACTATTCCTATAAAGGAAATTTTTTTAAGTCATTGAATTGTTTTGATATGACCCTTTGCATTGTTGTAACAGAGCAATTTTAATCAAAAAGTCATAACTGCTCAAACTTGGTTTTGATTTTGTATTCAATGCAATAAGGATGGAGGGCTGAGGAAAAGGAGAGTGATGTTCCAGCTGCCTCAAATCTAGAGCTATGTGGAAACCTTCTTCATGAAAGACTTAGTGGAACCCCATGTACACTGAGCTAATTACAAATTACCTGTTTATTATTCCTTCCTGACTTTGTGGTTAACATATGCATAACTCTTGAGAAAAACCTGTACTCTTACAGCTAGCCTTTCTTTTGGGAATCTAGTATCATCATTGATATTTCATTGCTTACAAAAAGTAATTAATTTTGTAAATGTCCTTTTTTGGTTTTGGTATTGACATCTACACAATGGGGAAAAAATTTCCAGCTAACACAAGAAAAATACAATGTAATGCAGTGGCTCAGTTAAAGACATACGAATAAGAGAATGGTTGCTTGGCTGATGGAGTTAAAGGCTGAGAAAATATATCCACATTACAAGTTGTGAATTAGGATTTACAGTCTGGCTGTGTCTATCACTACAATTTTTTGGTTTTCAAGTCTTGTGAGTGAAGGAGAGTTCTAACTAGGTGAGCTTGTGTGTGTAGAGTGGTTTCTTTATGCTTTTTGCTTGTGTTTTATGGGATCAAGCTTTGTCTCACCTAAAACTTCTCTATACCCTATTCATTTTAAAAGAAGAAAGGACCTAAGTGGGTTTAGTACTCCTCTGTCACTGACCTTTGAGCTGTACCTGCTTATATGAACTGGCTTTTAAGCATAATTTGCTTCTTTTATTTACATGCTTGTAGAGAACGCAAGCAGCCTGGGGTGTTGCTCTGAAAAGAATATGGGGATATACACTGAAGTTTTATTTTATATCTTCTTTTTCAAAAGCAATTACTAAATATTATTTTCTTGAGAGACCAAATTCTACTGATGCCTTGTCTTATGACATGAATATGACAACCTTGTCTTATAAAGAGCACTTCAGCAAACCAGTAAGAGTACGAACAGAGTGCTTGAGGGGAAAATGTCAGGAAGGTCTTCCTGGTCAGAATGAAAACTTAATGCTTTTGAATTAATAAAGAGATTCAAAGGATGTTATTAATGCAGTCTGTGAATAGAATTTGTGTCTACTGAGTCATAGCAGCAAGTGCTGTTCCTGTTTGATCTTTCAATTACTTTGCTAAAATACACTCTGATTGCTATGCTAACAGTTTCTAACAATTGGTTTCTTTAATTTTTGCAATGGATCGTTATATGTTCTGCTCTATGACCTGACTGCACAGTTGTGTTAAAGCAGAAGATAACAACTTGGCAGTCAGCAAATAAATGACTTTTTGAATCTTCTTGCAATGACACTGCACTTTTTACTTTAAAGGAAAATTGAGAGAGTCTGATTTGCCTGTGGTAAGCTTTTTTCCATATATGCTTTTTGCAGAAATGCTTACACTCACATTGAAATTATCTGGGCCTAATAATACAGGGGAGTCCATGTTTCCTTATTAGTGTTTTTTAAAAAAAAAAAACCTTGTTACTTCAGTGTAGGAATTGGTGAAACAGTGTAACATTACATGAATATTCTCATTCAGGAGTATATCAGTCTTTAATTGTTATAATGCTGTTTACAAAAACTGAACATCTGAGTAGACATTTTAATAAAACATTTTCAGGATGCACTGTTCAACCCAAGTGCTGTGTTTGATGCCAGTGGGCCAGAACTAATAGTCATTAGGATTTCAGTGTTCATGTGCACATGGATATGATTATTTTGAACTGTGGCTCAGTCATGTCACTGTTTTTTTGATTAATTCTAATTTAAAAAACATAATTATGAAAACATTTTAAATAATTCAAAGTAATACTCTCTTTAATGTATGAATACACATCACATAATTTTGTGAAACAAAAAATAAACCTGAGTGGTGAGAATAGGAAAACAATAACGAACTGTGTCATTCCCTAATGGAATTCTTCTGATTCTGAAATTCTTCTGATAACTTGGAATAATTCTATTGTCAATTTTCAATGCAATAAGATTGTGTTCTCTTCTTGGTTTGTGAATGTACATCTCTGATAGTTAGTTAGTCCAAGAGGAAAAAAGTTTGCTTTCTTGAGAAAGCTTACATCTGAGTTTGAGAGTCTCTTGGAAATAATTAAATGGCCAAAGATAGAATCAGCTGAGCTCTTGAAAAGTAGTTTTATTAGCTAAAAGAGAATTCACTCTTAAAAGTGAAGAACTTCACTTTTAAAAGAAAATTCTCATTTTAGCATGTAAAACTAAAACTGCTTTTGTGTAATGTTCTTTATTATCTGACATTGATAATTAAACCCAAATAAAGCTTAATTGTAATGTCCCTTTGACACATGGTCCACAGGTTATCTTTATTTAGCTTTGCCTTGTGTTATGATACCTTTATTTCAAAGAAAATTGTTCAATGTCCCTTGTTTGCTAAAAGCAGTAGCTGCTTCTTTTTTGGCCCGTGTCTTGTGGGTGCCATCAGTAAACCCAGAATTTCCAATGCACTTGGATGATTGTAGTTCTTCATGAGTGACATTACAGTTTAGTAGACTTGTGACATTTTCATGCTTTTTCATTAATGCAGCCAAATGTCCCTCAAATAAACAGGGCCTAAAAGCATTGCAGAATTATCACTATCACAGTAAGCTTTGAGTGTAGTGCTAAAGGCAGCTGTCAAAGGCCTGTCTTGACATTCTGTGCCATTTCAGAGGGATGTCAGCAGTACTCAGGTAGTCTTGGGTTAACACAGTAGTTATCTCTGTGAGTCTGGTACTGGCTCTGATATAAACATACTTGAATGTTATCTCATTGTAGAGATGCAAGGAATTTCTGAGGCGTTGTTAAGAAGATGGAATAGAGCAAAGGCTTTTGCAAATATCCCAAAGCAAAACTAGATTCCAGTAGTGATACCATGCTCTCTGTTTTGTGACGCAGTGTGATTGCAACAGATAGCAGAAGGGCTGCTTCTTGGACTGACAGCTGTAGTATTCTCTGTTCCTAAACTCACCACTGCCATGTTCACCACTAAGTCATGTCCTCAAGGGCCATATCCAAACATTTTTGAGCTCTTTCAGAGATGGTAACTCCATCACTTCTCTGGGCAGTCCTTTTTGTGGAAAAAAAAAATCCTAATAAATGGATTCTTAATAATCTAAAGCTCCCTTGGTGCAACTTGAGGCCATCTCCTCTCATTTTCTCATGCTGGCACTTACTGCTTTATTGGTAAGCCAGACCACATACCAGGGAAAGAAGAGAGGATCATGAGGCATATTCTGAAGATTTTTTCCTCCAGTTGAGGTTTGAGTTGAAATTCGTAGTATTGCAAGATACAAGAATCACAGAATACTGTGAGAAAGAAATGTGTCTTTGATACCCCACTGTCAAACAGGTTCCAAGATTGTTATGTGGGGAGAGAAGTAATGCTAGTGGTATGATAGGTTCAACATTGTGTTGTCAGGGAGTCAGGCTAATAAAGATATGTGATCTTTACAATCAGTTAAAAGACAGTGAAGGAAAGAAAAGGTACTCCTTTCTCAGTACTGGCAATTCCTCTGTTGCCTGCAAATAGCCTGTATTCCTGTTGAAGTAAACAGGGTTTGCAACAAAATTAAGTGAAATTTAGTTTAATAGCAGCTCCAGTGTGGTATCCTAAAGAGATCAGAAATAGGATCTGGATTTGCACAAAGTTGATGTTGATGGGCACGATGCTTTGAAAGAATCTAATACAAATTTTTGGATGGACAATCTAGCACAGTAATAAAATCAAAGCTAGACACAATTTCTTAGAAATAAGTTTATTAATTTTTTTATGCAGTTTGTAAAGTTACATGCTTATTTTAAAGCCCTTGGTGTTTCAAAAGCCTTAGTATTCAATTCAGACTTTTTAAAAAAGATACTTAACTGCTAAAAGTACATGTATGAGAAGTTTAGTATTTGAAAGAAAAAAAAATTAGTTAATTTTGTCTTCACCCTGTATGTGTAGTGTAGGAGTATGTAGAATAGAGCTTTGGGTGTTAGGGGAGAAACTGTGTGGTCACACATTTCCATTAAATCACTGTCTTCCCTCTGCTGAGCCTACCCCTAGAAAGTGTTGAAACATACCATCTGCCAGAAATGATCACTCTTAAGTTTTCATGCTAATTAACTTAAAACAAAGTTGACACTAGTTTTCACTGACTGTTTCACATTATATGAGATGTTTGTGAATATGTGCTGGTTTAATTACTAGCTCTCTTTCCAGTAGCCCTTTCATCTGCTTGTGCTTGTAAGGACAATTTTTTGTTCAAATTCCATTCTTTGTCTATACAGACATTTAAAAAATGGAGTCACTGATAAACAGTAGGGTTGTATTGTTCAAACTGGCTTGGAATCAAAATACTTTGTGCATTTCTCTAAATAATGTACAATACCCTGGGTGCTTTATCACTATTCATGAGAGGTTCTGACCTACCAGCTGGTCAGAATTGGATGTTTTTTTTCCTGTTTTTGAAGCTTTAGTTTTAACTGTGTATGAATCTGAAGTGTAGAGTTGTAACTACAGAGATACAATTTTAATCTTTCTTCTTTGCTTCTGTTCTAGTTTTCTGTTCTCAAGCCCAGTAAATTCCTGGCTATGCTTTAAGTCCTGATTGTGATGGTATTTACAACACTACTTCTTTATTGATGTGGCTACAAACTATTCATTTTTGTAGGTAGACAAGGCATAACAGCTTTTTTTTTACTCTGCCAGGATCTCAAGTGTGAACTGTCCGTATCCAGCATTTTTTTTGACGTGGTTCAAGCATGTTAAAAAAGAAAAATTCAATCTGGTGGGTGTGGGAAGAAAAGATTTTGATTAGCTTGATTCTTTCACTAAGGAAATGGGCAGACCAGTAGCTTTAACATCTTCCACTGCTCATTGAACCGTATTGCAAAAGATGAAAATGTCATAACCTGTAAATTAAAGTGTATTTTATAGACTGGCCCTAATTATCTACACACAGGTGCAAAGAATACACTTATTTTCTGTAGTTCTGATAGTATGGTGTCTGTGACTGCATATTTTGCTAGACTTCAGTCTCATGAGTACTGGTCAGCAGACTTTTTTACCTCTTGTTTTTCTGTGTCAGCTATTTCAGATGAAGTGCTCTCAGCTAGCACTGGACTTCATACTGCTGTAGCAGAGAGTTATTCTAGAGTAGATTAGTTTATCAGGTTGTTTAGGATGTTCTGTTCTCTTCTGAATTTCTGATCTTCAAGGCTCTGCATGTTTGGCTGGATGATCCTTGCATACTTGTCTCATATAATTATCTAGGAAGAAATAAAAATATGTTCAATTTACCCTTGACTAATACCACTGACATTAACAGGGTAATTTCATCAGCATAAACCTGAGCAGGCTCACTGTTCTCTACAGGACCTTCTCATTGGGGGCCAGTACATTTATAAGTTGGTACAGGGTTAGTCTTGAAGTATAAAGTTACTAATGACTGAATTCTGGGTTCCCAAAACTTTTCCTGTTCTCTTAGTGCTATGACCACAACAGATGAGGCCTGTTGAAGTCCTTGAATTGACAGTTGAATTATAAAGGAAAAGAGCTGGCAAAGCTGTACTTGGTGAGGAGAACACTATTCAGGAGTTTACTTTATCCTTGTCAGGATTTGCAGCCAGAAGCCTGTTTTGCTTCTCCAGATGCTGCAAATTCTGTTTTTCTTTGAGTTTGGAAAATGGGGGGGATTGGGTATTTAGACAGCATTTATTTTTTTCTAACTTGTGATTTTGAAAACATTATTTGTTGGATAATTTCAATTTTAATTTGTGTTACTTTTTAAAATTAATACTATGTGTACACTTGTATGGTTAGGTGCCCTTTTAAAAATTATTTTTAATTTCATTTTCATCAAGATTTTGATATATCAAGTAAAATAAGTATTTTATATGTTTCATGTGTGGAGTAAAGTGAGTAATACTGGGTTTTTTTTGTTTATAGAATGAATGCAGTGTCATTCTTCAGGTATGAAAATATTTGCAAGATTAACAGGAAGCTTAATACCTATGGTTCCCTTTTAAATTTTAGGATAAGGTGGGGAAGAATTTCTGTAAAACCACAAAATCTTGAAAGTAAAAATAGTTATGGTTTTGGTGTAATGCCTAAAACTACCTCTTAGTATGAACTTTGTTTTTAAAGAAAACTGAACCAAACTGTTTGTGAATATGTTGTGCTTCTTTAATAAGGGTAACACAAGTGTATTGAACTTGGGGCTACTGAATATCTCATTGACTCTTCCATGCATAGGATTTTCAAAAGGAAGAGTTCCTTAGATGTTGCCAGTAATTCATGCTTTTTGTCCCAGATTTTCTCATGTGCACCTGCAGTCTCTGCTCCCTCAGAGGTGGAGCAGAGCTACCTGCTAAAGCTGGTAGATGTTCGTGGTAGAAGGAATGCTGCGTTGGATAGGCAGAGAATAGCTAATGTTATCTGCTTGCATTCAGTAGCAAATCCTCTTATCCTTTACCTCTAGGGGTTGGTTCTGTTTTGGCTTGTCTGCTTTTTCTTTTTAGCCCCTTTGTCCATTGTTGGGTTCAGATGCTTCTGTTGTGAAGTCCTCCTTCACCCCTTTGTTACCATTTGATGCCCATGTTCTCTTTCTTTGCTTAGTGGACATAGACCCGCAGAACGAATGCTTCACTTCCTGATTTTTATGGGGATTTTGGAAAATGGGCCACAGGGGACAATTTTTGGAGATGTGCCCATGTGGCATCTTGGGAGAGGGAAATGAGGAAAACTGGACAAAATGTCTCAAAAAGAGAAACCATCCCTACAATATTAGAGAGTAATTGAACCACAGTCCTTCACCTTTTGAGCAGAGGAACTGAAGTGCCTTATGGGATGAACGCAGTTGTATCATTGTTTGAAATTAATTGTGGGATCAGACCTTATTGTTAATGAATGACTTGCCAGGTGAACTTGAGCCCAAATCCCTCAAAGCCTGTATCAAAATTAGTCAGTGTTATTTTTCAAAAACTTCCTGAAAACTTCAATTTTTTTCTGGCTGTTTTCTTCTTTGAGAGTAGTACACTATATATAGTGGAAACTTTCTTGAATTACTCCTTCCATCACACATCCTTCCCTAGTTCTAATGTTTTGTGGTCTCTTTTATAAATGTTATGGAGTGCCCTATTCACTTGTACCAAGTGCTGTATTGCTTCCTTATCTTGCCTCCTGTTCATATGTGAACATTTATTTTCCTTTCTGTCCATTTTATGCTCTAAAGAGTAGTTAAATGTTACATAGGTGAGTATGTTCATAATGCTTACTTGCCATATCCAATGCAGAGAGGCATCTGATGCAACAAGCTTTTAAAATTGGGCTAAGGGAAGAGACAGGGAGGACAATTCCTCCATTACCATCTTATTTGGTGCCAGAGCAAAGTATTAGCATTCCTATGCTTCAGTCCAGATACACATTCCTGAAAGACATGTTAGCCAAGTGAAAAAACATACTTTTTGAATAAACTGTCCCTAGAATTAGATGAATTTCAGATTAATTAATAGAGACTGTGATTCTACTGAAGATTTGTTGTGGGGTTTTGGAGTATGTGTATTGATTTTGTAAGGTTATATTGATTTTGAACACTTAAAATTTTGTGGCCCTGGATTCGGGATAATTGCACAGCAACTAAAACACTCACTGTAAAGAGCTGCCAGCTGAAGATACAAGTCAACAGGCAACAGCATATACATAAACAAGTTTGTAGTCAGTGTCTGTTTTGGATAAGTAATAGTCTTGCTGCCCAACCACTACTTTGAAGGAATAGGACTAGGGATAAAAGATTTAAGAAGGGCTTTGAAGGATGGAGTTTTGGCTCTGGTAAACCTAAATGTTAAGGAAAATAGAGGGAAAAGAATGGCTGTGTCTAGTATGAGCTTTTGAACAGGTTATACAGACTGGTACTGTGTGTGGTGCGGAAACAGAAAATCTTTTGGAAAATATGGAAAAAATAGTGTTGATTTTTCTGCTGCAATAGGTAAACTGCAGCAAGTTGGAGGGATGCAGATTGAAGTGGTAGAAGTAAATGGCTGAAACATTATCTCTGCTGGGGCATTCTGAACAAATAGGAGTAAGTTGAGATTTCATTTAATTCAAGGAAAAGTGCATTGCATCTCTTCTTGAGTTCTAATCACCAAAGAGTCCCCTGCTGTTCTGTGTGAACTGCAGGTCATTACACAGTTAGTCATAGCACTTTGCACTTGTTTCCACTGGTGTTTGAATGAGTCATGCCCATGGTGCTGTGCAGCTGTAGACAGAAGAGTGGAATGCCCTTAGGAATGTAGCAGGAGTGCGTGTGAGAAGCAGAAGCTGCTGGGGGATAAAATCAGTGGACCTTTTACTCCAGTTTACAGTAGAAATAACATCAGTCTGCATTACATATACTGAAACACCCCATGTCCAGCATGCTTAAACTTGTACCTTCATACTTAAGCAGTGTGTATTTCAAAAATCTGCAGAGATGGAGATATTTCAAAGACACAAATTGAAGAAGGCATTTGATCCCATGTGGTCATTTTACAGCAGTTCTGTCTGTGTTAGCAGCCACACAACAGCTTGGTACATTTTCAGGGCCTCAGGCTGCCTTTGAGCCTCTGTTACCTTTACTCAGATTTGGCACTGGCACCATTGGTGTTGGAATTATTGAAAAGGTAGTTCTTCTCATGATTTCTCTTTCAATGGGGTGAGGAGGAGATGCTTTTCAAACTGTCCTCAGCAAAAGTTACTTTAAAATAAATGAACAAACATGTTTTCATACATCAAATACTGGCAGTGTGTCCCAGTGTTTTTCCCACAAGTACAGTTATAAAAGTGTGAAGTAGCACAAAGCTGATGCAGGGCCACTCAGCAGTTTCCACCACTGTAAGAAAGGTTGTAATATGGGAGTTGAATGATAATGAGGATTTGAGCAACTTGATGTTACTGTTGTGTCTACATTTAAATTTTGTTAAATTTATCACAGCTAATTTTTTAATTGTAGCTGATTAGTCTGTGAGGATGCCAAGGGTCTGGACAAAGGAGATGCTTATGCCTAATAGGGCTTAGTGTGTCAAGGCCTGAATGTTGCAGGATTTTTGATGGCAATAATGCTGAGAGGAGGTAATGCACAAAGTTGGAGAGGTGGAGATTTTCATAGAATCAAACAGCTAAAGATTACAGGGTATCTGCTTAAAGATTTTTTTATTGAAGCAGTCATATAGAGAGCTATTGGACAAACAGCAGAGTCTGAAAAACAGTTTTTGTCTGAGTTACTGAAATTCTGGCTATTCTCTGGCGCCCACTGAACTGAATAATGGATGTCAGGGTTGAACGCCAAGATTCAGCTTTTCAATTACAGCATTGATTTTGAGTACATAAGAATTTTACCAAATATTTTAGAAGAGTGACCAGTTACACAGATGTTAAAGTTTTCTTCACCCAATTTTCATGTTTGGTTGTTCATTTTCTTCAAATCCATGCAGGATTTGAAGCTGGCAGTATAGCAGTATTTAGTTTGTCATGAATCAAATTGCTTATAGTAATTTTTTTTTAATGCATTTTAGCCAGTGACTGTTCATGGTGACAACTTCAAAAGGGCTTTTAAAAAAAAATCTTTTAATTCTTCCCACACATTTGCCTGTCATTTAGAGGTGTTGGGAAGCAGAGAAATAGTATCCAACAACGGCTGAATTCCATTCCCATTTCTCATCTCAGTCAGCTCTAGTTATATATTGAAGGGGTCCTCCTACAATGATAATTCCTATTTTTTGAGAAATTACTTTGTTTCTCCTAGTGGTCAAATGTATCAGTACTTGCTCACAGACAGTGGATGCCAACCAGCATGACCCCAAACTCTTCATTGTTGCAACAAATGTTGTTAAGGGGAGAAGAGGGAATCAAAAGAGCAACTTCACGTTTTTTGTTGTCTTGCCTTCATCTTTCTCAGGAGTTCCTGAAGCTCCACACTTGTGTGCAAGCTCTGTATGTTTTCTTGGCCATATCAGCAAGAAACCCATGGATGAAGAAAAAGCACATGAGAATCCTGATAAGAATCTTAAATCTGTACTGAAAAGAAATTGAGATCATTTCCAAGGACTACCAGGGAGAGATTAAAGGGCTATATGTCTGCAGGATCAGCCAGCATTGAAAAAGGTGTTTTCAGATGTCAGTCTCTAGAGAGAATGTGTTTCTGGCTAGGAAAAGCCTCAGAATCGTGAGGGCTGAGATTGTGATGCTTTCTTTTAGTGGTCAGATATTACTGAAGGAGTGTTTACATTACCACGGTTTCCACACAGACCTTGTGTGTGTGGAGGAGGGTCAGCAGAGGAGTTACTACTCAGAGAACGACTTAATTACATGTAACAAGTCAGGTGCTTTTTGTCTTCATTTTTGTTTCTATGAGCAAAAACGTGCTGGAAGGGGATTTTGTTATTTCACAAAATGAGATGACAGCAGGAGGTGGCAGCAATATGAATACCCAAAATAGATGTAGGAGTCTTAAATTCCTTTCTGTGACAGAAGGAGTATGGAAAGAGCATGAAGCCAATACTCTCTCTCCTACTGCATACTTACTCGAGGTATTCTGAAAACTTCTCTGTTCTAGGGGCATCATTCTGTATTAAATATGCTTTTTATCTGAATGGAAGTAGGTCTTATCTGATTATTAGGAAGCCAAAATACTTAATAAAATCCAGTCTGTGAACCCAAAGTTTACATAGGACCGGTTGCCTTATGTGCAGACTCTAATACATAAATGCTGTAGGTAAACAGGTGCAAATGAATACAGCTGTAAAGTCAAGCTTATTATGAAGATGAAGATAAACATTAGCATTACTTGAAAGGTAATAAAATCTGATGAAAGATAAGAATTTAGTATTGTTGCAACAAACCTTCAGTTAAATTGATTTTGAGAGACAGCAGAAGGGGCCACTATCGTCTGATCTGGTAGTCATCTGAAAGTATTATTTTTTTTTCTGCAGATCTTCTAATATAATAAGTGAGAGTGTGGGTTCACTGTTTTTTATTAATATTCTTTGAGAGGGAAAAGGGAAAGGGAAAAATGTGCTTTATATTTTTCTTAACTTCATGACATTATAGATTTCCTTCACCAGGAACACATGGCATAAAGAAACACATTATCATTGCTAACAGAGAGCTGAGATTCAGGAGCTAGTTTTATGTGGTTGCCTTCTAGTTACTTGGGCTAACAGCTTCATCTGGTTTTCTGCATGTAATGTGACAGTATTGTGGTGGAATTGAATGACAGGAAAATGCAGTAGTTAATCTTTTCTGTTAATTGCTGCACAACAATGAAAGTTCTATTCCTTGAAAATAACTTCAAAAAATTTGTACAGTGATGAAGGCTTAGATAACAAGGGAATATGGGGAGAGAGAGGAGTAGATCAGCTGGGAGACAGGTATCTGAGATGTATAGGGCTCCAAAATAAACATCTTTCTGTATTACTCATGGTGGATTGCAGGATTTTGTACATTTTGTCATGGGACAGATTACCAGATAAAATACTACAGTACTTGTGAAGATAGCTGTTACCCCATCCATTTCCCAAAGCCAAACATTTTTAAAGCACTTTCTTCATGTGGATGCTGAAAGAAATGTAGGACACATCTTTCTCTGCTCTCTTCTGGATTTCCTGCTTTATATATCAGTAAATAAACAGTTTTATCTCAAAGCTTTTCTACCTGTTTCGTTTTGGTTTGGCTTGATCTGTCCTAAAGATCATTTTCCTTGTAGCAGGAGGTGGGGAGGAGTCTGTAGGAAGGCTGGTCTGCAGGAGTGCAGCTCGTGAGTGCAGCCCATGACAAAACGTGCTCACTGCCGGAGGGAGCAGGTTTCTTCTTCCTGAGGATGTTGCACAGGCAGTGCTGGTAGGCCCTTTGTCCTGAAAGCTTCCACAGGCAAGCAAAGAACTAACCTGCAGAGTTTTTCAGGAGCATTTGGTACTGTAACAAGTTCCCACAGATCATTTAAATGTGACAAGAATTCAGGCATGCTTAATAATTTTGCTGAACTGATTTAAAATGTTGGGGTTTTTTTCCCAGTCAAATTGAAAAGTGCTGAGAAGGAAAACATCTCTTCCCTTTAGAAGCTTTCTTTTCTTTTTCCTTTGTGCTTCACCCCTCTGCTATGCTTGTACATGCTTTATGCTCATACAGTTACCAAGCTAACCTTCTTTGTATATTGCATAGGAAAAAGTTTCAAATGGTCCACATTCTATTTCCATTGAATTTTCCAGCTTTTTATTCTTTTAAACATCAGTTGAGAATGGAACTTGACCCTTGACAAGTACTGAGATCATGTGAAACAGTAATACATGATACAGCCTGCACAGTTGAACATCATCATTTTATGGGGAAGGCTCAGTATTCTGGATTAAAAGCTGTTAGGGAGCCAGACTAAAAATTGTGTATAAAATAATAATATCATTTCAAATTATATGCAGTTATATTCAGACAACACAGGGAATTCAGAGACTGTTTTCTGGATTGATTAATTCCAATGTAACACAATTTCTACATTTCTGAAACTGCTGATTAGATTTCCAGTGTTACATCTTTGTAGCAGCTTCCACCAAACAAGATCCTGTTTCTAAATTTAGAGTATCTTGTCCAAGTGGCAAACTTGATTGCTCTAACGAGTGCCCAATCCTTTCTAAATTTGCATGGTTTTCATTGTGCCTGTTACATGTTTGAACTTTAAGGGCAGCACCATGTGTGTCATCCCAGGTTCTGTAGAAAACATCCAGTCATGTACTGCAAACTCTGTTAACCTGCTAGTTCTCAAATAAAAACAAATATACAAAATGCTTTGAAATAGAAATAAAAATAAACATATATTTAATGGAAAGAGTTGTAACAGTGCAAGGCTCTTCACTTAGGCTTCTGTGCCCTTTGCTATCTGTCTATATAGAAAACCTATGATGAAATCTTTTATTTTTAAATTAGGGAAATTACTTGATTATTTGGCTTTCAAATAATTATGATGTTGAAATTACTATTATTTTGAGAACTTTTTCTTTGTATATATAGAAATTGAATGTAGTACTTTCTATTTCCTGTTAGCAGTGCCCTCCCAGTGCTATCAGAGGCAGTAGCTTAAATGGGAAAACATAAAAGCGAAGATGTAAATTCAAAAGCCATTGGGAGAGCTCTTTTAAATTTATTTCAAATATTTTAGGTGGAAAGTAAGTATTTCAGCCATCTGTTGAAATGTCAAGATTCATTTTATTTGCTTAAAATGGTATAATTAACTTTATTTCTCAAATTAATTACTATTGGCTCCACTATCTGTCCTTCTCAAAGAAATCAGTAATTTATACATTTGTTAAAAATTAGATAGCATAGGCCATTGAGCTCTAACACACAGCTTTTAATGAGGATTTTAATATGACTAGTAGCATATTGCTCATATGAATGCATCTCTCAAGTATGAGGTTACATTTGGACTCACCATTTTTTTGTTTGTTTCTCTGTCTGTCCTTTCTCTCCTGGTACCCTTTTCTTACAGAGATCAGAATATTCTGGATCCTACATTGGAATATGTTAAGGTAAGATACTGTTTCTTACCCTCAAAATATTTTTTTTGGTGTATACCCAGCACTGACAGAGCATTTCCAGTCATTTGTCAGTAAATAGTGCTGCTCTCTATCTTTTGGTGCAGAGAAACAAATTATACATGTCAGACTGTTTTCCTAAAGCTTCAGTGAAATATTGTATTTTGGGTGTAGGTTGCATTTTTATACTGGGACTTCTTTACAGTTATATGGTGACTGTTTAAATTCTTGCTTTTGTTAGATTAAAAGAAGCTGTATTTTTTGTTTATGGATTTCTGGGGAAGTAAAAAATCACATCTGAAAATATCATAAAAATGTCAAATTTAGGTTTGCAGTTTTAGTATTATACTTACTAAAATTACAGTTAAAAATTCACCTCTGGTCCAAAAAAGTAATTGGAATCTTGGAAAAGTTGTGAGTTCTGCTCTCCTGTTGTGAGATCTCCTGTGCATGATCAGTGTGTGTATTTTGTTAAGAGTAAATAAAAAGTACCCTGGAACATTCATGAATTGTATTTAAAACTCAATCCCAGAGTGGCAACGGAGAGACTTTGGAAGAAGCTTTAGGGATGTGATTCTGTATTGGGAGTCTCTTGTAAAGCTGTAATTTTTACTGTATTAGTACTTTTCAATATGTTTTGTTTAAGTGAATATTATTCCTCAGAACCTTGCAAAAATCTGGCTTATATTTCATGTGTTTCAACAATGGGCTTCTCTAATTGTGGGGCTTTGTTCCCTGCCTTTTCTGTTTCCTGAGAAGTGTCAGATAAACAAACATGGGTTATCCTTAACATAGGGTATTTCTGTTAATGTGGACAGCCTGAATTTCTCAGACACCTGAATTTCTGCTACATGTTACAAGTTCAGGTGAGGAAGAGACTGAGGAGAACCAGTTCAATGGGGTTTTGCTGCTAGAACTCCCCCTGTGGATGCTCATAGTTGAGGGAAATTAAGAGAGAGGTGCCCTGGTTTAGGGTTCAGGCTGACTGAAGAAGTAAACCAGGAGATGGTAATGCAGTGTTGAGAGGGGATTGTCAAAGGAAAGTGATTGTCTGAAAGTGTGGCCGAGTCCTCTGCTGGACTTTCTGCTTAGGGCTGGGGTAGATGTAGGAATTAGGGTTTGTGGAAGAGAAGGGGAAGAGCAGAACACAAAGATCCCTGGAAAAGTGGCTGCCACAGGACTCTCAGAACAGCTGCTGGATTTCTGCTCCCAGACTAAAGCTGGGATATGGTAAAGTAGAGACAAGAAGGCCAAAATCCTTCTCAGGAGGGGATGCCGGAGGCAACAGAGTGGCGGACATGTTAATTGCTGTATTTAATTTACTGTGTCTCTTGCACTGGGCTGTACCGAGTATGCTGTTACAGTTTTAATAATGTGACTAAGTAGAAGGCAGAGGTATCATGTGCCAATTCATCAATATGTGTGTCTTGTCTTGTTGCAGCAAGTTCTGTGTTATAAATGTGGTTTCTCATCTTTTCTAGTAGAAGCTTGTCTTGGACTCTTGTCAATAGCAGTGGTGCTAAGCTTAGTTATTAAAACTTTGATGTTGAGGAGGAAAGCCTGAAGAAAAGAGACTTAATAGGAAGGATACAAGGGTTACCAATCCCTTCTCTTCTCCTTCCTTTTTCAGTTTTTTCCTGTCTATATCCTTACCTTTAGTGAACTGCAAGTTTGGACTCTAGTTCAGTGGTATTATAACAGGAATTCTAGACAAGAAGTCTCAAATTGCAGCTTTGAAAAATATGCAGAAACTGATTTCTAATAAATATAACTCCCCAAAGCATTTTTTGACTGTAAAAGTCTGTGTTACTAACAAAACTGATTCCAGAAATGTGTTCTTACACAGAAATCAATCAATCATAAATAAAGGTGGTCTCTCATCAGTATTTTATCAGTTAACTCTTAACTGTAAAAGTTGTGGGTGAATTCATACCAACAGGATCTTGGACTCCCTTTGTTGGCTTCAGTTTTATCAAGTATGTGTCCATTGTCTTACCCTATAGTTACTGTTATATTAATGTTTATAAATTTTCCAGATCCCAGAGTACATTATGGTGGCAGTGTTAAGTCAGGTATAAAATGCAGAACACTAACCTTCTCAAGCTGAAAAAACAGATTTCTGTAGCATGTTTATTGCCATTTGCACAAGTCTCTTTGGTATATAATCTGTAAATATGTAGTTTGAACTAGCAGGTAGGCTTTGACAGATGTTGCTTAAGTGGAAAAAAAAAACCCTTTAAATGGAAAAGAGTAAGAGAAGAGGGAGAAAAAAACGAGCACTTTTGGGAATTATATTTTGCTGATCAGGATATGAAAGTTCTGAGTGAGAGAGTTATATTTTTGGTGCGCAGGAAAATATAGTTAATATTGTCTCTCAACAGAGAAGTGTTGATTTACTGACTGAAAACTCAAACTTGAGCATGAAGCATGTGTGGTGCATCACTCATACATAAAAACTAACACTAGAACTGATTGTACTTTGTAATTGTAAAGTCTTGATAGTGGTTCTTGTTTCTCTCTAGTTGCTCTTCAGGCTGTAAAGAGAAGAGAGACTTTAGATTAATTTGCCTTCAAAGAATTGCATTATCTTGAAAGTAATTGCATGGCACAAATTTAAGTTGTGTTAGGGTAGTTTGGCTTCTGGCAGTTCTACCCAAGGGTTACAGTCCTGAGCAAATGGCACTGTGTCAGGGCCCTGGGGGCACTGACTGTTCTCTGCTGTCCTGGCCAGCCTCCCTTGGGTCCTCCACGCACACCCGCTGAGCAGGGGCTGCATCACCACAGGGCCTTCAGACCCCTCCGGAGCTGCTCCTTGGGTGTGCCTGCCCCTAGTCCTGTTTCCCAAGTGCTCTGTGGGAAGCTCGGGACAGACTTTATGCCTGGCCTGAGGCTCTCTGGAATGTGATAGGACCCTTTGGTGTCATCACCCTGCTCATGCTGGTTGTGTCTGGGTGCTGTGGGACTGCCCCTTGTTGTGAGCACCTTGCCTACCCTGTGCTCCCAGGTCACTGTCCCGTAGGGAGCACCCCGCTCCTGTTGCTCCCTGACACACTGGTTGTAGGGGGCTGTTTTGGAAGGTTCAGACAGGTGCCTTTCTCACAACTGATCCACTTTATCAGGCTGTGCAGTCATACCTATTGTCCTTCTAGACAAGCAGCTAGGTTTAAATGAACTAGATTTAAATAGTAATTTTACAAAAAGACAGAGCTGACCATGCAGCTTCACAGTTGCAAATCAACACTGTTTCTGCAGTGGTGCAAACATGCTACTGGAGTTTCTTGTGAGTCCCATAAGAAAGGTAATTAATACTTACTGAGAATGTGCTCCTGCTGGGGAGTGATCAACATCTCTTCAGAACCGGACAGTGCTGTAAATAGAACGTGGAGAATTCATTTGGGATTGAGGACCAGTAACACGGTGCCGTGTACTGGTTGTGTACTGGTTCACAGTGAGAAGAACATCATGATGTCTGTTGTGGCCATAGTGACTACAAGCAGATAGACTAATGGTAAACTTTGAAGCTGAGTGTAGCAATTTGCTTTTTAACAAACCCTTCCTTGCTGAAATCTGGTCACTGAAAATATTATCAATAAATCCTTGTATTCAGAAATACTCTGAACAGAAGAAAGGCAAAATAAATTGGTTTTTTTCTGTTGTTTTATTCTGCTCAAAATGCAAGACGGAAAACTCTAATTATAGAATTAATCTTTTTTTTTTTAAGAGAACGTTCTCTACAGATGAACTGTGGTTTCTAATTCTTTAATTGCATCTTCTAAATTACATCTCTTACAAGATGCAGTTTACTGTATGTTGAATATTGATGTATTAGTTCATATTAGTTCATTCAGTATATAAAGAGAGCTAATTATGCAAAAGCAAGTTCTAAGGGGGGGAGGAATGTACTGATTTGCTGAAGTCCGAGTATACTGAAGTGTCCATATGGCTTCAACTCTTCCTTTGTATTCACAGTGCTGCTGAAACCATGGTCACAGTTAAATAGCTCTTTCAAAAAAAAAACCTTTTATGGTAGAAGTGAAAACAGGCCAGACTGCTTTGAGTCAGGCTGCTACCCAAGTCATGAAAGGGATTCAGGGACACAATAGCACGTTGTACATTCTGTGAGATTTTTACAAGTTTTATGAACCAAATAATAGATCCATTGGTAGTCTCTGCAGGTTCTTCCCACACCCTTAGTCCACACATCTACAGAACAGATTACTGCAGCAGGGGAGAAAGAATCAAGTGCTGGCAGATTTGAGTGTGTCAGAGAACTTTTTGTGAGTCATTTTGATGAAATTCTTGTGAACTAAAGATAGCTTTCTGTGCCATTCCTATTCACTATAAATACTTAAGGATCTTTTCATAGAAATCTGTGCTGTAATTATTGAAGCTATATCAGGGTGAAATGAAAAAAAAAAAAAAGGTTTCCTTTCATGGAAACCTTTCAAGCATTTCCTGTGGAAATAGTGCTTAATAATTACAGAAATACATATCAGCAGTGAGTTGATAAGTAATACTGTGGCCTGAGATTTTGGAGTTGTATTTTAATTTTGTTAGTGGAAAAATTGCAAAATTTATGACTGATTGTCTGCTCAGCATGGTCATGAGGGACGTTTATATTTAGATTGAGACTTGAAAAAACTATTGCTGGTTTAAGGAAGTTACAGCTGCAGAAAGAGTCTCTTGCGAAGTTCTACTGAAGGATTCTTTCATCTCAGCCCCACAGTGTTCATTTTTATCCCTATTTTACTCTTCCTTGATTTTGTTAGAAAGCAAGCTGTCATAGAAATTACTGTCATTCATCATGGGTTTGGCTAGTGCAACTGAAAGTAAAATTTTGATGACATTCCAGTGTGTTGATCCTTATCTATAGCTTTGCAAGATGGGACAATATTTTGTGGGTTTAATTCAACTTCAGGGAACTTAGATCAAGTTATGAGATTTATTGATGCATGGCTTGTATAGTTAATTGCACAAATTCATAATATAGTGGATGCCAATACAATATAGGTGTGGGTGTTTGACTCTCAGCATTCTATTGGCTGAAGATACTCTGGTAAGAGGGTGATCAAAAGTAAAGTTTTTATATGTGTATGTATGTTTAGAAAAGTTTAGAAAAAAATCTGTGTCAGCATGACAAGTAGCCACAGTTTGGGAATCAGTTTTTCCTGATGACAGTGAAATTTCCTTTGCAACCAGCCTTTTTTAGAAATGGAAATATATTAGAGAGATCTCCACCTCACTGGAAAACTTGCCAACTCCAGTGTATTCCTGTTCATGCCGTGTATCACACTCTGCAGAGACTTGCCTGTTGGGAAGCGAGCTGGGACTTGTGAGCAGAAAGTTTGTTGGGTTCCTACATTGTCTGACTGCATTAAGTATCAGAGCTGGGAGGAATGCCTGACACTAAGGCACCACATGATCAGGAGGTTCTTTCTGAGTCTGTAGGGTGGTTTGAGGACTTTTCCACACTTTTTGCAACTGCAGCAAGGGCAACAGTATCACGGATGGAATTATCAGATGGAATGTGCTTTGTTGAGGAGAAAAGGAGTAGGCCCACGTGGCCGACTTGGACTTTACACATCTGTCATTTACGGACTTGTCATCCGACTCAAAGATCATCAGTGATGTCAGTAAGGCTTCAGACAGAGATAGTTCCCCTTTTTTGTGTGTGTTTCTCTACTTAGCAGGAACAGCAGTTGCCTCTTGTACGTAAGCTGTGTAATTCTGGTTACAGGGCTAAGATTCTGTTAGAGCCCATGCCGTGTTAACGCGTGTAGTTACCGGTCTCCGTGAAAACTTCGGTTTGATTCCTGACGGGTGGTTGCTGGGTGTGCACTGCCCTCTGCTGGAAAAGAAACACTTGACTGGATATTTTTAATCAAGCCACGGTTATTTAAATCACGTTTCATAATAATTTCTTTGTAACTCTTGTAGGAGCCTGACTGTTGGAAGTTGGTTGCTTTTTTTCTCAAGTGGCACAGAAGGGGGGGGCAATTTTTCCCCTCCTCCCTGTCATTAAGTTATATAACTAAGTCCTAGGGGGAACTTGAGGGGTTTGGGATTTTTTTTTTTGTCAGGTTGTCACTGAGATTGTTAGAATAGATGTTCTGATTTGTCCAAAACTTCCAGCAGAAGAGATTCCCTATCACCCCAAAATAATCTGCTCTACCTCCCAAACTAGATTAGTCAAATGATGTTTTGTTTTGTCCACCTGTCTTCTATTCATAACCCATATTCAATTTTCTAGTGAGATATGTTTGGGCTGTTGCAATAAGTTGGACAAAGCATCTTTTAGTCCTGTTCTGGTGATAGCAAAATTTCAGGTAGTAGAATTTTTTTTTCAGCCTTGTTTCTAGGCTTGTTTCTTACAATGTCTGCCCTTTCTCCACTCAGAAAGGGCATCTATTTCTTTAAGTATGTATGATAATTATTTCTCAAAACTTTCATCAACCCAGGAAAAAAAAATAAGTACTTGAGTTACTTATGTAGTCGAAATGCAGCAACTCTCAAGTATTTAATTCCCCTGAAATCGTAGTGAGAATCTTGCTCTGTTCATTTGAAGTTAAAGAAAACTTATCCTATTTGATACAATGCTGTTGTTCATCATTAGGGGTGGAATATAACACTCAAGTTTCAGTATTTTCTCATGTTGAATTTTGTTTGACCAACAGGCTGGTCTCTGAATATAAGGTTGAGTCAGCAGTCCTGTAATCCACTGGCTGCAAAGTGATGAATAAAATGTAAGCTGGTGTTTGCAGTAAATTATGCAGGAAGTATGATTCTACAGCCCTGCCAGATAATGTAGTTTCAGTCTACTGTCCTAGTTCATATTTCCCTAGAAGAGTGAATCCCAAGTTAGCCTGTTCCTGTTTGGAGCTTTTTGCTCTTTCCCAGCCCCCAGTTCCTGAATGGCCTGATTAGCTCTAAGATCTGGGTTTTTTCTAGGGTTTTTGGGTTTTTTGATTGGTTGAGGTTTTTGGTTTTTGTGGGTCAGGGGCAAGGGGAGTAAGAGTACTATGAAGAGGAATTTTTTTTTTCTTTGTGAATTATAATCTTTATATGAATTGAGTCAAGTGGATAGTGGCTTTCTAATTATTCTGGCCTTCATTGCAAAGTCTTTTAGCAGTACATTCCCCTCTCCTGATGCTGAAATGGTGTTTAGGGTATTTTGCTTATGGGAGCATCTTCTCTAATGCCGAGGGTGCTTTGGTAAATATAAAATGCAGATAATTCTTAGAGGAGCAAGCATTCTATCTTTGCATGTTAATGGTTAATCTTACATGTTATTCTACCATAGATTTGACCCAGTTAATGTCTGTATTCTGCTTCTTCTGTTATGACTCATTAGCTCTGAAATGATGTCTGGTCTGGAGTCCTCAAAAGCCACTACATGCACTGAGCTTTGAGTTGAAAACTATAAAATTACTTTGCTCTCATTTCCTTGGCACCAATAGTAATACTGGTGGCAGTAGCTACCTAATTGACCTTTCCAATACTTTTGTTAGAGGATCAGTAACTACTGTCAGGTCTTATTTACAGATGACAAACATAAGCTGGAAAGGTCTGAATCTGAAACATGGGATAGAAGTCTTGGGGTACAAAAATCAAGTCTTACTTTATCTCTGGTGATCTTGTGAAATTTGGATTTAAATTAATTACCTGTTTTCTCCAAGATGCTAATGCCAGTGGTTCTCAAATGCTGAGTTATCACAGAATCACCGAATGGTTTGGGTTGGGAGGGACCTCAAAAGATACCTGGTTACAATCCCCTGCCTTGTGCAGGGGCACCTTTCATTAGACCAGGTTTGTCAGGGCCCCATCCAACCTGGCCCTTTGATAATACACCCAAGTCAAAATGTCTGTGTCAGTGAAAGCAAATATAGGTACATGGTGATGTGCACTTACTTTTCAAAGAAAGGGGGACTGTTTTTTAGTTTTCATAGTTTTGAAGATGGATTAATAGCAAAAGCTGCCAGGGACACGAAAATATTTATATTTAACTCCATGCAACACCTTACTGTTGGTCTTTCATTGTCTATAAGCAGGAGCCACAAGGGAGAGTGAGTATGTAATGGGTGGAGAGCAGATGAGGAGGATGATTTTTATTATTAAGCATTTTGGGTACTCTTACTGATAAAGCCTAGGGAGGTAAAGCTCCTAATCTCTCAGAGCTGTGTTTACTGATCATAATTAGAATAAGACTGGTACATTGTGTGTGTGTGTGTCTTGCCTCTTTTTGGAGACATGCTGACATACAGTTTACCCTGTGGAGAGAGCAGCAGAGGGAGCATTGGGACATTTCACTTGGGATGTCTGCTGATGGGTGCTGCCAAAGGAGCAGGTTGGCCTGACATTTGTATGTGTCGGATGGTTATAGAAAATAATCATCTACACAAATAATGGAGTTATAATGTTGTGTTGGCTGTCTAGAGTACCTAGAGATCATTTGCCTCCATGTCCTCAAATCCTTTAGTTAATAAAATGTTGAAAGAGTGGTAAAGACTTTGGAAAAGCCAAGCTCTGACAGAGACCAAGTGACTTGTAAATTTTCTTTTTGAGTGCTACACATCCAAAATACACATCCTTTGTATTAAAGCAAAGTATTGTAGTGTATTCAGGAGTTTTAGATAATTAGCTGATATTTTAGACATCCACTTACCCTAGTGAAGTAACTTTTTTTTTTTCCATCTTTCTATTACATTTAGAATTGGTTTAAATCTCACACAAACAAGCACTTTACTTTGACAGGACTGGGGAGACTTTCAAAAACAGAAGTCTAAAGTTAACAAATGTCTTCATGCCTTATTTTTATTTTTATGTGCAAGACAGCTGTGGTATGCTGACCAGCAAAGCTAGCGAGAATAATGACTGCTAAGTTAACAGGAAAGAGAAGAAGGTATTAGCCATAAACTGGGAACTAATTCTGAAAGAAGAGGAAATTGATGCCTTTTTGTATTTTTTTTCCCCAATTCAGGGAACAAAATGAAGGAAAAATAGGTGACCCATTACAAAAACATTTCATGTTTGTACATGGGTTGGCAGACAGTAGGTGGAGCTCAAGAATATGTATGTTAGTTTTTTGTGGGATTGATAAAACTTGCTGGTGGATTCATAATAGAAAGGGGTCCAGTAAGAAAGCCAGACCTACTGCCAGATTACTTTGAAAAATTTTGATCTTTTATAACTAAAACATATAAATCTCCAAGGTATTTGGATGTCTTAAAGTGCAAATTAGGACCTAGTAGGAAGCTCATAAGCAGGTTGGACATTTATTTCTTGTACCTGCCAACCTGAGTTTTTATGAGGCAGATTTTCAAAGAGATTTATTCAAGCAGCAGAGTAAACTAAATAGATGCAAATTCTGTTTTCTCACTATTCCTGTACAACTGCAGCACATTTCTGAGACTGCCTCACGGAACCACGATAGAAAGGAGGAAGAAATTATGCTGACCTCTCCCACACCACACCTTGCAATGCAAACAAGGGTAATTACAGCTACAGCTCTATCTGTTGATTTATGATCAGAGGCTGCACCAACGACAGCATGCAGGAAGTGAGGTTATCCAAGAGAACATGAAAGAGTCAGTTCTGTTAAAAATTGAGACAGGAATGGTAGGACGTGAGCTGGGACATGGGACTTTATGTGCCTATAGACATTTGAGTTAGGAACAGGTAAAAGTAAGCTTTCTGACAGTGTTGTCCTCCCCTTACTTCCACTTACTCTACACTTTAACAAGCGTTCACATGTAAAGTTGGGTGCTACCTGTATTTGGAGGCATTCCCCCCAGAGCTTTGTTAGAGGCAATGTGCTATATCTGATGGACTTACTGCTGAAACTAACTGGGAGTGGGCATTGTGAACATGTTGTTTGCATGGGTGAATTATTTATCAGTTTTCCCGTTTCCTGACTTTTTCTTACATTAAAAAGAACAAATAACTAGTTATGGCAAAAACTCTTATGTATTAAATGAAAAATGTTTCAACTGGAGATGTAAGTTCTTTGATTTTCTTTGGGTTTTTTCTTTCAGTTTTTTTTCCTGTTGTACTTTACTCCGACCCCAGAGTTGCCATTTTGTAGCTACAGGCCCTCAGACCATGGTTGGATCGTGCCCTGTGTAATGGGGACATGTGCATGTTCCTGTGACATCACTCATTCAGCAGCAGTGCTCGGGGCTGGCTCTGGGCTGTATCTAATCAGATTTGTGCTCTTGACCCTTGTACAGTACACCGTGCCTCCTTTCATTTACAGCTGGCTTCCTGCCTGGATTGTTTACTTCCAGTTAGTGCAGTGAAATCTAAAGCATTACGTGTATTTCACTAAATATTGTTAGGCTGATTTGAGTGCTTAAATGAATAGAGCAGTGCAAAGCAAAGCAGCAAGCCAACAATTTCCTCATCTAATTTAGTCTGAAATTCTTTCTCTTTCTCTAATACAAAATCACAAATCATAATAATTTTGTGTGTGAATTCTAAGCACTTCCATGAGCGTGATTGGTGTTTGGTTCAAAATAATGTCCTGTAGCTCTGGAGACTATTGTGGTAACTTCAGACTGCTTGACAGTTTTCAAGCATTTATATTTTAATGGAGTGTGGTAGCCTAAGATCCCCCCTGAGCAGGTTCACGTGGTGCACGAGCACCTCAAACTCCTGCATATGCAATGTGCTCTGAGTGAGCTGGACACAGTTTAGGTGTGGCAAGGGAACACTGGGTAAGTGTAATTTAAACTAGACCATGCAAAAATCCTAAATAACTTTAGAGGCTTTGTAATAACAGGTGGGGTTAGCAGAGGCTCCTTAATTTCTCTTCCTATTGGGCTGTTAGGAACTCAACACAGAACATATATTCAAGGGAATTCATGTAGCCATGGATTCTATGAACTTAAAAATCTTTTCTTATTAAGCTTAAGTTATTGAAGTTATCAAAAATAATCCAGCCAGCCATCTATAGAAACATGAAGGGATTATAAGATATTTTAGGATTCTAGGAAGAATTTTTGAAAACAAAGACATAAAGCTGATGGCTGACCTTTTGGTGATGGAGAGCATATGAAATACATCAATAGATGTCTTAGCAAAATGATTGTATTTGATGTTTCTAAGGTAAAAGGAGCAGGTTTATTTCTCACATGAGGAGTCCAAAAACCCAAAGTACCAGCAAAAAATTGAAGGCCAGGAGAGCGAAAATGTGACTAAGCTATCCTTTTTTTTTCTGAGTCAGTATTTAAAAATGTAAATCTTAGCTATGTATGAAGTATAATTTGGAGCAGCCTAAAGGTTGTCCTCAATCATGCTGGCTGAAGACAGCTCCATGATAGCTCCATGATAGGAAATATTACAGTATCACCCAGAGGTTTCTCACATACTCTTTGAGATTCCTTCCAGTAATATTAATTTTCATACTGCTGTAGGACAGTGTCATGCAAAGGTTTGTTATCCATTCATTGAGCTATCTAGGCAGAAGGCATACTAACCTTTAATGAAAAGAAAAATTTCATTAGTTTAATGTAAAAAAAAAAAAATTAAGTTTACCATTTAAATAAAGTATCCCTTTTCCTATCAGTTATACTGTTGATAAAAAGCATCAGCAGCTGCTGTATGGAATGGTACAGTAATCATTTTTAAGCTTCATTATTTCTGAAATTCTCTCAACATAGATAATTTTTGATTCTTTACTTCATTACAGACAGGAAATAAGGAACTGACAGTTATAGTTTGTATTAGACCTACCAGTCCAATCCTCCTTTTCTTGAAAAACTGGGGGGTTTTATTCTTGATGAGAACTTTTGTTTAAATTTCAGTGTAGGTTTACACATTGACAGGTCGTAGCATTCCTGTCTTTTTTTTTTTCCAACCCCATAAAGAACTCTTTTTATGGAACTTCTAGTTATTTTCAGAGCAGAAGTGGTCCACCTTATTTTGCACTGTTAAATCAGTTGTTCCTGCTGCCAAAATGTCTAAGTCATCCTAACAGCCCTTCTTGTCACTTGTTTGAGTTGCTTGTCTTGATAGTTTCTGTTCATGGCATTGCAAGTGAAGCCTTAGTGTGTGAAACTAATTCTGTCTTGCCAGCATTATAAAGCAAAAACACTTTGACTGATGCAATTTCATTTCCCTTTTTATCATCCCATCTCCCTGCCCCTCCAGTTTTAGAATTGGATTAGGGTATTATTATGAGAACTTTTGATTAATAGTCTTTAAAAATACAGTCTTTGATGAGATGTCCTGCCACAGTGCCAGAAAATTTCAGTCAAGAAACAGGAATCACAGTTGAGGCTTTTGTGTTTGAAGTCTTGCAGGGTATCTTTTAATCTTCTCTTCTCTGGCTACCTGCTACAGCAATCCTATAGAGCTTCTCAAAGTGGAAAAAGAACTCAAAGTAAATTAAAATATGTTGTAGCCCAGTGCAAAGAGAAAAGGAGGGTACTTTTGCATTCCTCTTGTATTACCTACTCATTCATTGTTTGAGTTTGTCTTAAAGTAGTCTATAGCAGGACTTCATCTTCAAAGTCAGTATTTTCAGCTTCTTTTCTGGCCAAGTTTCTTTTTGTTGCCAGGTTTATTACTTTAAAGTCCATTTAATGTTCTGTTCTTTTATTCCTACATTGCTTTCCTTTTCTCAGAAGAGTCTCTGGCACAGCATCTCCTACATGTGGCCAAGTAGTCTGGCTGTCTTTATGAACATTCTGGGTTTGGTGCTTAACTTGGTGGTAGGTACCTGCAGACCTTAGGTGGGCAGGTAAGGGAACTTTGCACATCACACTTCCATTTCCTTGCTGTCAGCACTGAGGTTTCTTCTTTTCACATAGGCACTCCATCCTGTTTCCCTTGAAAGGCAGTGCACATTTTATGTGTTTTCTTAGTGCTGTTGCTTGGTTTGTGTAGCAGTTCCTGTTGCTGGGTGCAGGCACTGAGGGCACTTCCCATTGTTCAGTCAGTGTGGGAAGGAAGTACTCTGTTATTAGGTGAGAGGTACCTTGCAAGTAATACCTGAGGACATCAATAAGCATTTAATATATGTGTCCCCCTCATTATGTAATATATTTGTTGCTGATGAAAAAGAGAAGTAACTATTCATTTTAACTGTTCCTTGGCATTAATTTATTCCTAATCCAAGAACTAACATATCTGTGACTTCTTTATTTTTTTTTGTACCATCCAAGTAATAATTGATTGATCTCTTCAAAGTTTCTCTTTCTTAAGTGTTACAGGCTTTCTTGTACTGCTCAATCCAGTCCATCTGATTTTCTTTCACCAAATCTGTTAACTAGGCTGCTATGGAGGCAGTGCCTTGTCTCTAAGAGTTATTTTAATTATCAAAGCTGTTTGCCTTTTTTTGCCCTGGTTCTTAAGAGAGCCTTGAGGTATGTTGAACAGATTCTTTGCTGATGAGCAGCTTGCTGACTGGTCAGTAAGCTATGGAGTGTGCTGTCCAAGAGAATGGAATCACAGGTATAAATAAACAGCTGCTTTTTATTTTGTTGTAGTGCTTACTTTTACTTTGCCAAATCAGACATGTTAATTAATTCAGTTCTTTCTTTCTCAAGCAATTTGCACAATCCCATGGGACTATCACCGAGATAAAGCTGTCCACTGAGAGTTTTAAATGCTGAGGGTACCTTGGTTGCAACTCTGACAATGTTTACAGGGTTGGTTTCTTGCTATTTTTCCAAGGACTGCCTGCCAGAAGCTTCCTAATTAAAAATAAACATATTTATCATTTTCCTTGGTTACCAAAGCTCAATTCTTAGTCGTCAAACAGTAATCAACTCCTTTTCCTCTTTTTTTTTTTTCTCTTTTGTGTGTATAATTGATGATGCAGGCATAGATGTTGCATGATTGAACTGGAGCAACTGATTAAGCCTTTATCAGCACAGGGAGATAGGTATTGTAACTCATCAAGAACAGAAGTTTGCCTTGTGGTGATGGCTTAAACACATCTCTGGGCTAGGGGATACCAAGACAGAGGAGCTAGGATTTCACTGGTGAGTGAAAGAGATCACATGAGGATTCTGGCACTCTCTATATGGCATGCTGGAAGCCAGCGTGCCAGCGGTCACTGAATTGATGGTATCAGCTTCAGCCGTGGCAAGTGTCCCGGGCTGATATGTGAGTAGGGGGGTGTAGCAGCTCTGGTAGGCAGTGGTGACACTGAAGAGCTTGCTGAACCTCAGAGCACTGCTAGTAGTGACTGTATCTTCAGTCTGGAGGAGCCACAAACAACAGAACTGAAAATGCCGAAGGATTATAATGTTTTTCAAATGCTGATAGCAGCACTTTGCTGCTTTTATCACCGTAAGTCTATTATCAGAGTCAAGGTAGGTGCTCTTTTTCAATTACAGAGTGCTAGTCAGTAAGCTTTCAGCTTTTGTTTAGAAGTGTTTGTTTTTCTACCATGGTTGGGTACAGTGTTTCTCTTCTAAAGAACAGCTTTAGAATTCACTATTGTCTCAGAGAAAAATTTAAACAACTTGCAGTTTTATGAACCTGAAGCTGGCTGTCTTTATATTTAGGGACTGAGTAAAAATGCTTAAATGCTGAGAAAGGTTTGGGACTTGCTGAGGAGAATTTTAGCAAATTTTCAAGTTTTCAGAATTGCGCTGATCAGACCATTTAGTTCCCTTAGCTTTTTCCACCTGTTTAAGGAAAACAGAGGCAATTGGCTCAGGAGCACAGCTGTTTTTAAAATGCTTCAGACAATCTTGGATTTGTCCATTTTTTAATTTATTTTTTTTTATTAATTGCAAGATACACAAAATCATATACTCCTAGAATGATTTAGGTTGGAAGAAATCTTTAAAGGTCATCCAGTCCAACCCTCCTGCCATGGACAGGGACATAATTTACTTTATGCAAAAATGCTCTATATGCACTATGAGCAAAGGAAAAGCCTTCATAATCATTTTGAGTCACACAGAAGTGTTTAAGCGACTTGGGAATTGTACTCATGTGGGGCATCTAACTACTTTTGAGGATCTGTGAGCCACACTTCAACTTTTAAATCTTTTTATTTAAGATTTACATGTGAATTGTTCTTTGGTTAACACTGTGGAGAACTTGCAGTGAGGAAGGATGTGGTTGCTGTTGTCTCACCTTTGGGCTTTCGAACTTTGATAGAGGCAGTTAAAAGTTGGGAACAGCTTCCCCCTTCTCTCACCTTCAGTGATTTGGCTCTAAAACTGCCCATTTCTTCAAGTGGGGTGTGAAGCTCAGTCTTTTGGACACACTGAAAAAGTGATTCTGATCAGATTGGCTTCTTCTGACTGGGACAGGTGTCAGCAATCATCATCACAGTACAGTGCAAAAGATGCTCGATTGTGCTGTGATTATTTTTCATTCTAGTTTTAAGGCTTAGTTCTTCAGTTCTAGAACTTTTTAAATGCTATTGGGGTTTATTTTTGGCCATCATAACAGTAATAAAACTTGTTCTTGACCATGCATATGCCCTTTGTTAAACTCAGCATGAATTTCTAATACGTAAAATAATGATGGTGTTGTCATGGCAACTTTCTCTTTAGTCTAATCCATATAGTCTCTAGAGAAACTGAAACATTAAACTGAAACATTGCTGTATGGAGGGTAAAAAATAAAACCTTTTATGTAGAAACAAATTACAGTCGGGATCTTTCAAAAATAAGGTTCTATTTGAAGAGATTTGCAGCATTTAAAATAGATTTGAATGCATGTGTTCCAGTATGCAGATTTAGCATTAGTTAAATCTGATGAACTGCTATTTTAAGAAGTTTGGATGGGATTTGGGGTGCATTTGCTGAAGAGAAAATGGCTGTAGGTATGGAAACAGCTGGTGGTCAAATCAAGTAAGGTCTGAACCTTGGGGCCGAATGGTACGGATTCTGTGAAATGCCAAAGGGTCTAGGATAGTATGAACAATAAGATGGTATGAAATGAAGTCATCAGGTTTTTCATTTTTATTATTATTGTTATTTAATATTTTAAAAAACTTCAAGCAAAATCAGTTTGTGTAATTAGATGAAGTTGACTCTTGGTGTTAATAGTAATTATGAGTACAAACTAATCCGTAAATAAGCATGCTGAAGTTCTCAACCACCCCTGAGAGATTCAGATTTTTTTCTTCATTGAGATATATTCATTATGTTATCCAATTTAATTGAAAACAGTATGTTGCCAAGCTCAGAGATGCCTTGTTGTGTCCCACCAAAGCTCAGAAAGCAGTACAGCACTTGAGCACTCACATTTTGCTGCACTTAGTTTTAGTGTGTGAAATTAGGATCTTAACAGCAGATGTTTGGTTTATTTTCCCATGCATTAGTAGAAAATATAATGATCAGTGCATAACATCTGAACTTGGATCAACTTCTCCTTCAGTCATGATGTGTCAGTACCTTTCACAATGCCATTTGGTTTTTACAGCTGTTTAAGGACAGCTTTTACACTGAGGGAAATAGAGAAACTTCAAGGGAAGGGGGCTCCTGATTATGCTTAAAAAAGAAGAAAGTAAAGAGAAAATACTAAATTGTGACTTGTGCTACTTCCGAGCCAAAACATTTTTATTTAAATTGGCATTTTTTTGGAAGAGAAAAAGTAAGTTAAGATTAAATCAGTGATAAGTGGTGACTTAAAAAATGCAGAGGTCTAAATTAATGAAATCAACTTTGCTACAAGACAGAGGTTTTTTAGTACTAATCAGTATGATTGTCATGATCAGAGGGGGAAGGCCTTGAAGTTCAAGTATTTTCATTCTTAATTCTCTGCTATGATTCACCCTCAGCTGAAGCTGTGCAAAAGGGGAAAGCCACTCCAGTTATCAGGACTGCCAAGTTTTGTAACTTCCAGCACACTGATGTAGCACATTACTGGGTAATGTTCTAATGCTGTGAATGTGACGTGCGTAAGAAGCCTTTTATAAGCAGCTACTTATTGCAAGTGCCATCTCTTATCTTGGGTGAATTGCAAACACTTTTAATAGATAGTAGATCTTAATTAATATTTCTTCAGTGTATAATGATCTAAATCTGTTCCACTGGCATCCTCAGGCTTCATATATCCAGTTTCAGCATGTTTGTGGAGGCAGTTGGATTTGATAACACGTGAGTTACATATAATCACCACCCAGCATTGTGGGTCTGCCTTTTCAGTGTTAGATTTGGTATTGATGGAGAGGGGCAGATGTGAAAAAAGTGACTGCTCAAAATTAGGTGAAATTTTGTATAGCTCCTGGAACTTTGATTTCCTGTTGTCTTGTTGCTGAGTTTGAGTTTTGGTGAGTCTTATATTATAAAATTCTTTTCAATTTCCCATGGTAATTTTATAGTTACATAGCAGTAAAAGTTTGATTATCTAATATCATAAATACATAGATAACACAGGGTCCACTGGTGCTCTGTAAGTGAAAGCTGTTTGATGGGGATGGGAATATTCTTCAGTAGGTATTTATGCATTTAACTTCTTGGTAGTACCTTTTATTTAGGTTATGTCTCAGATTAAAACAAAGAAACCTCCTCCATAACTGCTAACATCATTTCCCTTTGGAAATGCAAATCTCTAGGACCACTGAGCAAAGGGATTATGTTTTGACTAACTCTCAACTCAGGATTTTTCAGGATCTGTATTCCAGAAATGAAGCTCTGAATGTGGTTATGTAGAAATGTAAGGATTTGTTGTAAGTGTAGCACTGTAGTGGAAAATGGTTGTTGAATCCACTACAATTAAATTTTCCTATTACCTTCATTTAACATTCAATTTCTCTTTGTACTAAAAGACTTTTTTTAGTTCCCTCATTCTAAATCAGTATCTTATTAGTTGTCATGGTTTGAGCCCAGCTGGCAGCTACACACCACGCAGCCACTCACCCACCCCATCCCACCTCCCAGAAAAATGGAGAGGAGAATCAAAACTAAAACTTCTAGGTTGATAAAAGAACTGTTTAATAGCTTAAATAAAGTAAAATGTAATAATAACAAAGAGAGAAAAAACCTCAAGTGATGCACAATACAGTTGTTCACCACCTGCTGACTGATGCCAGACCCTGTCCCTGAACTTCTATCAGCCCTGCTTCCAGGTAATTCCCCATTTTATACACTGGGTATGATGTTCTGTGGTGTGGAATATCCCCTCGGCCAGCTCAGGTCACCTGTCATGGCTGTGCTCCCTCCCAGCTTTTTGTGCCCCTCCTCCCTGGCACAGCATGAGACACCAAAAAAGTCCTTGACTTAGGATAAACATGACTTAGCAACAATCAAAACATCAGTGTGTTATCAACACTGTTCTCATACTGAATCCAAAACACTGCACTGTACCAGCTACTGAGAAGAAATTAACTCTGTCACAGCCAGAACCAGAAAAAATTGGCCACTTTTCTGTGAATGCCAGGCAACTTTTGTTGTTCACAGTAGCAGAGTGAGAACATGCACATGACTGAGTTTTAAAGAGCCATTGCAGTCATGGTGAAAGTTTTCATGGTAATTGGTTATTTTTTCATCATTAACCTAAAAAGTTGTCACCAGTTACCTAAAGAAGCACACGGCAATCTTCTGGCTTCAAAATTGCCATTCTCCTGTATTAATTCATCTCTCTGAGTAAATCACCCATTCTGTACCTCCTACTACTTAACACAGCACTTGCTATAGTTCTGTGAGAACTTTGTGCCCTCTGAACTATTGCTGGTGCAGGGTTCTGCCCCTGTGAAGAACCTTGCACCAACTATAGTTCAGTTTCCAAGTTAATCAGAAAATGGATTCCTGTGTTTAGAAATTCCCTTTTTCCAGTTAGTTATTTCTCAGACTCTTCAAAAATTACTCTGTGTTTTTGTTTTGTAAGACCTAGGCCAATGATGCTGCTTTTCTGTACAGGAGAAAATAAGACTGAGAAAATAAGACTGCTTTTGAACAATATTGGAGAGTTGGTTCTACGTGAAGATGCTCAGTGCAAGTCTGTTGGGTTTGGTGGCCAGTTAGTAGAGTTACAAGTGAAATGACATACACTGTACTCATTAAGATGTACTATAGAGTCATGTAACTGTATATTTAAAAATGCTTATATTCTTAGTGCCAGATAGTCTGACTAGGATCACAAGGGCACAGGATTAAAGACTGATGGGATCTCTGCAGCCAGTGAATTATATCTTGATCCAGAATTGGAACTTTGACAATAAAATGTTCATTTTCTGTATGAACAAGCTGATTGCTCTCTAGTGGCTTGGAATTAGATGAATTTTATTATTTTTCACTTTTCCAGATGTTTTTGGTGTCATGTGTCCGTGTGTCCTATCCCTTCTTTCTTGTTTCACATCTTTGTCTTCCTCGTTGGTATTTCCTGTTCTTGTCCCAACATCCCCTTCATATTTTCTGTCAGTTGGTCTTTCTGTTAAATTATCCACTTGGCTAAAAGCTAGGTAAATCTCACAAAATTTAAGTTTTTTGTTAATCACAAAGTTTCTCCCATTTCCTCATTTGTTTGGAGGCTCTGTAGGACTTAGTGATTTTACAGAGTAAGAAAGTCACAGTTCAGCATTCGTGGTGTACTTAAGCAAACATAGCAGGACTCCAGTGTTGGAGAAAAGATGGATTTGTGAGAAATCTGAAATAGGATTGGTTTAGATGGATTCTGTACATTTATTAAACTTTAGGCAAAGTACTAAAAGTTTGGGAAAGGTACAGACTTGACTTTCTTCCTCAGTCAGATCACATTTCAGTTTTCACAAAGCTGTTCTCATTTATCCCTAATAACCATCTCTTCTCTTTTTATTTTTTTCTTTAAACCTTCAAGGCAACAGGAAATCAGGTGGTTCCAAGGCTGCCTGTTGGGCTCATTTAAATATCACCTGGCAGAGCTGTGCAAAGCACCAGGAAGTAATTGAGATTGGATGGAAATGTGGCCCCCTTTAGTCTTCTACCCATAACAGTCCTTGGCTGTGCTTTGTGTAAATAATACTTTGCCAGAAGGATACAAAGAGAGATGATGTGAATTTTGGCTTTATCTGAACTGAATGAGTGATCTAGAATGACAGATTTTGGACCACTTCCAAACAGTGTCTAAAATTAAAAGCATTTCCCTCATAATTCAAATTGTTTTAGGGAAAAAAAAAAAAAGAAGAAAAATAAAAAACCTCACAACCAAACAAAAAAATCAAAACTATCAACCAAACACATCATCACCTTAGAGAGGAATTGATTAATAACAATACAGGAATAACTGTGGGACTTCCTTTTTGTTTACTGCCAGCCTTACACGGTTGATTATTTAGCACCATCTAATGTGATAAATTCTGTTAGGATGGTTGACACAAGAGCTTGATGTAGCGAATTCCCTTTGGAGAGTGCCAAACACTCACATGAAAGTAACCCCTTAGATGCATAAACAGCAGATTATTGTGAGAAATTCCCATTAAAATGCATTCACAGATTTCAGAGGTACAGCATATTGTGGTAGGTAGGTCAAGTCCTCTTCAAATTTGCTCTGAGATCATATTTTGATATTTTATTTCTTTAAACTTTGGTATTTTCCAGGTTTTGGTATGCTAGATTAATGTTTCCCTGGAAAAAAAAAAAAGTAAAAGGTAACATCAAGGATTGCTTGTTACATCTGTAAACACCGTTAGCTGCTAGTTTAATGGCCCTGAAATAGAAATCCTTTGTGAAACATAATAAACTTCCATGAAGCTTCTTAGTTTATTAAAAACACAAAAATAACTACTGACTGAAATTTTTCCCTCCTTCTAAAGTCTTGGCTCTCTAGGTTTTCCACAGTGTATGTAAGTAGGATTGAGGGTTTTTCCAGAAGTTGATAATACTCTATTGCTAGGTAGTTGTGCACAAAAACTCAGCATGGTAGAAATATCTTAAAATAGCACCAGGACTGGAAACAATGCAACTAAAATGTGAACAAACAGTTCTGGAAAGCACATACTTACAGGGAGTTCTTTGTAGGTCAGGAAAAGCATCTGTATTTGAAAACAATTCTGCTGACTTGATTTGCTTTTATATTCCAGGGATATCTGACAGGGTTGTTACTTTTAAAGATCTCAAAGTATTTAGACTGGAAGCTTCCCTGTGTTGCTTCAGCCATGTTTGTTGCAGAATACATGGAAGTCTTTAATTTTTTCCTAGATTATTTTTAAATTTCTTTCTACCATCCACTTCACTATCTAGCTGTAAATGTAGATTCAGCTTGCTTTCTGTCATTGACTAGGAGCCAACAAAGTGTCTTAGGCAAAGAAATAAAACAAGGACATACTCCTAAATGTGGGTTTGTCACTCTGAAGTTAGTGCAAATTTATAAATTGCTGCCCATTAACTTTTGGGTGCTATTGGGAAATGAGGCTGAAGTATCTGCATCGTGTTGTATGGAATAAGTCACCTTTTCTTTTGAAATTGGCATGGCTAATAACTATTGTAAGCCTACCCTTTTCTTTATTTACAGGCTAACATGCTTGCACAGGTTGTGCCTGGAGTGATTTTTGAGCCTTGCATGATGTGAAGTTCAGTGTATGCAGAGATTCTTGCAGAGCAGAGGCCTTGGGTGCAGTGTTTAGCATAGAAGGATATAGGCTGCTGAGATTACAGACAGTTCATCAGTCACCATTCTCCTGTGGTAGACACAGTTTCTGTAAGAAATCAGTGTCAGTGAATAAAATACTGTCCAGGAAGACGTGCTAAACCTGCTTACCTGGGCAGTTTTCCTCTTGTGTATCCTGGGATTTGTGCTAGCCACTGGAGTTCTTTCACTAAATTCTGAGTTGTATGAAGGTTATTTAAGCATGTTTGCTTCACCTCAGGAGATGTCTGACCTCTCTGGCAATCAGAGTATATTCCATGTGGTAGACCATGGGGGAGAGGATTTTTAACAAACCAGTAATTATGGGCGTTAACAGTTTAGTTGGTTTGGACTCCTTAAATCTTTTTCTTGCTGTGTTGTTAGATGTAGTTCAAATGCCAAATGTATCTCATTAACTTCATTTGAGTAATGAAAAATCCATTCAACCATCAGAAGAAATCCTAGGTTTTCTATGCTGTATATGTAATTAATGTGTATCTCTAAGTGGACCATCCTGATATTTTGAAGATAATTCATGTCAGTACCATGGATGAAATTAGTCCATTTCATCCTATATAGGTCTTTGGTAAAGACTTATAGTTCTTTTTGTTGGCTAAAGTATTGCTCTCTTAAGTAAATTCAGTTACTGCCTTTGTATCCTGTAGTCTGTTCTATATACAATAGCTCTGCCTACCACTGAGATACACTGAGATGCTTTTGGAATGATGGTAACAATTTCTATAGTAGCTTTGGGTTCTTTAAGATCACTATTCAGTCAAAAGCATTTTTTAAACCTTAAACATGATTCACATTAGAGTAATAGTTCCTCTCAGCACATCAGCAAAAATCACAGCTATGACTTTGAGCTTGTTACACCATTGCAGCTTGATGCCTTTGTTTACCCTGGAGGGGGTATTTTAAAAGTTCTCCAGCCACTTCCTTATGCAGTTAGGGGGAAAGGTGCTCTTGAAAAGCCTCAGCTCAATTTGTGTGCTCTTCACTCTACCTTTAGCTTGTGTAGATGTTATAAGGCTTGGTTCTCTAAGATGTGGCAGTGAAATGGCTGTTAATCTTAGAATCATTGCCAGTCAGCTTTAAATGGCTTCCCAGCCATTTGAGTTGGGAAATAGAAGTGATAGGTATGTGCCAGATGCCCTTCACCTGTGCTGATCTGATAGCTTGCAAGGGTTTGGGGTGGAGGAGGGATTTTAGGTTTTACCTGACTATGTTTTGACACTGCAGTATGGTTTTGAACTTCAGTCCTTACCAAGTCTCTTCTGTGACTCCTTCTATATCCAGTAACTTCACCTCTTCACGTTGTACATGGGTTTATAAACGAGCCCTTTCAGTGAAGGTCTTCTCTTTTTTTGTGGCATGGTTTCTTCCTCCACAGACTTCTCATAAAGCTTGGAAGGAGTCGATGCAAAACCTTAATGTACAAATGCACAAAGAATTTCCTCCTTGATGGAAATGCTTGTCCATTTTGAACCAGGTTTTTATGGATAAATAACCCTTATTCTGGTTCACAGAAGGAAAACTAAGGTGAAAAGTGATTCTTTACCAGGTTGTTTTTATCGTCTGCCTTTCTGTGTTAGTTACTGGTGTTTGTCTAAGAGAAGCCTTAGTTTTCTCTGAGAAAAGCAGAGAGGAGAATTTATCTCAGAATTTCTCTGGGCTTCCAGCATGTTTAAATTGTCTTGGCAGCAGGATGCCTCCTCTGGCATTATTCCACCAAAAATCTGCTGTCTGGTAATCTGTTGTAATTCAATCTGCCTGAAATTGCAGGGAGGATCGTTGAAAGAAGTGTTAAATGTGTGCCACCTGCTCCCATGGTTAGGTGTTGTGAGTATTCACTGTGAAGAAGAAAAAGCTATGGAGAGCAGTGTTCATGGAGAGAACAGGAATTGGTGGGCAAGCCTTCCCAGTTCTTTTTAAAATAATGCATATGTTCCTTATTTGCATCAGTGTGTCAGTTAAAGGAACCTGTGAGCTTTGGCTCATATCCAAACCAAAAAAAAAAAAAAATCCATAGTGCACTGGAGCAAAATGCTGCATTTTAGTCTCTGCACCAGCTGGAGGCCCCCTCTCTCTTTCCTTACCCCCCTCTTTTTATTTTTTTTTTAATGGTCTTTCGCTAAAGAGAGGGTATACTCTGATTCTTTGGATCAGTGTAGAACATGTTCTCAGGCTTTTGAAACTTTTCAGCACAACAAAGATGGGCTGGAGTCCCAGCCCTTGGAGAATGAGAGGAAGTCCAAAGCACTTCCCTCCTCAGAGTGCTTATGAAGGAGTACGTGGCTGCTCCAGAGAAGATCCTGCACCTCTCTGTCAGCAGCACTGCATCCGTAAGAACTAGCAAGCCAGAGTGGGCCAGCATGAAAGCTGTGCTCCAAAAAGAGATGAAGACAGAAATTTTCCAGAAAATCTTATAGTAGTTGTATAGTGGTGATGGAGATAGCTTCAAGCAAAACTTAGACATTTCATGCTAAGGGGCAACAAAACCAACAAGGTCTTTTAGGAAGGGAACATCTTGGATGTGCAGATTTAATGACCATTAGGAGTAAGCCCTTTAAGATTGAAATTTTACTTTGGCAAATTTAGTGCAACAGAATTACTGAACAACTAAGAGTGTCCAGCCTGGAATGTTCTTAATTAGATGGGTTCAAAGTGGGCTGGTGGTAAAAAATCTAAATTTTAAATGGAAGTTTTAACAGGACAAAGAACATCAGAGTGTTTGGGTCCAGCTCCATGTTTTTTTAATGTAGTTAGAATTCTTATTGGAAAGAGGAAGTAAGAGAAGTGACTTTGTAGGTGTGTCATTATTAGTTTGGTGTAGAGACAGAACACTTTGCTCCATTCCGTGCGGTGTAGAACAATCGCGTTATCTCACAGAATGCTGGGGTTTGCAAATACAATCTAGAGAGCAAAGCCAAGCCACCCTTCTGAAAGCAGCACCTGCATTCCAGTGCAGGTCATATGATGGAAGTTATAACCCAGGTAAAATGTTAATCACTAAACTTGGCACAGCTGAAGCTTTTAATCTTTTATTGCAGTTTTCTAGGGAGAGGCAAGTTATGGACAACAGCCCGGAAAAACTGAAGAAGGAGTTAGAGGAGGAACTGCAGCTGAGTAGTGAAGACTTGCGTAGCCATGCCTGGTACCACGGACGTATTCCTCGGCAGGTACGTGGTGTTTGCATTGCCAAATGTGCTTTGAGCTTTTATAGACAAGTGGAATTTCACTGAAGTGCTGTACACATCTCTGATGCCTGAGTTAATTTAGTAGGAACATAATGCCTGTTTGTATGAAAGCTATGGTATGTATCACAGCTTGGCATAAAATGGGGCCGAGGAAGTATGCAGGGGCATACCTGGCGGAAAATGGATATATTTCAGGATTTCTATGCACTGGATAAATCTGGAAATTAAATTTAAGCTTTATTTGAGAATACTTGCTACCACATATTGTTTGGAGAACACTGACATTAATTTGGTTTGGTATTCTTAACAAAAGATAAAATGTTGTTTATTTTCTTTCTTGCACTTGAACTGGGGGGAGAGGAAAAAAACCACAACAAAATCAATGCAATCACTTCAATTTTGATCCTTACAAAAACATGTTAGGGCTGGGGTTGGATTGGAGCTTCCAGAGCCGCTGGAGCTCCCCCTGCGGGCCTCCCTCAGCCCCGGGGCACGGCCGGCTCAGCTGCCACACATTCGGCATTTGGCTCTTGGCGTCCTTTTTATCACATGAAAGGACTAACTCAAAAGAGAAAAGATGTCTCTGCCTCTTGCTAGTCAGTAGGATTCACATGCAGTGTTCACAAAGAATAAAGACAGGAAAGCTTCTGTCTTGTAACCATGAAAGGGCAGAATCCAGGATCTTGTATTAATGGCTTCTGAACTTCAGTGTGCCTCTATATTTAGATGATTTAAACTTAAAATCCTGGGTCACTGCTTTGCCTTCATGCCTTATTTTCTATTAGCAAGCTAGAAGGAATATACATGGGTCATTTTCTGGCTGCTGGCTCCTTCCAGGAAGCCCTTCCAGATCTCTGTTGTGAGATGAGCTTTTAATTTAGAATTGGAGACATCATTCTTCTACCACATTCATGCTTTGCTTTGTATTTGTGGCTTTGTCTGTCCTCCCAGACTGGCCAGATTAATTCATGTGTTTAAGAATATTTTGTGTTAATGTATTGTTTTCTGATTCTGAAAGTAATTTTTTGTATAATTCTTTTTCCTCAAAGGTGGCAGAAGGCCTAATTCAGAGAGATGGAGATTTTCTGATGAGGGATTCTCTCTCCAGTCCTGGGAACTTTGTTCTTACCTGTCAGTGGAAAAATACCCCTCAGCATTTTAAAATCAACAAAACAGTTCTACGACTCAATGAAGCCTACTGTCGTGTTCAGTATCAGTTTGAATTGGAAAGTTTTGACACTATCCCTGGCTTAGTCAGATACTATGTTGGGAATCGCACACCAATATCAAAGCAGAGTGGAGCAATTATTTTTCAGCCTGTCAACAGGACTGTGCCTCTCAGGTGTCTAGAAGAAAAATATGGTGTAACCCCAGTCCAACAAAAAGAGCCAAGCACCCCTGAAGGAAAAACAGAAACTGCAAAAAGGCTGAGTCTTGGTATATCCAGCATGCAATCCCCTGAGCAGAGCATACCCAGAGGAAATCTTTTGAGGTACCTTAATTTTGCTGTCCTTAAGGAAGGAAATGGAGTTAAATGTATCAGCTCCTGATGAAGGTGATGTGAGTTTTCACTCCGATTTGAGATGGAAGACTAGACATGAGTGTTTGCTGATTTTTAGCAGAGGATCAGCAAATCTACCAAGTGAGAGCAAATGTAGACTCTGGAAGTACAACAGCACTGCAAGTCACTTGGCAAATCTTGACCATGTAAGACAAAGGATTAAAATAACATCTTGCTGCTGCTCCAAAGAAGTCTGGTTTTCCATACTTGACTTCCAAAATGAAAACACCAACTGTGGGATAATGGGTCCTAATTTCAGTGTCGAAATCAAATGTTCCATTAGAAAGTTTCAATGTTCAAAGACACACCTTCATAAATGCTGCAGGGTGATGCATAGTATGGCCCATTTCACTGCCACTACAACAGCAGTTTATGAATGAATGAGGTACCTTTTATTATCATAAGTTGCCCAAGTGAAAAGCTAATTGTTACTATATTCTGACAGTTAGGTATATATCTAAATGTTGCATATATTGATATGTTTTTCTTTGCATTTTTGTTTACCCCAGAAACAAAGAAAAAAGTGGTAGCCAGCCATCTAGTTTGGATCATGTTCTGGAGAAAAGATTCCCACTAAAGGCTCACCAGTCAGAGAGCTATCTGCTAATAGGTATGTTTTGGAATTAGAAGTTTTGTGCTTAGAGTTGGTCTGTGTTCAGGTGGTGTGTTACTCTTCAGACCAAAGTGAGACTGCTGAATAGTCTGAGTACTGTAGATACAGTTCTATTTAATGGCCACTGTAAGCTGTGTTAGCACACTGCTTGCTTTTCAAGTCTCTGGAACAGGACTGTTATTTACAATACACCAGCTAGTTGAGAACCTTAGCACACACTCAGCAGGCTTCCACACCAAAAAAATGACAGCTGTGGTTGGCATTAATACCTTTTTTGATGGTGTTACCTTTCCTCACTTGTGCTTGATAAGAACTGACTTGTTTCACTCATGTCTTTCTGAAAAAAGTTTATTAAGTAGATAGAAGTGGTGTTTCGTGGAAGTTCTGGTAACCACTTTCTCTCAGCGTAAACTATGCAGATGAGGTAATGTGCCTCCCTAGGAGAAAAACACTACCAAGGCTTTTGTACTCAGTTCTGTTCTTCCATCTCCCTCAAGCTCTTTACCCTCCGTCCCTTTTGCTTTTAATTCCTTTTGCTGCTGTCTGGTTCCACAACCACTATCATCCTAAGCAATGGATCCAGGGTATGAAAACATTTGGATCAGTTGTTGATTGGGGCATTTTATTTCTCAGATTCTTCAAAGGTTTAAGCAATTGTTTCCATACTAACACACTTGTCTATAGAAGCTTGCAATAATGCATCTCTTCCCATGTGGACAAACTAGTATTTGACTTCCAAGGCTGCTCATTTTGAATAGGGTACTGTTAGGATTTTTCATGCCTATTGTAGCAAGAGTTCTCATGGCAAAGAGAATATTAAATATTTGTATAGTGAGACTGTATTTTGATAGGAAGGTTGTGCTCCTGTGTTTTAACAGGGGGACGGACAGACATTTATACAGCAAGTTTTTGTCCATCTGTAGTTGAATTGATTATTCCAATCCATGGCTGCAGATACTTTTATTTTGGTGCTATAACAGCCTGAAGAGTACTGCTGTGCATTTTGTCATAGGATCTTCTGAGCAACTTCTGTTACCATAGTGCTTAAGGGTGGTGACAGGCTGTGATTTGGAGTTTTTGTTTTATATCTGGAATCAAGCAGTAACACCCACATGATGTAACTGGCCACTTTGCTGTACGTACCAGCAAATGCACTGAGAACTGCAGATTGGGATTGTCTGACACAGGACTCATCCCATATTGGATGCCAAGGTTTGCATATGCAGCGGGTACAGGATGAGGCATAAATAGACAGAAGTAGATGGCTGTGTTTCTCCAGCTCTTCAAACTAGCTCTGTTTCACAAAAAGATTAGCATTCCTGAAATTCATTCCTTCCATACTTAATTTCAGGTTCAGGCTTGACTTTGGGAAGTTTTGCTTTCATCTCAAACTTGTCATTCTCAGAAATGACTGACTCACCTTTTACTCTGTGTGGCTGGAAGTTGCTGTTTTTATAGCCTAGATCAGGTTACAAAGAAACCTCCTATTCCAAGCCATGGAGGCTGTCCAGCTCTGACAGGATAGCCTATGTATGCAGCAGTGACTGGAATTACTGTCAGCATTACCACAGAATAATACTATGGTGCAGCTATTCCATGTATTTGCAATTTTGGGAGGATCAGCAAGCGAATGGAATTTGCTGGCTAGGTCATTCCTCAAAATAAACAATTTTGCCAGCAAATAATTGACATGATCTGACAGTATTAGGAACTAGCATTAGGAGATGAACCCTGGCAGAGGCACCAGGAATTGTATGTATTTTGGCCTTCTAAAACGCTGTTTTTCCCTGCAGGTTCAAGACATCCATCTCGAGTACCTGAAGCAGATGCAAACTCCTGTCCAAGCTCACCTGCATTTAGAACAGGCAGTGAACCATCTCTAAGCCCCACAGTTGTTCAGAAAGTCACATCAGAGTCACTGCTAGGGGAAGCTCTTAGAGGATCAGACAGTCAGCTCTGTCCAAAGCCTCCACCTAAACCCAGCAAAGCACCCCTGATGAAGCCCCCAGATTCTCCTTTGGCTTCCCACAGTTCTGATGGACACTATGGTGAACTAAACCCTGCCAGGCATCCGACAGCAACAAAACAACACTTGTGTCAGAAACACAGCTATGTGGAACATCTGACACAAAAGGAGAGGGGAACACTCAGGCACTCTGAAACAAACTATTTGATCCTTGACGATGATCCTACAATGAACACTGCAGATCCTTTAGAAGCTTCAACTCAGATGGCTGAGGAAGACATCTTTTCTGTACCTGTTTATGAGACGGTGTCTAGTTTTAAACCGAATGATTTTGAATCCAAACTACTTCCTCCTGAAAACAAGCCATTGGAAACATCCATGTTAAGAAGAGTTAAGGAGCTTTGCACCAACAATAACCCAAAGATTATTGCACAGCATATTCTTAGAATGGACTGCAAGGTAAAAAAAAAGATCATACATTTTATTTTATATTGTCCCAGTTTAGATTTTTAAAGAACTGATTTGAAGAGAATAATGGGTAGATTTGCAGCTAATGTAATGTTTGTATTGCTTACAGGAATTTTTAGGATGTTTTTTTCTATTTGAAGAAAAATGTTCACAAACTCTTTGGACTAAAGGTCTCTCATCATGCTTGACTTTAGACTCAAATTCTGAAAGTCCCATATGTCTTTTAAATCTCCAATCAGTTTCTGCACCTGTGATTCAGCCTTTCTCCTATATTGGAGGAAGAGGTCTCTGTGCTGTGAAGCACTGTGGGAAGAGCTGCTCACAACAGGAAATAGCTCGTTTGGGCAAAGAGCAAGCAGACCTGGTTGCCACGTGGCCATTATATACATTGTTCAATGGAACTAAAAATATTTAAACTTCTAAGACCAGCTGCTCTTCTAATCTTTGTCTGAATTCCTCTCTTACGGTTGGATAGGCGGTGTGGGAAAATAGCTATCAGGACTTGTGCTCTTCTCTCCTGTGAGAGAACTGTGCTAGTGGAATTGCTTAGAAAGATGTAAAAAAATACAAAAACTATTTTTCACACTGTAGACTTTGGTCAACTGCCAGGTCTTGGAGATCAGCTAATGGATCAGAAAGACAGGAGAATCATCTCCTAATGAGTTGATGAATTTGTGTAACTGCAGTTAAATCTGCACCAGTTTGTTGGCATGACTGAGAGCTGTACCTGCTGCAGAGCAGCTACAGGAACCAAATGGTGTGGTGGGTATCTAACCCCCCTGGTTTGTTGGGCTTTGGTAGTTTTAGACTTTTAAGAACAGTTTGAGAAGCAAAACACATGGCTACTTACTGGGCAACTCCATTGCAGACAGGAAGGGCAGTGGGAATGGTCTTGCTCCAGAAGCACATCTGTAGCACTCTGCTGGTGCACTGATGGACACCGTAGGTCTGAGGAGGGGGCAGTTTCCTGGAGCAGCCGAGTGTGTGAGTCCTGCCAGCTGCTGGGGGCCTGCCAACAGCAAACACAGCTTTTTCTCTCCTCAGTAGCACTGTTGGCTGCTGCTAAGTGAGGCTTCAAGCAGACAAGATGACTCAGAAAAACTCAGCTCCACAACTGCTGATTCTTCTCAGAAGTGGTAGATGGAGGCTTCTTTACTATGGTTCCAAAAGTATTAATAGCAAACTCTAACATTTTAGTTCCAAAATGCACTTTTTCCTTCCTTCCTTCAACCTAATAACTAAATTATCTTTAATATATTGTTAAAGAGTATGTTGCTGGAAGGTATAGGATATGCATGCTTTAGAGAAGTAGTAAGTTTATATGTATGCATATATTATATTCAATTAGCTCATCATTAGACTCCATATTTTAAATACTGTAAATTTGCAATGGAGCTAAGGCACCAGCTAGCCTGCTGGAATTAATTAAGAGTCATTGGAGGGCTTTGCACAAACAGATTTTTTGATTTTGGAGCAGGAACAGTAACTAGCTGGGACAGGTAGAGAAGTCTATTTGATGTTCGCCTTGGAGTGCTGGGCTAATGCCTACCATTTACTGGCAACTTGTTGCATAGACTGCACTGATAAGAACTGCATGATGCAATGAGATTGGCATGTGAATTGGGCCAGAATGAATGCCTTGTACTGAGAGTCCAGGCTAAAGTTCATATGCCTTCTGTGTGTCATCAGTAATTCAGTTTGCCTTTTAAATAATGGCATTTCTAATAAGGAATCACATATGGTAAGTGATGAGGTGAGTATTTGCCACCTGCATACCTGTGATGGAATAGCAGTCAGTGTCTCCAGGGGCTTCATATCACTCCTGCATCTCTAGAAGTGAAACAGGTTTTTCTACAGTGCTTCTTTTGTACTGGTGAGGCTAGTTGTGCAGTCCAGATTGCTCTCATCATTTCATAGACAAAATAGCCTGCTGATGGGTGTATCAGAAAATTGCAGGCAGATTGGTTTGTAATCTTATACCATCATATTAATGTGGTTTTGCTTATTATTGGCAATTATCATTGTTATTGAGATAACCAGTAACTAATATAATATGTTTAAAAAGCAAAGACAAATTGGTGAGGGTGTCAGTTTTCACACAGACACTTTGTAAGGCACTCCATATTGTGTCTTCCTTAGCCCTTTTGCTAACTCATCTTTATGAAACTTTATGAACCAAAATCATCTTTAGGACCCTGTGGTGTAACCAAAAACATTCTGAGCAGTTTCTTTAGAAAGGAAAAAGGCAAAGCAAGTGTTTATGTCCTTAAGGCAAGGAGCAGTCCCTCCCTGACAAGGATCAGGCTGAGAGAGCACTACCTTTCCTGGAACTTGCATAGTTATCTCTTTCTGGAAGCAGAGGATGGAGTTTGATAAAGCATTTTGGTCATACCTTTTATGTTCTCTGATGGCCATATCATGTAAAACAAACATTTCCTTGGCTTTTTTGTATAAGGCACTGAACGTGCATAAGGTAAAGTTTTTCTTTGACACTTGTATTCTAATGTTGCATGCTGTGCACTTAGCTCTGTATGCCATGCACTTACCTGGAGGACTTCTGTGTGGCTAGGGTTTTTTTTTTTAAGAATGTTAGTTTCAAAATTCATGCAGAGTTTTTTGCACTTGACAGGTGGCAAGGATAGTAGAAGTTTCTGAAGAGATGAGGAGGAACATGGGAGGGAACTCTGGTCTTGAACTGATCACCTTGCCTTACGGGCATCAGCTGCGCCTTGACCTGATTGAGAGGTAAATGTTGCTGTTCCTCATTTCCAGGGCAGATGGCCAGAAGCTCGGAGCACGGCTGCACTGTCCTCATTTCCTCCAGGAATGCTCTGCTCCATGTTGCCTGAATTCATGTGTATAGATTATAAGAAAAGATTCCTTACGGTCATAAGGCAACTGTCCCGTGTAGTACAGGGAAAGGGTGTTGAAAGCAGGGTCCTTGGAACAGCTGAACACCATCAGCTCTCCTTTACAAGCTCAGGTAAACTAAAATTCAGGGGACCTATAATCTGTCTGAGCACATAAGTGTGTGGAGACTGAAAGGTGGTATCTTTCTGCACGTGGCAAGAGGCTAGATGATCTAACAAAGTAAAAAATTACTAGCAAAGCTTTCTAAAAACCCTCTGCACAAGTTAAGGGGGAACACTTAAGATGTTCTGATGGACAGTTTCTGCTTCATATTTCAATAGTTTGATTTCTGAGATTTTTTGGGGGAGTGTCACAGGATTTGAATGTGGAAGACAAAGGGACTTGGGGCAATTTTCTGAAAAGTGTTCATTCATTCATTGCTTGAGCAGAATTTTGTATAGTTAGTAGTGTCTCAGGAGAAGTTATTAAAAAAAGTTATTATTAAGTTATTAATTTAAGGCCTGTGTGTATTTATTCCACATGTCATTATTGGTTTTGGTGCAAAGATGTTGGTAAGACTAAATTTGCTGGGCACAAGACAGAAACACACCTTTGAACTGATCTTCCTTGAACACATGTAAATTTAGTAATTTGTAATCAGTTGCATAAATTTTTTCACTTATAGGCACAATACCATGGCAATAGGAATAGCTGTCGATATCTTGGGTTGCACAGGAAATGTAGAAGATAGAGCAGCAACATTAAACAGGATCATCCAAGTTGCTGTGGAGTTGAAGGAGTCACTAGGGGATTTATATGGATTTTCTGCCATTATGAAAGCACTGGAAATGCCACAGGTAAAAGTCTCTTTATGTTCCAAAATGTGGAGTTGTTTGATGGCTTACTTAATTTGAGCAATTTCTTAAGGCTAGAGGACATCAGAACAGATGACTCTTCTACGACGCTATGACTAGCAGTGTGCTTTTCCTGCATGTGCTGTGGAGTCCATAATGAGTATTCTCTATTTTGCATGAACAGGTCAGTAGATTAGAGCAAACCTGGACTGCTCTAAGACATTGTTATACCCAGACTGCCATTATGTATGAAAAACAGCTGAAACCATCTTGCAAAGCTTTGCATGAAGGACAAGACGTGTGGACTAGTGAGTATGAGTGACACTGGTTTTCTATTCAGCATTTTTACCCTCCCCCTACTGATTTCCTGCATGGGGAGATGAGGCAGCTGTTCCTTCCATAGCCGTGTATTGTATGTTAAAATTATTATGTAAACGTGTATGGTGCCATATGATAACGAAGAGAAGCAGTCTGCCAGCCAAACATCAGTCTGTGTTTGTGTGCCTGTATCCCTGCAGAATATAACCTTCCCACATCCATACTGCTTCCATGTCGAGCAGAAACTGACACATTGCATCATCTTGCCTCAAAGGCAGGAAGAAAAATCTCTTTACTCACAGTAGAATTAATTCTGGCAGATTTTGCTTCTTATTTGCTTTGCCTATTGGATCAGAGGAGGAATCTTCAAATAAAAAGAATGGGTTAGGTAATTTTTCTGGTCATATTAGGCACCCCTGTGCCAGGATCTTTGCAGCTCTAGTTTCTAAAGGAGTGCGAGGCAGAGAAAATAATTTCTCAGAACATTTCTCCAAGAGAACAGGTAGGCAGTGAAAACTTTTTAGGCTCATGGCTATTTTTATTGGAATGACTGATTTTGAAAATGTTTAATGTCTGTGTTTAAAAAAAAGTGTTTAAAATCTCTGTGGCAGTGTCTGGTAATTCAGAGCCTTGCCCTATAGCAAATAGTTTTCCAACACTGATTTGTCTTGGTTTTCTTCCCCAACCAGTTCACTGGAAACTGGTGGGACAGGTATATTTGAGGTAAGTTTTTTAAAGATTATCTGTCTTCCATTTTAAAGATGGAAGACAAATAGCAGTTTCCAACTTAATAAAGTAACACCGCATTTACAATACCTTCTTCAATTAACAATAATGTCTGATATGTTACTCTATTCCAGAAACTATTAGTGCTCCACAGAACAACATCACAGTGCCATTGCTGATGCCTCTTGTTACCTTGATGGAGCGCCAGGCTGTTGTTTTTGAAGGCACGGAGCTGTGGGAAAGCAGTGACCAAAGCGGGGAAATAATGCTCCGGCACCTGGGCACAGCGCGCCTGCTCGCCCAGCACGCGGAGACATTCCGCCTGACAGCAGAGCGGCTGCTGCAAGGTAGGAGACACTGCTGCACTCCAACACCAGCTGGGGGCTGGGTCCCTGCCCAAGTGCCCCTGGAAGTCAGAGAGAGAAATTCTTCTCCTCTGTGGCAGGAGCTGAGATAGTAGCAAATGTCCTGCAGGAAACTCAGCCTGAGGACAACATTAACACTGTTTAAAAGCAGACAGTAAATTACCCATCACTACAGCTCTCCAGCAAGCACTTTTGCTAAACATACTCAAAGTTCTCATGACTCAATATGCTGACCCTTCTGGCAACTGAAGTACAGTAAAGACTGAGGATAACTTCCTGTCTTCTGTACAATCTAAAATTCCTACTCTGATTATTACAACTAAAGTATCGCCCTAAGATTCTTAACAATGGTGCAAGTTGCAGCACTGAGATCCTGACCACCTGCAGCCTAAAAGCAGCAACATATTAATAAAGTGACTTTATTTTTTGAACCTGCAGTGGAAGAGGCAGTGGGGAGAAATATAGTAATTTCTGCAGGCAGCATCTTAATTATATTTACGGTCTGACTATAGACAATTCTAGATCATCAGAACTGAGAAAAGGACAGCCTGTCCCAGTGTCCTTAGAGCTATCTGTGTGCTACTAGAATGTCAAGAGCTGGAAAGAATTTTCTTCTCTGCTTTATTAGCTTGTTAAAATCATTGTGCAGAAGGAACCCAGCTTCTTTGGGGTTTAAAAGCCATTGCTACAGAATAAAAAAATTTCAGTTTAAAAGCCACCTCAACACAATAAAAAAAATTGCTTGGTGGTGATACTGTGGGATTCTTTTTACTTACTAGGTTTCCAACCAGATGAAGAGCTGAGTGAAATCTTCAGGACAGAATTTCAAATGAGATTGCTCTGGGGCAGCAAAGGAGCACAAGTTAATCAAAGTGAAAGATATGAGAAATTCAACCGGATCTTAACTGCACTTTCCCGAAAACTGGAACCTCCTCCAGCGAGGCTGGTAGAACAATTAAGTATATAAGACTCTGCAAACACTATTTAAGTGATATACTTGAAATAACCTTAGCATTCTTCAGGCAATTTGATACTGCACAGACTTCTTGCATTTCACAAGATGTTTAGAAGTTTTAACTGCACAATGCACACTTGTTTTAAAACTACTGATTTCTAAACAAATTATTTATTTTACTGTGTCACCAAATCATTCACTGATCCCTTTAAACAGGTTGTCCCTTTATTCCTCAGAGTTATAATGTTTTAATGATGCCAAGGAATAAGGGCATTGGCATCTTAATATTAGATGTAAGCAAACTGTAAATAAAATGATAGATTAAGTATCTGACATGGCAGAAAAACTGTTGTATAATATTCCTTTAGTGAATATAAAAACTGTAGATGGAATTGTGATATGTACCTTTATGCAAAATAATTTGCATATTTACAGAGCCCAGAAACACTACAAGTTGCAGAAATTATCCTTTATCTGGAAGCAGTGGCTCAAACATCACTGTGCCTATGAAACTAAAAGATTAGTTTGTCTATGTGGTGAGACAACTTCCTTTTTTTTTTAAGACAGCAACTTTAGGACTTCAGCTGTTGCTGGAGCCTGCACACCAGCTATGCTGCCAGGAATGAATGATGAAATGGCAAGAACAAACAATTCAGATAATTAAAATGCTTTCAGACATAAGTAAACGTGGGTGTATGTGTGCATTAAACTTACTTCACTTACTGAGGTGAATCACTGTGGTAAGTACTTTTTCCTTGGATAAAAGCAAGCATGAGGTGTTACCATTTTTTATAGGAAATCTGCATGCACAGTGTTTATTACACAAAGAGTTTTAGCAGCAAATCTCACTTTGTCACATACAGAATTGGTATAAGGGTTATCCCAGAAGTTGTACACATATTTAAGAACTACAGTAAGAGGTGCATGTGCTTGTTGTCAGTAAGCCTATTTCTGGAGTGAGATGTTACTCAGTCTTGGACAACAAAACCAACACCAGAATCTGTTCCTCCTATTTACAATCACAGCAGTGTTTTCTACCACCAGAACAAGAGTTTACAGACCTCATGCTGAGAGTCTGCCTGTCAGTCTTAACAGAAGACAAATGGGGAAGCTAAGTACTTAGACCATGAAAAGATTTTTTTATTCCATGAAAATATTCTCAACAGAGAACACTATTTTTAAACAAAGCATTTAACATTTAGGAAATCAACATGTGCACAAAAAAAGGATTAAAAAATTACTGGAAAATGTCTGATTCTTTAAGACAACTCACATTCAGAATTTTAGAATAAGTGATTTATAAGCTGTGCAAGTACAAATGCTTTTTCCTATGTTTAATAACCCTCATACAAGTTGCACTATCCCTCTTGAAAGCAACCTGCCTCCAAAGGAAGCAAATCCTGGTTTTAGAAAAACAAACAGTAGTGTGAAAGGAACATTTAGTCTTTTACCAGGAAGTGTTATTACCGACCTGCAAGGCTCTTAGGCCAGGCAGACCACAGGCCCTTAACCAGAAAATACACAGATCACATTTCCTCCTCTTCACAGAGTTACAGAATTACAGAATCACAGAATATTCTGGGTTGGAAGGGACCCAACAAAGATCATTGAGTTTTCTCAAAAATAAAAAAGCACTAGATTTTAAAAAAAATGGAAAAAAAAAAAAGAGAAAAACAACCCCAATCCCACAAATCCCCCCAAACACCCCAAACCCAAAAAACTACCCCAAAAAACTACCTAAGTAGTTTTGTCAGTATTGAGTAATGTCACATTATTATATAAATAACCCTGTATACAAGCTCCAAAAATCTAAACTTTAGAGTTTAATAGGCCCCATAGTACACTAGATCAAGCTGTGTAATAGTGGTATACATAACAAAAGGAATAAACCTCTACACAAGTCACTCAAATTCAGTTTTACTGGTAGTACAGTTCCTAATAACACTGAAATGAAAAAGAATCCAGCACTGCTGCATCCACATATTGCTTCAGACCCCAGAAAAACAGGATGTTTTAATTATTATTCCATAATACACTGCCAAACAGCAGGTGGCTGGGTTGACAAGCTTGTGTTGATGTAAGTATCCCTCCCCCCAACATCTCTAGTCTAATTCTTATCACCCTAATCAATCAGATATGGTGTATTTATTAATAGAACCACAAATGGGAGGCAAGACAACATAAGCAATAGGGGCACTGCAGACAACTATATTTACACGTATAAACATATCCAAATTTCAATTGTTTACAAGTAAAAGTGCACAAAGATCATTACGAAGTATCACTCAAATGTCAACTGGTCCATACAATGTCGCATCACCTGGAAATGGACTAGCACTGCAGTAATTGAAATTGGAACTTCATAGTGAAAAACTAAAAGACAGTTTCCATAAAAATCTTTTAAAAAAATACTAATGTCAAATGAAGAGATACACGTTTCAATGTATAAAATTCATGGATGCACCATGTATCCAGTAAAGCAGAGCTCTAGAAAACACCTACCTAGAAAACACCTACCGTGGCTACCTCAGCAGCTGCAGCACTGTGAAAAGAGCTGAGACACAAAGCCCTTTGTGGGATACTGTTAAGTGGTAGTGTTGGCAAACAACAGATTTAGGCACTCTAGTTTAAGGCAGCATTTGAATGGCAAGTGGTTGACTTCTGAGAACAGTCATTAGCTTGCAGTGGTGAATCCTCTGGTTGTGGCTCCAGGCTGTCAGTGCTCACAACAGGTTACTGAAGGGCTGAAGATGGACCACAGTTCTAGGAGTTTGTCTTGATTGCATTGTAGGCTAGAGCTGAGATGCATTATTTCCCCAAATTAACAAAATACCTCATGGTCTCTTATCAGTTATGCCAAACATCTGGAATGTAATGATGGTTGCAGTGGTATTGTTATAGCAGCATACATGGATACTGGGATGAAACTCTAGTGCTGAAGATATTTAAAGAAAATGATTTGTTACAAAATAAGACAAGCAATGATGGCAAAGTGTTACAGAGAACATGCCTGACTGTCCTAGGCATGCAGGAGGAGGTTAACGGCGAGCATGGAGGTGGTACAGGCAGACTGATAACTGACACAGGGTTCTAAATGACTGCCAATAAAAGTGAGTTGGAAAAGAGCATAATTGAGGAAATCAAAACACAGCACAAGCTAAAATATAGTTTGTGCACCTGGGAAAACCTAGGACAACAAAAATAAAGCAATTTTAGGAGCAGTAGACTTTTTACTGTGGTAATGGAACTCGTATTTTCCTGCACAAATTGAAGATTTTGCAATACATCCTTACCTATATATGGAGATGCTAAGATGTTAGTGACTACTAAATGTATGTCTGCATGCATTCATGCAACTAGCTTTCCCTTGGGCCTCCCAGTCTAGTACCCCTCCCTTCCCCACCCCCACCCCCCCAGCAGCTGCATGTAACCTCCTTCAAGATCTCGCCCATTTTCTCAGAAACCCGCTTCAGGAACCTGCAGTCCAAGAGGAAAAAGAAAAGAACAAAGTTACTGAAGGCCTTTAGAAGACAGAGAAGCGTGCTCAGTTCTAACAGGCCATTCTCAGTGGCTATACATTAGCCTTGTACTTAATTCCACAAAGTCTCATTAGAAATATGAAATTAGCTTTTTTTTTTTTCCCCAGTAATCAAGTTGTGCAATGCCGTTTCCAATCCTCAGTGATTAACACTGAGGAGAATTACTGTACATTTAAGACATTGTCTTCAAACTAAACACAATACAATTCAAAGACTTAGATTACAGGCACAGATTAAGAATATAAAATCATTCCCTTATCAGGAGCAGAGAGATTTTTCAGTAAGCCATCAAGCATTACATATGATCTCTTTTTGTTTGTTCAAGGTATCTAGAGTTAAAACAATGATGTCATTTCCAATACAGAACATTCTACATTACAAGTACTGCAAAGGAAGGAGATAGGCAGGTCACTGGACTTTCTGTCCTTCTTAATCATAATGTTTTTTCCTGAGTATTTTTGTTGAACTTTCGGAATCAGAAAACATTTTCCTGTTTAAAAGTGAAAGCTGCCAAGTATTTGCTAAGGGAGGAAAATAATAATTTTCAGTAACTGAGTTCAGTTAGTTATTAGAGGAAAAAGATCTCTGTTTTAAGAATATAGTTTAAGTCATAAAAGTGGGAACAGTAAATAAATCTTAGAGATCTTTAAAACTTAAGTATTTTTTCAGTTCAATAGCTTAATTGGATTGAGTGCTTTGTAAAGCAGGAAAGCAGAACACATTGGTCAAAATTACAGACCAGTGTAGGATGCATAATTTAATGTGGTCATCTCTGAAAAGAACTGTAGCTAACTCCCCATGCAAACAACAGATCATTGCTGACTTCTGATACTGTAATTCTTTCCACAAGCCTGTGTAACTTACAATTTTTCCACTATTTTACCTGGGGAATGTACAACTGAGAGCTGCCAGTTTACTGTTATATATAGGTTACTGCACCTTTGCTGTTTTTCTCTAGCGTTACATCTATATATGATGTTGGCACATAGCCTTCCTCTCCATTATGTCTTCGAGCTCTTGTCCACCCATCTCCTTTGTCCTCCTCAATAATGTACAAAATTTCCCCTTCTTTCATTGCTAGAGTGCCTTCATTATGACCTGGGAAAAACAAGAGGCAAAGAAGTCTCACCATTCAGGCAGAATTTCAAGTCATCTTTTTCCCAAGGCATAGTTTCCAAATTATATATAAACAGGAAGAACAAAAAAATCTCTGCAAGAAAACATATGGCCACACAGACTTACAGAAAAAACACCTAGTCCCGATTTGTAAAGCTGAATATTTTTCAATAGCAGATATTTACCTTAAAAGAGCAGAAGTACTGCTCATGATTTAAAGTAATCTATAAAGTGTCTTCATTGATCTTTTAAGCAATTAGTACTCAAACACGTAATTTGCTTTAAAACATTTGTCTTCTTTACAACAAATCATCTGTGCCTTTACAGTCAGAGAATCTCAGTGCATGTTGTTAACCTTACCATCAAACGGATATATTGCCTTGCAATGTCCTATAGCTGGTAATGGATCATCATCTTCAAACTCATCATCAAACTCATTGGAATGAGCGTGTTGCTGTGGGGGGCCACGAACTTCCTGGTTGGCATCATCCGTGTAACTCCCTTCAGGGCTATAATGCAATATTGGAGCATGAGGACTCTGAGGAGTTCTTAGCTCTGAAACTCAGAACATCCATGCATCACAGAAGGGGCAGGTCATGGACATTGTTCTTGAATTCCTGTTAGCAGTTTTTATATTACTGTCAGAGGTGATTTTCTGAAAAAATCCACCTAGCAAAACCTTAGACTGAATTCTGCTACAAAAACAAATTTGACATACCTGTCTCCACAGAATGTGGAAAATTAGTGAGCCTTATGCAATGGAATAAGGCAGTTTTAAAAGGCAGTGTTATTTAATGAACAGGTGTTTCAATTAGACTATTTTTATATGTTACCAGAATGGCATGAAGTGACCTCTAGAAGTCAGAACCAGTTAAGATTTTCCTTTAGAAGGACATACACTTTGGGAGGATAAGTAACACCCATGACTGCTGTTAATCATCAGAGAGCTGTACAGACTCTAAGAGCACAGGATTTGAAAGCAGTAGAGACAGAATAGTGACCTCTCTCGGCCCTGGGTGACAAGATGGTTGATGTCGCTGCTGTGCCGCCTGTCACTTCTGGCTGCTACTTTACCTTCAACTTCAGAGAGCCAGGCCTTGGGGAAAAAAGGCAAATATTAGTGTCAAAGAAAACTTGATTCTAAACCAGCACATTTAACAAATGCATTTAACTGCATACAGCTCACAACCACACAGATACTGCAGTCAGATGTCAAGTCTCATAATTACTTCACACAAAGCATGAACCTATCCTTTGTGCTTAGCCTACACTCCGTACTAGTGCTGAGGAAAAAAAAATCTTTTAATTACATGTGAATTTCAGAATAAGTGAATAATATATTCTTCTGAACAGTTTACACCTTTAATAACATACACCCTTATTCTAGCTAGATGAACATACTTGAAAATACAGTACCCCACAAAAAATTGTATCAGGAGCACTTTCTTAAATCAAGTAGTTTTTCTGGGTGCTATATTTAAAATCTGTAAGGCAAAGTACAATTGTACCAATCATTTACATTTTCCAAGGAACTGTTTTAGAATCTAACCTCATTCTTGTGTATTTCCATCCGAAGACGGTCCATGTTGCTCATAGTCTCAGTTAATTTTGGTTGCAAACTGCTTGGATCACCCATCTGGGGATTTTTTTCATAAACATCCTTCATCTTGATGAGGGCATCTCTAAAAACATACAAAACATAACAATAATTAATACACCAATATTGATTCATTAAAGCTAAAATAATGTGTATGAGATCCTGTACTGTGATTAGATAACAAGCACAGCAATAAGGAACTACTGGTCTTCACACCATGCCTAAATCCTGCTCCCACTCTGTCATCTTAGCACTCTTCCTTTCTTTCTTGTGTTGTCCACACGTACACAAGAACTCCAGCTGCTGACTCTTATCTATCCAGTCTCAGTAATGTTTCCCATATTGTTATATTTCCTAAATATATTAAATAACAATTAATAAAAAATAACATAATTTAAAAAAAATTTTAAAAATAAAGAGTTAAATAACAATTTCCTAAGTATCAATCATGTTCTGTTCTTAAAGCACAAAGTTACAGCTACCTTGCTCAACGGACCCACACATTTTTTTAATGCATGATTTTAGAGCCAATGTTCCCTATGCAGTATTAGAATCCAAATGAGTATTACAGTAAAGCAAAAGGAAGCAATGCTAACAGAACCTACACACAACAAACTACAAATTTAAAAATGCTTTTCAGTAGCCTGTCCTAGCATTTTGTCTCCTAGCTTTTGAGCACTGTTGGCTTAGGTAGAAGACGTCAAAAAAAACCAGAGAGAGAACCATGACAGAACTCCAAAAAAAACTGCACTCACTTTTGGTCTGTTTCCTTCTGTAGTTCTCTGTTAAGTTCATCAATTCTCTGCTGCAGTTTCTTGCGTCTTTGTTCTGGAGGGAGATGGCTGAAGTCTTCTAGTGCAGGGCCCTGCAAGCAGAAATGCTATGAAACAAGCTGAATGCACAGGTCTGGGCAGCTGAACTGACAAACCCACACATGGACAGTGTTCACTGGAAGCAGGATGGACCTTCTTAAAAACTCTACTTGACAGACAGCTCTACAAAAGACCGCACAGAATAAATGCATGTTTTTGCTGCCAGTGTAGCCATTCAGTCAGGGGGCTTCCTGCCTTCTGTAGCAGTTGGCTCACAGAGGTAGTTCAAAATTTCTAGACTTTATTTTTCTGAAGTCATGTACCCCTTACATCCACTGCACTTAAAGATTTAGAAAGGACAGAATTATTTGAGTCAGAACAAAAACCTAAGATGTGTATATAATAATGAGATGTGTGTGTGTATATATATGTATATGTTTCTTTCTCTGGAGTGTGTTCTGTGGTCATCTGGATGGTATCAAAAGAAAAATACTGTATTTTGGATCTTCATTTCAAAGCACTATTACAGTTCTCTTCCAGAATTTCAGCAATCCTAGAAAACATACTAAAACTTACTAGTTCACAGAGCACAGAAAAAGCCTTTGTAATATCAAAATTTTTACTTAAATTTGTTTATCTCACTCAAAACTTGTTCAAATATTCCAAATCACCTTTCTTACCAAAAAAAAAAAAAAAAAACAAAAAAAAAAAACGAACAACCAAAGAACTTCAGGGAAGGAAAAAAAACTTTTACTTCCCAAACCTTTAAAAAATTCCAATCCAGCCAATTTAAGACCACCTGTTGTTATCAACCCGAACCTGCAAACTTGATTGCAATCTTGTGCCAAAATTATAATAAGCAGGATAGAAGGACCTGGGTATGAAATGCATGGGAAGAGATTTTAATACATCTCGCAAGTTTGTTGTGAAAACTCTTCCTCTCAGGGTGACAGACACTGACAGTGTTAAGAAGGAAATATGGTACATGTCTTAATCACAAAAGGGGTTTTTTTTGTGTGTTCCTAGTTCCCTAAGGAAGTTGGTTGTAACACAAGAAACCCACTTGCCATTACACTAACCCTCTATGGTAGCAAACCAAACTGGCCAGCATTTCTTTTGTCAAGAAGAAAGTTTAGAGAAACTTGACTGTTGAGATTTTGACACAAGCCTAAATTTAGCTCAGGTGCCAAGTTTCCAATATCCCCCCAAAGATCTTCTTACCCCCCTCAACTTCTTTTGCACTTGCAAAATCACTCTCGCTGCTTTTTAAGAAGGGAATACAAGACATCATAAAAGAAGGACAATCAAGATAGGATGTTTCCAAAATAAAACAAGTGTTTCTTTCTGGAGGAAGAAGAATACACACTGTATATAGTCTCAAAGTCTGGAGATGCAAAATGACATAAATAAACCTCCTGTTCCCTTCAGAAAGAGTCGTCCAAGAAAACAACTGTTAAGTGTAATACACTACAAAGAAACAAAAATACAGTCACGTCCTCTCTATCATTCTTCCTTACAGATCAATTTAAACCAGAGTATCCTCTAAGATGAATCAGAAGAACAGAGGTCTTTTTGTGAATTTTTACTGATTTACTTTGCAAAACAATTATTGATTAAGGTGTGGTTTTATTTAATGTAACAGCTTCCTGTATTTCTAAGCATAAAGGTTCTCCCCTGCATGTTTTTCTTCCAGTTCAAAGGAGCACAGTATTCAATATTTCTTCTTTACACAGATTTTATAATCTTTTCATGTACGTATTTTATGCTGCTTTAACAATTTTCCTGACAAAGAAAAATCACCAAGTATTTCCATCATGACCAACCTGTGAATACTGGTCAAGTCTAAAATTCCAAAACTGCAGATTTAGTTGCAGCCAGATCACAAGTCTAATTGCCTCACATTAAGCATGGATGATTAAGAAGACTGCGCATGAGTGGAAAATCTGAAGATGTATTTCAGTACCTGACTTAAAGCAGTTATGATATGGAAACAATTTCAAAAGATTACTTTCATGCTATCTTAGCAGAAGTACAGCAGACAGATCAGCACACGTGCTTACCATCTTCACCGACCACTGCACAGTTCATTTGAAAACAAAAAGAAACGGGAAATTATTTACATGCAATGACCAATTACAAAAATGACTAATGCCTAAAAATGTATTTTTAAAATATTACTTAGGGACCGACATTTTCATTTATTAAAAAAGCCATTAAATTATAAGCACAATAAAAGAATTGCTTTAAGAATTACTGATTTAAAAAATACTAGGTGATAGTATTTTAGGGTACTTTAACTTATAAAATTCTAACACACAATTTCATTAAACTACTTTTGAATTTTAGTGTTCTGAATAAAGGGGTAAAGAGCCTTATATTGTAGGAAAAGAAACACACATACAGCCAACATTGCACAAAATAGCAGAATTTGATGATGATGGACTGATCAGCCATATACAAATAATCTGTTAATCACAGCTCAAAATCCACTATGATCACTCTTGCAAATGTAGTTTTTACAATAAATTTATTATCACAGTAGATCTAGAAAAAACAAAGATATTTTTCAAGTCTAGAAGTAAGTAATTTTACTTTCTGAAAACAGCATTGGTCATTGTAGTTATCTAAAATTGTTTTAGTCCAGCCAAAAATAAAGATATTTAAAGAGTAAAGACTTTATCCTTAGAAGCAGCAAATAAAACATGGGTGCCAGGAGTTGAATCTTGGGTTTAACACTGACAGCATTTTGAAGATCTACCATTCTTTCAATGATTTGGACAACCCTTTCCCGGGGAACACCAAGCACCTTAGAAGACAGGTATCTCAGCTTCACTTTTGACGCTGAGCAATTGTTACGGCTGTTGCTTGGGGCACACACACACAAAATTAGAATTTCTAGCAATGAGGGAAGTAAAGCACCTTCACAAATGATACTTTGGTAGGAAGCTCAAAGTCCAGAGATGCAAGGTGACATAAACAAACTTCCTGTTCCCTTCAGAAAGAGGCTTCTAACAATACACTGTTAAGGTTTACAGATCCCTGCTGACCGTGCAGCTATTTTATATATCAAGTGGCATCACAGACAGACCTTTCACAGGCACTAACACTGTCTGGAACTGTTAAAGATTTCAAAGGAGAAGCAGCAGCACTAATACAGCCAGCTACACTTGCTTCCACCTCCTTTCAATAACCTGCTCTACAGCTGCTGTTTGCTGCTCTTGCTCTACATCATGATAGGAAAATGTACTGCATGAAACACAGAGTGGTGGGAGACTGGTTTTGTGATCTCAGTGCCTTGAGTGAAATCTTGTACAGGGCATGTTAAACAAAATGACCAGTATGCTTCACTGTCTGATACATGCCAACTCATGGATAAAGCCTGGTAGGAGCAGGAGCAAATTAAATGCCATTTTACATGGGCAGATAGTGATAGGACAAAGGGGAACATTTTTAAACTAAAAGAATATAGATTTAGATGAGATGTTAGGAAAAAATTCTATATTCAGAGGGTGGTGAGGCCCTGGCACAGGTTGCCCAGAGCAGCTGTAGATGCCCCAACCCTGGCAGGTTCAAGGCCAGGCTGGACAGGGCTCAGAGCAGCCTGGTCTAGTGCAAGGTGTCCCTGCCCATGGCAGGGGGCTGGAACAAGATGATCTTTGAGGTCCCTTCCAAACCAAACCTTTCTGTGATTCTATGGTTCAGTAGTTCTGTATGTCAATACCACTTGGACATCATTTTCCAGGGACAAAACATATGGGAAACAGCTTCACATACTAGCAACTATTAAGCATTTAACCAAGATATATTATAAAAGTAAGACTGATCAATGAGATTTTAAAAAAAAATCTATTAGTAGTCCAGTATACATTTAAGTTGAAAAGACTTTAAAATATGCAGTAATATGGTGTCTGTTAAAATGCTTACAAGGAAATTCAGAATATAAAAAATTAAATGTTAATCTTGAAGACTTTACAGAGATTAACTCTTTAATAATACGGCACTTTTGAGTTAATCTAGATCTGTCGGATATTAGTGATGCTTCCTAATGTTAAAGAATTATTAAATTTAAATTATTTAAAGAATGTATTAAATTAATTCAATTTTACAACATGAACAATGTACTTAAAAAAATCAAATAAATATATGGTTTCATTTTCCATTAGCATTCTGTAGTTGTTAGGAGATGATCTTTTGCTTCAGAAAGAAAGAACTACTGGTACTACAAGGTGATGATTTGGAAGCCCGGAGTCAATACATTTAGTGACTAACAAAATTGAGGTGTAATCAAGGCCTGTGCCATTCCAACAACCACCTAATCCAGGTAGTTCCTCACTGAGTGCTAAAGAAGAAACATTACCTTCATGACCAAACCAAATTATGATATAATGACTCAGAAGGGAGAGGAAAAGCTGTCCTCCAGATACACTTAGAGGACCACAAGAATTTTCTAAAAACTGGCAGTGCTAGAAAGGTTATTTCCAAGGTATCTAGGGGCCTGAAATTAGATGCCACAACATGACTTAAAAGATATATAAAGTTTTAGCTGTAACTCATTCTGTTTCAGAATGACAACAAGGGTGCCTCTAAACTGTAACTTTACTGTACTAGAACACCGTTGTACCTTGATCTCCACATTATTTCAACAACAGCCAACCATTCTTGGTGCACATGAGACAGCAAGTCAATGTTGCATTGAAATACCAAAAAATCATTAATTGTATGTAATCAAATGCATCCAATCACCTTATTATTTGGATCAATAAATATCACTTAACATACATAAACTAGGCAGCCTACTCTTTTCTGACATAACAGGAAAGTGCCAGTACATTTATCACTAGTACCATAAATGTTGCTAGGAAACCACTTAGTATTTCCCTTCTACTGACTTCCTGATAAATTCTATTTGCAGAATATGCCACTATATTAGTAAATTAATTGAGAAGACTCAGTGGCATTTGGTAGTAATTTTTTCAATTATTTTACCCTAAAGAACCTAGGACAAACAAGAGTGACTAATTAATCAGAAAATGCATTAAAATTGTAATGTTTGAAAAATTCAGTATTTCAAAATCTGCAATCACCATAAGCTATAGCATTTGATGTACAGAAGAAATGAAATTCTCCCTTTTCAGTTCAGTGTCTCATAATCAACTTTTACTATTTTCAGTTCAAAGTCAGCAAATAAGACATCTGATCTGTCAGATGATTTTTGTGGTAACTGTATATCCAATGATAAATTACTGCAAAAATGTTACATGATGGTAGGAAAACATTTGTGAATGTGAACAACAATGAAGAAAGGTATCAAACACATGCTGAGCACCCTCTTTATAACACCTTTCTTTTAGGCATGAGCATTTCAAATGTGATAAAGAATATTTCTATTTAATTTTATTTTTAATCTGGTTGGTAACTTCTGTATAGTATGAAACAAAGAACCCTAGGAGTGACCTGATAGCTGAAGTGTTATTTTTAACCAAGTAAGCCTTATAATGAGGGTGAAGAGCATCAGAAAAGCCACATCACAAGCACACTGCTCATAGCCCATCATGCATTTCAACTTGTTATCAAACTTACCCCTCTTTTGAGGCTTCTGAAAGAAGGAATTCTGGGCTTCCCTGTTTTTATGTCACTCATGCAATAATGCACTGGTTCAATGGAGAATATGGGATACTGGGACCCATTAGGAGTACTGGATGTGTATAAACTAGTAGGGGTTAGGGGTGGGGATTGTGGCTAATGTGGAAATAAAGAAAGCAATAAATAAGCCAAATGTTCAAAGTGATTTTAAAATGAAAATTCTGTCTTACAAAAATAAAATTTCCATCCAACACAGAAACAGCTTGTAACATTCCAGACACATTTATACTATAACTGTATTGGGTTTAAAAAGTTTCTGTCATGAACTAATCTTCAGTTATAGGTTGTTGCAGAGAATGAAGGAATATTCAAAAAAGCTTTAGATTCAACACTGCCACAAGATCCTAACAAGATCCCAAAGTTCCCTGCCTCTTTTCTTAAAACAGAGCTCTGCAACTGCCAATTTAGTTACAGTCATTCTGGAAGCTCAAGCATTCCTGCTCACTACTTCCCCTTTCCCTCTGTATTGAGGTACCCTACCAGTTTAGCCAAACCAGAAATATTTGGTACATCTATGGAGAGTGACAAAAAAAGTACTTTCAATCTCTCTAGTAAAGCTGAACTGCCACAAAGCCTGCATGGCATTCTTAATATCATCACAAGAACCTTCACCCCTTTTTTCAAATTGCTTCTCTCAGTTTTTGTCTCTCGTACCTCTGCTGTTCTTTCCCAGTTCAAATTTCCTCTACTGTTTCCACTGCTGCACAACTCATTACCTTTCAAAAGGGTTTTTATGTCTTTGACAACATTAAAAATAGGTAAACAAGTATCTGAAAAACAAGTCCAGCCATAGTTTCAGCTAAATGAGGGCCCAAAGGCCACCATGAATACTCCAGCTGTAGTAAACCAGCTAATTTTATAATAGGTAATTTAAGAATGTATTTTAAAACCTAAGAATAGTATTTGGAATTAAATATGTATCTTCCAGTAAGTATTTTGCTCCCAGCTGCTGTTTTGTAAAGCACTCCTCCATCCTCCCCAAAACCAGGTAAAAAACAGGGATAAAATCTTTCATTTCATCCAGGTCCTTAAGGAAGGGATGCATGTAGTATGTACACACATATATATACCTGTAACTCCACACAGAAAACAGTGAGGCTGACTCCCTGAATGCTACACACAAAGTGGGTGAACTGGGGAGAGGAAAGAGTAGGGCAAGCCTTGTCAGCTTGTTTCAGCTGTCATCACACTAAGGGAGTTCTTGTAACTACAGTACAGGCCAAGGTCCAGACTGAAACCAGTGTACATTTACATACTCTCCAAACTCTCAAAAAGATGTCTTGTGGTCAAACTGGCAATCACGATCCAATTTCAGAACAGGCTGAATCTCACCCACCTCTGCAGACAAATGCTATATATATGCCAATGTATTAATGCATTTAAACTGTTGTGAATCATTAATTATATTGCATGAAAAGTAAAAAAATCAGTTTTTAACACACAGCTGGAGTTATGTAATATACTGAGGATAGAATAAAGAATCAGCTGTATCTTTCCTTTCTGTAAAGACCTACTTTCTCACAATACTATCAAGTGGAAAGTAAGTCCTACCACTAAGAAGCTCTAAGAATAGTTTCCTGTAATAAATGACAGGAGCTGGCTTGGAGCATTAAAATAATCCTATAGAAATTTGTGGGAATCATTAAAACTGCCCACTGATTAGCTCCAGTACTAAATAAAGATACTGCATAAAATTTAAATAGGTATATACTCCATTATTCATTTATATAGCTAATGCATGTATTGACAAGCTTTTTTGTTGATCCATGAAGGCATCTTGGATAGAAATTGTTAACTGTAACTCCTAAGAAAACAAAGGAGTAATTTCTAGGCTTTCAATTTTTTCTTGAGCATAGGAGTATTTTTCCCTATTTCATAGTAATATTTCTTCTAGGACATTTACCTTTATGGAGCTTCCACAGTAGGTTTTACCAATGACACATTATAAACGTCAATGTTCTCAGAGAACCCTCGGGAGTTTTCAAAACTAGCAGCAGGTACAATAAAAATCTAGGGGCTGCTTTTTGTGTCATAACAGACAGATCTGAAGTCTGCCCAATTCCAAAGCATACTCTCCCTCCCCTTATTTTTACATTCACAATTAACACCTTTCCCATGCAACTGCATAAAGTCTTTACAGTATCTTAGAAATATTACAGTAATGGGAAGCTACTATTATCAAATAACTATTAAAAATGTTCCCAGACACAAATCACTAGATGAAAAACTGAAAACCTTCCCCAGAGACAACTTGATTTTTAACATGGTAAGTACTCCACGTTACTCAAATCTTCAGATCTCCTTACACATACTTTAAAAAGGCATTGGCAGGCAAGGGAAGATTTCTTTTAAAATACATAAATCATTGCTTCCATGCACTCTTAATGTTCAAATTTTAATTTCTTAATTGTTACCTTTGGTTTCTTTCCAAATAGCCACAGCTTTCCTTTAGCCTTGCCGACTGTAGTTTTTGTATCAATTCTCATTCCCTCTTGCTTTGGTGTACTGATGGTTCCATCAGAGATAGTTCTGTAAATATTCTGACTGTAGTCTTCAAATGGAAAATCTCCAGGAGGTTCAAAACCAGATTTGAAGCAATCTATCACTAGTTGAGAGTCCTAAATGTAGGACATTAAGGAGTTTAAAAAGCAAACCCATCAAGAACCAGAGAGACAAAACAGGGAGACAAATTTTTCATTTAATTGTAGAGATGCACAGATGGGAAAGTAAGAACGAGCTCAAAACACACTTTTGGACAGAGCAAGCTAAGGGAACAATATTATTTTATCTCAGCAGTGTTCACAAGTGTATAGCAAAGCATACTCTACTATTCAGAATATTTGAGCAAATACTTCCCAAGGATTATCACAAATTCAAAACAGGATATGCTTTAAGCCAAATTACTTTCCACACTGGCACGGAAATGAAGACAGAACTGAGAAACTAGATGCAGTAAGACACAGGACAGAACCTGCTGCAGTCAAACAGGACACAGAATGATACTTTGTTAACTAAACACCTTTAATATGTTTTAATGCCACATACAGGGGAAAATACCAACCATGCTGGTATTCCAGGATATTTCAGGATAAGCAAAACAATGTGTCCAAACTCACACCCAGTGAGAATGTGTCAAAGACACTCAGATCACACAAAATAAATAAAGCAGGAAGAGTGCAGAAGTGATCGCTTCTGCTGAAATCAAAGTAACAACACTTTCCAAGCAAATATTTGACAACAGAAAGATAAACGTAGAGGGTAACTCAGTCTTTTCCCCTCTCCACAGCTTCTGTACCAGTCAAATTGCTCACACACATTTAAAAAGTTACTCAGTTCTACTTACTCTGTGTTCATCAACTGATTTTGCTGCAAGGATCATCCCTTCTAAGCATTTTGAGATAATTGGAATAACCTTGCGCTCAGAGTCAGCAAAGCCTTTGTAACATTCACTAAGTTTGATAGTCCTTCTTTCATCCATTTCTTGAAGTTGCTGCAAGTGCAAAGAAAAATAAAATAAAGCTTTTATTTACAGGTTTTTTTCCTCCTTGATCCTGACATATGCAGTTACCATGGTCACCACAGTGAGGGACAGAATTTCTGTGCCTTCCCAGTATTTTTATTTGCTTAACAAAACAGAACTTAAAAATCCTTTCAGACATAGACTTAAGATGCCCAGAACAATAGTTATGAAGAGTCTATGCTCTTTGGTTCCTAAAAACTATGTAAAGGACTGGACTTTCTTTACCTTCTTCTTTTATAAATATAAATAAATATATAAATGTGTACTGTGTTTACAGGCAACTGTTTAGTTTAAAGTCTTTGTTTCATGCAAAAATGAAAACCACAGTGAATAAATTTTACTGATTTCTACATCTCCTCGGTCTCCTTCTACTTCCAAGTAATTCCTCTCTGGTGATAAACACCTCCATCTTGCTTTTACTTTTATACCTTGCAAGAAATACCAATTATTAAAAAAATAGGAAAAACAAGAAAAAAAAATTATCAGCAGTTTAGACACCCTGATTTGAAATACAAACCATTTCCTTTAGAATTGTGCAAAAAAATAAAGAGAAAAACACCATCACATAAGATTTGCAATAACAGTTTACTGGGACAGAACAAAAAAGAATAAATTAAAGAGAAATATTATTAAGATAATAGCCCTGGACCTTTCACCTGAATGTGGAAAAAACCTTGAACAAAACCAAAAATCAGTAACACATATATCAAGAGGTTGTAAAAACTGGATAAGAAGCTGGATCTTTCCTGTATCTTCACTAAGGCAGATGTCTCAAACAGCATTCAATTTCATCTCTCCAAAACAAAACAACCACCTAGACGTGCTAAAGCCCTCTCCAAGGTTTTCCCACAGAATGTCACCAGATACTTGCAATGAAGTATTAAAGTGTAGTCCCAAGAGAAAGCAGGACTAGGACTTTCTGGTCTTACTGTAGGGTTCAAAAAATGTGAGTAATATCTTAAAACGAAAATGGATTTTAACCCTAGAGAAATAAAGGCAGTAAAGCAAAAGTCTGGTCCAAGCTACAAAGATGATCAGCCTGATTCTCCTGGAAGCTGACTCCAGTTCTTGGATCAGTGTGCTAAAGTCAGACCTATGGTAGTACTACTTAACAGTTAAAATATTAGAAAATTCTTTAATAAGCCAAGGCAATTTTCTCCTGTGAATCCTAGACCTTCTGGTAAGGAATTTTTAAAAAAAATATTAACTGACTTGTGCTTCTGAAAAATATCAAACATACTTAAGTTGGTACACCTTCAAACAAAGCCAGTGTTTCACCTTCCATTTCCTCACTCCCTGTCTCAGTAGCAGTTCCCACTCCTACTTCCCAAATGGCTGAAGGTATGTGCCAACACACTTTTTAACTCTCCTCACCTGAAACCTCCAACTACTTTAAACTGGTTTTCTAGTTTTGCAAAGTCCCTGTTTTTGAAAGAATGTTAAAAATAAACCTTAATAGTTACATAAAAGTATCTCAAGAAATCCCCACTTTAGATGCCAAGTATTGATGTTTAACTTTTTTAATTGTTTAGAGAGATCTGTGGATTGCTGGTAACGCTGATGACTAACGGGGGCTGGAAAGGGTGCTGGAACTTCTGCTTCCAGTTGCACCCATTTTTCAGCCATGCATGATATCCATTAAACCACGGTCACTGTTAGCTCCCTTCTTTCCTTCACCTCTGCCAGAGGCAGAGCATACACACACACCCAACAAGTATCCTGAGAACAAGTGATCAACCCTTATTAGAATTAATCTTTTAAGTGTTTGCTGTCACCCAGATGTCTCGAATGGGTTTTTTTGCCAGACCCTTTTAGAAATATTTAAACAAAGAGTCTATAACGTATGAAAACTTAAAGAATATGCAACCAAGCATTTTCGTTAGAAATCTAAGCATTAGTATGGTAAGCAGTCTCATGAAAAAAACACAAGTTGTCTCAAGATTATGGTAATTTCTTGATAAAATGATCCACTAAAATCCAAAAAAATTAATTTTTAAAAGTTTTTAATTTTAAAGTTTACTTCTCTTTAAAAAAGGATCAGACATACTTTATCTGTTACTTATTTTACCTTGTAAATCTGAGGAATGACAATGTAGTAGTGTTTGTGCTGTTCTCCATTAAAATTCTGTAGTTGTGCAGCATATTCATTTTTGTTTTCATCAGCCATGTGTGTGCGCAGGTTTAACTGTTGCTTAGCCTGGTAGGAAAGTGTTATCAGGTTAAACGTGTGGTGCTTTTCAAGGACACACAGCATTATTTTATGTTATCAACTATGCAAGAACACTGGTCACAAGTCATCAAAACTGACATCCTTATAACTGAAATACAAAGAATGTGAGACTTCACATACACTGACACTCCAAAACCTCATTTGTTTACTACAGAGAAAACAATGACCATTGTAGCTCCCTTAGCCAGGCTGCTTAAATGCATATCCTAAAATCCACAGAAGCGACTGAACACAAACCACAAGATCCCAAATACCAGACAGCTGCCTGTTTAAGGAAGGCAGCACAGCTATCCAGAGGGACTGCCATGAACTTCAACAAGGCCAAGCATGAAGTCCTGCATGTGAGATGGGGTGATGCCAAGCACTAACACAGGCTGGGAGAGAATGGGTTGAGAGCAGCCCTGAGGGGAAGGACCTGGGGGTCCTTGCAATGTGCACTCACAGCCCAGAAAGCCAACCCTATCCTGGGCTCCAGCAAAAGCAGTGTGGCCAGTGGGTCAAGGGAGCTGCCTCTGCCCCTCTGCTCAGAACTCCCGAGACCCCACCTGGAGCACCCTCAGCACAGGATGGAAATGGACCTGCTGGGAAGAATCCAGATGAGGACATGAAGATCATCAGAGGGCTGGAGCATCTCTCCTGTGAAGACAGGCTGAGAGAGTTGCAGATTTTCAGCCTGGAGAAGTGAAGGCTGTGGGGACACCTTAAAGTCCCTTCCAGTACCTAAAAGGGGTCTACAAGAAAGCTGGAGAGAGACTTTTTGAAAGGGCATGTAGCGACAGGACAAGGGGGAATAACTTTCAAATCATAGCTAGCAAGTTTAAATTAGACATTAGGAAAAAACTGTTCACTACGAGGGTGGTGAGGCACTGGAACAGGTTACGCAGAGCAGCTGTGGATGCCCCAACCCTGCCAGTGCTCAAGGCCAGGCTGGATGGGGTTTGAGCAACCTGGTCCAGTGGAAGCTGTCACTGCCCATGGCAGGGGAGTCTTCAAGGTCCCCTCTAACCCAAACCATTCTGATTATGAAGCATACTCCCTTCCTGTGCTGTCTTACATGTCACTGTAATTTTGATTTTGCACATAATAAGTAAGCATATTTTATACACAATTTTATACATTAAATGAATATTGTTTCAGTACTGATTATTTACATGGAAATGAAATATCACTGATAAAGCAAAGAAAAGCCACTGTCCTTACCTTCTCAACATCAGCCTTTGTCGCATTAGTGTCATTGTCCAGTCGTTCATAGCTTTGCTGTGCCTTCTCTGCCTCTCTGCACTCTCTCTCAAATTTCTTTTTGCTCTACAAAAGGCACAAACTTACTGTTTCAACAGCCACTATATCCATTTGGCTATGTATATTAACTCTGAATTCAAAGTATCAAAGCTTCCAATAAAGTATCTTAAATTCACTAAGTATCTTTAAATGAGCACACTGTTAGCACAGCAAGTAGGTCAACTAAATTATTTCGAAGGCAGTCTGAAGGATGTATCTACACTACAATCATCTTCAGTATTCGTGTCAAGTGGCACAGCTGTAGGTAGCACAAATAACAGTATTCAGTATACTTGATGTTCCATACATGCAGCTACTGTCAAGACAACTGCTGTAGAAAAGCTTTTTGCAGCTCCAGAAGTTATCATCTCTAGAGAGAAAGTGCAACTGAGACTCTGAGCTTCTGCTTCGCAGCAAAGTCAGGCAGCTGAGGTTAAGTGTGTTCCTTAAAGGCATCTAAATGCATTTAAAAGACTGACTTTGCACTTAGGTAAATACAAGGCACACAATGGAACTGATTGTTTGAGGTGAACTCTGGGAATTCAAGATTATCTTCGTGAAGAGTGATAACATCTACAACTACCACATCTGCTTCTATTCTCATCCTTTGATGATGAATTAAACTCTTTGACATAACAGTGAAGCAAGATCCTACACATGTGGGATGACAATAACAACATAGAAATTCACCTCTCTCTATTGCTTCACAATAATCTGAATGGAAGATACAATAAATTTTTAAGACAGAAAACCAGAACATGAGAATGCATCTTGCACAGACTTGGCTGAATTTTATAATTTCCTATCTTTAAAAGCATTTCTTTCAAGAAAAATAAGCTTATAATCTGTCCTAGAGACATTATCTTCCTGCATTTCTCTGTTAAATAGTAATTCTACCACTTGAAAGTACAACAGTCTACAGTGGTATTCTTGAATATACCTCATGTAACAAGCCCTCAAGCTCAAGACAAATTCAGTGACTTAAGATTTCATTGTCATATAAATAAACTGTCATTTTTAGTAACCCAAGGAGAAGCAACCAAAGTCAGTACCCATGCTAAAACTAGATTTCTCTATGCTGGATAAAGGCTAAGGCTTCACTCAAACATACACACAGAAGCTGTTTACAGGAGATTTTTTTTAACCAGGGAACTATAAATACATTGAACTGTATTTTGGATGTTACTAAATTACTTGGACATTCAGTAATATAGCTAAATATTAAATCTAAGCAAGACAGATGAAAACAGTTCAATTTACAGACTGTATATCTATCTTATTTACGTTCAACAGCAATAAAATCCAAACACAAACTCACATTATCCATCTGTTTCCAGCACATGTCCAGATACTGCTGAGCCTTTCGCCCTTCCTGAAGATGCTAAAAACACCACAAATAAGTTAAATTTGCCTATATTTTTAGTATTATTACCATTAATTGGTCCCTACTCTAGTTGACAGTCTATGATGTGCAGTATCTTCCACAAGCTACCTGCACTCTTTGGAAGACACTACTAAACACGTAAGAACAGTATCACAGATACCATGGTACACTGGTAAAAAAAAGTTTACTAGTAAGCACTCTCTTCTCAAGACACTAATTTTTAGGTTTAATAACTGTATTATAGTATACAATAGTATATATTATATTACAGAATAAAAGTGTGTTATAAATGTATTACAAAACCTATGTATTGCCATGTTCATCAAAATGAGTAAACAAATACATCAGTTTATTAAAACACACACATTTTGATACTCTATATTCAAATTTAAAAATATAAAAATTACCATTTTTCTCTCAGTTTTTAGATCATGAGAATATCTCATCAGTTCTCCATACACTCTGTGTCCCATCTCTTCTGCGACTACTTCTCGTTGTCCTGCATAGTCATTCAGCTCATTGAGGATGTTAAAAAAGGCAATACACGATGTAAACCTGACAGAAAGCACACATGCACATACACAAAGAGTTAAACAGCTTTGTATAGTACACTTCTCTCAGTATAGTCTGTACTCCTGATTAGATAGCAAAATCATAGACATTTTACAATAAACCTTATCTTAATGCTAACTGTGTTAAGAGTAGACACACAAGCTGGGAAAGCCTATGTTAAGCCTAGCACATACTACATGTTGCAATGTCTCTTCAAACACATTTTATAAGAACATGGCGTTTGCAGATGGAAAAGAAAGAAGAAGAACACTACCTGGCAGCCCTGGGGTATAGTGGTATCTCCTAAGCTGCCCAGGGACAGGCCTGAGCTTGGGAACCGATACATACGTCCCTAGGCTCGGAGGCTGAGCTTGCTGCAGAGATGATGTGCTTGGTAGTCTCGAGGGTGGAACATGCCAATCATCCCACTCCTATGCATCCCGATGGATGTTCTACACAACAAGTTTGCTATCAGCACTGGAGACAGCTGCCTGTTTGCCTGCCCACCTCTTGACTGGAAGTAAGGTGCCACTATGGCTGGCACTAAAAAGGGGGGGAAGAGGAGGGGCAGAGGGTAGAAAGTGTGTGTGGAAGGGAAGAAAGGAAAAAAAAAACAGGCACCACATTAAAATATACATCTTTCTCTCTTTTAACTATGGAATACTGCCATCTCCATAGGCTTGGCTTTTGGGAATTTCAAATGCCACTCTAGCACTGGAAAGCCTATTCCCTGAGGTCCAGGATTTTTACACAGTTAAAAGAGCTAGAAGAAATCCTACTGTGAATTCTCAGGCACTCTGCACTGCATGTGCTCTGGCTGCAACCTGAAACTTGTCCTCTTTTTTTTATTTCCTAAGACTTATCCCTAAAGAAAAAAACACACCGTGCTTTTTCAAATAATTTTTTTAAATGGCTATGGACACAGACAGCAAAACAAGCACATTTCTGATAAATAGTTGTTTAGCACAAACTGTTCCTCCACCATCAGACATTCACTTATCCCGTCTCCGGAGTCAAAGCAAGTCAACATTTTAAGAGCTCTCCTTGCTCCAAACATGACAATTTTGTGTACACTCAGGTCTCAATATAGAGATGCACAGCTACATTTGTACTGTCATGAAAATGTATTGAAAAACTCTATTAAACTAAGCAAAAAACCAAAGGCTAAGGACACACACTTGCTTTCCTTTAAAAAACAACACCAGACTGTACACAGCAAGCCAAACTTCTGCTTTCAAAATTTCGGTTACCTAAAGATTAATTTGGAAGGGAGCAAGTACAACATGCCATCTTTACTACATTAAAATACCAACAGGAGTACATATAGGTTTCATGCTTAAGAATTACAGTAGAAACATTAGAAGCCAAGCACAGTTCTTTCACTGTCACGCCAATTAAATACTTTAACTTAAAAAAAAAAAATCCATAAAAGGGTAGCATATACTGTTAGTTCTCACTTTTTACACATACAATTTGAAATGGACATTTTTACCTGGGTTCCTCATCTTTTGGTGAACGTTTAGGACAGTACTTCTTAACCAGATTTCTATTAAGGAAGAATAAAAAAAGATACTATTTTAGACTCTCTTTTGAGAAGACGCACACAGACAAATTATTGTATGAACAATTATTTGTTTAATGTTCTATGAACAAATTTATTCCCTCTGTCAACTTATAATGGTCCTTTAGATAACAAGGCAGGAATCTATTGTATTATCAAAGTTTTAAGACACTTTGACCTAGAAAAAATTGTAACTATTTTAAAGCTTCTATTGCAGTGGCTAGATATAAAATGAAGAGTTCTTTATTTAACATCCTTTTCACGCATGCAGAAGGCACCAGCAGACGAGGACAAGGCCAATGTATGATCACTGTGTAACACACGGACAGTGCACACTGTGTGCTGTGCCATGAGCACAAAACCCCATGCCTGAATTAAGCTCTGAGTGAAGATTCAGGTCAAAAATTTTAACCACAGTATTTCCAAATCTTCAATAAGGACATGTCCAGAACAGGAGAGGCAACATCTCTTTTCCAGAAAAAGATTTTATAGTTTGTCCTACCACCAGCATCACAAATTTCAAGGTGTTAGAAACTAAGCAAATCTCTAGAAGACAATCCACAGGAGTAGCACTTAACAGAATATCACAGCCCAATTTTTGAGAACATCAATATGAAATAATCTCCTTATCATAGAATGCAGGAAAAAAAGGAATGGAGAAGTTAAGAGAAGATCATAGGAGAAAAGAAATTTGGCATGCATGTTGCGTATTTCGTCCCACTGTCTCTCTGTAACTTCAAGTTGTTAAAACTGTGAACTACCTTACCATTAAAACAAGGGTTCTAATTCTGCTTTCATCTAAAATAACCTTGTACAGTTTCTCAAATTTATTTACCTGGAAGTATCTCTATGGCACAAGAGCCCACAAGAGTCACAAAGTATACACCAAAATATGAGCTGCGAGTTGGTGTGGAAACAGTAAGTTTGGATCTTTTGTCTGTTTCCATACTCTCTGAGACTACAACCAAAAAATGCAACCATGATAAGAAAGTCAGGTCCTTTTTGTATCAATACATACTAAGAAACAGAATAAACACTGACTTTTAAAAAACTATCTAAAAAACTATTTTGTAGTAACCTCCTTACTGAAGGTCAAGCAAGAATCTCTTCTTGCTATCCCCAGAACACACTGCCTGTTGTAACATCCTACTTGGTATGGATTAAATGCAGACATTTTGATAGGAAAATGCATAAACACAATAGAAAAAAATAGTAATATTCACTAAGTAACATCCCTGTGTTCCATTTTCCCTTACATTTCTGCTTCGCTCCTCAGTGCTTATTAAAGAATAGGAAATTCCTAAAATTCATCTTATTATTATTCAGAAGGTGAAATGCATAACACACATACAATGCTGTAGCTAAGCAACCACACACAAGCCTTTTCAATGGAAGATTTTCAGAGTTGTTAAAAATGAGAAAAGGAACGACTTACTAAAGCCATACAGTTTTTAAAATGGCAGGAGAGAAGGGTCATAAATACGGGATTATTTACTAGCATGCTGATCTCTGTTCTGATTTCACTCTTTAAAGCAATTATTTACTAGTAATTTCTAGAAAAACAGACATATTATATAATCCCTTCTCCTAATAACAGCCAGTTTCATCTGTCAATCTTATTTACCTTTGGATCAAAGGAACATACAGGTTTGAGACACTGTGATCAGGGTTTAACAGCACAAGGTACAGTCATCAAAAGCAAAAAATATGAAATGACAAGCAAATGCAGGTTTTAAAGATCAGAGAAAAAGTCAGTGTTCATGTGAACAATTAAGCATAGATGGCTCTTCCAATAAGCAAATATCAATACCTAATCAAAACAGATATTAAATTTAAATCTTTGAAAAAGCACAGGTTGACATGGTGCTAGTATGAGCATGGATTTGAAGAGTGAAGCATTATTTCAAAGAGGAGCCAGCTGACACTTTTAAGAGGGCATAACATTCTCTGACATTTCTATCCAAATCTGTGCCTAATTCTCAGAATCCAGATATGGATCTGGACCAGTTTATAAGAAAACGGTACAAGTAATTGCTGACCATCACAACAGAAACAAATCTACAAGATGAATTTCTTTGCTTCCTAAGAAAACTGCAGCTGATGACACTTTAACCCTCTTTGGAAGCAAAATTTTGATGACTTCTATCACACCCTGTCTTACAGCCAGCCATTTGGAAGCAGATTTTATACAGGATTAACCACATCTAATTGTGCTGCTCCTATAACCTCACTTCTTGGTATAAATTAGTCTCAGGTCAACACTAGTGAGACAGGAACCTGATTTTTAAGAGAAGTACCACCTCTGTCACCTAAGCAGAAGTTTCTAAAAGCACTCCAGTTGATAAAAATTACTTATAGTCAGTCATGTACATAGAACATCTATGCAAAGCTTTGCAGATGTGTAAAAAATTGTGTTTATCAATTCAAAACTCAGTCGATTAATGTAGCACATAAAGAACAGAAGCAGCAGCATCAATATGGTACAGTTCCTATTAAGGCAGCAGCTCATATACTGTGGTATCTGTTTATAAACCACTACAGCCTCTATATCATATTACAAATGAGCCTAGTAACAAGCTTTTTTTGTTTTCATAAGTAGCTAAAATTGCAGTAAGTACTTTTAAAAGCATTACCTATTGTCTTGGTTTGAGACACCTATTTATACGTAAAGTAATAGTTTCAATAAGATTTTGATGTCTTCAGTGACTGCATATCAGTATTATGGACTAGGGGAAAACAGTAACAATTAACAGTATTTAGTAACATCTCATCAGAAAAAGTTTTAACTGGAGCAATCAATCTTAAAAAATTGTAACCTGGCCTTCGAGTTTACAAAGTTGAATATCCTTGGAGCCATTAAGAAATCACATGTTTAAGTTTATGGAAACGTAACTAAAAAAAAACCTGCCACAACCACGTTTGAATAGTAATGAGAAGTGTAAAATCTCAGCTCCAATCAAAGGAAGAGAGTTTTGAGAGTTTTATGTGGTGATAATGTGTGTTCCCAACTTTACATTTGATCTTACATGCATTTTCAAAAATGTTTCCAAGATTATGCATCTAAAAATGTGGAAACTGTGTCTCAGTTTGACTAGACATATGCGTATATTAATATTGTATTTATAAAAATACCACTAATACACAACAGTATGCAGAAGGAACATGAAAAATAAATTTGACCAGAGTAACTAGACATCTCCAGAGATCACAACACAAAATTTTAATGGGTAACAAACAGCTCATGAACAATCATAGCTATTTGCTTTAAACCAACAATAGAGAAATTGATCATATTCAGAAGTTTTATTCTGCCTGGCAGTTTCATCTCCAGCTGCAGGTATAACTTGTACTACTGCCTAACATCACAAGAAGTGGAACTCCTCTGTCTGCTCGAGTGTTATAATGCTTCAGACAGGACAAAAAGGGGGTGAACATCCAGAATTATTTTGTGTGCAATGATGTGGAAGTAAACAAAACAGACCTTCACTTTGCCCCTTTTAAGAAACAACGCTGATCATCAACAGCATCTGACAATTCAATTTAAACATTCAGTCAAGAGCCCAGTAGTTTGGCACACAGGAAATCTAATTTTTTCCAGTTACAAAATACAAACAAATTAATGTACAATATGCCCTGCAATATCTTTGTCCTGATTCGCATCCCTGTAACCCAGTAACAGCCTGTAATAACCTTTGCAAACCTTTGGGTAACACAATACATTAGTTGAGACCTATGCTACACAAAACTTCAGATTTTCCTTTAAGTTAGCTCAAACAAAACCAAATTACAGTTCCTTTTTTTCTTCCAGAACACATTACGTTGCAGAAAAAGACAAGACAAGCTGTCTAGGGTGGTTTTTTCTGCCACAGACAACTGAGGATTCTTCAATTTTTCTAATAATTTTTTCAGTATCAAAGAAGAATAGCAAGGAATGATTTGTAACCTAAAACCAGTATTTGAAAAAGTTATCACTTCTGGAATTTCTTGGCAACCATGAGCTGCAACACCTGCATACAGTAAATATACAGTGAGTTTGCTCAAAAAACTCCTCATATACTGTACGTGCATCACTTGCCATCTCCTAGAAGATTTGGAAGGGCTGCTGCACCTGGGAAAGGCTCATTACTAAGTTGTGAAAGTATAAAGAAAAATAGTTTTCAAAATGCAAGGGTATACACAAAGGGAATGTGAATTTCTGCCAGGAGATGGACTCTAATTTGTGAAAACTTATGAAAAATTCACTCAAGTTTTCATCCTTGGTTTTAAGTCTATGAGATTCATCAATGATCTCAACAGAATGTTCACGGTCCACACTGAAATCGAGACAGAAAAAATACCACCCTACATCACTAGCTTTACCTCCTGGCTAAACTTGGCTTTTCTGGGTCTCCCATCCAGAGAGCCACAGAATCACAAAGAGGTGACCTCTTGCTCTACTGTTTATACACTACTAACCAAGAGCAAATTAATCTCAGCTGTAAAGTTCATTATGAGAAAATTCTCAAAACTGTTTTATAAATTGTTTTCCATTACAAAAGGAAGAAACAGTGATATACTAGAAATTTCCATTAGGGATATTAACATCCATCTCACAGGCCATATGCAGCCAACATTAAAATTCACCAGAACCACAGTTCATCCCACTCAGAACTTCCCAGGAGCAAGATGCAGGATGGCTAACTCTTCTGAAGGTGACAATTTTGCTTGATCTCAATCCCCCCTGGGCCTCATAACTATTTTACATAATTAAAAACAGTGAGTGTCCTCAGGAGTAATGAGGGCTGAAATCAAGAGAAAGTTCACTACTAATCAATCAAGTCTCCTCCAAAGAATCCACATGTGGGAATATCAAAGAGTAGCTTCATGAATTGGTCTACTGGCAGAAAATCAGTCACCCTCTGATGTATGTGCTGTCCAGATCCTCACTGGAAGCAGGCAGGAAGTGCATGCATGCACTGTATAATGTGTGCAGCAAGACCTGTGCTTCCCAGAACTGTCATACTTACTGCACAAGGAGTCACTCCAGTCATCTGACAGAGGGGATGCTCGACAAAACTCTTTCATTTTTGAAAGACACTTCAAGAAAAATCAATAGCTTTACCCAGATAAAATGCTGAAGAGAGAAAATTTCCTATTTTTAATCAAATCTGAAGTAATAATGTGGTGTCTCATCTTGCTAGCTGCGGAATGAACCTTTAAATACAATTAAGCAAAATGACATTTGCTTATACTATCTAAGGAGAATATCTTGATAGATCTGTGGAAATAAAACATATTTCTATTTTTAAACAGACAACCGAAAACAAATCAAAAGAAGGCTGCAAACTGTGCTGTGCATACTTCCAACTTTCCCTTACCTCCTCAGGTTATTCTATACCAGCTTTGGAAAAGTGGTATTTATTTTCTTCCTTTTAAGAAAAAAATTCCTTCAGCAAAGCAATGGGTTATTATGTTAGGTGAATATATACAACTGGATGAAAAGAAACTGATAAAGAAATCAAAAAGGAAATGAGCAGCCCAGATAGAGAACATCCACATCCTCGGCTGTGAACCTCATTACTGTATTAATGAGGAAGGATTTCTCAGCTCTCTATCTGGTAACAATCTGTTTTGCAAATGATGAGACGATGGAAGAAACCACAGGAGAGAAGCTGTTATCAGTTTCAGTCTGACAAGGGTAGGCAGCAGCTTCAGCTGAATCTCCAAAGGAATTCAAAACAGTGAAGATGATGGCGAAGGCAAAGCGGGCAGCGAAGGCCATGTTCACATGAGCATCTTACTCTAAACTTTATTCTTCACGCACTGAGTGCACCTCTTGGTAAAAATCAACCTACTTTATTCTGAAGAAATAACTTTATTCTGAAGCAGTCATTTCATGGCTGCTACTCTCCTTGTATGATCCCCGAAGGGAAGTTCCTATCAGACCTAAAAGATGTTTCACTTGGCAGCTACAGAACAGAGGAAAGACAAAGGGTGGCTGGGTTACAGTCTCACCCAAAGGGACAAGACCTGCTATGGAAAGGGTGTGCTTTAAGGACAGGAAGGTCTTGTTGTTTTCTCAAGTTCTACTCAATTATTTTAATCAGATTTCTTAACACAATGTATTGTAGCTCTTGCCAATTCAACATGAGAAATTAATTAGCAGCAGAGGCACACATACACACAAGTGTAGATACAGATAATGCACTTTACCGCAAACATGCTGATAGTCACTGCAAAAAATCACTATGGTCTTCCTTATGTTGAATCTTTAAGCCTTAAATCTTTTTAGTTCAAAGATCTGAAGGGCTGGTGGGAGTGAAGAGTGGGAGAGAAGGCAAAAACAAGCAAGTGAACACCCAAAGATAATTTTCTGGTTTGGACTGGTCTGTCGTGAAAACAGCTAGTGATGTAATTCACTGTGTAAATGAAAAACAGTCATTAATCACTACATTTCATACTTGCCCATCATCTGATACAGTGATTTTAAGTAACGGCTAAGATCCTTTTCCAAAGAAAAAAAATCTTACCTCAGTTGTTTTGCATAGTTTTGCTCAATTTCTATCCTTTCTTTTACAAATTTTGCGTATTTCTCCAAGAAGTCAATGCCCCACTGTGTATGCTTGTCCAAGTTATCAAACTGATCCTTTAAAAAGAAAAGGAAACAAAATTACCCAAAAATAGTTAAGAATTGCAACAGCACCAGATTTACACATCATTTATTTGTCAGTTGTGCTCGGAGGGAATACTTGTTACTTGTATAGAAGTCATTCAAGTTATAAATCAGTCAATGTGTATATACATCTCAGCCATATACCAGAACAGTAGGTTTCATGTGCAGGAACAGATCTACCTCTTTTTGTAAAAACAGCTCTAAATACTTGCATGTTAAGCTGTAAGCAATCTTTCATCACTCACAATGGAAATCTGTATTTCTTTCCTCTCAAAATCCTTTATTTCAAAAGAGAATCTGTTCCACCAAGATAACAGACATAACCAAAGATCACTATTAGATAAATAAGAGACTGCTCACAGAGGAGATGTCTGGCAGTTTTGAAGAAATTGTAATTTCATTGGATACAGAAAATTACTTTCACTCTTAGGATTGCCCACTGAAAGAAAAATAATATAAATTTTAGCTGCATGACTAAATTGGGTGTAGTCTGCATATCAAAAACATTTATTAAACCAAAACTATATACATAGTTCATGATCAGCTCCAACAGGAGATTGCAAAAAAAGCAAACTTGTCCTTAGCAATTAAGAAAGTTGTAGCAAAGTAAAGGCACAAAACAAAAAGGAGAAGCAGTCAAAAGTAAACTACATTTCCCCCAAAAAAGTTGGGGAATTTTTAATACATTAAACCATCTTCAAAACCAATCTTTCACTGCACTCTGTACTGATCAACAGGTGGAAGACACACTAATTAGGACCTTTCAGTAAGTTGAAAATTCAAAAAACAAGTGGAAATATGTGGGTTAAGAATTAGGCAGGAGTACAAAATACAGCCTAGCAAACATTTTTAATCTAACACATACTTGCATTTTATACAACAATAATCTACCATAGTGGAAAAATCAAGGATTTTTAGGTTACAATAGCATTTAAAATAATTTTTTCTTAGCAGTTATGTAGTAACCCAAAAAGACAAGTAACTGAAACATCCAAGTTTGTGTCCTGTAGAGGCTGAATCCAAATACACTTCACAGTAAACTTGAAAAGTAAAAAGCAGAAAAATGAAAAAAGCTAAGGAAGCAATTAAGCTAAAAGTTTAATTAACTTACACAAAAAAAAAAAGCTGTAAAGGCTGTTTGTATCAGAGGCTTTCTCTTGCAGATTCAGTACCCTGCCTGAACCTAATTAATGATGTAGACTTCTAGCATTAGCAATTTAAGTTCAATTTCAACATGCAGTAGGATGATCTACAGTTAAATCAAAAAATGCCATAAAACTCAAGGAAAACTCGAGGCCTAAGACTCAAGGAAAGCACATTCACTTGGAGATACCAGGTCAAGACAACTATATACAACCAACAAAACTAACCTACGAGATTAAGGTTGCTCTCAAATGTTGCCTTGCAGGTCCCAGTATCCTACACCATGGACTAACAACCACAGCCATTAGTGCCTTGAACACTTCAGTCCAATGGCATGCAAATACTGCCAACCAAAAGCATCCATCCTGTTCCACCACCAGCCTCTGCACCACTCTCTCCACCAAAAGCACAACCACTTTCCCTGATTGTTTCACCAAAGAATCGCATAAACAGCCAAGAGATGGGAGACAGACTGAAGACAAGATTTCAATGTGTTTGGGAAACCATGGCCTGAATCTCGGATTATTCTGACATGTGCACTTTACACCAATTGGACATTTCCACTCAAAATATCTTTTGTCAAATAAAGTGACATTTCTGCTACTGTTTTTAGAGAAGCTGCACATGCACTGTTTGAGCATGGAAATAGGGAGTCAGTTACCAGGCTGTAGCATCAAACCACATTTGCAAATATGCATAAAAATACATCAGTCTCAAGAAGTCTTTCTTTTTTATACGCCACTCATTTGTGTAATTACTCTTACAAAATTAACCTAGCATCCAAAAGTAGTTTCTAAACGGTGCTTTTGGCATGGAGTCAATACCTAATACCATTAAGACGAACTGACTTCCTTCAGCACACAGCAGAACAAAGCCTTTGCTGTCCTACTTAGGCTCTTTAGCCCACAAAGTTCTCATTTGCTGCTAAGGTTTCATTAGCATTAGGGAACATCACACTGCTTATGTTTCCAAACAGGCAAGCAGAGACAGTGGCTCTCCATATATTTTGTTGAAACAAAAAAGGATTCCACTAATCAAACTTAATTCAAGATCTGCTATTAATATGAAAATTAAATTTGAGAACCTATCACACTTTACTACAAGTATTTCATCACTGACCACATGACAAAAAATTCTTTTTCCCCCTCAATTCCTCTTTTTCATCTGATTCTAGAACCAGTATGTTCTGTGCCATGACAGCTTTGTTGGATTATCCCACAGCTTCACAAGTTTTCAAATTCTCTGTAAACAATAAACCAGTGAATGAAAGTCTGCAGTTACAAGAATCACCTTACACTGCTCTCACTGCTCTGTAAAGGCACTGAGACAAATGAGCAAAAAATCAAGGCAACATCAACAAATAAGCAAAAAGGACTGGTCTTTTCAGAAAGGTTTCTAGACAGGAGTCACAAATTTACTCCTGGTCCTTTCAACCTCTCTCCAGAAGCACGTGTTTGAACTCTGGGCCTCGATTAAGCAAAACACTTCCTTTTCATACCAGAACATAAATAGCAAATCTTCCAGACAGCTACAGAGAAAATAAAACTAATGCATGAGATACAATTGATGCTTCAATGAAAAAAAAATGGTCAAAAATCAGGCGATGCTGTACAGACAAGAAAACAAACCAAATAGTTCCAATAAAATTTAAGTCTGTAATTTCAAAATAAATATATCAGTGTATGAATTTGGCTAGCTCCTTTATAAGAAATACAAAAACTGCGTTTACTAGAGAGCAGCAAAAGGTGATTAAAAAAAAAATACACCCTACAATATCTGGCTATCTACACCATTATAATGAAGTACATTCTCAACAATATTTCCATGCAAATATATATTGCTGTTTGTCTAGTAACAGCCCACACCCCTCGGCAGCTGAGCAGACAGTTTTTGTAAAAAACTTTATTAAAACTGCAGCTGACCATAATTAAAGTGATAAAGGTCAGGTAATGGAAGCAGAAAGTAGAAACTGCCCACTCAAAAACGGAATGTAGTCCAAAACCTCTCCATTACAAACAAATCCGACACTTGACAAGAAGTTTATAGTGGGTCAATAGAGACTATTCCAAAACAAATGTCATCTCCCTAAATTCTACTTCCAGATTATTTACTGGAACTACAGATCGATGTTACAAATGCTTCAGGTTTGCAGTTCTAAACTTATCATGTGTTTGCAGATAGCAGGAAGCTTTACAACAATAGCAGCTGAAGCATCAAAGCCAAGAGCCAGCCTGACTCAAACCTGCACCCAAGACAAAACAGACTCCCACTTAAACTCAAGATAAACTGTCCTCTTCTTACACTTGTTTTTTCTTCCAACAAGCCTCAAGAACCAATAAAAAGAACAACATGGGAGATCTCATCAGTCAGATGAGCATGAAGGGAATGCTACAGCATAAATACTGAATGTTTAGTCTTCCTAAAGCTACCAGTCCAGACACTGGACTAGCATGGGAGTTTCAAATAAAAAGGTATTAAACAAGACTGAGATTTTTAAAGGGTTAATGTTCCCAGCTTTCATCAACTCCAGAAAGCAATTCTACTTGCATTTAAAGCTAAGATTGTGGTATCACTCTTAAAAAAATCCTTCTGTTTCACTAATTTATGCCTTTACAATGTGTAAATTAGCTAACTGCATTAACATCCAATTGCTCTTGAATTAGTCTCCCATTTCACTGACCTCCAGACAATACAGCTGAAAGTTTTAAGAATCACATTAAACATTGAAGTACATTGACTTACAAGTTTTAGAAACCTATCTCAGTTAATTAAATCTGCAATATATACTTAATAAAACATTTTATTTGAAATGAGGATACTTTGCATTAATTACCATAATTTTATTCTCTATCAACTCAATTGTAGATCATTACTTCCACACTTTCATCTGACTACAATTTTAGTCTGCAGTTACCCAAGTGATCTTAGTTGCACTTTTGAAGCACTGGCTCAAGATGAGGCTTTTTCCCAATTCTTTGTTCTCCAGGCTGCACAGCCAGTCTAAACTTCCAAGTCAGTGAGTGGGAAATTAAAAACTCAATCTCCTCCTTTTGCTCTCTAACATCTTAACCCTTATGCAGTCTGGTACAATGAATTGCATACTATGACAGTGTTCAGAGCATGGAAAAGCAGCAATCAGGTCTTGTTCAGGGAAAAAAAAAATTCAAAACACTTGGCATCAAAAAAAGCCCCAGTGCATTTGTGGATATAAATGTTGTATTTTATTATCATTTTACGAAAAGCCATGACTTACTTAACCACACAACTACAAGTCCACAGTAAGCCAAATGAGAAAATGTGGGTGATTAGATAACTTAATACCAATCTTAGTAGTTCTTGTTTACTCAATTAAAGCCCATGAGGTTTAATCAAATGAACCTGAATCATGGATAAATTTAAATGATAGATTAAATTCTGCATAATGTCCTTTTTCCTCCATGAGCAGCACTGCAGAAGAAAAGAAGAGCCAACTCTATTCAAGAAGTTAAAATATTTTAAGTTACAAAACATTATGAAGTGACTATTTAACATATTAAGATTTTATAAAACTCTTACAAAATAGCTGAATTATTTCTATGAAACATGCCATTTGGGTTTTATTTTTTTATTTTAAGGTAACAATCAAGGCCTTCACATGATTAATTATTTTATTTGGAGATATCTCCAAGCAAATTTCTTAATTTCAAAAGACAAAACAAAAAAATTCTTGCAGTGTTTGTACAAAGAACTACCTGATACCCTATATTAAAATTATGGGAACCATAATCATCCATTAATATATTAATGAGAAGTTGGCAGTATAATATACTATACCTTTCCTTATTTGTCTTCAGGACAAGTCAATTATATAGTTGTATTTTAATTAGAGCATGTTACACTAATCTACTTTGGACAATACATTTCAGTTTCTCTTCGTGGATACCTCTTCACTGTCTAACTGTTTTTGGTTTCTACTTTTGTCTCTATCTTTATGCATTCCTGCTTCCTTTTCTATCTTAGGATAATAGCTCTATTATTTTACTGTCTGAACTGATTATCATTTCTCTGTACTCCTGCCTGTTTGTTCTCATAATTATCAATTTGGTCTGGTCTTTCTTTTTTCCTTGCAACTGCAATATGCTTCTTCCTAACAGGCAGACAAAAGCTGCTTCCAGCTAAACAGTACTTTATCTTTTCAAAATACCCTGTTAGCTTCACATCTAAAATCTAACAAAGAGCTGTTTCTGTATCAAGAACAAAAAAGAAAGTGTTTTGCTTTTCTGCTTTCTACAAGCTCTGGATTGTAGCTCCAGACTAATCTGCAAATTATACCTCAATCCCCTCTGAAAACAATCTAGGTATTACAGTTAAGAGAGAGGAAAAAATGTGGCTGTGAGCAAACTTAAAAGGCTAAAAATTTTATAGGCTAGAAGATTACTATCAATTAGAAGGCTCAGGGCAGCAAAACCAAAAGCCATAGTGACACTGGAAACAAAGCAGAGGAACTCAGATTAAGATGAGAAAAAAAAAGTGACACGTTCATATACATAAATTAAACAGTACTTCACATTTCAATTTCATACTAAAATAGAAGTTCACTATAGATTATACAAGCATATGTACAGGAGACTATGAAGAAAATCCAGTAGTCTTTTTGAGACATGAAAAGAAAAATAATTCCAAAAAACTTCTGAAAACAGTTTGTAGGTTGACCTTCAGGACATGGATCTACTTTGCTTGCAAAAATTAAGACACTGTTATTAACAGTACACTATGTTGTAGCTTGAAAATATTTGAGAAACTCTGCTACAAATGCACAGTGCTTAATATGCAAAAGGAAAACTACAGGAATTAAAAAATCGCTTTTAGCTGGACAAAAGACTACATTGTTCTGAGAAATAAATAATTAATAAATTCATAGTGTCTGTGCAGTATGAAAAATCCATTTGCTTGTTAAGCTTTAGCACATATTTTTAAAAAGCAGTATCACTGTCAACTTTAATTTTGAGAAGTCAATTTCTATTATTAGAGAAACATTTGCATTATAAAGTGAGCAAAAAACTCAAAAAAGAAGATCCAGCCATGCTGTAAAATAATGTATACAGCAAGTCAGGTTTCTAAAGCCAAGCTAAACCTGGAGAGCCACAACTGAGGAAGAGAAAGACAAAGACTCCATAAAAATGTCCCCAGACCTGCAGCAAAGGAACTGCTTTGGAAACTCTATATGAATAAATTCAGGTCTGGCAGGAGGGGAGGTCTTGTTTGAGACTTACCAACTTCACACATGTGACACACTTATTTTCCAGGAAAGGGAAGGAATCTACCACAGACAGAATATGAGTGGAAACATTTGTGACTGCTTTTGAAACGAGCAGCCATAATTACAAAAGAATCAAGTTCTGCTTCTGGAGATCAGCAGATCAGCTGAATAACATTAGAGATTACAGTTGTACACTCCTGTTCACCCATGCCATTGAATGGATCAGTTGGACTAATCATTAGACTTTAACACCAATAGCTTCCTACCAGCAGAGCAAACTGACTGAAAAAGGTCACAATGTTAAGACAAGAGAGGAAAGGAACAGCTGCCACAGAGGGTATCTCAACAACCACTCCTATCAGCCCTGTAAATGAATCATCTCCAGAATTCTTCAGTTAATACATGGTCGCATTAAGAAGAACTAGAACAGCATATTTACCTCACTGCATCATGATGTAAAGGTAAGTAAAGAAAACTTCACTTCTATGCAGTACCTACAGGTCTGCTCTCTTCTTCACTCAGGTGACCCTGCTCTGTAGTCCCACAGCAGGCTCACTGACTGCAGGGAGAGCTATTTCCTGAACACACCGCTTCTTCCTCCTCAGGAAGTTCTACCAACACAGTGTGTAGTAGCCAGAACACAGTTCCAGGCATCCTTCCTCTCTGCTACTCAATCACAGCCTCTTCATACTGAGCTTGTCAAAGAACAGGTTCTTCACTGTGGGTGAGTATCAGCTTTAAGATCTTTACCAACAAAGTCAAGAAGGAGGTAAGTTCTGTGTCCCAAGCCATCAGAATGGACTCCCTTACCACCACCACTTGAGAAAAATACAAACACACACACACTTACATGAAGTAAGTCTCACTAGAATACAAGCATACATAGAACACAGACCAGGAAATCCTACTTTGTAAACTGGATCAGAACCCCTCTCACTTAGCATAATTTCATTCAAATTTTAATTGGGAAGAATTTTTTTTGAAGAAACTTCACCAGCTTTATTTAATAGATATTGTTAGAACACCCGAGTCTTATCTGCATTTGAGCCAAAGGTTAATTCTGAAACACACAATTCTTCGCTCAGTTCTATTTTAAGTTTAATTTCCACTTTAACACACAACAGACCATTTGCAAACATCTCTATCCAATACAATAGCAGATCACAAACCATGTCTTTTTGAGCATTGTTGGATTAAAATAGTTGCCATTTTAGCACAGGGGCAGTATTATACTCACCTTGTATATACAAAGGACATAATTATGTCCATCCCCCTAATGGGCAAGAAACCTTATTTTCACCATAGTCAAGTCAGAAAACAGGCACTTCCTGAGTCTTCTGGGAACAGCTGAAGGTTGTTAATAAACAGATTGAAGCATAAGTACATTTTAGTCCTAGTTATGTCACTTGAAAAGGGGGACAGGAAGAGTATGGTTAACCCTAAATGAAGTAAGTGCGATATGATGCATCACAGAAAAAATGCTACTACTGTTTGTACAATATTTAGAGATGCTGCTGCTCATTACAAGAAATATCTGGACAAAATCACATCTTTCCAGCAACACTAGAATAATAGATGAGTGAAGCAGTAAAGCTATGTATCAATGAAGCAGCAGAATACTGAGTTTGCTGGATGACCAACAGCCATGTGAGGCTTAAAGTGAAGCAGAAGTTCTGTGCAAAACCAGCACATTTACTGCATGATTAATGGCAGCTTACAGAAAATCTGTAAGAACAAAGTATCTGGCTTGGAAAACACTGATGTAAGACTTATTTTTGAAAAATTGCATAAAGAATAATTTAGTTTTTCAGTTATAAAATATTATTACATGACTTGACACTCTATGCACAAGGTGAATGTTTTAGTGCATGATTAAAGAACCCTAGGTGAAACTACTGAAAACTTTAAAAACTTTTAAAGGCCTCTCTACCAATTACAGCTACTTCCACAATATTATTAAAAATGCATCCACAGGAGACTCACTGAGCAAGCAACTCTGACTCTCCCCACTCCTTGCACCTGTGACTTAATCTATTTTTGCATTCTGGAGGATCTGTTTTTTAAAAACAAAAAAGGGATCTCACCTCCTGACAACTTCTTCAGTGAAGGGTTAAATTTCTGCTCTGGCCAGTCTGGCATAGCATCTAACAAGCAGAGTATGCACTGGTTTTTTCCTCTCTATACACTAAGGGAGTGAACAGTATGCTCAAGACAAGAAGGGAGTGGTCTTGGTATTACAAAGCAAGGCAATAGAGGAAAGATAAAAGGTTTGCACATGGAATATTACAGAACCTACATCACAAATTCAGAAAACAAGATCCACCAGCTTTGCATGTGCACAGACAACTCTGTACAAATTACATTACAACATGTCCAGCTGCAATACCTTGAAACCCATCTTACACTGCACTTATTTAGTGAGTTTTACTGAACTATGACCTTTAAAATAACTTAGTTTGCATATAACTTAGAGGATATAATTTAGACTTTGCTACAGTTCAGAACTATAACAGACAGGGTCACAGCTCTGAACTCATTAAAAAGCTAAGAGACAAATTTAAAACAAGGAAGTACTTTCTGCCAGATGGGGGAGGTGAAAAAAGAAGGGAGAGTGTCAACTTCCCTCTCATCCAAATACCACTTCCTTGTATTTATCTGCTCAGCTATTAAGTAGACTGTAGGATACCATTTTAAACTGGCTTAAAAACTATAAACTGTTTAACAAGTATGATGCACAAATCCCAGGCAGACAAGTGAATTTAGTTTGTTTCACTCTTAAAAAGATGCATCTTTAGGCTTTGTCTCAACAAAATAACCAGAAAGAAAAGGACATATCTGGTATGGGTTGAATCCCATTGTTTATCATTCTGACAGTTGGGACAAATATAGTGTAAAAATAGCTATACAGAACCCAGGCACTGAGTATCACCAGTAGAGCTTCACCATTTCAACACACAGAGACCAAGGTATAGCCATGGTATATTTCTTATAACTTTCCTCCTATGTATTTAACGAAAGTGCACATTATTTAGAATCTTAAACTCATGTTAACAATTCCTTAAAAAACCACATTTCATGGCATCAACACAGCAATTGGAGTGAACAATGAGCTCATAAAATAAAACTGACAGCACAAGAATAAAACAAACATATCCTACACAACTTTTAATTAATTTCTCACAATAGGTGTGATTACAATACCTAGTAAACCTACAAGAACTTGGCAGAGGAATAATATATAGTGGTTCTTCTGATAACATGAATCCCTTAGCTCTAAGCACAGAGACCCAGACAAAACCTCCACATTTAGCACAGCTCTGATGAATCATTTCAACTCCTCTCTACTCCTATGATGTAGGAAGCTATAGTAAACGCAACTGGAATATGAGAAGGTATTTCCTAGAGTTATTATCAGCTCCCATCAGACAGACTTAAGACAAAGGCATACACCTTACATTTGTTGCTACAGATATTCAAAAGGTACAACTATACTACATAGCTTGTCAACAAATATTTGCTCTTCTAAACCACTCGGAGTAAAACACCTACACGTAGGTATTTTGATTAGCCCTTCAATTTTATTGAATTAAATCATTTGCCTTTTATGGTGCAGGAAGGGCTGCAAATACTAACAGAGTTAATCACCACCAGACTGTTCTGATCACTCTCCCCACTAAGAGGGAGCAGACACTGTTCAGTACTTCAGAAGACCAGAGATGACAGGACCAGTTACACAAATAGTTACAAAACTGGAAGGCTGTTAACTGATTTGACATATGCTGTTTGGTTTTGTCAACCCAATGAACAAGGGGATTTTTCTGTAAAAAGTCCTCCCGTAAAGTGAACTTCCCTTTTCAGTATCACCTGTGAATATATTTCAGTGTTAAAGAGAGACTAGAGCAGCCACATCATTTCCCTTCACCTATCTTGCTAACAACAGTAAATACTTTTCAAACTTGATTGTAAACACTTTTCAAACTTAATTATAAACACTTAACAAGAAATTAATATGGCAGTAAATTAGAGCCTTCCTCTCTTCTTTAGAACTTTATTTCAGATACAGATAAATACCCTGACAGAAAACAAACCACACACATAAACCCCAGAAACAACAAAACAACATCCAAATCCAAAAACCAAATCCAACACCACCCCCCACGGCCTCTATTTGCAGTAGAATCTACTGTACTCACTGCTTTTAAAGCAAAATTCATAGTAACATTAACATAATTGAATAAAGAATTTAAACCAAAACCAGATGTCATTACTGGCACCATCAAAACAGTGGAATTTTTCATGGTTTTGTGATTCAGATAACATTAAAACGTAACACAATTGTGCTGTGTATCAGTTTCTCTCAGTTTTTCTGATATGAGCCTAGAAATACACAGTAAAGTCCTCCTATATATCACCACAAACTTTATAATCTTCACCTGCATTGTAAGAGTAACATTATTCATAAAACCTTTATTTCTAGTGGAAATACACTTCCTCTGATGAATCGTACAAAAATATACACTGTTTCCCTTGGTTAACAAGGTATTTTACCTCAAATTAAAAAGGAAATAACAAGGGTGATGTAATTTAACCATAAGCATATGCACTTCTATTACAAAAGTTACAATTTAAAAAAGGTAAAACAGCCCAATCACAGCACATTTGGTCACTGAAGTTGTATACACAAAAGCTGAGTACAAACTTCAGCGTTCTGAAAACCCACATTTTTGAACTGTCATAGCTAGGTTCCTCATTCTTTCCAAAACATGTACAAAGTCCAAACTCAAAACAGCTCATTTTCATACTGTTTCTGTAATCCATCACTGCTGCTATTTTAACGACAGTGGGCTCCATAGAAATATTCTGCACCACTCCAGGAGTTCCACACTGAAAGCAAGCAAATTTATAGCATAATCAGTGCCAATACTTCTGAAGCAAGACAGATAGTACTCACATTCAGAACAGAAGCAAACATGAACGAAAGGATCACACTGGCAATAGTGATATCAGATCACATCAATTTCTTTTTAGAGAGACAATTTCTTTTTGAGAGTCAAATGAACAGTCAATGTAGAAATTAAAAGGTTCTTCAGCAGAAGTCTATCTTCTGCAGTTATTTCCTTCCTGAGTAAACAAATAAAAATAGAAGGGTGTTCATACTAAAATCTAGTGGAAATCTGAAAGGTATAGATGAACAACCACCAAATCTAGGTACTTTATCTGTGACTGAACCTCAAGGTTCAAATCTGGGCCCAGTATTTTCAACTGATTTATCAATGACTTGCATGAAGAAGCAGATGTCTCCTCAGCATGGTCACTGATGACACAAAGCTGGGAGGAGAGGCCGATACCCCAGGGCTGTGCAGCCCCTCAGAGGGGCCTCAACAGGCTGGAGAGAGGGGCAGAGAAGAACCATCCAAATCTAACAAAGGCAAATGTAGAGTCCTGCTCCTGGGGAGGAAAAACCCTGGGCACCAGCACAGGCTGAGGGCTAACCTGCTGTGGAGCAGCTCTGTGGAGCAGGACCTGGGGGTCCTGGTGGACAACAAGCTGTCCGTGAAGCAGCAGCGCCCAGAAGGACAATGGGAGGGAAGAGCATTGCCAGAAGGTCAATGAATGCCCCTCTACTCAGCCCCAGTGAGGCACATCTGGAGTGCCATGCCCAGTTCTGGGCTCCTCAGTACAAGACAGACATGGAGCTCCTGGAGCGGGTCTGGCAGAGGGAAACAAAGATGATAAAGGGACTGGAACATCTCACAAGGAAAACTAAAGGAGCTGGGACTGCTCAGCCAAGAAGAGATGACTGAGAGGAACCTCATGAGTGTCTGTCAGTATCTGAAGGGAGGTGTCAGAGGATGAACCAGGTTCTGCTCTGTGATGCTGAGCAACAGGACAAGAGGCAATGGACAGAAACTGATGTACAGGAAGTATCATCCAAATACGAATGAAGAACTTCTTTACTGTGAGGGTGACAGAGCACTGCAACCGATTGCCCAGAGGTTGTGGAGTCTCCCTCACTAGAGATATTCAAGAATTATCTGGATGAAATCCTGTGCAGTATGCTCTGGGATAACCCTGCCTGAGCAGGGAGGCTGGACCAGATGACCCACTGTGCTCCCTTCCAACCTTACCAATTCTGTGATTCTGTGACTAAAACAGAAGTATCTTTGCCAGTTGTTCCCTCTCATAATTTCATTGGTCTTCTAGTCTAATTTTTTCAACTCTTGTCCATCTACTACTTCCCATTTAATTCCTTCTTTAAAACTTTTTTGCACTGCTTACCCTTCTGACATAACTTCACTGTTTACTCCAAAAACAGATACTGGGAACATTCTTCCTGACTTAATAAAGAAATACTGTGGGAATCCAATTTACGGCAGCATTTTAAACACTGTGTTAATTCTATACTCCATGCAAAGCATCTTGTTCCACTGATCACAGCCACAGAAAAACTGCTACTTTAGTAAATAATTACTAGGTTTCTTTCCCAATGACTTTTCAGTATTACCAAATCAGAAAAAATAAAGAACAAAACATTTAAAAAGTGCTCAACAATATACTGCAGTTGTAGTTCAAAATCCAACTGCAGCAAATGCTGCAGATCAGAAGAGTAATTTACTACATATTCACAATGTAGAATCAGAGAACGGCTTGGGTTGGAGAGGACCTTAAAGATCATTGTGTTCCAAACACCCGGCCACATGCAGGGACACCTCCTGCCACACCAGGTCACTCAGAGCCTCATCCAGCCTGGCCCTGAACACCTCCAGACCTTTGTACATGCACTTGCCTTTCAAAAACCACTTCTCACCAAAGAACCCTGTGAAACTTAACACTACTTATCACACATTGACCTTGAAGTAGAAGAAAGTGGCAGTCTTTTTGTCACCTTTCCTGTATTTTATGTCATTGCCATACCACATTTATTATGTCCTATATCGAAAACCTAATTATCTGCAATTTCATTCTTCAACGTGACATGCTACCCATGTCTTTACAAAGCACTCATTTCAATAACTCTGCATGGAATTAAAACAGCAAAATATTAACCAATAAGTTATAAATCTCTGTAAATAATCAATAATCTAGGAACTCTCAAAGAAATACTAAAGAAATTCTGACAAACAGCCTCAAATATTGAATGAAACATGACATAGCAAGAAAACCAAACCCCATTTCTTTCATACTGAATGAAACTGTTATGTCTTTTATTACATTGACTATAAAACTGAAACCATCTAATTGCACGTGGGAGTTCCAACTTTGTTTTTAACATTACTAGCTTGATTTAAAAAACACTGAAAATTGATGCTTCATATCTGGGGAGTCTTAACACTTCATATATTAGCAAAAACATTTACAAACCAGTGATTAAAGCATGCCAATTTGTAAGCAAAAACACAACATGATTTTGTGGTAGAAAAAATTAAAGCAAGTGCCTTTTCCCCAAGTAGCTCTATTTTTGTTTTTTATGTCATTACATATCATTGTGTAAAACCACGCATGTATCTTTTAGAAAGAAAATAAATAAAACTAAAATTAAATGTAATTAATCTGCAACAGTATTGGGAATTCAATACACCTTTAGTGTATAATGAAAAATTAAAGACACTCATCACACAACTACCTTTTTTCTGAAGAGAATGATGTGGAAAGGAACCTTTTTAAAACTATTGTCCCCACCTGCCTCAGAGAAGTACTAAATATTTAAAACATTCAAAAGATGACTTATAAAAATATATTTGACTAAGTTTTGAGTGTTAATCTTACGGTATCACATAGCATATCACAAAATAGTGACAGGAAAGAATTATCTCTCAGATGCTGTAAAATGCTTCAGAAGAGTATGCAAAATTATTATACTTTCACAGGAGCAAAATGCACAATTTACGTTAAAAAACCACAAGGTTAATTGTGAAAGCAATATTTGTTTTCTTATTACAAAAAAGCATAAACAAAATACTTAACTGATAAACTGAAATATATTAAGTATCTTGCACCAAAATTAAGTATATCCACTATCCAGTTACAAAGAAAATTAGTAAACTGAAACAAAGGCAGCAAAACTGGATAAAGTAACAGTCGAGAATATGATTTATCTTGTCAGCAGTATCCTGAAACAGCTCTTTAGCAATTACATTCTCAATGCCAAGTTTTTCAGAAAGCTAGTTTTCTTCTGTTTCTTTACTCTGAAGCAACTTCACTTTCCTGTGAATTGAAAATAACCTTGTACAGTCTAGAAAGACATCTATAAAGAAATAAATACAGAAGAGAAAGATTACTGCTTACAATTTGACTTTCCCATCTGATTCATCCAGAGAACTAGACTTGAGTTCAAATCACTTAAATGAATATGACCCTAATGCTAATGTCATGAAACACTGGTTAATTCTTGGTATTTCTTAAATAACAAAAAGAAAACCTACACTGTAATACATTTTCTTTTCAGTTCCCAAAGTTCTACTTGACTTGGTTTTATTGTAATTGTTAAAAATTTAGTCTTGAAATTAGATTTTATATAAATAAGCATGAATCAACTCACATGAGATGTGCCCTGCACTAGTGGCATTAGTCCATTAGGCTGGTACACATTTGGCATTAGTCCATTAGGCTGGGAATACTAATTTGCTATCAACCTGCTGCAATTAGAGTACACTCCTGATAATAAAATTAAAGTTTCTTTTTTTCTGGTTACATACAATCAAAAACTTCTATGCCTCTCAAGAATACCTAGTAGCACAAAATAAATACTTTCTAGCATGCTACAAACCAGCTCGTTCACATAAACAAATGTATTAACTTGTTACTTCATAGAGACAATCAACAGTACTATGACAGCAATTTAGAAAGAATTTAATGCTCTCTGAACTGTTATGGTTCTCAACATCCATCTTAAATGGTTGTCACCAACATCAGTGTCATATGTTTTACTTCCATGTTAAAATCATGCTGAAATAACACATACTAATATCTTAACAATAATACTTTTAACTAAGCCATGTATCTGATTGATACAGAATTTTATTGCTCATGATTATTACAAGCATTTCATATCAAGGATTCCAAACTCAACAATCAACTAAAATGCTAATTAAAACGTTTTCCACCCATGCTGCAAAATAATTTTCCCCACTTCAACAAAAAACTGGAGACACTACACAAAACACTTATCACAACATCTGCATAGTCATCTCTGATTTCTGAATTTTTCTTGGAAACAATTCTTTTAATTTCTACAACGGTCATGCACAAATTAGTAATAGCTTTTTGCAATAAACAGATGTAATAGGTAAAGAAGTTTAACAGAAACAAGTAGATTCCCAGAAACTACAGCAGAAAACTGAGTAGCAATTAAATTGAGCCACAACAGCAGTAAATGCACAACTAGTAGACAAATACTGACATGAAATCAAACACATAAAATTATGGAGAAAATTCTCAATAAAAGTGGTTTTCCATGATGTAACTTAGGATTCCTAATACGAATGCAGGGCAACAGTACACCACATGCAATTCAAATAAAGTACATGCAGCTAAAAAAAGTAAACAGTTTCCAGCCACATGAATGTAACTGGATGAGAAATACTACCTTCTGTGTCAGCTGGTATTAAATATAGCTTTACTAGAAATGTCTTTTAATGTACTGTCCTTAAAGTCAAAAGATAGTGCATAAATGTACAGTTCAAGAGATTATCTAAAACATACCTACCACTGTTTCCACTCAAAAAAGTTAACGCAATAATGGCTACTGAAAAGTGTTCTTCTTAGGGAAATGCTGATTATGAAAGCCTTCTGAAATACTAACATAAAAGCCTTCAGGAATACCTCTACAGGTGTTGCAGATGTTTTATACTATGTTATAGAAATGACATCATACACAGCCCAGAAGAAAACTGCATACATCAGAAAGCATGTTGTACCCTAAAAGATGACCTAAAATAAAATAACTTTGTGTAACTCTTTCATTGTTAACTTGCCATTCTATTTATTCTATTTATTCATATTCTCTTTTCCTCATAAAATACAAGCCAATACTAAGCAGAATACAGACAGTAATGCTGCTGAAGCAACTGAATGAATCGTAACCAATTCATTTGTAACCAAAGGAAAAAGATCCTGAATAAAAATAACATAAGATAGTCTAAACAAACTAAAAATGAAGATAGTAAATTGTAAGGACCTTCTAGCAAATGAAGATCAGAGGAAATTGTTTTCAGAACATAGACAAGTAGAGTCTGATGATAAAAAAAAAAAAGCTATTTAAGATGTTAAGGTGCCATTTCCTGCTATTGGATTAGCTTTAGTGGCAGTGGATAAGCTTTAGAGTATCACTCAAGTGGCATCCAACTACAAGCAAAGCCTCAAATCCCTTTACTATGGCAGGAATAGATAGATTTATAGTTGTATTTTTCAAGTGCCCTTATCAGATTTTTGCAAAATACAGTAATATTAAAATAAATAATAAATTCCTGCAATGAGGTTCAACTGCATACCGTGCTACTTTGAGATAATTTAAATCAACAGAAAATAAATGAAAAATCTGCAACGTGCTCTTGAAGAAATGCTTTAAAATCACCACCTTCCTTAAAAAACAAAAACCCCCTTTACACCACATGAAACATTGTTTTACATTGACTAAGAAAGAACAGGAAGAACCAACACTACAAAAAGCTATGCTGTCTTTGTAGCAGCCTAACTGCTAAGAGTCTTGAAAGGATAGCAGGCAACATCCAAACAACTGTTAGATTAACTAGGGAGATATAGGACCATGATCCTCTTCCCACAAATGAACCTAAGTCAGCAAAAAATCAAACCTCTTTTCCAATGACATAATGAAGAAAACCAGTCAGGAAAGCCACAAGTTTCTGGTTTGACTTACAGTCTGATTATGCCTGCATGATTATAAGTTGAAATGCTAAGTACAAATGCTAAATACAAAGTACTACAAATAGTCTATCAAGACTGTAAGAGACATTTACATATAAGGTCTTAGAATTCACATTTCCCATGATCCAGTATATATATAAACAGCAGTATTCCCACCTAATGGGTGCATAAAGGTCTGTATAAGCTCTCCTTTCAGAATTAAAACTCAAGGTTGAAACTTGAGTTTGACGCATTGATATTCCATGGTACCTCGTTTTTGTAAAAAGTATGAATCCTGGCCATTCAGCACTATCTCCTTAAGACAATTACATGTTTTCTCAAAAATTGCAAGGCATTTTACACAAATGATGTCAAAATGTATTCATTATACAGCCCACAATTACAGCTTTGAAGTACAAACCAGACAGAACATAGAAAAACATTTTATCTAAGAATCACTAAGCATAAATACCACTGGCATCTCATCTTTAAGACTATTTTAAACCTCTTAAGAAAATTACTTCGGTTCAACTACTGAAATTTCAGTGAAACTGAATGACAACACTGCAGAACCAAAATAACTGGAAGTCACAAGGTGCTAAGACATCCAAGCAGGAAGAGCAGGCAGCATACTCAGCCTAACACTGGGTTTGTTTGTACCTACCAGAGTTCTAATATACAGAGCCAATCCCTGGTTTTATAAAACTCCAATTCCAATCCACTAACTGGAAGTTTTTTCCAGTTAAACTTTTTGTTGCGCACAACTACTCCTACCTCACTGCTTCCCCTTCAGGAATGCCAAACACAAAGCTGGAACTCAGGCAAATCACACTTGTATCTCTCAAGTGCTCCGCTAGTGAGAAGGAACTGCAACGTTGTTCCTAGAAAGATGATAATTATTCTCCCTAGCACCAACATCAAAGTGAACATGTTTCTTAAAAAGCCATTCTGGAAAGAAGTTACCCTTGTTGTGAGAGAGAGGTCTTAATATTAACAACATCTCAAACTTGGGGAGATAAATTAAAAGATCTAGTCTATGTGATTGCAAAACTTCAGCAGAAATAACACAAAAGACCACACAGCTTTTACAAAACAAACAAGCAATCAAGATAAACCAAAACAAATAACTCGCAACCCCTGTTTCCTCAGTCTCAATCTAAACACTCAACCAGGCCACCACACCACTTGCTACAGCAGTAAATATTTGAGTATCATGCAGAGCCAGGATACTTCACAAAACTGCTCAGCTTGCCTCACACGGTGACATTCCTATTTAAGTTACACAGAACCGTACAATCTACATTCCCCTCACAATACTTATAATGTAGAAAAATCCCAAACATTTGGATTTTCCTGATAAGTTACTATTTATTTTCAAGAAATTAATTTTTCCTCTTTAAACATGCCATCTTCTTAGACATGAGACCTAACCAGATATTCCAGTCTGGTTTTCACCATTTTATTACAACATGCTGAAGAAGTTTTCAAGACAAGTTCGTCCTTTTCTTGCACTCCTGCAAACAAATCTGTAACATCTTGACCATATTGCACAGGTCTCACATGTCATCATCTACTGTTTAGCAGATTTCCCAGATAATAAAAACCATAGTTACTGAGATAAAGCTCTTAAATAAATTATAAATACTCTGAAAATAAAATTTTCACCATTCATAAATCCAAGTACATATCCTTGTTCTTCTAACTCACAGTTCAGAGCTGTCAAAACTCGTAAGCCTGAGAAGAGATCCACTAAATTAAATAACATCAGTAATCA
>JACBWW010000016.1:9349316-9381717 GCA_020086605.1 Lanius collurio
CATATGCTTATTAGGACACCTTGGAGCAAGAGGGCTCTGTCAGACACTCAGGGAACTGAAGGCATTTAATGGATTGAAATTGCTTATTACTGACAATAGTTTGTTTTCAAAAAGTAGTACCCAGACAGTAAGAATTTATTTTAAGTTGCTTTAAAAAACATTGTTCCCTATGTGCAATATGCTAGTAACCATTGCATATAAAGGAAGCATTCAGAATATTATAATAAATACATATGAATAATAAATATTCTACTTGTTACATTTTAAGATTGATGAGGCTTTCTCTTATGTTGCCGATAAATAGATCTGACTTCTGGAAATCAGAATGCCAGTGTGATTGAGGGATTACTACACTGATGCTATCCTAATAAGTAAAAACATATTTTTACGATATTAAGAATCTAAATATAGTTTGAGTACTATGTATTACATTCTGGTAAGCGAAGGGGGTCAGGTTAATATTGAATACACAAATATCATTCAATGTTCATGTTCCTAAGAAAACATCTCTGGAAAAAGCAAACACTAAACAGAATAAAACTATAGTTAGAGAATTTTAATCGCAAGCTTCTGCAAACTGTAACATTCAAGAGATACCCATTGAAATGAATATCTCAGCTAAGCTCAAACATCTTGCATGCCTTCTCATAATTACAGAGCAAAGGCATTTGAATAACAACATACTGTGTCATTAGTAGCTACAAGAAGTAATTCCAATTTGCATTATATAACCTCATACTCATTGTGAAGGTTTTCCCAGGTCAAAGCTCTTCCTGCTTCTCCACCGTAGCAATTTGATGAAGTTGAGACTTGCACTGAAGACTTTATCATGCTGAAAAACCATTTTGTAGAATATGTCAATGGGTAGATCTCCATTTGGATCTGCATACTTCAGAGTTGTCATTGGAGTATACAAGGTGTTGGTCTGATGGCGAAAAGGTGGATTTTCTGCAAGAATTATCTTTACTGTGTGCTGTAGAAAAGGAGAAACAGAAATTTTAAAGAACTTTTACCAAGATAGTAAAGTGAGAACCCAATTTTCAGTTGAACTATGGAAAAGTAGTAGAATAAAGTGCTAGAATTACATAAAACTCTGTATACAGTTTTATTAGAACTTCATTAGAAAGTCTTCTTAAAATATTTAACAGCAATAATAAGTATTTATTCTTAGTTCTATTTCTGTTTCTCTATACCATGGTGATAGCATTTGACACCTAAGTATCCTGAGTAGTCTTCCAGTTATTGTGGCTTATAAGCCCACAGTAGGTAGATTCTCTCTTCTACAGTTCACTGGGAAAGGATCAGGACAGCACATTTTGCAGCAAGATCTGGGAATCTTCAGTTGATACTGAAGTTATTCCTTACCAGCAAATGCCTGAAATCATCATCCCCTCCCACAGCTTGCCTAAACTTCTCCTCCTGCAGGAAACCCCAAGCACCACAATCATCCATGTTGCTTTTATTGTGCCTTGGTGGTCTGGGGTGGCTGAGTGAACTTCCCTGAGTGGAGGGATTATGAGTGAGATGGAGAGGACAGAACTTTACCAGTGGTGGGAACCCTGTGTGGCTGTATGGTAACAATGCAAAATATTCAGACTTCACCGGAGGATGTAAAGGGCATTTAATATCTCAGTGGTATTTAAATTACAATTCATACTTGTAATCAGTACTTCAAAATGAACATTCTTTTATTATTTTATTCGCTTTTGTTTAAAATGAAGATTCTCTTGAATTTTTAGAAACACTTTTTAATTTGTGTTTATTACATTTAATTAAATCTAATACTTCTACCAGAAAAACCCACCAAGCAAACACTGCATTCATAAATTAAAAAGAAAAAAAATTAAAAGAAGACGAATTTTTGACAAGTTACCTCTGCAACATCTTCAGCACTTTGTCCCAGGCTCTGGAAAATTTGTTTGTAATTTTTAAGGTAAATATTAGTAAACATCTCAGCCGTTTCTTTATCTGCAGCTGAAAGATCCATTTTCATTCCATCTTCAAACACTTTTCTTTCAAACTCTGTAATCACTGGGCCTGGTTCAATCAAACTTAACCTGTTCAAAAAAATAAAGATCTACTGGTTGTTGACTATCCTCCATGGAAAATATACCCCCTAATCCTTCTCCAAAAAGAATATTGAAGAGTTGCACTAGCAAACAGTATATAACAGTACCTTCTATAAAGGCAATCCATTGCCTTAATTGCTCTCCTGCTCCTCCTACCCATCCACATATATAGTGGAAATTTGCATAGTTTAATTTTCAAAGACATGCTGTAACTTAATTCATGACATGAGTGCAGTTGTTACCTGCTGTCTTGTGGCTGTGGACTCTAATCTAATAATCTTATTCACAAGAGTTTACCAGATACTAAGAAAAATAATTAATGGATGGTAACAATATACTTTCTGGACAAAATTCTGCATAGGTTTCTTTGTTTCTCATGATAATACTAGAAGTAGCTGAAAGAGATGGGGGAATTGCCCAAACATGGATTTTCTTTGTCAAGCTGTTAGTGTTACATAATTTAAGCTCCCACCACTGTATATTAATAAAATACAATATAGAGACTTTTACTGTGGGTGGACAGATTCTGGCTGCTGCCAAATCTGAAACTATTTATTTTGTTCAGTAGCATATTATAGCAAATCACTGAAATACAGTTACTGGTCAGATCTTTCCTAGTTCTTTTCTCAGGCAGTAATAACTCCCAGCCACTGTGTTTATCCAAACACTTATTGGGACTGTGCCTCTTTTTAGACCTGAGTTCTTCAAGGAGTGTTCTAAAGGCTCTTCTTTAGAACTAAATCAAGCTATTGGCCTTCACAGCAGAATTTCAGTTACTGCTGGAATTAAAGCCTTTTGTCTTGCATCACCCTTCCCATTAGACCTTGAATTTTTCCTATTATACTTCCTCATTTGAGCCTCTTTTTTGCTGTGTCTTATACTCTTGAAATCTCATTATGAATTGTGGTATATCCTGTGTATCATTACATTTATTTGAAATCCCTCCAAACTTTGCAGAGCAATATGCAGAATCCCAGTTTTGTCTCTGAAATTCCACAACAGCAGCTGCCCTTTTTTTCACTAGGCCTAAATGCTTAGGCACACAGAGATGCAGTGGGCATTTACCAGTTGTTGGACTCTACACAAAGAACAGTAGCAGAATAACATGAGTGTGAAAACACATGTGACAAATCAGACCTGAAAGCCCACAGATGATGAACAAGACCAGTCTTTTAAGTACTGTCTAAAATGTTAGGAACAGTGTACCACACTTCTCACTTTCCTCCCACCTCCCTTCATTCCAGGTATCTCACCTTGTGTAACACTCTGATGGATTTGCACTTGCTCAGTCTCTGTGATGGGCCCTGGAACTTTTTTATCTGTGAATTGCCTAAGAAGACCATTATCCTTTCTAAAGGAAAAGATCACAGGTCAACCTTATAATTTTATTCCTGTGATATTGTATGTAAGAATCTGTTTTCAGAAGTGTTACATGAACTGTATTTTATCCAAAGCTAAATAGCCTTTAACTGTTCAAGAGAACATGTTTATTTTAACATCTAGATCTTTTTATTTGCTCATATAATGTGAAGGGTGTGGGCATTTCTATGCCTTTTGTGATGTACAGTTTTCAAGGGCTTCTCAGTCTGTTTAGCAGCATGCTTTAAAAATATTTTTCCTGCCTCTGAATATATTTTAAACTATCTAAAACACAACTGACACCAGTGGATCAATACCATTCAGACCAGTGGATCGATGCCATTTACACCAGTGGATCAATACTTACTGCAGTTTGAACTTGAGTGCTTGTATAGCTAAACTTTCGCAGAATCCTTCCACAGCAAACTTAGATGCAGCATAAACATCATTAAATAAGATGCCTGATGGTACAAATAAAACATCTTGAGAATGTGATTGTATCCAACATATCAATCATTTAATTTTTAAAACTCCTGTGTTTTCCCAAAATTTCTACAGTCTTGCTAGGAATACATTAGAAAAATCCTTGTGTATACTGGATCCAAATACTAATTTTTGTCTATGTTCTCAAAACTGCTTAGTCTAGGAAAGATGCTTGACTAATGCTTTTCCTCCCCCTAGCTGATGCTGTGGTCTCCTTGGATGATATTATTTTGTAGTCTAAGATAGGAAAGTGTCTGTACATATAATACCATCTGCATTATTTATCAGTAAGACTTTAATTGGCTGTAGATCAACACAGAGGCTGAGTGCAATGCAGGAGATACAATTGTGCAAGAGATCCAGCTTGCAGCTGAGTGATTTAGAAAAAGCACTACATCAATCCATTTAGGTGGAGGCTAAGTGTGGTATTAAAATAGCAATTCTTGGAGTTTGATGGAGGACCCTTGGTCACCAGAAAAATCCAGATAAGATAGATGCCACAGTTGTAATAATTGAAGAACAATACAGCTAGACAGGATGGGACATGAGAGTATCTGTCACTAAAATTTGACTCTCGAGTGTTATGAGATGAGAAGCTTTACAAAAAGGTGGTACAGTTGTCTGGGATTGGATTGTATTCTATTATTATTGTGCAGAGTGTAGTAAGCATGTTTGTTTGTTCCCATAATTTTTTCCAAGAGGAAAGAGAAAAGTAATGCTAAGCCCCGTTTTCCAGATAATAAAAATACAACAATTTTTTTTTTTTTAAATGAGAGAATTTAAGTTAAAACTCTAATAAAATTTACTCTGCAGGTTTTGTTGTTAGAATGCTGTGAGAGTAGCTGTGTAGTAACAAACTACCTGAATGCATAAAACCCATCAGGTGCTTTTTATAGTTGGAACTTCAGCATTACAAAGCACACGAGTCAGATATGCCGGCTCCTACTTTCTTTTTTTTTTTTTAATTAAAAGAGGAAAGCTTTAGATTTTGAACACTGAACTATTAGTTCAAGCAAAGAGAAAAGCCAGCTTTACCTTGTATTCCCATAACACTGCTTATTATAACTATATGCCCACTCTTTCTCCGCTTCATGTCAGGCAAAATCTCCTTCAGCAGTCGAACCAGGCCGAAGAAGTTGGTGTCCATCACAGTTTTCATCTCCTCTATGGTCTGACATTCAATAGGTCCAATGAGCCCCATTCCAGCATTGCTTACTGCACCAAATGGGAGACAACAGCAAGCAAAAAACCTCCATAAACATACACTAGTAATCTTTACTGGAAAGCATTTGAAAGTAATGTGAGGACTAAGGGTTAAATGATCCTAAATAATCCCTAAAGAAAGGATTAAAATATGTTAGTCACTAAAGCTTTCAAATACACTTGACATTTCGTATGTCTTTATTTTAAATTATGCTTTTAATCAAATTTAAGTTATCCAGTATTTTGCATTTTAACTAATTTATTTCTGATAAGATCTTTTTTTAAAAAAAATATAAAGGGATTACAGGAAAATGAGTCAAGAAATACTTGTATTTGTTTATAAATCAGTATTAAGAATTGGAAGATAGAGTCAATACCCATAGGAATAAACAGAAATCTTCAAAAAGTGGTATTTTGGTCTGCTTTTTGTTTTACTAACATTCATATCTTCAAGAGGAAGTAATCTCTCAACAAAATAAACAAACCAAAACACACACTTCCATTGATTTTTATTTGCCTCCTGGATAATCATAAGTGAGGAATGATGATAGGACCAGCATTCTTCTCTAGAAGTAGTATGTCAAACTAGAGTATAATAAATTTTGCAGAAAAAGTTGTCAAGCACTGCTTTAATAATTTATCAGAAAAAAGGCAGATCCATAATTTTCAATTAGGTAAGATTTAATAGCTGATGGTGTAAGCATTTCTATCTTACTAAGTTATTAATATATATTTTTAGCAAAACAATATGAAAACAATTTTCTGAATGATTTGTAAAGTACAATTTCAATTCTCAATACAAAATGGAAATATCCTTATTTTCTTTGTATTTATTCTTTTACTTGCTAATTCCCAAATGCTGTTGCTTCCTCAGTGCAGACAGCTGTTACCTTCATTGTTAAAAGGGCTATGCTTCGTCAATAGAAAATCTTGCTCATGAAGGTGCCCATTTAGGCAAAATCTCTCACATTTACTAAAAAAAATGTATCATTTTATCCAAGACACCTACCTATGATCAAGTTTCTCTTTTGTAAACAGGGAAAACAAGCTTCCCTACTTCATAGAAGCAGGGTGGGATTTAATCCACTCATGTCTGCATGAAGTCTTAAGAACCTTGAACCGAATATACTACGTAATTATTATTACTTTGATAATTAAAAAAATACACTAATGAAACTTCTCCAGGGTATTTGAGATGATGTTTATAGCAATCTGGTATCTGTTCATAACACACACATCCTGTACTTGCCTAGGACATCAATCCTTCTGTCAGGGATACTGTTCACACAAGTTCTAATAGACTGTTCATCACAGACATCCAGTTGTTTAATTTCGAGGGTTTTGCCCAGCCTGTGGCCTGCAGCTTCCTCCAGTGGCTCTTTCTTGGCCAGATTCCGCATTGTGGCATACACTGCAACACACCAGAAGCAACACTTACCACAAATAAAATCTTTACTGTGGCAGTCTTACTAAGAGGTATTAAAGAACAATGCTTTCACATCCAGGTCTCAATATCAGTGATAGAAACCAGATAAAAAAATAAAAGACTCTATTTTCAACATACATTGTGACTAATTTCCCAGTCTGGTTCTGAAATCTTCAAGAAATTAAAAAGAAGAATTAAGCAGCCATGCATAATGAAGAATGTGCAGTGTAAAAAGATTTTACTCTCACCGATATATTTAAAAACAGATATCAAATTATTCCAGTAAACTGTTTTAGGTACCCAAAACCTAATTTTGGATTCCAGATTTCCCTTTCTTTCTTTAAATCACCATCGACATATTTAGCTGAACAACCATAATTTTATTAAAAAATGGAAGACATACTTCCTTGAGTTTAAAGAATGTCTATTTTTGTAAGCTACTTCTCAAAATAGAAATTAGTTTTATTAGTTATTGTTGTAGCCTAATTACTCACAAAGCTCTAGAGCTGCATCCAGTGTTAGCAATAAAATACTGTAAGTATGAGACTGAATTGCCACAGATTGCTGCCTTCACCTTACATTTTCAATCGTAGCAAATACCATGACAAATCCCAGCCCTTTCGTTCACCCTCTTATGCCTACACAGGCTTGGAATAACGAAATGTGCTTTAAGGAAAAAAATTGCAAATTTAGAAACTGTTTACTTAAATTCATTGCTTTGGTCCTCAAATGGGCATGGCCCTGTATATGTGCAGATTTTAGTAGCCAGAAACAAAGCTAATCACAGCTGTGAATGTATACCCAAAGCAGCATAATCCTGCAGGTATTTTCAGCTATTCATTTTATACTACTGTCTTTTTTCATTGTGTCTGTGTGTAAACTATTCAGTTCCAGTAGTTGTTCCATTTCAATACAGGTACAGAAGTATCAACTGCTTACAGAAAACAGTATATTGTCACTGTATTTTCTTGACAGTCGAAGAGGAAAACGAACCAGAAACAAATCACCCAACTGAATTCAACCATCTATTAAATCACAGAGAAAAAACCAGCACCATCTTGAACAGTATGTTTTTATAAAGATAAAGAACAGATAGATTGTTACCTTTAAATCTTTTCTGTTCATCTTTTGCCATTTTTACAGCTAATGCCAGTCCAATTCCTGAGGAGCAACCTGTAATGAGGACATTTCTTCTTGCCATTCTTTTCACTCGGGTTCAGTTCTTCAGAAGAGCAACAACACAAATGTAACTACAGCATAATGTGACTGGCCTTTAATGCTATCTCCAGCTTCCCTGAGTCAACAAATCTGAAAATGCACACCTGGACCTTGCATGATTAAGGGATAATCTCCAGTGAAACAAAATAGAAGCAGATGCTCCTACATGTGCTTATCATCTGCATTATCAAAACTGATTATATTTAATACAAAATTTGATTAAACTATAAATTGAGGTATTTGTTAATTACATGGAATTTTAAAATACAATAACCAGCTTGCACAGTACTGGCAGGAAAAGCCTTGCCACAATTACAATTGGTCTGTAGTGCCAAGCCCTCCACTCACATCTGCGAAAAGTAAACTGCACCCAGAGTGGGATCCCTCTGCTAAAGCTGTTCAGAATTCCTACACCTACAGCATCCTCCTGGTTCTTTTGCAACAGATTGAGGAATAGATTTCTTCCCTGATGGCTTACTATTGTAAGAGTCCTAACAGGCATTACAGGAAAAAAACCCAAATTGAAAAATGGGATGTGGATTCTGAAAGAGACAAGTTGTTGGACAGATTGCTCACATTTCCTTTTGGCAGTGTTCCCAGCCAAGAACAGAGAAAGTGAGCAAGTATGCTGCAGCAGAGAACTGTCAGGAAATGTTGAACAAACCAGCTTCACTACATTCTTACTAACACTGAAATATCTTTCAACACTTTTGGTTCTGCAATTGACAAGTCAGAAATTTTAAAAGTAAGAACTAGTCTGATGTCTCAAGTTTTGGGAAAAATACTCTGCATATAAACTGTGGATTAAACAGAGGGGCTATTTGGACTGGCTGGCACTTAAGTGCAATTCATGTTTAACATACAGTAACTAGTAAGCATATTGCATTCAGGAAGAAAATCAGTCCCTTGTTTCTGTCCTGAGTGACAGGAAAAAGAAAGACCTTAATAAGCAATTAGCCTTATGAACAGTAATCAGCTAATTGCAATGCCATTATACACAGTAAAATGTTTTCCAAGACTCAACAACCTCATAATAATGCAAAGCACCTTAGAAGAATGAGCATAGTGTTCCAGGATTTGCATAGATGTAAACTGGTTAGTAACTCAAGAAAAGGAGGACAATATGGAAATATTTAACTGAAATTACATTTAAAAATAAGTCTATCCTTTCCAAAAGAAATGAATTGCCTTGAACAGTAAAAATGGAATCCTTAACTTCTCAGGCAAGCAACAAAATAGCAAAACATCTAAAGATTATATATAATTATGATTCTACTTATTTATGAGGTTTGACCCACAGTTTAACCAGATAAGTTAGTATACAGACAAAATTTTAGTGCAAATGCTATTTAGCTGATTCAGAGATTAGATAAATTGCTTTTGCTGCTCATGCACATTTATATTTAGTGCATGTAGGAGGAGCAAATGAGGATTTATACAATGCTAGTTAGTGGAATTCCACTAGTGTTGTGATGCAGCTGTAATTACAGATTGGTTATATTTTCTACTTGAAGTCCTGGTTTGAAGGGCTTATATATTCCACTGCTTTAGAAAAATCTGTCTGAAATTTGATGCATACACTTCTAGGCTGAAGGCAAAGTGATGTGCATAAAGAGAGACAAAAAATAAAAGCAGTTTAATTTGCAATTTTTGCACCAGTCAACCTAATTCTGAATTTTTTCCTTTACAGTTATGTAGAGAAAGAAATAGCTTGATTTAAAACACAGAATATATTTATTTCTGTAAGTAACAGTGGTTTTTGTCACATCATCATTTTCATAATAGCAGAATAAATAATCTGAAACTGCAGAAATACTTTAGATGAGTGTATCCTGACCTTGTCAATGGTAGCAGAATGTGTGGCTGGTTTTGTAGAACCACCTAATGTAGAACATGTGGCATTTGTGGAATGTGTTTATATAAAGTGAAAGAGCCAGTACTGCCCAAGGAGTTTAGCACACTGCCACTTGCAGAGTTTCTAAAACAGCTCAGATAGGGTTTGTTGGCTAAGATACACTTTTAATATGCAAAACACTTAATTGAGACCTGGTATTTAAACTGAAATACATTAAATTCTGTTCTTCTTCTTTCCATCAATTAACTTTGGCAACTTGATTTTCTGAAGTATGAATCACATGTCTTAATGCACATAAATGATGTGTGCATTAATCCGACTTAGACTGAGGTCTCAAAATCGTATTTGCAATTTCTAATGCTCATGTAAATATAAAAGTGGGGCCCCTAGCCATTCATACCAGCTAAATTGTGTAGTACTTGTGGAAACCTGGAAGTAAGTATGTTTTAGAACGTATAGTTATTATGAGAATGTAATCAATGGCAATTTTTGTATGGATTTTTGTTTGATTAAAAATAATGAAAGAAACAGGCTCAAGCTTTACGGCCCTGTCCCAGAACCCTTTGCATCTTAAAGATACTGCTTGGAGTAAAGCAAGCAGGTTTTGCTGGTGTCTATGATCAAATCAGTGTCCCAAAACATCTTACAAACGGGTCAGTTTTAACAAGATGTGTCTGCAACACGGCATGTGTACAAAAAAAGATAAAATATTCCCAAAGAAAAATTGCTAATAAGGTAGTGCCATTGTGCTTTTAATTAGAAGTGAGATATTAAACAAGTACATAATTTAAAAACCTTGGAAAAAGATGACAGCTGAAATTAATCCCTACGACTTAAGATAAATAAATTTTATTCTTCAGTATAAAAAACAATGTTATTATATGACAGCAATAATCAACGGTAAAATAAAAAGGTTTCATCTGCTTCAGTACAAATAACTACATTGCTTATTTAGAAATACAATGTTAAAGTTTCCTCTTTGAAGTCACAATTACGATGCCAGCAACAGCATTCCTGGGTTGCTGCTTGTCTGATGGGCAGCAGGAGTAATTTCTTCACAGTTCTTGCCCCTGAAACAAAGTATCTGTTCTGTCAATTTGCACCAAGATGTTACTGTTCAGTATTAAATGTGTCTTACAAATTCAAGAAAACTAACAGCATGTCTCAAGTCCATGGCCGCCTTCTCAAATTCTGACCCCTAGATTTATGTTATTAATGCATTTTTGTTCACTCTTCTTGCAACTGAAGTACATCTGCTTTCTCAAAGATCACAACTTACAAATTTTCCAATACATATTAAGTTCCAGCAGAGAAGTAGGAAAATGTTATGCAGAATCTTTTTGAGATGGAATCTTCATATGTAAATCCCTGTAAAAACTTTGTACAGTTTAAATGAGCACTGTCTTTTGAAATAACTCATCTATGTAAGGCTTAAGGTTTCATGTTAGATTGCATTGTTGTTCTTAAGTTGCTAACAACTTAAGTTTTTATCAGTTCAGGAAGTGTCTGTAAAAACCCCATTGACAGTACCCGGGTATCAAGTATCAAGAGAGAAAAAGCCTATGATGTCCACCAACACAGAGCAAGAAAGACAGCAACATGGATGTAAGCTGTATATAGAAATAAATGCAGCCAGACACAGCATGTTTGAGGTTGGGGGTTTTTTGTCAGAGTTTTAGCTTCCCCCTACCCCTCCCTTTACAAAAAAGTGTATATGCTGTATCTAATTATTCAATAGTTCATTTATAGAAAAAACAGAGGGTTTAGATCTCGTTAGAATATGATCCACAGCAGCTATGCTTGCATTAGCTGGTGCTGTAGCACAACTAGAGACTGTATCAGCCACTACTATTTCACATCATATTATACTATGGTTCGTGTTAATTATAAATTAAAAAAGACAGTATGTTGGTTCCCTGTTCATCTAGCCATGTTTAGCTAGGTGCTTATTCTTTATGGGGAATGCTACACATACTGTACAGAAACACTTGTAAGTAGCATATAAGCAGCTTACACATAATGAATGAAAGATTATTGCTATAATTCCTATTTTTTTTATGCTATGCACAATTTTTCAAAAACATTGTAAAAATCACTCTTTTAGAAAGTCAATCATTGTAAGCACTAATTTTTTCTTACTTCACTTACCATTTACATACAATTTTACTTCTCATTTCAGAAGGAACTATGGTCACAAAAAAATTAGTTTGTAGTTTGCTATGAGTCCAATCTGCCTTTTTTTTTCTTTTTTTTTTTAATAAAGAAAATTACTTCCATTTCCCAGAAAAATGAAAAAGCAATTCTTAATGTTCAGCAAGATATTTTCCGTTCCTTTATTTGGAATATTTACAACTTCTAAGGGTAGCAGAGTGCTGTATTGTTACAACATCTTCACTGCAGATTGAAGCAGAGTAAGAACAAAGAATGATTCAACTGAAAACTCTGTGACCTGGTTATTTTATGAGTCCCAAAGGGACAGAGGGGACCAGAACACAAATCAACCCTCCTAGCAGTTCCCTCCCTGAACTAACATATTTTCTGTAATAAGCAAGGAAGGTAGTGTACTAAGAAGAAAAAGAATGAGACACACTGTACCCCTCAGCAAGGCATACACACTGCCTCTCCACCCCTTTTCCCTAGACAGATGAGGCAATTTAGTTTTTAGAACCAGGACAGAAAATCTCTGTGGAAGACTGGTCAATCAGTCTGCAATATGTTTCTAATGGAGGAAGTGTTTTCTTACATGGTGTTAATATATTCAGTTTTGAAACAAAGAAGGAACCATATCATATTCTAAGTGGAGCCAGAAGCCCTCTGCAATACATTTCATATTTTATACAGAATGCTTCCAAAATCCAGTGGTTTTTTAATCTACTTCACTGCAATGAAAATAAAATTTCATTTACATATCCCAGGTCTCTGAAGGAACATGGCTGGAGTAAGTCCATTTTTAAAGTCTTTCTTATATCATTTTTACGCCCCTCCCTACCTGGTATTCCTTAGCCAAAACAAGACTATTTGTCTGGAAAGAAAGGGTCTAGTCAGCAATTGTACAAGGGCTAGCTAGGAAATTCTTTCCTTCAGAATCAATCCTTAGGAAAAGTCAGAAATTGTTAATGATATGTGTGAATGGTAGCAGCAGTCACTGTCCTGTTCTTGAGCATCATCAATAACCTAACAGAATTCAAGATGGAAGAGCTGACATTGCTTAAAACTGCAGTGAAAAAAACCTTCATATTCAGCTGTGACACAGCCAAGCCTTCATGATCTAGAATACAGATCAAACTCCTTTTGTTCACAGCTGAAATAAGGCTTCTCTGATACCTCACCCTAGGGAAAAGAAACACATAAAATGCAGCATAACCAAAGTGGCAGAGGTGTTTAGCTTGGAATCAACTTAGCTGAACTTATTTCTGCAGAAAGCCTGTTTATCTCCGATCACATTTGTACTTGTAGTGGCTGATTTGTGCACCAAACCAAAGATTTGTATAATTCATGAAGTTAGCTGTCTTCCCCAGTCTCTCCACACTCTCCCATTCACTATGCCAAAAAATTCTCACTTCTCATTCCTACAAGCATGCTAGATCTCAGTGCTCCTTTGTTGCAGTAATTTTCACAAGATAGGTATCTAAGTCATAAGAAGCTCTCATCATACAGCATATTTCTTTGTTTCATTTCAAGGATGACCACGTCATCCATAGCCAGAAAATTAAAGATAATTAGTCATCAAATTTCTCCACAGAAAGCAGACAATTAAGAGTGTGCCATTAAATCTGTAACTTTAAAATAATAAAACTAGTTTAGGGGATTAGGATTCAGCAAACATCAGGATATAAAATACAATGATTCTGGAATAATAATGATGCTTATGCTAAAGAGACACCGTATCATTTCTTCTAGGCAGCACAGCAATGGCATTAAAAATTGATAATTTATTGTGTATCCAAGATGTGTTTTACCTTTCCAAGAACTTCTAGGTTATGTTGTTTTCTTTAATTATTTTTTTCTTCAGCTGATTTATTTCCTGATCTCTCTGGAGCAATTCAAACTCTTTTTCACGAAGTTCATCTTTAGAATGCTGGAGTTTCTTCTGTAAGCTCTCAATCTGAACAGAAAATGCAATTAAATCAGAACCAATATTTTACCAAAGTCAGAGCAATTTTATAAAAAAAAATCAAACACACAAAACAAAGAAAACTCAAAAATATTATCAGTAGTAATATTGACTTTTGATTCCTTTGTAATATTTTATTTTGCCTACATTTTCCTTTACTAAAAGAGAAGTTTGAGAGCTGTACCATAACAAGTAAAAAAATAGGTTTTCATTTCTGCACTGTTACAGCCTTGCAAAATTTATAGTTTTAATTGACAAAGTATTTTTACTAGTATATTATTTAGGTACTTCCTTCCCTCTCCCTACACTAAAAAAGACTTTTTATCTTCTAGATTAAATCTGGCCAGCTATTGTGTCCCAGGACTAGACTTTCTCATAGAAATTACTTGCCCCTTTTTAGGGAAACTGTGTTTTAATTAAGCAAGAATTACCTGTTTATTGCATTCCTTAATTTCCAACTCTGACTTCTCTAAATTGCACTGTAATTGAATTATTTGTTGCTCCATTTCTCCCTTATGTTCATGAACTGTCATATCCAATTGTGTAATCTAGGAGTAAAAAAGGAAGAAAAGGAAATACTTTATTTTGAACTAATATTCAGATTTTAAGAAGCAATATTACAAACTATGAGAGCAAAGTGAATGAAATCAATCCTTTGTAGCCTCAAGAGTATTCTCTCAGTGGTCAGAATAATGCTACATCCTACCTCATTTAAATATTGGCCAAACATAAAAAGAAAAGGAGAAAATTGGGGAAAATTCCATAGCTGAGTATGTTAGGTCCTCATATACACAGAATGCAAGCCTAATCCTCCTTTTTAAAGAAATATGATTAGTTTCTTATACTCATCCACCTTGTTAGGAAGTGCCAAATTTTGCAAAAAAAAAAGAAAAATCAATTCATCAGATGCTTTGATGAATTCCTGAGGCAGGTCACAGGATACTGTGGCAAAAATATATTTCAAGATTTGGCCTCCATACAGTGTCAGTTTCTTAAACAGATTTATTCAAATCCCTACTCCTCCTTCTCTCTGAACCTCAAATATTCTTGAATACAAAAGCTGGTAATCCCTTCTGTAAGAGGCTTATAATAAGTGACAGAAGCAGAATTTTCCCAAGATGGGCATCAAGTCCTGAAGCCAGACCAAAAGACTGAAAATATTTCAAATGAGCTACAGAAATTTATTCACAACAAAAATACCATTTCATATTTAGAGGCTGCTTTAATGCGAATCAAATATGCTCCAGTGCAAACAAGGAAAGGGATCTATCACCTCCAAGCACCCTTCACCACAGATCTTTCCTTCCTCTTAGCAAACATCAAGATGAGAACAGTTGTCCCATAACTTTATGACTAATGAAGAATCTTGGGACAGGTTATGACATCAGGCCTCTGATTTGCCTGGTACATAAGGCCTCAGCAACATACAGCTGGTTTGAGCTTGACACTGTGGCTGCAGTAACCAGTACAGTTTGAGACAATACAACAAAGCAACCAAACCTAGCAGGCTTTTTATAAGCTATCTACCATATAACAAGAATAATTGTCAGTAACATGCTTAAAAATTATCTGACCTGAGCTACTCTTTGTTTCAGCTCCCAATTCCTTTCTTTCAGTGCTTGGTCCATGTCAAGGAGTTCTTGCTTTTTGTCTTCAATTTCACCTTTGCAATACCTGAAATTCCCATATGTTTAATTACATAATGCACATTCAGTTGCTTAGCTTCAAGTATCCAGCTTGAAAATTCTTTATTTTCTAAGATCTATTACTTACTTAAAGCATAATAGCCTAAATGTGAATTGATTGCAAGGAAACAAACCCAAATAGAATTATATTCCTGGTTAATTATATTCCTGGTGGGGATTTCCTACCACTTTCATTACTCAAGTTATTTAATTGGCAATATCAGGATTCTTTAACAAAAAGAAGTATAATTAATTTGTGGTCAGAAAGGAAACTGGACAATTTGACTATTCTTATGATTACTTCACAGCTTTAGGATTCAGAAAATAATTTCAGCAGGTTTTAAAATAGAATTCCCCAAAAAGAATAAAGCACCACTTTTAGAAGTTAGAAATGAGCTGAGGATCTCAAGTATCAAGTTATCTTATAGCCACAAACCACCTAAAAACTACAGAGAGCTGCTAAGAACATTAAAAAACCCCATCCAAACTACTTGCTAGTCTTAAGGAATAACTAACACAACTAAGTTTCCATGATGGAAAAGACACCAGCTTACTTGAGCTCAGTTGTTAGATCCATGATAGTAATGTTCTTCTCCTCCAGAGAGGACTGTGCATTCTGTAATGCTTCTTGCAATTCCTGAAGCTGTGATAAAGTGACCTTTAATTCTCCACAGGCATTCAGTAATGCAGATTCCAGTTCTGACATTTTCTGTAAGGCTTCCCTGTGGCAAGTCTCAGTTTGAAGCAGCTTATCTTCTAAATCATTCACTATTTTACACACACACCACAAAAGAGAATGTTTAATCAGCAGTACATCCAAGTCTTTATGAAACAGCACTACCTAGTAGCACTTATGGTTATAATTTTTCAGTATCACTATTTTTTAGGACAAAGTAGAAAAACAGTGACTACAAAAAAAAATTTTATGATACCTAAGTATTTGCTAGTTTTATTCAGTTCATAATCAACAACTGACTTGAAACATAAGGATATATCTAAAAACATCTGGCCAAGGAGACAGTACAGAGACAATATAGTAACTAAACATGTAGTGCTAAGAAAAGTGCAAGCAGGATTGCCTGTATTTCTCTGGCTTAAAACAATGGTACAATTAAACTTAATGGAAGAAGTTGGATTGGAAAGTTTGTTATTCCCATATACTTGTGAGGTTTTCTTTTTGTTTTAAAGAGCAGCATTTTTGTGAATAGCATATGCCTTTATTAAATCTAAGTGTCTCATTTGACTATCACATTAACAATCTGCATTACCAATTTACAGAGAAACTACCTATACATTTCACCTGGGCTGAAAATATATACCACAAAAGTGAGAATTTGCAAAAGTATCTTAGAAATAGTTTGCAATTTTTTTGAGTTGTGTGAGTGTTGTTCATTTGGGTTTGGTTTTGTTTGGGTTTAAAAAGATTATTATTTTTTGACTCTCATGTACTTGATTATGAAACAGGGAGGGAAGGAAAAATGTCTAACACATACAGAGAAACAGTTTAATGAAAGGAAGTCTGGGAAACAAAATAGCCAAATTACCCTCATTTGCCTTTTTATTGAGCTCTGATCTTGCTTCTTTCAAAGTGATATCCAACTGATTTATCTGCAGTGCCTTGTTTTCACCATCTCGTTTTAATTGCACTACTTCTTTTTCCAAGCCAGTAAGTTCATTCTTGCACTGATCCATCTCCAATTTAATCTGTCTAATAGAAGCAACCAGAACAAAATGAACCATGGAATAACAAGAGCAACACACTCTAAGACAAGTGTTTGCGAATAAAATAGAAATAAAAATAAAAGTCATGTTAAGTAGGCTTTTCTTGTAATCAAGACTATATTCTTCAAGACTAGCTGGAAGTACACTCCTGGAGAGTGTACTGTCTACAGTTACAAGCACGTTGACATGCTTATGAATTGAACTGCTTTATGAAGTGCTATCTTAAGGCTAAATAGGTTGCCAGGACATGCATTAATTCCACTGGAAAACTGTTCCAGAAACTCATGCCTCTGCTAGTCAGAAGTTCCCCTTCTGATTAGCAGTCAGTGCTCAGAGACTGTGTAAGCCCAGAGCCCAACACCATTTCAGACAGCAATCTTTCTGGTCCACGTGTCCATGTGCAGAACACACCTCTCACACTAAACCTACCTCATTGTACAATTAAGGTCATCCACCTTCTGTCTGTTTAAATCTGCTTCTTGAGCAGCTAGGCAAAGTTTCTCCTCCACCTTTCTCAACTCATCTTCTGCACGTGCTTTCTGCTTCTGAAGCTCTTTTTCCAAATTGAATACCTGTTTGAAATGGCATTTAAAGAGTACTTTAAAATCATATACCAAAGAAATACACATCCTTGCCTTGCAACTCACATAGGGAGAGTTTTTACACAACAGACTTCTTTATAGTCTGTATGTAATTTAAGACTAAAACTCTGCACATTTGAAAGACTAATGGTTTCTAGTAAATATAACAATATGCAACTTTCTGATTTTAAATGCACCTCTCCTTAACTGCAGCCTAGGGTTTGATTTTCCAACTACCTAGCCGCTCTAATGCTAGCTAGAATTTTTGATGGCTCAGAACCTGGCTTAAGATAAAACAAGGCCCTAAACTCTTTATTTTAGATATATCTAAAATAATAATGATCAACTCAGTTATCAAAGAAATATTCAGATTTTATAGGTATTATCAAAACATATATAAGGCATTTAATTTTCTCTCTATATGGAGACACTTCTCACCATACTGTACCTGTTTTTCAAGCTTAATTTGATTATCTTCCAACTCCCCATTTCTAATCGTTTCTTCCTGTAACATTTGCTGATGATGATGCAAAGTTTGTTGCAGAAGAATATTTTGTTCACTCATGTCCTGAATATTCTGACCTTTTATTTTTATTTCTTTCTGTAAATAATAAAGCTGAAAAGACATTTATTTTCCATTACAATAAAACACTTCTATTTGCACTTGCATCAGCTATTCTCTCTTAATGAGCACAGAATCACACTTGTGACTCAATAAAACTTTTGGGTCTGAATTTAGTTGAGTTACAGTTTCAAAAGTACATAACAGACCTCTCAAAATTTATCACTGATTTGGGCTCAATAAAGTGAGGAAAGTACTAACTTCCCAGCCCCAGGTTTTGATTCTTGCTTTCTAAATATATCTTGTCAGTATTTTAAAAACATACGTAACAGATTTTTAGTTTCTAAATTACCGAACTACTTTTCTTTCTGCCAATCTTTATTTCTCAGAAAATCCTCTTTTTCCCTTTGAGATTTTGTTCTCAGTCCTCCTCTTTGTTTCTTCCTGCCTATGTGACAATAGTCATTCCAATAAAAAAAGAAATTTTGAGTGCCTAATTTGTTTTATGTTGAATAGTCTGGTTTCTCAGGAGCAACTGCTCCACGGAACAAAAAAAAAAAAAAAAAAAAGAAAAAGAAAACAAAGGGAAGTGTTCTTTAAAAACCAATATCAAAAAGAAATCACTAACTGGTCACTCTGAAGAGAAGTAGTGACTGGTACTTATTTAGGAAAACATAAATAGTGGTCATAATAATAAAGCCTCTCTTGCTACACTTGATGTTTCACACAGCATCCAGTCCCTTCATATGCAGTGTAAGAACAATAGGGTTTAGGGCTTAGGAAGCAGCAGGAAATATCACAGGCTTATGTGTGACACAGACCACAAATTTCCATCAAGATAATCCTGTACAGGGTCTAGCAATCTCCATTTGACTAAAGCCTCTCTCAGCAGCTAGGCCAGCCCTGACATGATTAGCCTACTATATAATTAGTTCACCCACAAATAAAAATTAATTCTAATATTTAAAGTTAACTCTTTCTTGCTTTCATGTAGTTGTGGAAAGTATGACAAAACTCAGGTTCTTGAAGTAAAGTTTTTCTTATGCTCAGGACTTCTGCCCCATTAAGACAGCAGAAAACCAAATCAATTATGTGCACTTAAATTTAAATTGCAATAGTGCTCTCTCCATTTTTTCCAAGATAATGCTTTGTTTGACATAATTCGGATTTTGTTACTTCTTTCAACAATTCATTTATCTTAGTACTTCTTTTCCTTTAACTTATCTAGTGTTTCTTAGTTATGATTTTTCCCTTTACCCTCACAAAATGTATCATCTTTTCCCAGTTTGCTTCCTATTCACAGTTTTTGTTGCAAATTTTGGCTGTAATTTCACAAACTTTTAGATCAAATCAACCAGAACAAGTGTTCTCTGGAGTACAGGAGTGTTGGAAAACAACCTGTTACCTCTTCAGACCTTTCTTTCAGCTGCTTTTCAAACATCTCCTTATTTTCTTGTGACTGATTCAAATACAGGGCAACTTCTTCCTTACATACATTTAGTGCTGACTCAAGTTGTCGTACCTAGATGAATGCAATAGATTATTAAAATTGCATGGCATGGTTTGTACTAACTAGTCTAAAAATTGTATTAAAAGCCATCTTTGTGTAAAACATCAGAAAAGCTACATTTTTATGATAGGAATACTACAACAGTTACGGAAGATTATAGTAAACTTTAAAACTGAAATAGTCTTCAAAAATTAAAATTATTTGTGAAATTCAAAATTATAATACTTGTGTTTAGATTGTGTTTAGATCAGGTGAGACAATCAGCTATGAGAAGATATGCCAGCATTTGTCAGTAGCTAGAATTTAAAAGCAAACGTATGGTCAATACCAAACATGAATCCATCATGTTTTATTGCATATGGAACTGCATAAATAAATTTGGAATTATCATCATAGGTGAGTTGACACATTTTTTTTAAAAAAAACACTCAGATATTAATAGAATCCTTCTCAAAAAGTTACCAAGCAGCATGATTTCCCTTTCTGCACTGGGAGACAGGGCCTGAGTTTCAGCAAATGGGAAAGGAAGACCTTTGAGCAGCATTACCACTATTAATCTATTTTACACTTTTAATGTTCATTTGGGTTTGAGTAATCTCTAAAAAATACCTTATAACCTTGAACTGATAAAAAATATAACAATCCCCCAGAGATCTTAAGGCACAGTAATTAAGCTTTCCTTAACTGTTTCGTTTCAGTGCTAGGATTTCTCATCAATGAGAATTGTGCTGAATTTAGCTGCAGAATGACTAATGCTTTCAATTTTGCAACAATCAGACTTCCAGTTTTCTAAACCATACTGGACTGTATATCTGTCCCCAGCTGATTCAAGAGCTTTTTGAAGAGAAATTACAATGTGTCTTAATTTTACATCTCTAGAAAACATCCCAAATACTACAAAGCAACTTAGATAGAAAATTGGTCCAACACAAGCTCAGAAAGTGCATGAAAACAGCAAAGTCACCAGTATCTTTTCCTACAGATATCCTGAAGATTTAATACTTTGAAACCTGACTGGGGTAAATCCCCACATGGCACTGGTTTATTAAAATCCTGTTGCAAGTGCTGCATGGAAAATATTTATCAGGCAAACACTAGGAAGAGGTATAGATGGCTAAAAACATGACCAATATTATAGTATCATATATATCTAAAATACATGCCATATATAGACCAAAAGCATATATAACATTAGCTCTGTGAGACAGAGTGTTGGACTTAAGGAGTACAAAAAGCACAACTTCACCCTATTTGTAAATGTAATAATTGCATAAAGCAATTATGCATTGCATAAGCTCTTACTGTAGGTTTAATCATGCTTCTTTTAATTAGAAAAAAAGAAAACATAACAAAATGAAACAACAGTTAAAAAAGAAATACTTCAGATAAGTGACTTCTGGAATATTTAGTAGGAGCAAATTTACGTAAAAAAGTTTTTCTGTGGAAGATAGAAGGAAATACACTACTACTGCAAACTTTAAAACTATTACTTGAAAAATACAAAGAGCTTACTAACTCTGATTTTTTCTTCTGTTAACTGACTTTGCAGCATCTTCAGTCCTTGATCTTTCTTGACATTTTGATTTTCCATTTCCTGTTTTTACAGATATTTTTATTCAAGAGAACAAAATATTTACATAATATTAATATAACAATAATTTAATAGAAAGTTAGAATCAGGAAAAATCTGCAGATCAGTGTATTTAAAATACATGTTCTTGTATAATGTATTTATTTGTGTACATGATACTCTGAAGTGAATTTGATTGCTGACAGATGCCTCTTCATATTCTGCAGCAGCAGGCATTGTTAAAAGGAATTAAACATCATTGTACTAGAACATTCTTGGTTTTCCACCTAGTGCAGGATTGATGCAATCATTTTTTATCCAGATCTCTTTCCTTTCATTAGAGAGAGAAGCCCAAGGGGCAATCCAGAGGAATAAAGACAGAAAATAGTGAAAGGTCATTAAATTTGTACAGTATATAGTAGTAGTAGTAGCAGTAACTAACTGGTGACTACACTAGATTCAATTACTCAAACAAGAATTAAGAAACAAAAACATAAACATCTTTCATTTTCCCCAATTTTTCCATGTATTTAAGGATGTGCTTATCATTATTTTTAGTCACTTGCTTGATTTTCATTTAAAGAAAGTCAAGAGCCAACCTTACCTCTCTGCTTCCTATTAACAGCCTATCCAATGACTCAATGTGATGCTGTTTATGTATAACCTCTTGTTGTAAAATAGATATTATTTTCTCTTGTTCAATGAATTGTTGATGTCTCTTCCTCAGCTGTGTCTGAAGCTGTCCATAAGTAAATAATAATTTATTATTTTAATAAGAATTTGTGCATCTAAATATGTCATTCAGTTCTATTCACCCATCATTTTTATAATGAAATTAAATACATTCATGCCATTGGCAGTATTGCACATTCTTAAAACTATCAAGAAATAGCAAGCACTTAATATTCCAAATCAAGGAGAATGAGGGCAGGCAGACCGTAATTGTCTGTCACCAGCCAAGACAATAAGACATGCATACATTCTTTAGTAAAAGATGAGAAGTTTCTTGAACAGCTAGAAATAACCACAGTTCTATTCACATGGAGAAACAGACTTCTACTCTAGAGACTGAAAAACCTACCAAGAGTTCTCCCTGAAGGCAGATGTTCATACAACTCAGACTGGCCGAGGTTCAGCCAACAAGAGAACATTTTTAGAAGCTGTCATGCTTTAAACCCACTAGGCACTAAAGCTATACTTTTTTTTTTTTCCTGGGTTTTTGGAGCAAAGAACAACAGCACTCTTCCTAACTCCTTATTTCTCTTCAGCTGAGTAGGATATGAATATTTCAGAGGGAAAGTTGTATAGCTAGTTAGATGGAAAATGTACTAAAATCAGGGAATGTGGGGAGGAAAACGAGCTTTTTAACATAAGTTTTTAAATGGATATGTCTCAAAATTACAAGACAAATAAACATAGGAAAAAGTTACCAAGTATAACACCCATACATAGTACCATATGATAAAGGTCTTACTAGGTCAATCTGTTTCTCCAATTCTTTGTGCTGCTCAAAGTGAACCAACTTTTCATTTTCAAAACCAGAAGTTATTTTCTCATGTTCTTCACTGACAGCTGTTTCCAGCTCATGAATGCGTCTGTTTTTACCCTGGGAAGCAGCAACAATAAAAGGACGTAATGAAAACATTTAGCTGTGATATTAAGCAGTGTTTTATTTGATCATCTCATTTCTAGATTTCATAAAGGAACAACAAAAAAAAATACTGAAGTTACACAGAGCATATGTCATCTCAGAGGATGTCACACCTGTATCAGAGGTACAGAATGTCAGTAAATGACACCACTACAGAGACAAGGTGTCTGCCAATATGGACTATAGCACAGATAACAATTTCGGACAAAAAGAAATTCTGTGTTCATATGGATAGATGGAATCTTTAAAATACCATTTTGAAGACTTTTTTATTTACAAATCTACATGTATTTCACTGAAATCAAAGGCAATTCAACAGGGCCAGAACGCCATTGCACATGTGCCCACAAAGAAAAAGTAGCATGTTCATTAATAACTTAGTGCATTCAAAGGCAGGGAATAAAAGATGTTTTATTTCAAACAAGATTCAGTTTTTAAAACCTGCGTTCCCTAAAATCTGCATTGATTATTTAGCAGATCTGAAAGTTTACACATTTTGAATACTTTTATGTCTTTTTACAGAAATGGAGTTTCTCACTGAGAACATTTTACCATGAGTTCCTGTTCCAACTCAGCATTTCTTTCTGCAGCATTGGAATAAGCAATAGTCTTTTCTTCCAACTGTTTCTCAAGTGCAGAAAGTTGAGAAGATTTCTTTCGTATCTGAAATTAAATATAGCACAAAACAGTATGCAGACAACTTTTTCATGTTTATTCAAATATTTATATACAATTTCTTATCACCGATTCCATTTTCACTACTATTATAATATTTTTAATAAATTGTTTGGTTGATTTTGTGGATCTATTATATTTTATTACTTACAGGGAAAGATTCGGGACAGTTTATCTATCATTTATCCAATTAATTATCAGTGAAATAGCTATTATATATTTATAACATTTACATTCATTATTAGGAAATACTGCAAATCCCATTATGCTGAACTTGATAAATACATTAGCACCAGAATGGAAACATTAGCAATTTAAACTTATTCACCCTGAGAAAAGCAGAAGCTTAAATTTTTTCTTTTGTGACTCTCCAGTAATGGTGTTCATCTCTGGCAACTACACTAGCATTTAACTAGGAAAAATACAATTCCTTCAACATCTACTTCCTAAGATTACCCATTAATTCAACCACACCAAACCAACAAGACTGCACACATTTTCCACATAACAAATCAGACTAGTAGCAGAAAAGCCTACCTACTACACCAGCTTTAAAACAGTATTTCTGAGAACTAAAAATTTAAGGCTGCTAAGTCTTTCTGCTTGCTGAAAAGTTTAGCTTAAATTTTCTCAAATGAATCAGATTTTAAAATTATTATAGCAATTGCAGTTTTTCCGTAACTATTGTCTTCACTATTTTTGATTACTGCACTAAAGAAAAAGTGGCATATTCTTCTCAGTGCCATTAAAAACTTACTTCTCTCTCTAATCTACTAGTTTTTGAAGCCTTCTTCAGTAGGTCCTCCTGTATGATTTGAAACTGACTGGTTCTTTGAGCCATGCTGGTCTTCAAAGCAGAATTCTCATCATCTGCTTTTGTCAGTTTAGTGCGTAGCTCTTTTATCTCTTTCTGGAATTTTTGCCTCAGCTTTTCAAATTGTTTGCTTATAAGTTCCAACTGTTGACATTTTCTCCTCTCTCAAAGTAGAAAAAATAAATTTAAAATTAATTTATAAAAGAACATGCAAACCCATAATGTAACTGAAAGCACTGACTCATGAAAACAACAAAAACCCCAGCAATATCCCGAGAAACAAACAAACAAATAAATCAAAGACAGCATCGTCATGTTGGTGCCCCGACATAATTTCATGGAGCCGTCCTAACAGTAATGACAGAAGCAATCACAGAAACACTGTGACAGCAGGATATAGAGAAAAGAGTCAATAAAAATACAGAGACCTTAGCACAAGCTGCATAAAGAAAAAAACACATGGTTCCATTTCAACACAACTCCTAACTGGGCTATTGCTGAATGAGCAGCTTAAGTAGAAAAAGAAAAGAATATGTTGTGTCTGGAGAACATGACAGTTTCCAAGGTGGCAAAATGCTCCCTGTTCAACCAAACCATACCTGTTAGCTCAGAGATAAACTTAAAAAATGCTATAGAACTAATGTGAATCCCTCCAGAACATTTCTGTTCTGTGGATTAATTAGACAGAACTGCACAGCTATTTCAGCAAGCTTACCTCCTGGATTTCTGATCAATTTGACAGGCTCCATTTCCAGGTGGCACAACCTGCTGTTTTCTTGTCCTTCATTATGATTACAAAGATGCTCAGCTTCAGTACAGATGTTTAAGTTTGCACAAGGCTTTTGAATTTCTGCTTCTTTCATTGCCAGTTTAATGCTATTATAAAGGAGGAGACAACTATTTAACATTCGTTCTACATGTTAGTTCTAATGACACCTTATTAACTGCCTATTCTTGCCATACTTCAGTAACCAGAAAGTTATACCTTAGGTCTGCAATCAAAGGTTTACTTGATTCACCACAAGATTCAGAGGTAGCTTCTTTTGTTGAGGAACTCAATAGCTGGTGTTTGAAATGGTACCATTTAAGCTAAAAGTTAACAGAAAACAAAGATCAATGAAAAATCAACTTTTTATTGCTTCACAGCATCCTTAATTCATGTGTTATATTGGCACATAACTTTTAAGACACATATGCCAGGATGTTAAAAGTTTGGATAACTCAATCCTTAAAATTATTCAAAACATAGCACACTGCTAGGACTGTGTTAGTTACTCTACCTCTTCAGATGTACTTAAAGACAGCTGAGAAATAATAGTTTCTAATATGTTGAGCTCTTCCCTTGAATCCTCAATTTCTTGACAACATAATTTCAAGTGGTTATGTTGCTGTGCAGTAAGCGCTCTCAGCTCCTCATTTTCACTTATTAGAGCACTTTTCTCTTTAAGTACTATTTCTTTTTCAGAAAGTTCACTCTCAAGCTTGATGATCTTCTGATCAGACAGACTCAGCATTGATGTCATTTCAGTGTTCTTTGCCTCTAGAGTTTTAATTTCTTCTTTTGTGTTGCGATTCTCTTCCTTTAATTGCCTAAAAAGACATTTATAGCTCAACATAGAGGATCTTCATTATTAGAAGCAGAGACTTATTAAGGAGACTCAAGCTAACATAAGGGCCCACTCCTGCCAAAACGGCCTAAAGAACAACAGTTAAGACAGGAATGTGAGCGTGGACAACACATGTAAATTGAATACCCCCAAAATATCTGTGCAGGTGTTTGTCCAAACCTAACAATTCTAAAGACAACCAGCTGATGGTTGCCTTCCCTCATTTAAGCAATGAGTGAATTTCCAAAGAACTCCTGAAAAAAAGAGGGGTTCATCTTGAAATTAAACATACAAGAAGCATAAAACTTGTAACAATGGGAGTTGGGACAGAGAGCAGTCAAAACCAGGTTTGACTGTTCCATAAGCTGCAGTCAGCATCACAACCTCCACTGAGGCCTGAGTGCAGCCTCCCCATCAGATGCCAAGAGTATCCTTCATTCTAGCTGGACTGCCAACATGGTATGCAACAGGCAGGGGCCCACAGCTGGCAGTGCGAGGGGACTCACTGGCAGGTGCATGAGCACCCCACGGGCAGAGCATAGGTACACAGCAAACCAGAGCAGCCACATGGCCCTCAGGAGCAGCCAGCGACCCGGGGAATCAGTGCCCCAGAAGGCTTGGGGATTCTTACTGGGAATGAGTGGCAGAAGGTGGGATTAAAGTGTTTAAAAATTAGTTACAGAAAATAGGTAGAAATGTATTGGTTTGAACTACATGAATTGAGTACCATATTCACGGTGACATCTGCAACATGCAATTTCTTCTATAATAACTGTGCAAAGAATTTTTTAAAGCCTTTGTGTTACCTTAGCTGCTCCTCTAGGATGTCTAGATCCTTTCTGTAGCTGATACACTTTTCATTCAACTTCTCTTTTTCTTTTTCACAATTAACTAAACGTTTTCCCAATATTGCTTCTTCAGCTTTAGCCTTAAAAAGCAAATATTTTTCATTAGTGTACAACAATAAGCTAAGCTTCCATGGTCAAGAGGCTATTTTTAAAAGAATATTATGAACACTGTGCCCTTGTTGGTAAGTTAGTAGGTAATACTATTGCTTACTATTGTGAAGTGGAGAGACACAAAGAGATTTTCTTTTTCTGTCATTTAGGAAAAAATTAACTCAGTATTTTAGGGCATATTTATCGCTAACCCGAGCTCCCTGGTTTCTGTGCTGGAGTGTGAGGTGCTGCGACCTTCCAAGAGTGTCTTGTTAGCAGAGCTGCTGAGCAGGACCAGCCACACACACACACACACACACACACACAGACAGCTTCAGTAACAGGGGTGAGCAGCAAAGAGGCAGGAAGGGTCTCTGCACTGAGCTCCATGGACGGAGGTTTATTGCATCCACACCGTGAAGGAGTCAAGAAGGGAAGACAAGACACAATGGAGGGTCCAGGTTTAAGCACGGGAGCGGGGCAAGCACCAGGGACCAGTGATGTGAGGGCACAGGCGGGACTGGGGAATGGGAACCACTGGGAAGCTCTGGGGGAAAGGCGAGGGGCAAAGGCCAGTGGGGGGAACCGAGAGTGGAGAACTTTCTATGGCATGGAACATGTAATAGTAGCAAGGGGGTGGAGGGGCCACGGGCCAACCAGGATAGCAGAACTGGGGTAGATTAACATAACAGAACAAAGCATCCTGGGAGAGACTTTTCTGGTCACCCTAACCTGAGGGGCTTCTTTTGGTACTATGGACTTGTCCCACCACGGACTTTCTTTGTCCCTTGTAATGTAGGTTCACCAGCCACCACACATATTTGTGGCTGGCAACCCTATTCCACAAGGAAAGAAGTTTAATTAAAAAAAAATTCTCTGTAAGAGCTAACTGTATTTTCTCTTCCCACAAGGCAGGAAGGATTAACAATTTTGATCATAGGAACATCGGGAGAAGATTTCCTTTTCATCTTAGCTCTTCTTCAGCACACGATTTATTGAACAGCTTATACATATGGAGAAAAAGAATTCTTCTAAAAGGACCTTGTTTTTTTAAAATGTAAACTTCCCAGATGGCAAGCAGGAGACAGAAGAAAGAGCAGCAGTATTAGGATACTCCCAGGATGCTGAGTCCAAAGATCTAGACTGTGCAAAGACAGTGTAAAATTATATAACAATTTATCACCACAAAGAGTTGCTTACCCTGTCCCACCTCTTGACTCACTGAAGAACTTGCTGCTATTAGCTGCTTGGCCTATTGGAAGAAAAATCTTAATATCATGGCAAATACAAGGGAAGAAAAAACTCTCACCTTTTCTAATTTTTCAGTTATTTCTGCTTTATACTTTGTGAAAGCTCTTGTCAGCTCCTCCACATTCAACAAAGCTTCATTTCTTTGCTGTTGTGCTCTACCAAGCAAAAGATGAAAACCTATTTCAAAACCCACAAACTCCAGCCATTAGTGTAACTATCTTCTCCAGCTACTAAAAACAACTACTACAGTAATTAATTCTTTCTTCTTCCAACTTTCCAAGCCCCAGATATCAGGCAAGAATGTGTTCCAAGAAACAACCCAGACTCCCCCGTTTCCCTCTATCACTCCACACCACTGCCCCTTCCCCTCATTACTCATTAGGGAAGAAGCTGGCAGAGTAACCTCAGGACAGCTCAGGTATGCAGTCTGTTCAGGACAGCCAACACAGGCACACAAGAATTGCTGCTGCTCCGTAACATTTCTCTCTTGCACTAAGGGACTTGTGGGGATAGGACAGTGAGTGCCTCATCAAACTACAGCCAACCCTCAGATCGGTGCCTCTCAGTCTGAGGACCACTGCCCATTTGGAGGTGGCAAAAGTATGCAGACAAAGGGATAAAAGCATTTCAGAACAAAAAAATAGCACTAGTCTAAAGCACTTCAGTTTGCCTGAAGAACAGTAAGTTGTTGGAATTAATGATGAAAAGTAAACAATAATAATTATTAATACTAACCATAATGTCATATGTTGCCTTTAAAACCTGGCAGAAGCTCAGCTTTTCTAAGTACCAAAATATTTACATTTGCAACTAGTAACTAAGTACAACTAGTTCCCCACATGCTCTGAATGAACAGCAGTCATAAAGCAAAACATTTATTAAATCAGCAGTGCAAGCCCCATAATATTTCAGGTTTTCTTGCCATAAGAAGGTAAGAAGTAATTTCATAGGTAGAGGCACAAGTTAAACAGAGTTTGCATTTGAATGGTTCAAGAAATGCTTTCCCAAGACATTTATTCAGTTAGTTTTTGCCCCAGTTAATTTCAGTTAATTTAATACAGTTAAATTAATAGGGCAGGTAGAGATCCTTGTATTTATTCCACTCACTTCTTTAAAATCACATTTTGGAGGTGATAGGAGTGTTCATAGCAACTTCCAATAGTCAAATTCCCTAACCCTCCCAGTGGTGACAGAACCACTAGGCTAAAGGAGGCAATAGGAAAGGGAAATGGGGACTGAAATGGAATTACAGCACCCTTTGCAACAGCACCATATGGACAGATACGACTAAGGATAACACAAAAATGTTCTCTTGATTGAGTTGTGCTTTTACCACCTTCCTCACACCAAGGAATACTGCTGAATACCAAGTACCGAGCATACACTGCAAGTTCTTGCAAGACAAAGACAAAAATAATTGAGGAAATATATATTCTGGACACTGAAGCTTTCCACTGCAGTACATCCATTCTGAAGAAAAAAATAACAGCTGATAAACTGGTTACTACTGTGTGCTATCAGCTGGCAACTACCAGCTAATTTCAAGATTTTAAATGTGCCTATTTAAATAATCATTACCTTCCCACAGAATTTCCCCCTTAAGAAAAACATCCTTAAAACAGAAAAGCAATTTGATTCCACAAAGCAAACAATGGAAATACACACTCATGCTTTATTATTCTAGGCTTCATTAAACAAAATTAGTTAGTTACTGTTACCTCTTTTCTCGCTTGCTTTGTTCAATTAACTCCATTTTCAGATTTTTATAGCCCTTTTGATATCTTTGCAACATGTGTTCTCTTTCTGTTGCTGTTTTCTGATTTTGATCCAGTCTATCTTCTGCATCTCTAGCAAATAAACAAAGCATAATAAAAAAATAAGAACCTTTTGTAAAGAAAATAGATTTCTGATGTTCTTTTCTGCACATGATGTTCAAGAAGTGCTAGACAAATATGCTATAACTCTCAAAACTGGGTTAAGAACACTCTTAGTCTACAGACTTCCCAGGAGTATGTCTGCAGTCTGGAGTGGTGTCTAAGACTTGGCAATGGGCACCAGGTGTCACAACTGCCAAGGATCCAGAGAGCTGTCTTTGTGTCATGAGCTCTGATCACAGAAGTCAAACTTTCTCTGCCAAGATGTGTGATTGGAAAAGAACACTAAAATATAAATTCAACATAAGTATTTTTATCTTTCTTTGTGAAGACAGACTAGTGAGATATTAATTGACTATGACATAACATGAGCTTGTAAGGCAAGTTGACAACCAGGTATGTGTTCCTGATGCCTCTGAACAGTGTTTACAGCAGCTTTATGTGGCCATTTGCCTTGATTAATGTATTACTGAAGAAAGAATTCTTTATATTACAAAGAACACAGTCACGTTTAGAAATACCTATGCTTGTTACATGAGAATATATGTGGTCATGCAGCAAACAATCACTCTGTCCAGATGCAAGGGCACATCCATATTCAGCACACATTATAAACTGGGGGGTTTTACCAGTCTTTATCATTTTTCCTCAGTTTCTTGAAGTACATTCAGCACAAACTAAACCACCTCCCTCCTCCTATAAATAGCTCTGAAATTACAGTTTAAGACACAGATTACATGACCCACAAAGTACCAGTAATTATATCATCCCTAAAAAGAGATTGGACTAGCAGGGAGGCAACAATAAAAACTATTTTAAAGTACACTTATTACTTCAGAATTTTATCTTGAGCTGAAACTTCTGCTTCCAAATTTACAATCTGTTCTTTCAGCTTCGGAATGCTGACTAAATGTGTACCTAAAGTGGCCTCAAGATAGGAAATCTGAAATACAAACATATTTGGAGTTACATTAACATTTGCACATATACAGGTGAGAAACATAAGAACAATCTGCTTACTGAATGACAGTGCTCTTAACCTTACTGTAAATTATGTTTGTTCATCTACACCCCTTAAGTCCAATTTTCTGCTCGTTTAACATTCCTTCCAGTTCCAGTGTGATAAGCTATCTAGCAAAATTATTTCTTTATAGGTTGATCTTGTCTCTTGCTTTTCCCCAAAGGTTTATATTCAAATATTTCTTCTTTCAGTGCCAGGCAGTCAAACATTTTGTTCATATATTTATTTGTACTGTTTTGGAGATAACATTTCTCAAACAAAACACACTAAGAATAGCTATATAATATTATATATAAATAATATAAATAAATAAATTAATAAACACATAAAATAATATAATAAAAATAATATAAATAAATAAAAGAACATAGTTGTCCTGAAACAAACCTGTACAGACAAGTACACACTAAATTAGTAATGATTAGACACAATATTCCCTTCTAATTCACCTTCACTTTTTTCAAAATAGTAATACTAACCTAACCTAAGAGATCAACTATTTTCATTTCCTAGACAAATGATTACAGTGCCATTATTATTACCATTAATGTCTATGTAGCTCAGATACATGAATGTACAGTACTAAATACATTACTGAACTATTTTTTTTCATAGTGTATTTTTCATTTTGTGGCTTACTGTTGTTAGACTAAAATTTGGAACATAAACAGATGGAATTCCTAATTAATATAGTTGTTTTGCCCATGGAGATAGAGATTCCAAAGTATTCTGTCCAAGGGTAATATTTAATATTCAAATATTTACTAAATATTAAATATACCTATTTAATATTACACAGATTAAGATAAGACAAAACCCAACATATTCTGCTTGGAATTATAAACTCAAAAATCATGGTCACTGGGTGTCTTAGGGTTTGTGTTTCTCTTTGATGAATACACTAAAGATACGTACTTTTGTTTTTGACTGCATCAATTCAAAGTTTAATGTTTCCACTCTGTTCTTTAGGCAGTGGTTCTGAGAAGTCAAAGATGCATTTTGCTCTTGAAGGGTGTCCAACTTCTCCTGAAGATGTTCATTTTCTTCCACAGTTTTATCCAAAGTTGTGGATACTGAGTAAGTCTAGACATAAAAATACATTTCAGTAAGACTAGACATAAAAACATGACATAGAATCATAAATAGTTTGGGTTGAAAGGGAAATTTAAAGGTCATTTATTCTAACCACCTTGCAATGAGCAAGGGCAACCTA
>JACBWW010000016.1:9382050-9419807 GCA_020086605.1 Lanius collurio
AGGGGCGCCCCGCCCCTCGGTGCCTGCGCGCGCGGGGGCTCCGCGCGCCGAGGCGCTGCCGCGATGGGGCTGCGGGCGCTGCTGGTGCCGCTCGGGTGCCTCGCGCTGCTGCTGCCGCCGCCCGGCGCCGCCGAGTTCAGCCCCTCCCTGGACAGCGACTTCACGTTCACGCTGCCCGCCGGCCGCAAGGAGTGCTTCTACCAGCCCATGCGCAAGGAGGCCTCGCTGGAGCTCGAGTACCAGGTCGGGGAGGGCGGGAGGGCGCGTCTCCCCCTGCGGTGTCCCGAGGGGAGCTGGAGTCTGCATCCCGTCGTGGCGGCGGCGCCGCCGTCTCCGAGCCGTCTGCCCGTCCCCCTGAACAGCGGCTCCGCCAGGCCCTGATGCCGGCAGCTCGGTCCTGCCTTGCTGGGGCCGCAGCCTCGGCCCTGAGGGGCAGTGCCTGCCGAGGGATGCGGTGCCCGGCCCCGAGCAGCGGCCGTGGGGCTCCGCCGGCCTGACCCGGGCGCGGGAGGCCAGCCCTGCCCGGGACTCTGCCGGGCTCGGCGGCGCCCGCAAAGCCATGTTGGAATTGTGCGCTGTTAGAAGTTCTGCCTTCGGGAGTTAAAAATTAACTTACCTGCCTGTTTAATTATTCTTATAAGTTCTTTGGTGGTTTGGGGGGACTTTTTTGTTTCTACTTTAGAAGAGCTCAAATCGCCATCTTTTAAAAGGGCAGAATGTAGAAAGTTCACAGTTGTGACCTTGTGTTGTAGCTCTGAAGCGTAAGGAACGTTGTGCTGATGCACAGAGCCCGAACTTGCCTGTCTTTATGCTGATATTAAACACCTTTCACCTCAATGATGAAGGTTTTACAGAACCAGCTGAATTTAACAGACTACCATTAAGATTTTAATGTCCTTCTTGGGAAGAGTCGAGTTTCCCAGGGATGTCTGGGATAGATTTCGATCTCAAACTTCTTTTTTTTCCTCCTTAAAATAAAGACTTTTTCTCCAGTAAAATAGGCACAGTGAGGGAAGCTGCCCTGAAAAGTCTCCCACCCTGCTACTACTGTGCCTCGAGGCTGGCCAGGATCTGTTCTCTTTCCCTCCATCTATTTTACCCTTCTGTTTCCCAACTGAAAGATAAAGCTGAAATTCCTGGTTATTTCTAATTTCTAATTTCTAATACTGTTACATGTAGAACTGAACAAGAATGAAAGACAGAGGTGTTGAAGCTTTGTTCAGAGCCAAACAGAAGTTTATTTTGCAGAGTAGGATTTTAGTTTGATCATAAGCTAAATAAAGACATTATTTTAGAAAGGGCTAATGTGTATAACATTATACACATAACTTATTTTTACTCGGGCATTAATTTGTTAGCACTACTGTTAACAGGAATTATTAATCTTTCTATTTCGATGTGTAGAAAAGGAGCTCTGCATATTATTGCAAATAGATTTATTTTGTACTTAATTATGTTAGTGGCTAAGGCATAGGAATATTTAACATAGGATGCAGGTCATTCTCCAAAGAAATAAGGTAAACACTATGCAAATATAAAGGTTCTTTTCTGGGTGATTAGACTGGAGCATACCCCTAAAGATATGTCACTGTATATGGTTTTTAATTTGATCAGCTGTTAGCTAGTAATTTTCTTTGTCCTTTATCCAATTTTTTTTTATTTTTGTAAGTCTACAGAGTCAGTTTGAGTCAGTGTAAACTTTGCCCTCCATTTCAGCAGGAGCAGACTGCTTTACTGAAAAAGCTCACTGGAAAATGAGCAAACAAAAAATTCCCCTAGCATGGACTTAAGTAATGTCATAAAAATGATCCCTCTCCACCTGCTTAGGCAGTTCCTACCTTCCCTATAAGGAATTTCTACAACACAATAGGTGTGGTGAAACAACTGTAGCTGTGTTATACAGTTAAAGCAGCACAACTTTGTAATGCTGTAGACACTCCCTGAGAACTTAAGAAGCTAAATGCCTTCAATTCCTCCTGCCTTTGGGAAAAGAGAATGCCGTGGCAGAATTCAGACCTTACATGTGAATCAAAAGGTGAGAAGGACTTGTGGTACAGCTTTGATTGGCCTTAAGAGGTTTGATCCTGTTTTCAACGCTGTCAATTCACCCAACAAAGATATCTTAGGGGTGACAGCCCATAGTGTTCAAGTATGTGTAACACGTATGTACAGAAGAGTGACTTGTTAAAACTTTTCTACCGCTGAAATGGGAGTAGTGCAGGTACTTGGCAGTCAATGACATCTGCCATAGAAGTGCTAGACTTAGACATCTGTTGTTGGTATTTTTATCAGGTTGTTTAACCCTGCCTGTTGATAAAACTGTATGCATTCTTAAAAGTAATTAGGGAAAGGTTCAATATAAGCCCAGCCTTGCAGGTTTAGATCACATTTAATTTAAGATTCTGAAATTGCTAAAATGCTTTTAGGTTGAGCCGTGTTTTAATCTGTTTCCAGTTAATTTGGTATCGGCTCATCCAGACAGATTATTCTTTCAGATTCTTGTTTTGTCTGTTCCCTTACCTAAAAATGTTTGCCTTCCCCAAAAATGTTGCTGTCAGCAATGCAAACAGGAATTCCACTGGTTGGAGGTTGGTTATTTTTGTTTGTTTCACAGGTTCTGGATGGAGCAGGATTAGATGTTGATTTTCATCTGCTGTCCCCAAAAGGTGAAACTCTAGTTTTTGATGAAAGAAAATCAGATGGAGTTCATACGTAAGTTTAAAATCTTCAAACTCAGAAGTGTTACATAAAGAACTTTTGTGGTTTCTTTGGCAAATACAACTAAAATGAAGATTGAGTACTTTTTATTCCTTAGTATTACAAAAGACTTTCTAATAGGACAGTTTGAGAACATCAGTTTTCTTTTTATAGACAGTGAATGCTTTTTACATGGACTGTACCATGAAGTGAAGAGTATGTTTGTTTTTATTATAGATGTTCATTTTCAGTGGATAAAAATAATTATTAATGAGTTGAAAAAGGTCTCCATATCTAATATCAAAAGATCATTTCAGTCATACAAATAACAAGGTAAAAAGTCCCCTATTTTTCCAGTCCTTTTGTCAAAATAGGTAATATTTGCTGCAGTTTTACTGTACCGTATAAGAACTCCACATATTGTGTATTTTTTGGTAATAATTAACAATTATTCAAAATCCTTGAAAAGAAATTAAAGCAAGCTGCTCTCTTCATCATTTTAAACCTTTAGAGTCAGTGGGATTCTTTTGTTGTGACTGCGTAATCTTTAGAGTTTTTATTTTTGTACAGAAAGAAGATTTGGTTATTTCTAAGTGCATGATTGTCAGTCTTAAAGAGAAAGGTGTACAAAAACTGACTTTTTGAGAACCAGCACAGGAAGTATAGTTAATCACATTTTGCTTAATTACACAGGGTGGAAACAGAAGATGGAGATTACATGTTCTGCTTTGACAACACATTCAGTACCATTTCTGAAAAGGTAATTTTCTTTGAATTGATCCTGGACAATATGGGAGAAGATGGACAAGATGAGGAAGACTGGAAGAAGTATGTCACAGGCACAGATCTCCTAGACATGAAATTGGAAGATATTCTGGTTAGTATTTTATCTTTAATTCTGTTCATTGTAACAGCATTTGGAAAAAACCTCAGTGTCATGTAGCCATTCTGCCTCCGTCTGTTGTGTCATCCTGGAATGTATTCCAGTTCCATATATTGCTTTTACTAATACAAGAAGTCTAGCACCATGGATCTCTTGTTTACACAAAGAAACTTGAAGATCTTTTCAGAATGGGCCCTTCATCACCAAGAAGAAACTGCCTAGCTCTCAGTCACTTGGTTTCTAATTCAGCTTCCTTTCTTCTTACTGCTAAAATGGGACACTCTTCCCTAGCAGCAATGAAATTAATACTTTGACCATTAAAGTATTACTTAGTCCCAATGATGTAGTTGGAATTACTGCATAGTTTTTATCAATATTTAAAAATAAAGTACTGTGTTCGCCTCTTCATCACATCTTTGCAGAAGTGTGGATTACTGTTTCTATCTCCAGTAAATTGGACATTACTGTATTAGGGTTTTTTGCCCCGAAATTTTATTACATCTTTGCAAACTAATACACAGAATGAGAGTTAATTTGCATTAACTACAGGTTAATCTTTGCAGACATTGTATGAGTGGTTATGTTTGCTTAAACTGTATTCTGACCCTATTTGATGTAGGATTCAGACTACTACTGAGTCAAAGCTCTTACTCCCTTTACAATCATTAAATATTGAGATTACTCTAGAAGCAGAGGATTGCTTGGTTCTCCAGTACCACTGTTCTTACTGCTTGGCAAGATGCAGTGAACTGTTGTTTGTTTGATCATAGCTACAGACAATAGGTATCTTTAAAAAAACCAACCCAAAACCCCAACATCTGCACACACTGAATACAGCGTGTAGAAAATTACAGTGTATTATTTATTGCCATAAACACAATGCAGATTTTCACATAACAAACAATGTTTAAAATCTTTTATAGGTGTATGTTACACATTTAAATAATAATAAAACCAAATTCAGAATCTGAAAAGCTGACCAGATCTTTAAAACTGGCAATCAAGACACTTAGAAAAAAACGAAGTTTATATGTGGAGTTGGGAAGAAAATCCCTCTCACACTAATCACAAAAAATACTTGAATGGATTTGATAGACACTTGTTTACATACTGGTATCTCTTCCAAAAGGAAAAGAAATGCAGAACTTGTCTTTGAGAGCTTTGAAAATCTTACAAAGTAGGTAGTTTTTGTAAAAATAACATTAGTATTTGATTCCATTGTTTACTTAGCCAAGTATTACTTTCCCTGCAAGCTCTATGAGGACTAACATAAACACTTAGTAGTTTAATTCCTTAATGAAAACACCTTTGCTGTTGAAAATAGGAAATTGTGTCTTATTTTTAAAGCTTTTTTGTCGTGTTCATGTTCCTTATTGTGTAACAATGAACTTTATCATCATAAAATTACTTGGTTCCCCAAAATAGCTATTTTGAAATATTTTTGTTAAATGTGAAACAGAGAAGATGTTACTGCTGGGTTTAACCGTATGGTTTTGGGTTGATTTTTTTTTTTTAATTATCAGCCTCCTCTTACTGCAAATGTTACTCTTCTCACTAAAAGTTACTTCAGGATCCATAATGATATCAAGACCTTAATTCAGCACTTCATGAGATCAGCTTTTATGTTGTTAGTATCTATTCTGTGGTGGATGATATTCAAGAGTTCATAGGATCAGGTGGTTACTTGGTGAAGAATAAGGTGTGGATCTTGAGCTGCTGTTGTCGTGGCTGGAGTGTTCATGTACTAGTTACCTGAGTTCCCAGGTAACACTTTATGTCCTTTGTAGGACCTCTGCTTGTTCTATTCAAAATTTATTGTCAAAACTCTGCTTTTGTATCAAGGCTGAAGCAGTAGTTTATGGCCACTACAGTGGCAACACCAGAAGCAGACAGGAATGTAACAATATTGTACTTTTGTTTTGCTACAGATATAGTCCTGATGGTAACTGGCATTAAAAAGCTCCTTAATTTTATTATGCATCATAAAAAATTCTACATTTGCTTGCTGCTACATAATTTGGTTTGAGACTAGTTCTGCAGTATTCACTGCTTTTTATTTGTCTAGCTATGTTTGATTTCTCTTACCTCCCTACCTATAAAAGAGAAAAACCAAAATTACTACAGAACACTAATGTTACATAAATTAAGTCTTTTTAGGTGACACACAATAAACAGGCTAGACAAATTAATGAAAACTGATGGGGTGTACATTTTAAAATGAAATTAACTCTTCACTTGTTAAGAAATTAAATTACAAGTGGTAATGTGGTGTTAATAATTTTGTATGTGCTGCAAGCTATCCACTTAATTCAGGTGCTCTTTTTTTTTTTTTTTTTTTTCTAAAAATACTCTTTTGTTACTTACCAGGAATCCATCAACAGTGTGAAAGCCAGATTAAGCAAAAGTGTCCAGATTCAGACCCTGCTCAGAGCATTTGAGGCTCGTGACCGAAACATACAAGAAAGCAACTTTGACCGAGTGAATTTCTGGTCCATGGTCAACTTGGGAGTAATGGTGGTGGTATCAGCTGTTCAGGTTTACATGTTGAAAAGTCTCTTTGAAGATAAGAGGAAAAGCAGAACTTAATATTCATTAATGTTTATATTATGATCATAACCATATAACAGGTATGGGGGAGGAGGGGAGCAACAAACTATGGTAGAGAAAATAAAGACCTTTCAGCTTCTATTGAACAGACAGTAAAAATCAGGTTTTCAATTCATCTTGGGCTTTTTGGATGTGATGGTGCTGGTCTTGTTTGTGGTTGGGGTTTTTCTTTTAGTTTTTGTTGTGGTTTGTTGGTTTTTTTGAAACACGAACATAATGCATCCTCCCAAGCTCTCCCATTTTTCCAAATGCTATTAACTATTTTTTTGTACTTGTAGGATTTGTTAATGATTGTTAATGCCTACTTTATGCATAGCACACTTGGTGCCTATGCAAAGTAATGTTAATATAACTGTCATTTTTTTCATTTTCAGTTAAAAGTTTAAGTAGTAACTTAGACATTGGTTTAGTTGCTGTTAAATACTGAATGAATTTACATATGTGTCTAAGTTTACAGGATTGGTAGTTAACTGTCATTTTTCTTCCATGTTTTTAAAAATCCTTTGTGTCTGTTCTTTGGCATCATGGAGAAACACTGGGCTAACTGTGTAAGAACATGAGATCTCTTTTTATAACAGATGACTAATACCAGCACTTTAAAAAAAGCACCATCAATGTGAAATTGAGTCAGTCTTGAAAAACAATTGGAGAAAATAGGTACAATTCCAGTTCATAAATCTTTCTGTCCTGTAGTTGCATGATCCTGTTTTTGTTTTTGGCTGTTACATGAGACAAGTGACTACACATTACAAACAAATACAGGCACACGTGGAAGTATGATGTGCAAATTCTTAGTTACTCTTACCTCACATAATAGCTAATTTTTTAAAAAAGTAATATCTCATGTTTTTTCCTTTTAATAAAGGCAGGGGTTGTCATGGTATACCAAAACAAACCTTCATTGTTGTAGTCTCAGAATCACTCTTTTTTTCCACTTTATTTTTATTACAATTATGACTAAGGTAACAATCATGTGACTTTCATAGCCATATAAAACCAAAGCTGTTCAGCTAAACTTTCCATTTTTGCTCACCTTCACAAGTCTTCCAGCTGTGTAAGTACACTCTCTTCATATAACCAGTGTTTCTGTACCTAGCTGTTCATATGACTAAGGCACCAATCACAGAAGCAGTAAGTACAGGCTTTGAGTTTTATGATCAACTGAGTATGTAGTGTCACTTAACTAAGGCAAAGCTAATATCAAATCAGAACTTTATACTATCTGGATGAGGTGGCTTTTAACAGTGTAGTGAACCAAAACCCCTGGTACATGAGAGTTAACTTTTTTTCAGTAGTTCCAAGTAATTTTTACAATGTGCCAAGTTATTGGAATTTCTTGTATAAATGTGTTAACTACATTTAATCATAAGAGTTATTTAAAAACTTTATTAAAAACACTTTTTAAAGAGTGTTTTAAAAAAAGTATATGTAATAGTATTGTGCCTGTTATGGGGTCATCTGTATGAATGGCAGAGTTGAAAATTTGAGACTTTGTGATTAAATATTGTTTATGAATAAAAACAGGGTAAAGAGGTGCATTGAAGAAATACTTTGTTCAAATGAAGCAGATGCTAGCAAGGGCTACAGAACATAGAAACAGCACTTCAGTTTCAACTTCAGACAAGAGGACCTAGCAATAATATTTCTAAATAGTTTTTATAAGCAAAAGTATTATTATTATTATTACAGAACTTGTTATAGAGGGCTCCAAAGGCCACTGCTGAGCTACTTTATCTTTCTGCAAAGATGAGTCCAAAATAAGACTGTAACCCTTTAAGGTTTTGTGTATCTTACTTCCATATGATGCTTTCTATTCTAAACTGCCTGGAAATAGAAAGTTTTCTTCTTATTACAGAAATATGTCTAGGAAAAAAATAATTGTTTCAGCTAGAGTAGCAAATAATGTTTTCCTGCCATTTCCCTGTCTCTCTCCCAGTAGCACTATACCACATTGTTATCTTTGCTTGCATCACCCTCTGCAAAATGCTGAACCAGCTCTGGGAAGCTGGGACTAAGATATCTACCTCTGCTCTCCAAGCTACTAGATTCGAGATTTCACCTTAAAACTACACATAAGCTCTGCCAAGTTTTCCAAGGGCACCTTAAGGGATTGGGTTCCCCAGCTGCTCTGCTGTGCCTCTCTTGACAGTAGTTACACATCAGTGGCAAAACCATTTGGTGTCTCAGTTTAACCTACTGCCTGGAGCCTGCTCTGATCAAAGACACAGGACTGCTGCAGTTCAGTGTCTCCCATTACAAACAGCAATCGCTGGTAGAAGGAAAATGCAACAACTGGCAGCAGAGTTCCTCTGGAAGAAATTGCTGTTTTGCAGCTAAGAGCTCTGACTGTATTTTCTCCTCATTCAAGGTCCACTAGAAAATGAAAGAGGGAAGAACTAGAAAGGTTCATTGACTTTGGCAGCTGGAATATGTTTATGATAGGTGAAGGATTTGGCATTCAAACTTGCAGTTAAATAACATTGTATTTACATTTTGAAGAGTAGATTGCTTTTGACTGTATAAAATTTACAAAGGAGAATATAAATTACTTTTTTTTCCTTAATGGACTTTTTATTCATAAGTAAATGTTTTAAGACTTGCAGATGTTGAATAATTATGCAAAACTGAGATTTTCAATAAATCAAGTTTAAACCTGTGTTTGTGTTCTTTATTTTATAATGAAAGAAGAATGCTCTACCAATGAATGCTGCAAATGATCAAGGATGCTAAGCTAATAAGAATTTTGGTTTTAGTAATTCAGCTTTTTCATTTCTTCTTCATGCAGTAATCAAATTCTGTTCTTATTCACTGTAACCCAAAATCAGCTTTATCAGTGCAAATAATTTAAGATTTACACAGGCTTCAGATCAGAAAGACACCAACCTCTGGTCTTTTTAAGAGAAAATATTTAAGATATTTACCTGTCTATTTCAGCAGCAAATAGCAACAGGAAATAGTATCCCAGTATCAAGCTCACAATTAAGAATCTTATAATATAAATTACTACTAGTTATTCACATGTAATAGTTTTGCAATGTTCCTAAAATAATATTCAAGATCCTGAGATTAGAGCTCAAAATACTGGAGCATTTTTTCAGGTTAATTGAGTAACACACATGACAATGCAAGCTTGTTTACCATTTCATAAGACTCCTGAGACACTGGGGCCTATCCGGAAGCCTGCAAACCACATTGTTCAAGTAATGAAACGGGAACTTCCTTTGTGCTGCGTTTTGAATCAGTGAGTTAGATCAGAAAATACTGAGGTACAGTGTTACATTGTCAGATTGGGCAATTAGTGGGAGAAGGAACAGTGATTTGACTTGGAAAAGTACATGAGCAGTTAAAAACTCTCGAGCTATTTTTGGACACAGACATGAGAAATACCTGCAAAAGTTTGCTTTCGTGATCTCTGCAAATGTGCCCCATGGGAAATGGCACCTTCTGCCTTCATTTCTCATGTACAACACAACACAGCCTGTGCCTCCCTGTGCCAGCGTTTCTCGTGCTCAGCAGTGCAGCACGGCCTTGTTTAACTCCACTTGTTTGCCAGGCTCCAGCACCACCCCTAGTCCATGACCACGTGGCACAGGGTTAAGACCACATTTTAAAAAATTTTACTCAATTAGGCACAGCAATTACTTTTTTTCCCCTTTCTGAAGTTTGTTTTTTTAAAAATATTTATATGGCAATCTGTTCTAATAACTCATTACCTCCAGAACTTAATTAAGACATCCTGAAACTAAGAAGCCTGAGCTATATCTGATGTCTTTAAAAACTAATAGTTCCTGTGTTTCAAAGAACAATTCTCCTCGAGACTCTTTCATTTGAGAACTTAGCAACTTGTGGTATAGACAGGAAACATACAAGTCTTTTTTACAGTTACTGCTGAGAAATGGCTTATGTTACACCCTATTCTCTCACAGAAATTCACCATTCATACAAGAGGAATGCTGTATTAATAATGAGGTACGGGGGTGAGTAAGCACAATTTACACAAATTACTAGAGAAATTAAAAATGCAATCAAAAGCTACATAACTTATTGTATAATTCTGTTTTCAAAATCAACAATTCATATAACCTGATTTTTATCAAGGGTAAAGATAATAAAGTAGTAATAGAATAATGAATAAAATAAGATAATGATAAAAACTTAGAAGTAGTAGTAAGCACACCTACACTGCTATTTCACCAGAAGCATCTGAATTACATCTCTCATGCTGTCTACTGCTATAGTTGAAAACAGTTAATGAGACTTGGAACCCATACTGTTGACAAACTCCTTTCTTCCCTTAGTACTTACTAAGTTTCTGGAAATAAAATACCCTTCCCTCACGCTCCATCTGCTACCTGCTAAATTGGAATGCAGGTGCATAAGGAAGGCATTGAGTTGGCAAAAGAAAAGTTCTAGAAGCATATACCTATACATTTCAACCTTATGTTAAGGGACCTGAAATTAAACATCTAATTAAACTCCTTTTATACTGAAGGATTTAATGGAGTTAAAACCTTTCCAGTTGTTCAGTAATTCCCTTTCCCACAATTTCCAACTATTCTTGACAATCTCTAGTATTTTACCCTTAGTGCTTTTGGGTCTCTGCTATCATGCAACCAATTTGTGAAGTTATGAACACCAAATTAGAGCAACAAAATAACACAAAGTAGGCAACCTTAGTAATGCTCATGAATGAGAAAAACATGTACATAGCAAAGCAGCAACCATCCCACTAGATGTTGACACAAGCAAATGCCAACAATACCCAAGTTTTGTGAATATTCATTAGAGAATGGCAAAGCACAAATGAAGGACTTGGAAATGGTGCTTACAGAAAAAACTTTATTTAGAGCAAGACAGAACTACCCATTAGCTTCCTGCTTTAGGGTTTTCAAGTAAATGAGCTTGTTAAAACTGCAGATATCAGGCTTGGAAGGTACTGTGTTGAACATTAAATAAACAGAAGACTAGGAAACCAAAACCACATGGAAGTCAATCAGTGCCAAACACCAAGTAGCTAACAATGGGAAGCAAATGGAATATTGTCACATTGAGAAGAAACATAAATTAGATCAAGTGAAAGAAAAACACATGCTGGTGAAATAGTATTAGTAAACAGATTAGAAGATAGTTTATATGAAAAGAATGGTATGAACTACAGCTGTATTTGAAAAATTAGTATCTGCAGGCAAAATATTTTGGTACTGAGAACCAGAATAGCTGTTGCTATTACAGTAGATGGATCTCAATGATGAAATATGTACAAATCTGATTTTAAAAGTAGCAGAGATGAGCTAATTGAGAATATTAAGGGATTCAAAAATGCAAAATATTAAAACACCAAGACAATACAAAAATCTTGTTTCATTGTTGCTGAATGATAAAACTGAAAGACAGCAAAAGCATCAAATTTCAAGCTCATTCTCAGACTGTGCACAGCTTATAGTGGTCTTTTGCTTTCCTATCATCCTGCACGAACTTTGCTAAGACAGTTGTTTCCCCCTTCAACTTCCTTCAGAGACTCCAAAGGAGATTCTTTTCCCCCATCTTTCTCTTCATTACACCTCACCTATAGATGATCCAATTTACAAAAAAAAAAAAAAAAAAAAAGCTAATTTTTCTACAAATATTGACAACTCCAATATTTAACCCATGCCCTAATATTTTTCTAACTAAATTTGCATATCAATAGATATGAAACCTCCATATGGGTGTTGTTTAGCCATCAGTTTAAGTTCAACATTGACAATGAAACTCGGCATCAAAAACCCTTTTCTCCATTTTTACAAAATGTAATTTTCTCCCATCATACCTTTAACTGGAGGGTTATTTTTCATTCAGACAGATGTGAAGCAACTAGAGACGTGCCTGAACACATTACCTGTGTAGCATTTGCAAGACTCATCCTCTTCACTCTGTGCCCAGAACTGATGCTTCTGTCCAATTTATCCTTATCACTAACTGCTGCCCCATGGTCAGCCTTGGCATGTTCCAGCTCAATTCACCAATTTCCTTTTAAAATATAACACTAAAGATCACTTTAGTAGGATGTTTAGAACGTTCCAAAGAAAAACCATTTTTCTGTTTATTAAATTATTTTTCCCCCTCTCCCTAAACAATAAAGTGCTCCTCTTCATCTTCAAGGCCTTTTTTTTATTTGTCTTCATGTTAAATCAAAATAATGACCTTCATTTCATGTATCATGCTTAGAGATTTTTCAAAATGCCTGTTATGCATAGAAAAACCATAGTTTTATTCAAAATTCCTGTTGAAGTTTTTGTTGAGAACAATGATTTGACAAATAGTTTGCTATGATGCTTATTTTACAATTCTGACCAGTATTGTGCCATTATTTCTCTGATGCCTTGTTCATGCGATACCTATATTTTTAGAACTGTCACAAGAGACTTCTCCTACCAAAATACTACTGTAATACAAATAAAACATAATGGAAAAATATTAAATATCATACACATAAAAATGGTTCTAAATCAGTAACCACAACAAAGTTGAATTACATATATTTACACACATGCATACATACAATGATTGAGTTATACCAAAATGAAATCATTACATACAGCAACATTTGTCTTTTTCCTTGAGACACACCACTACTACATACAATGAAATTCACATAAAATGAGAAAGGCATTTGTAGGTGTGCTTCAATTACTACTCTAGCTCTATCTTCAGCAGCACTATTGCAGCATTTTCCAGTACATGACACCTTGTAACAAAGCATCCCTCAACCACAGCTGGAACACCAGTTAGTGTCTATGTGCAGGGCAAGTGTCTCCAGGACAGGAACAGGAAAGCTAGAGATTGGGAAATGATGGATGGGAGGATGCTACCAAGTATGTGCTTCACAAGAGTACAGAATCAAAACTCATTCTTCTCTCTCAAAAAAATACACACATTTAATGTTGGTCTTTTAATTCTAAGAAAAAAGCAATTCCAAAAATACAAACTGAACATCAGAGTTAAGTCAACCACCATAATAAAATGAAATGACATTCACAATAGTTAAGTCTAGGGACAGCTTAAGTTTGACAAATATTTTCTTCCCACACCTCCCCCACTAAAGTTCTCAAGTACATTCCAATATTTATCATTAAATGAATCTTTATGAAAAATACTGCTGGTGTTCAGTTAGAATTAAAGGACTTGGATAAAGTGAAACAATAAAGACAGATACAGATGGTGTGAGTAAGGTTACAAAGGCTTTACATTTTGCATTATCTTAAGATATAAACATTCAAAAATTAACATGAAGTTGCTGTGTTATCAAAATATTGCAGCTATAGGCAAGGCAACATTAAATTAATAGCTGAGGGTGTGAGAAAAAAACCCACACATTTTAGTGAAGGTAAACAGAAGTGGGAGCTTGTAATTAGCATTTTTATAAAGCTAATATAACCCAGCCAGCCATAAGCCAAGCACAGGATAAAAAGCTTTCTCTGCTTCCTTTGGCTATAAGGTGACAAAAAAAACTCAGAAAAAGATCACCTTTTCAAGATGCTCAAGATGAGCAGAAAAAGTCAAATAACCAAGTAATGGAATAAATAAGTACTAACTCAGGCAGTACACTTTAAACCACTCTGTCACTTGTTAATGTTACATAATTTTATTTTGGTGGCAAACTGTAAGCATGTAAGAAAACTAACCTTATACAGCAGTACAGTGAATAACCACCAAAGTAAAAATATTCTTCTGTTTACTCTTTGGCTAAAACCCCCTCAAAAGTAGCAGACAAAGAAAAACATCTAATACTGGCAAAAGACTTTTTGACTTCTTTTAAACAAGCAAAATAATCTTATCAATTTAAAACTTGGTACATTTTATAAACACAAAAGAGGTAATGTTGTAATAAAATCAGTAATGTTACTTCAAATGGCAACATTTGTTGACCCTGTGCAATAATAAACTTCGTCCATACTACACTTATCAAAATATGACTGTTTCTACCGATATGTAGAAATCCTGCACAACTCCTGTCAACGTACTTTATAACTGGGACATGAAATTTACAATCAGAGTGCCACAAGAACTCTCAAATTGTTATTTCCAGTAGAACTAATTTCAAAATCTTCAGAACCTGCATTATTTATTAACAGTTAATTCAAATGGAAAATAAAGGAATGTAGAGCACATGAACATCAATGACTGCACCCATTGCCAGAACACACTGCACTGGTTGGACACTTCCTTAGTACGTAAAAAGCAACAGCACCCAATAAGCCTGAGAAGAAATGCTGCTGTGTAAATACTGGCAACTATTCCTGAAAAAAGAATTATGGGATGTATTCTCAGAAGCTGACTGATCCCATAATTGTATTGCATAGGTCACAATCACACATCTATGTACACACCCAGGTCTGTGTGTGCATATACACCTCTGTATATACGCACACACGCGCACACGCACACACACAGAATATATTAAGAAGACAATGAAGTCTGGTCACAGAGCAATTTACAGGCTCAATATATTTTTTCTTTTTTTTTTTTTTTTTTTTACACTTTGTTTGAAAGAAAACTTCAGTATTTTACAGTCTTCAGTAGGCATTATATACACTGCACTTACGAAATCTAGAAAGTATTGAAATAGAAATACATTTCTGCAAACATTTGGGTAAGAAAACAAACCAAGATTTTTCAAATATTTGTGCTATCTACATAATATTTTCTCTAAATCACAATAACTGTATCCATGGAATGTTCTCTAGAAAATGTCATCTTTTTTTAAACACCATGCACATTTTTAAGCACTTGTAACCCAAAATATCCCAACCTAAAACAATCTAACAATGTTCAGATAAAAAAATTTAAGTCTCAGATCAGATTTTAAAAAGATAAGTCTTTATCACAAGAGCTGTAATGGTAACAATTACATGTTAAGGCTAAACTGGTTTTGTTTTTTGTTTTTTTTTGAGAAACACATTTAAAGACCATTTCTCTCATGGCTCTGCATTATGAACTGTACTTACAGATGACAGTGCAGTGAACATAATGTTCAGTCCTACAGTCAGGATGCAGTTGCTCCTTCCCACTCCACAAGATACTGCACCTTTCCATCAAGTGTCACCCGACGAGCCAACACACGGTATTTTTCCCCACAAGCTATTCTACCTGCTGCACCAAAGTAACTAGTGATCGAGTTCTTTAGATGATTGAGCTGTAACTCCTGATCTGCTAAGTTGTTAAGTATCTCTGTATTGAGTTCATCATACTGGTAGTCTTCCTTGCTCTCATCATCTTTCACAATTTCTGAATTTTGAGTCTGGAGTGCTTTTCGTGGAAAGCGGCCTCTCCTCCTCAAATGTGGTATTGCAGCAGGCCAAGTTCTTCCTGTACGAGTCCTTTTTCTCGAGTCAGATAAACTACTGAAAATAAAACCCCACAGCATTAACTCCAAGGAAATTCAAAATGTATTCTGTAGCATCAGTTATTTCCATACCACTAATGTAATCATTTTTGTTGTTTTTCACTCATAAATACTTACTGCCCACAGACAGATACTGTAAGTATGGCACTTAGGTAACAATTTCAGAACTGTAAATTAAACATGGGCTTTTAAAAAGCTGACTATCACTATTGCACACAAAAATTTGTCATGAAAGCACTTTATAGCATGAACTAGAAAGGGGAGACAAAAATAGTAGAATCCATGTACCTCAATAAAAGAGAAATTTATATTTGCTGAACTTGAGAGAGGGAAAAGTTCAAGTAACAATTTACTAGCAGGAAGGTTGACTGTAGTTAATAATTTATTTATAAAGACTGTGCCAAATCTTTTCCATGCTCTATTGACTGTAAAAAATCACAGCATACTTAGTATTCTATAAGATGAAAACACAAACCTATAAAAACAAAAGCTGCTAAAATTAATTCAGAGTACACATCAGTTCTTCTGCAACCACTAGTAGAAAACTAAGTTCAGCAAATGTTTACACAGTTTAATTCTTTTCAGTAAATGTAACTTAGCCACATATTTCACATCAAAAACAACGATTAGTGAGCACCAATTTACCCTGAGTTGTAAGCAGAACTATTAAAGACTAATTTTCATTCACCCTATTTCTTTATATATCCCCATGCAGTTTATAGCTCTACTCTGAGAAAATGTTATCAAAATTGATACACTACAAATCTTATCTCACTAGCAGATAGCGTAACTGGATAGTTACCTATAATGTCTGGAAATGCTAGATGAGGTAGTTTCTTTCATACTGGCAGCACCTGTGGATTCCACATCTGAGGTATTGGATGAATGTGCAGTTCCATCAGATTTCCTGTTTTGCAAGATAACAGGTTTGCCATGTAAAAAAAATAAATCTTATATCAAAAACTGAGCCGACCTTTCAGAAGCAAACATATAAATTACATAGTGTTACAACACTTCATGGGAGGGATTTTTTTTTTTAATTTACCCAACAGTGCAGGGTAATTCCAAGGCTGGGTTCTCCATCACTGGAACTGGTTCATTATCCTACCGGAAAAAAAAAAAAGTACTTAAATTTTGATTTTTTTTTTTTTAATTGATTTTATTTGAGAGCAAGTGGGGGAATATAAATTCATGTTAACTTGTTATGTTTTTCTTCAACATTTATGATGCAGTTAGAAGGAAGGGAGGAAGGGGGAAGAAATATCCTTACCAGAGGAGATGACTCTGGAGTTTTGTGAATCATTTTTCTTGTATAGGGACCAGGTGGCCGACCTACTGACTTTTTTTTCCCCTTTCTTTCTATACCATTACTTAATTCCCTAGAAGAAAATTTTTATTTTATTCTGTGTTATTGATGATAATTTTCATTGAATACACGTTTTCCTTTGGCAACGAATATACAATTAGATGCTTATTTCTAAAACATTGTATTAAATGAGGTGATTCTGGCAAATCAAAATTTGCAGGTAAAAAGCTACGTGATTTTGTTTTTATAATAACATCAACAGATCCAAGGTATTTCTAGGGACATTACTGATTCCCAAATGTTGAAGAGGAATGAACAAGTGTTAATTTATTCATATGATCACTCTTAGTGGAAAAGATGGCACATTTACCAATACAAGCTACTAATTCACAAAATACTTTCTATTTAGAATTCTAGTTAGATTATTGCCTAACAGATCCAGTAAGGCAAAAGGTTTTGTTTCCCAAATGACAGCAAAGTTGGGATATTTTCTATTTTCTTACTGCTAAATTTCATGTCTATTTTTTACAAGAATCCTTATAGAAAGTTAACTCCATTTGTCCTAAAACCTTGTTCTTACAAACAATCCACCTTTACAATTATTTTTAAAACCCCCCCATTTTACAAAGAAAAGGCCTTTTTTGTAGGCACCAAAAAATACCCAAAGTAGCCCCAATCAACCACAACACTGCTAGAATGACTGGGTTATTTTACCTCACATCAGGGATTGGTTTAGATGACTTTCTGCCTTTAATTTTGAACTCATGAGAAGTTCCTTCTGGTTCTTTATCAGCCTTTAAAGCAGCATTCGGTGGCACAGGAGGAACTCGAATTCTCAAGCCAAACAAATGCTTCTTTTTCTTTATTTCTTTTCCAGACATAAACCTAGATTATGTTAAATTATTGTTAAAATTCTGATACCTGGGAAAGCAACTTTTAAAATAGCAGTCTACATGCAAAACAAAACTATGCAAAGAGAATATTCATTCTAACACTATTTTACTCCCCTCTTTAACCCTATCACAATCCTCCCTCTCAAAAACAGAATGTGAAGTGGAAAGAGGATGGAAGTTAAAACAATTTTTTCTCATGGTCTGGGTTCCAATCAAAATAGTTATATAATGCTATAGTTTGAAATAGAAACAGTAATTAAAATTTTAAATGTTCTCTACAGCCAGAGTGATCATCACATAGATTGAAGACTATAACCTAAGTCAGATGAAACAGGCAAACAACATTTAAAACAGAAAGTACCAATAACTTACATTGTCTTGTAATCATTTAATGCCTCCAGGACATGCTCATATCTTTCAGATTTTGGTGTGTCTGCCAGCTGTAAAGTATTAAGAAGTCATTTAACCTGTCAAATTCTTTAGTAATAGAAAGATTCCAGTTACTCTGAGTCATTTTAACTACAGATTTGAATGTGAAGTACTTAAAATTCTGTGGTTGCATATTAATCATAGTCCCATACCTTCTGTGATTTGCACCCACAGAATCAATGCCAGGATCAAGCCCAGGCCATTGAATGAGTTTCACTTTTAAGAAGCATAAGAAAAATAGCACAAAAATATTTAGTGTAATGAGGGAATGTAACACTAGATTGCCCTCTTGAGACTCCTAACAAAAAATCATCTGTATGTACTCCCAAATTAATTTGGACTGCAAACAGAGGATAACTATACAGACAAAAGAACCTAGTTATTTATGGTAATTTTAACCAAAATCCTGCCAGAGGACCCAATACACATTTTTTTTTAATATTACCCAATTTAATATGGGAAAAAAAAGGAAAACATTCAGAAAAATTATTAGAATTTAAAAAAAAAAATCAAACCAGTAGATCTATTTTCATGCTTCTTTTGCTAAGACCTACTCTAACCTCCCTCCTTTTACCAAAGCCTGAAGTAACTAGTCCCCATCAAGCTTTCAAAACATGGAATCTTCTCTCTGAAAAAATTGCATAAAGAATTACAGAGAAAAGCAGAACAAGTAAGGTGGTGACCATAAAATGGATACAATATTTATGTAACAGAATGTAAAATAATATTGTTTACATTTATATTTATACATCTACTTTTCAATTCCAGCAAAATTACCATTATCTCCAGTTGCCATGCCAAAACTTGTCAATTTACCTTTAATTATAGAGCTGACAACAGTTCAAATTCCACTATTAAAATGAATACTAAAGACCAGACTGTACAACACTGGCGGCTCAAAGAAACCCAACAAAAACCCAGTAATGATCAGATAATTCCTAAAGATTACAATGCTCATCAAACAAGACAGAGAGAAAAGGTCAAAGAATTCAGTGTGCTAACAGCTAAATAAGTGAGTAAATAGATTCAAGAACCCCAACCTTTTAACACAATTTTGGGCAAGAATGGCAGTCTACCTGACTACTAAAGCTAAGGAAGGTATTCAAGTGGTTTTAGCTAAAGAAAGTAACGACCTGTTTTCCAGTTCACCATATGCTATCCAGAGGTCTGGCAACTCTGCAGCACTAAACTGCAGAAAACTGCCACGTATTTATTGCATTCTAAAGAACAACATGTTAAAAATTACTGGCTTGGGAGTTCTGATAACTCCACCATTTACTACTACCTTACCTATACCTAAAAATTCTTACTCAAATATAAATAGGTAGAGAAGTACACTAAAGCACCATTTTTAACAGTGGCAATTTAAGGAGATTACAAAACCCCTAAAATCATTATATTGTACATGTCAATTACTTCTGTGACTGATTTCTGTTTCACTCATTTCCCTAATTAACCAAAGTTAATCAGATTTTTCCAGATAATTTTTGCCATCTTCATGAGAGACATTTAAAATCTTTTCAGAATAATATCTTGAGATTTCATCAATACAGCTTGTATGAATGTATTCAAAATCTAGCCCTACAAAAATGTAGCATTCAGACTTCAAACTAGTAGTTTTCTTGAAGGTGCAGAAATATTAAAGAATTGAAAATACCACTTAAAGAAGTGAGTTTATTTATTCTGGATCTGCCCTTTCCTTCCTCCCCCTTAGTTGTGTGTTTTTCACAGATTAAGCACGGATGGATTGAAAGCAGAAGGGGGAAGAGCATAGAGAGGACTGCAGCCTTTCAACTTCTTCAAAATGACATGTATGCTCCAAATCAATGACAGCTTCACTCTCCTCATCCCCTGCTCTGACCAGCCAGTCTGACATGAAATTATGTTACAGAATATTACATTAAACGAACAAAAAATTACTTCTACATTTCCCTCAATACTAAGAAAAACAAAATTCAAAATTGAAAACAGCTTACATACTTATTAAGCTGTACAGTAAGATAGCTAAAACATCATTCTATTGAAAAGATGATGTGAGAGTTACATTGTGTGCAGCCTTTTTTAAATCAAAGCTCAAGACTTGATGACAGACTTACTGATTTTATACGACTTAGGTAAAAGATGCTATACATACCAAAGTAAACCAGATATGTATTCATGACACTAATTTAAGTAACGCTTTAGTGTTTGCTTGTCTTTCTAACAAACGACTGAAACTGATAGTTTAAAATATGTTTAGACTATTTTCCATTATTTATGAAAAATAGTTACTCATTTAAACAATGAACATACACTTGGTTCTCAAATTGTGTGCGCTAGTAAAAATTGACTACAGATGTATCAATTCACTGAAGTATAAATATAGGATTTACTCATAATTAGAAAATTTCAACCCATTATATGCCACATATCAAAAAACCTTCAAAACTCTAAACAATTTCCATGCACAAAAAAAGTATGTACTCTACTAGCAGTATGCCAATTTGAATTTAAATAATAAATTTTTGCATCTAACCTCATACGCAGAAACAAAGATCAACACTGGTCCTCTTAGTTAAATATAAAGTCAATCTGCTTGAGTAAATGGATTTCTTTTAATGCTAAGATAAATGGCCAGTAATCAAATAGCTGGGAAAATAACCAGCAATGAACTAAAACCAAAATGTTTTGAGTCTGACTGAGAAAGGATCAAAACTTTTTGGACCTGGACACAAACTGACCACCCCCACTGTATGAATTAGGAAGGAAAGAAGAAATTTTTGAGTACAATATTTAATACATAACAATGTGTTACACTTTGAATGTGGTCTTCATACGCAATACACTCTGCATTCAATTTTACATTTAGATTTTCTAGTCCAGGCACATGAAAATATCCAAGTAGTAAAAAAATTATTAAATTAAAGGAGAATGCAGATATGCAGGAGAATAAGCAGTTAAGTAATGAAAAGTGGCTATGCATAGATAACTTGAAGAAATTTTACAGTTTAGAAAAATATGCACCACTTAAAAACCTATCTATTTCTGCAAGGAAATTAAAAATTGCTTTAATTATTCGAGATTACCAGATTTTAAGGTACTAAAGGATTTAACATCCAGAGTAAAAAAAGTTCATAGGTTGTTAACTTTCAGGACATATGTATGCACTGTGATTTTAAAACAAGAAAGGGTATTCCACTTACCTCACCAGGATGCAATCTATCCCAGTTTTCATTAATGTAGGCCATAAGTTCAAGCTCCGAATCAAAATATTTCTTTTTATGAATAACACTTAGGTTGTAAAGGCATAGATGTGCTATATCTACCCTAGAATATTTGAATAAAAAAAAACAGAAAGCAAGTATATATCTTCCAATTGCTTCCTTTGAAACAATTTAGTAGAAAAGATACTAGCATGATACAGTTGGAGGAATACAAAGCCCAACTTAAAACAATCCAGACAACTCCATGAAGCCTCTTGCAATTTCTCTTCAAAGATTCCTTCTGTTTTACAACTCACTTTCATTTCTGCCTCATCTCATTGTCATGATATTTTTTCAAACTCCAAAACTGGTCTGGACCATGGGATATGTAAGCAAGTCTGAATTCCTATTTGAATGTATCAGTCCTGAATTCATGCAAGTATTTTGGTGAACTGACATTTAACAAAGTAACTTCCACCATGTATTTGTTAGCACTAGGTATATATCCACTAAATTTGATATAATTTCTATTACAGATTTGTTCCATTAAAACTCCTCAAGGAAACTATTACAAAATGTATCAAGATGTGTACTCTGGTACTCACTATGTTCGGCTTACACAATATAGCACATCCTAAACCTGCAAAAAGTATTTAACTTGGATATCTCAATCTTCACATACACAACAAGTGAGTAGTTGTTTGTTACTTCACTGAATGATCCCAGGAATCAATCCCAAGAACATACAATCATATTATCTCTACACTTAAAGATGAAACTTCTTTCAAAGTTTTTTCTGGTCATACACACAGCAAGAATGACTTGGGAAACAGCTGAAGTTAACAAGTAGACTTCCTTTTTAGCAAGGAGAACCAAAACATCAAAAAGGAAAGCAGAGCATGTATTCAACTCACCATTTTAAAAAAAATTATTACTTACCATCTCAAGGGTAAACGTTTGAGGTATTCTGGTCCAGAACTGCAAACTGAGCAAATGAATGTATAAAACCTAAAAATATATACAAATGTATATGCACGTGTGTCTGGGTGGTAGGTGTCCATACACACACACAGTGTTTTAACACTCTGATTATGAAAAAAATGAAAATTAAGCAAGCTAGAAACTCAGCCATATGATATTTTTGAGTCCCTTCCTTCTTACTTTAGAAACTTCTACAATCTGTGCTGATACCTACTGGGCCAGATACAAGGTACTTCTTCAATTGCATCCTGCCACCAACTGTTTCACTGCCTGAGAAAGTCCCTCAACCTGAAGAGGCTCCGTAATGTCCCCAGCACAATCTCTCAAATGCAAAAACCCGTGCACCAGCATAAACATGCATTTTAAGGACCCACACATTCCTATATCCTAACTCAATTCCTTCAGACAAACATTCCAGAAAAATTACTTGATAAAATTATAATAAATAATTAAATGCTCTTTGATTCTCTTTTCCAGGTTTCCTCTATCATCTGCTGCAAGTGCTCAAAGCTCCTCTTAAAATAAAAGCACAGACCAGCACTCTTTTTCATTTATTTTTGTCCTAACTCCTCACACATGAACAGAGGATTTAAAGGTCCCCTCAGTCTAAGCATGCCTCCAGCTCTCTCCAATGCCTTACACTGTTAGTGCAGGGAACTGTTGCACACCCACACCAAGAGCCCACTCCAAACATGGTGTCCATTGCTTGTGTAAGAGATCAGTCACCTACACACTGGGAACTCGAGAGCCTTTATCCTAATAGGCCCACTAAAGAGGTCAGCTTTAAAGCATCCCATCTCCCAGCATCTATGGGATAAGGGATTTCCACACAAAGTAAAGTCAGTAACAGCTGGAATCCAACTCTTCATTGGTTACCTCTCCACCACCCACCACCACTGCATCCTTTGTTCAACTGAGATGAAGAACTGCACTCTCCTGGCATCTGAAGACAGGCCACCTTGTGTATAAACTACTCAAAACTCAATCCATTTTTGAAAAATATTCCTGTGTTATGGATGCCCTAATAAAAGCTCATATATGAGACTTCCTTCACATTTTAAATAAAGACAACCATAAAGTACAGCTTGATTTTCTTACCTGTCACCAAAAAGCATTGGCTTTTGGAGGCACTGCACACAAGCCTCATGAAACCACTGTTTACATTTGCAGCACTGCAACATCTTTAGATACCAGCTTCAACAACAGAGAGAAAAACAAGACGTGTTTAAAAAGTTGTGGAAAGTTGTTTCTTCATTATGTTTAAATTAATTAGGAAGAGATCTTTTGACCCAAACTGATTTTCACAGTTTATAAAACAAACTCATCTCTAGGGATATTTCAGTAACATTTAGTTCCATAATGAATTACTAGAAAAGACAGACTAGGAATAACAAAAGATAGCCTAGTAAAAGAATTAATTCAGTTATTAAATTAAGAAAAAAAAACATTTAATTTACTCTGACAACCACCTTTTAATCTCAATAATAAGAATTCAGGAACTTCATACAAGCTCCTTCTGACATACCAGATTAGCTTCCTTGTTATTTTCTAAAGCACAATACAACTGCATTAAGTCACAAATATTTGTTCTGGGGATCCAACTACTTGAATCCTCAAAAGAAACCTCATAGTTTACACCTTTTCCTTTTTCAGCTTCTCCCTTGAGAAAAAGAACCATGCAAGACTGACAGCAATGTTTGCTGAAGTCTCAAAATTCTCAAAGCACACCTCTGTCCTGTGCCTGTACACTCAAACACTTTGCTTCTTTGTGGGACTCTTTACTTGCCTTGACCTCAAATCTTCAACACTACCTTATTCATTCACTCATTCATGCAGACACCAGGGCAGTCATCTCTACCTGCTTAAGAAATCCTCTTCTTGCCTCTCTTGTTAAAAAAAGAAACTAGCAAAGGACTCTGTAACACCGTAAGTGGAAAAAAATCCCATCTTTCCCCTGCCAGTGACTGAAAACCAGGATATGATGCTATGGTAGAATCAGAAAGCTGTCTAGTCCAACCAAATTTAATAAATTAACCTCTAGGTACATATATCTTCGTGACTTATGACAGAGCTGAGCTAACATCAGAAAAATACCACCTAGAACTGCAAGATCATTAACAAACAATTCCATCCAAACTCAACAGCAACACAAAAAAAATTTCTTGCTCATTATAGAATGTACTGTGATGGTCACATGACAAAATTAATACAAAACAAAATATTTCATGGGAGAAGAAAAGAAATTAATAATTTCCCACTGTGAGACACTTAAAAATGTATATCAAATTCAAAATCCCACTTTGCATCCAGTCTCTGATACATGCATCCAGTCACACAAAAGAAACAGAAACTAACAAGTTCACAAGAAAGTCAACAAGAAAAGAGTCAAAGTTTGCAGCTGCATTAGAGAAAAGTTCTTACATATTATCCATTTACTTACTCTCCAGGTCCTCCACAATAGCAGTAACACTGCTGGACATTGGTTTTATGACCTGCATCCCACTCAAGGTCTGTTGCATTATATGGTAATGTTTGTTTCATGACTTGCAGTGCTTTGGCATTTGGTCCTTTCTTAAGTGCACCACCTCTCTGGGCCAAAACAATTACATCAGTTTACAAAACACCTTAATATACTTCTGAAACTTCCAAAGCTTTTAATTTGATTGTAGACAAGTTCCATAACTTTCAGGTCAAATACTTTCACATGCATTTATGTTTTAATACTAGCATGTTTTTATTAAAGTGAAACATTGTTGATTTCTAAAAATAGCATTACTTCTCAACATGCAAAACTTATGTTCAGATCAAAGATTAAAATGAAAACTCTAAAAAAAAGCCATATATTTTTACTGTTTCAATTTCAAAAACAAACATGCAATATGAGATGTATTAATATTTCTTTTCTAGAAACACACCTTTGTTGTTGTTGCAAAGACACACTGTCGACAGAGCCATTTATCATCTGAATCAATCACACTGGAATCAATATTTGGGGTGTGACACAGCTGATGGTAACCTGTATGAAAAATGATCAGCCAAACTGTTATTAAAATGACAAAAGAAGCTTAGGCTATATACAGAATTAACTATATATAACTTTAAAGCAACTATAAGGCATTATCCATCATTAAGTGCCAAAAATGTGAACAAAAATATTGGTAACACATTCAAAATGGTCTTTTAAATTTTCTTAGTAGAAAAAAATAATCTTGACTTACAGAACAGGTGTTAGTCACTTTAACATGGAATATCATCTTTCACTGAGATGTTAATAGCCACTAAGGGCTACAAAATTTAAGATCAGTTGAGCAGTCAGTCATAGCCAGGCAAATATCCTCCTTTGTGAAACAAATCAAAACATCTTTTAAACTGCAGTAAATAGAAAAAAATCTAGTTACCTTGCCCACATTTATCACATATAACCATTTCATTTGGTGCTTCTGAATACTCTTCCTGACATATTGTACAGACCATTTCCCCACTCTCAGTGGCTCCTAGACAAAGACGAGATTGTGATTTTTTTCAGATTACATCTGCAGTTGGAAAAGTTACCACACATATATCCCTCTTCATAATTTCACTTACAGATGCATGCATTGTAGAAACACATTGTTACAGAGCCAAACTTTTTAATAAGAACAGATATTTTGTATAGACTGTGTTACAAATATTTATATCATTTATGATAAGCTATCAGATATTTATAGGCTTTATATTGCCTATGTAGTCCACGGTTCCTCAACATCAACAATAAAAATACAGTAACTGAATAAAGAACGTAAATTTAGGCTAAAAATACCTGTAAATAAATACTACCTGGACAACTAATGTATCTTTTGTATTTATATTATTTTGTGTTTCTTTCCATGTAAATATGTATATACTTTGAATATCTTTTTCACAGATCTGCCAAAGCTGCCTTAAACCCTTCAAATACTGTTACTACTACTTGCACATATCTGCAAGCATACAGAAACACATAGTTAAGGTAGAGGTAAGAGAAAAAAGTAAGTTTGCAAATTGGAAACAAAACTATGTCTTGCTCCATTTATACCACACACCAATGTAACAGCTGATTAAAATACATGTTTCTTAATTACAGAATATTCTGAGTTGGAAGGGACCCATAAGGATCATCAACTTGAAATTTTCTCATACTCATTCATTAAGTTTTGATAGCTAGGATAAATGAATCAGAGATCATAAACTAGCACTATACAGGAGAACAGCATTTTTTTAGAAGCTTCAAGAAATAAAGCAGTTGATTTTTTGCTATTACAAATACAAAGCTTCTCCTTCAAGTAGATGGTGTTTAGTTTAAACATCAAGAATCAATAAGAGCCAGAGCAGATTTCCATTGCTTTTATACAATGAGGAAATTGTAATGGATTTTCAGAAGGAATTATCATTCATGCTTCATTAGCATAGGTTATAAAAAATATTAACTACTATTGAAACATCTGAAAACCAAAAAAGTATTATACAATAGGTGCCTCACTTGATAACTACACATTTCTTTGTACCACATGAATACTTCAAAACCCACAATGGCTTCTTATCTGCAATGGTTATGGTGTTACTTTTAAATGTCAAAACTCTGTCAAATGGAAGATTTACCAAGTTTTAGTTTCTTTCCACGTCATGTTGTTTCAACTGAAAACAGTACAAAGAACATAAACTCAGTGTAAATTAGGGCCTGGCGTTTTCTGTTAAGGCAGAGAACATAATCTACCCCCATCCAAACAAACTTAAATGTGATTATTTTTAGAAGTTTTCTCCACCCCACACATGCGAAAACAAACAAACATAAAAAAGCCCAACTGAAAGCAAAACAGTAACTTCAATGACAGAGCTGTTTGAAAATATTCTTTTCTTATTTGCCTAATTTTTGATCCTGGATCACATTAAATTATACCACTCTTTAGAACAAAAGAATATAATGTAATCATGTTTTTTAACAGATACAGTAATCTAAACAAATAAGATACCAAACAATGACTACTTCATGGAAGCTCTTGCCTGTTTGTATGTCCTTCCAGAGAACCCAGGATTTGGAACTGTCTTCAAATATAATGAAGCAGTTCTGTTTCAGTTTGTTTATCTGAAAGACAGAAATACAGTGGAAGCCATGAGTAAAAGCAGTAAACAGAAGAATGTATTTAATACTACATAAGTGAGACAATAATACCACAATTTTCAACAACATGTGATACTGTACACGACTCCAGTGAAGTTAAAAATTGTGTTTACCTTTTTGATAGTTCCAAGATAAAACAAGCCATCTGACCATCTAGCTAGGACATCCTGACCTTCCTCAAATTTACAAAGTGGCTTTTTGGGTTTCTGTCCATCACGTAACGACAGCTTGGTCAGAGATGCTGAGCTCTTATGGCTGCGACGTAAAGGAGACCGCTTATGGACCAGTGAATTACCCACCGCTGTAGAGTCTCTAAAGGAAGGGAAGCAAGAGAAGAGGAAACCAGAATTAGGTTAAAGGAGCCATGTGTTAGAAATACCAATATGACTGACTCTAGAAGTTCAGGTAATGGAAGACCCCCGCTTGTCTTCTCTGACTTTACACATCTTTAGTAGCAGTGCCCCTGCTGCTATACAAGCATACAAAATCTGAAAGGGACAAGTTTACAGAAAGAGAAGTGCTCTGTGACATCAACTAATGTAAATGAGGATGGGGACACAAAATTCCTAGCTCAGAGACTCTTCACAGAATCACCAGAGGCATTGAAAAACACATCAAAAACATTCAATACAGGATTGCTTACGCAAAATTCAAATCATTGCCAGTTTTCTACAATTCCAAGGAAGCTAAAAAGGCCCTGTGCCAATTCTAACTGCATTACCTTGGTAGGGATAATACAGGTTGAGCATTATGCTGGCTGAAGGTAAATACTAACTGAGGTATCTCCAACACAGAATCATGCTTTGCCACTAAGCATAGCTATAGAGCTTTATAGCACAGGATGAATTTCTACATGGTAAATTTCTTTTGTAAGATAAATTTTCCTCTCTGTTAGAATAAGAGTGGAAAATAATAAGTAAGGAAAACCAACAGATCTTACAACCTTTCTTCATACACGAAATCAAAAGTTCTAAGTTATTTGTATCAATAAGCATTTTTCCTCACATATTCCACAATACACAGTCTATTTATATGTAAGTGTGAACATGCTTCCAGGTCAGACTACCTGTGAAACACTACACTTCAATTAAAAGTGTAAAATACAGAAAATTATAAAACAAGACCAGACAGTGCACAAGGAAGAATCTTCATAAGTAATACCCAGAATCTGAGACTACGTAATAAAGTTACCATTTGTATATCCATATGTATTTTCTTTAGAAACTACATGTATGTGTAACTAGGATACAAACAGTTAGGGTTCAGGGAATTAAATAGGATACAGTCAATTGAAGAGGAGTTTCACCTCACTCAAGATATCTTAGGTATATTATTAGCACCAGAAACATTTGAAGTAATCTCAAAGCACCAACAAAAGCAGTAAACTCATCAATGTCCCATAGTTTGAGAATTACTACACAGATATTCGAGAAGCTCCTCTACAGCTTCAAAGAGAAAGCAATCTTCTTTCTAAGGAATTTACTATTCCCATTTAATATGACAGTAACACTGGAAAGGTAATGGCTTAAAGTATCATATTAAACAGTTTAAAACCAGGAAGGTTAGGCACAAGAAAATCAGCTGCTTAAAGCATATTTATAATTGGTGTGACACTAAACAATGATATGGCAGTAAGAGTAGCTATAATGGGCCTCTGGCATCCTCATGTACAACCAGGTCACCAATTTAAGTCTTGCTTGATCTCAAATACAAAAATATTCAGACATCTGATTAGGGAAGATCAGAGGAACAAAAAAAAAAAAACCTTTGGCTTGTATCACAGTTGGCACCTTGTCCCTTTATCTGACATCCTTCATCACTGCATCAGAAAATTTAACTGTCATTGCCCATCTTCTCTCTTCATGGTACAGTAAGAATGTTCAGACCCACCACCCAGACAGATTTCCCAGATAAAGAATCTTACCAATTCTGCTGCTTCTTACACAAAAGCTGATTCAAGTTACTGCTGCTTTTCCTCAGCTCTACTCTAAACTCTGATAAATGGGACAGGACACATGTAGCATTCAAAATAGGCTTACCATAATACAGTAAAAGCACAGCAGCCCAAGACACTTACTTTTTGCTTTCTTAGTACTAACATCTGGCTTACAACCATTTTGACAGAACTACTCTCAGAGAGGTTCACAAATTTTCTTTCTAAAGTCATTCTAGGGTTTAAGACCCTAAGAAAAGCTAGGTTAGCTTAGAAATAGGTAGCTATTCATGCTATAAGGGAGAAATGTTTGCTCTTCTTTTCCAGCACTTGAAAAAAATGTGTGAAAGATCTCACACCAAATACACAAAAAGACACAAATTCATTTATCATAAACAGTACAGATTGCCATTTAAAAAACAACTATAAGCTTTATACTAAAAGTAGTCTTCAAAAGCATTCTTTTAAGTACAAAAGTTTGTCTAACAGCTTCATTGAAATCATAACAAAAAACCAAGTGTGCATCATTTTCTGGCACAAAACACATATGTTAATCTATACATTCACTTACACAACAGCGTAAATTCACAATAGCAGCTTCAGATCCTGAAGAACCTTGATACACAGTAAAGACATGAGCCAACAAACCAGACACTTCTCCATTGTCCACACTGCTCTCTTTGTGAGTGAGGCAGTGCAGAAGTGATGACTTAACAGCTCATGAAGCAGCTCCTGCTGTGGCAGTTTACGGTTTATCTCAGAGACTGAAAATAGGGCTAGTTACCACAATAGGCTGACAGTAGCTTAACAGTTGCTTTCCACATGGATAGGAAGTTTCTCTCCAGGGAAACATTCCCTCAATGTTTTTGACTGAGATTAAGTGGGAAGAGCTACTGTTTTAACAAGTTGACTTTAATGAGCAGGATGTAAGTTACTTACAATAAGTGTCTCTAAAGTATCTTCTGCAACTACCACACAAGAGTGCAGACCAGTGTAAAAGCTACATGCATAAAATGTTACTAACTCACCCATCTGTCTTGTCACAGCTCTATCTGTTGTAGTGGAATGCCAAAAAGTCACACCTACCATTAAAATAAAACTCTTGCTGGAAGTTAAAAGGCAAATTGAATTTCAAAACTGGCAAGCAAGAAGTTTAAGGTTCCATGTTGCCTAGAAACTTGCTTTCCAGTCTTCCCTAAAGTTAGCTTCATAGCACCTTCCTACTGTATTACTTATAGTTACCAACAAAATTAGTAACCTTGAAATAATAATTTCCACATCTTAAAGATTTCTCTCCAAGAACTTATAAATGCACAATATCCAATAGATGCACTGTTTTTCAAAAAATCTTTTCCAATACAAAGATCTAATTTACTTCATTTAACTTGCACAACCAAGCTACACTGTATGTCATACAGCATGTATGGCTTTACATCTATTATTCAATACTGAGTATGGCATGCTGTATTCTTACTCTGGCACTTAAAATGCAAAACCAAAGAGTACTTATATACCCATACAATCTTTCAGAAGTTAGTGACAGCAGTCAGTAAAATGTGCCTGCACACTGATATAGTTTGAAAATAGAAATGAACTTCCACCTTTTCTTGAGAAGTTGATGCCATAAAGTACTGAAAATGCTCACTGATGTTTCACCTTGAAGTCTAGATCATAGCCACAGATATTCTCAAGCAAGACTGACAGAATACCTTATATTCATCTACTTAATGAATCAGTTTATAATATGTTGCAGAAGCAGAAGATTGTAATTGTCAACAGAAATGGCAAACTCCCTCCCAAAGTAAACTACCTAAATGAGTCAGATTTATGAACCATAAGCAGTTACTACGCCTAGCATTGTATTTATCAAAATTAAATTTGTTAGTTTTGATTCGCTTGTAACTCTAACCTCTTTATTAGCAATCAGTAAACTTTGGTGTCCATTTGGTGCCTCTACTCCTTTACAGCAATCCTACTGAAGGAAAAAGTGGGAAAAGATGTGAAGAGGCTGGAAGATCAAAAAAGACTGACATTCTTGTTTCCAAGTGTCTTTTTCTTAAGATCATTCATACCACTGTACTCTTTCAGTCTCGGCAACTGCTATGAAAAAACTTCTGTTAAGAAAAACTCCCTTGGACGGGTTTGGGGTTTTTTTTCCCAGCCATCTCAGCTCACTGATCTGCTTCACAGAATGGTTTGTAAGCACAACTGAATAAATGCAAACAAGCAACTCAGGACACAAACTTCCTCAGCTGGCACTTCGAGACTGCATGACTGAACTGTAGTCAGGTTCACTGAAAACCCATTCACTTTCAGGAAACTTTTTGAGAAGGGCTGCCCGATTCACAAATGCTGCAATGGTAACAGGTAATAGCTACCCTATGGGCACAGATAGTATCTTTAATGCTTCCAAAAACTAAGTTTTAACAACAAAGTGCCCAAAGAATACTAGAGAAAATTTTAATACACTGAGAAAACTCAAAGTGAAACAAATAGCTAATTTATTCCTAATAAATACAAATCACAGTGAAGGGATGATGACTTTAAAGATTTATCAAAAGGGAATTCAGACTAGAAATCACACACAGCATTTTACTAAGACAACTCACAGAGGTTTAGGATCTATCTCAAAACTGGAAATGTGGTATCACACAGGAAAGGAAAATATAGTGAAAGGACTTAGGATAACTAGAGATAATCACTTCAAATTCCAGAAGTATGATGGTATTACTGATTAATCACAATTTTTTTGATCTGAAATTGCAAACTAGCATTTTATTATCCTTTATTAGATAAAACTGAACTACCAGCAGCCTGTTCTTCTCTCCTTAAAACAGGGCAGTTAACATTCACGTGGAATGAGAGGAGTGGAGGTCTAGCAAGGGCTCAGAACACACAAAACTGATGGCAGTTTCACCCAATTGATGGCAGCTTGCTTCCTTCCCAGCAGCTCTGGAATGACCAGCTGGCTTCTCCATTAGCTTTCTATTCAGTTTTCTTTCCCTTACTATGGATTCACTGACTGATATTTAAAACAAATCAAAGTACCTCACAGAGAGATCTGGTGAGTAAACAAGCCAGGTAACCAAGTGCTCACAGCTAGAAGACAGCAGAAAAGGAAATTAATTTTGTCTGAGAGTAATAATCTTAGCTTGTTTACCCAGCTCCACATAATCAAGCTAAAGCCATGTTTCCAACATTGCCTGTGACTTGGATCTAGTACCTACATTAACAGCTGAAGACACGTTGGATCCTACCCACATTTCTTCTTTTCAGCTTCTCCACTATTTATGATATCTCATACCAACCATTATCTGTTCAACTGTGGCAAACATACTTTCCTCCCCCAAATAAAAAGATTCTGCTGGGCCAAGACAGTCAAAATTAGCAGGATGACAAGTCAAACTTAACTTCCTCCACCCCAATCCAGATCCAAACTTCAGAACATGCTGATTGTACCAATAGCAAAAAAGAAAAAAATCACTTCGCTTTTCATAATATCAACATTATTGCAACAGTCATTTTTCAATTACATGTAAACAGGCCATTATATTAGTACATTGCCATTAACTTCTATTAAGCAAAGGATCAAGTACAAATCCAGATTATAGTCTATCCTCTACACTACTTCACAGACTGAAATGAATATTGCTTTTCCAATGTGCAGTGCCATACAACCTCTACAAAACACACTTGGAGCGCCTTATCTTTACACTATTTCGCATTCTGGTACAATCAAAAGCCAACTGTACCAAAGGAAAGGCAAAGGGACTGTAATCTAAGCATCCCTCAGTCTAGAAAAATAGAGAGTAATCACTGGGGGATAAAAAAATACATTATTAAAATTACTTTCAGTTTTAAGCATTTAGGAAAATACAATAATTCAAGGTAGAAAGGTTCTCAGGAATTTTCTAGTCCTACTCAGCATAGCATCAGCCACAAGGTCAAACCAGGTGGCCACACAAGCACCCTGGGCCCCTGTTCCACTTCAGAGCTGGCACCCTGGGGAGGGGAGATGTTCCCTCCACCACCACAATCTCTGTTATTCCAGTGTAGGCATGTTACCGCTCGTCCTCCTGCCATGCACTGCTGTGAAGAGACTAATTGCATCACACTAACTTTCTCATAGGCACTGGAAGGCTGCAGTTATGTCTCCCTGAACCTGAATGAACCCAGCTCCCTAAGGCCCCCTCTCAACAGGGCAACTGCTCCAGTCCCTGACTGTCTTGGTGGCCCTACACCAAACTCACCTAGCTGGATGTCTCTTGCAGTGGGAACATGAAAATACAGCATTCTATCTAGATGCTGTCTAACAAGTTTTGTGTAGAAGGAAATTATTGCTTCCCCTCAGTCTTCTACTCACGTTAATATAGCCCAAGACACCGCTTGCCTTAGATCACAGGACACAGTGCTGGCTTGTACTCTGCTTTCCGTCTGTCAGATCCCCAGCCAAGCTTAGCCTGGGGTTCCTTCTTCAGATGCAGGACTTTGCTTTCTCATCTGTTGAATTTCATGAAGTTCATGTTCAAGCTGTTCCTTCAACCTTCCTGAAACTGAGGTTGGATGAGGTTCTCCCTGTGTTCAAAAACCCTGCCATTTTTAACACAGAAGGTGGTCAGGTTGTTCAGGCCATGGTTTTTATCTTTGGTGACTGTTATTAGTCATCACCTTTCCATGCATCCAGAGATATCCTCCAGGAAGACTTCATGACTTCCCTAATGACCAAAGTGAAGCTAACCAACCTGTGGTTAGTTGAACTCTTAGCCCTTTCCAAAGACAGGTATAACATTTACTATTCTCTAATCATTACAGATTAGCTCTGCTCTCCACAACCTGTAATAGTAAGGAAGAGCCCTACAAGAACATCATATAGTTTCCTAGTTTCCTTGGTGCTCTTGAAAGCAGCCTGGTCCGATGGGCCTACGTGAGTCAAGTTCACGTGTTTGTTCAAATGTGCAGCAAGCCAATTCATAGGCCACTTGAGCAAAGTTTAACAAATCCACCATGGATAGAAGTTAAAATATCATTTAAAGCAGAACAACTTTGTCCTACCAATGATTTCAGGGTAACTATTCTGTATAAGCCACTCCTTGTAAATATGATAAGAAATTGTAACTTGCTTATTCTCAGCTTTACCCAGTCAACCCTAATCTACCCATGATGATCAAATGCGATTTCAGATAATACATTACTACCCCAATAGGGTGGTTGGCTTTGGTGAGGGTTTTAATTCTTTCAAAGGGCCTTACATTTTGGCTATGATTTTTTTTCTCTGAATTCTTCTGTCTGGTCAGACTTTTTAAGGAACACTCCAGTTATCCCAGAATATCTCTTCATTAGTGAGTTTTTTAAGTAGATCCACGCTTTCAGAAGTACATAGATCACATTACCTGACAAAAGTAATAAATTTTGCTTCTAAGAAATTAAAAAAATGGTAATAAAAACTACGTGAGGCCTCACAACCTATCGAGCTGATTAGCAGTTACATCTATGAGTCTGTTGCGTATCAGAAAGAAGTTTAGCCAGAAGACTGAGGGGAAGTGACTGTTTCCTTCTCCACAAAACTTGTTAGACAGCAACTAGATAGTATACCGTGGTTTTGTTCTCTGGCCCTGTGAAATATGACTGTCCTGAATATGATTGATGCATACTCTTAAAAAGAGGTAGTCACCAGGATAAGTATACTCCTATGTTCATAATACTATAATCATTTGTAATTTTGCTTTTACTTGCTTACATTCTTTCTCAAGAAATTTCAAATAGGTGGTTTCATTCCACTTGATGTAAATAGTGAAAGTATTGGAGTTTAAAAGATCACTACAGAATAACATATTTCTCTACATATTTAGTATGCAGGGAAATAGGACAGGGCAGAAACGTTCCACAAAAGCCATTTGTTTGGGATCGATCATGTGTTTGCACAAGGAAGAGGCAGAAAACAATGGTACTGGGTCATGGGACACCTTTTCAGATCAGAATTTCCCCTAATTGTATCCACAGCACCTCTGTGAATACAGCATCTGCCTCTTGGGTTTCTGCAGTACCCAAATCCAGTACATGCAGCAACACACCTACAGGAGGATGAGCGCACATCCCAGTAATGAAAGAGATAACAGACAACATGCTGACTTGCTCTGGAAGAAGAGGGGAAGAAAAAGCATTTCCAAGCTGACCAAAACCCCATAATGATAAGTTTTCTTCTTTAGGGTTAGTCTACAAGAACAGCAACCTTCCTAAGCATTCCACAGAATTAAAAGAATAAATAGATTTGAAACTTAAGTAAAGTAGTATTATCCTTGAAGATATTTAGTGAATGAAGTATGTCCAGACTCCTCAGGAATGCTCTAATCATCAGCTCTCCTTCTCTCAAAGAAAGTTAAGCTTCTTGATTTCACTCGTCCATGGAGATTACATCTCCAGCAATACCTGTGGTTTTATAACTCTTCTCCTGTTGTGTTTTGCTCAAAGACACACTTCCCCTCCATTTCCGGCAAGGAAGGCCCTGTAAAGAAGGTGAAACCAACTCTGCAGCAAGGCCAGCGGCCAGTTGCATAAAATATGCAGTCAATTCACAAACTAAGAGAATATTCATATTGGCTTCTAGTCACATCTACAAGCTTCCTCTTCCACTATTCACATGAGGAGCACAAAATATGCTTTAGTGCCTCTGCCTTAATTCATATCCATCTCCAGGGAATACAGAAGTCCACTGTCTACTAAGAAATTAACCGGAACTTATTTGTTACAGCTACTCTTCTCATAAATTTTACCTGATCTTCTGATGCAGGGAGGGACAAACATAACTTCATACTAATACATGTCTCTTTCACCTATTAAAAAGTATACATATTCACTGCTGACAAGCCATATTAAGTCATATGAGAGGCATCTACATGTGATTTAAAATTCTTTCCAGAACAGAAAAGGCAATTTGTTGAGAAGCTGCACACCTGTATTTGACAAAACAAGGATTAACTGCGGAAAATATTACTACATTGTACTCTCAGTATAGATTTACATTTCACACCTTGTACCTCCTTGCAAAGGCCCTTCTCATTTTCACTATATTACACATCTCCTTTCACACTTTCAGTCTTTGTTTTCCCTTATTCTCCTTTAAATTAAAAGCTATGAACTCACTAACCTGTATTCTAATAGTACAGAAACTAAACTTTCCCCCCTCTCTTTTAATCTCAATTTTTTTCAAATTAAATGTAATTCGAGCTCTCAAAAAAAAAGGGATAAACATTACCAGGTTAACGTTTACCAACCTGACTACAGATAAAAAACAAACAAACAAAGAAAAAACAAACAGGAAAAATGTTTTGTTACAATCTCACACTTTTGGCAGTTTAAGTGCATATCATTGATCACATTCCCTTACTCTAAGTCAGGAGAAAATCATACCATCGTCCAGTACTACATTTGACCTTTTGAAGTTATGATAAGCTGGGCCTATCACAAATTCCAAAAACCACCATAAGGCTACACTGCTTTCCTGGCAGAGCCTTTCACATAATTATGCAGGCCTTCGACTTCTAATAGCACCCTGATACTTCATGGATGAATGACAACCCCTCGTATTTCAACACTAATATCAGTGTCCAGAACCTCTAGCACAGAACCATATTGTTCTCCTTCACTAAAAGAGGTATCAGCCCATTCTTTTCACAGAATTCAATACCCAAAAAAACCAAAATGCATTACTGCACATCCTTTCAGCCAGCAACAGTTAGCACACTTTACCAGACTAAAAACCTACCGTGCACATTCAAATCGTCAAGGCTGACAGAAATTAAGAGGTGAGGCGTTGCAAAAAAAAAAAAAAAACTAAACAAAAAACCAAAAACCACTATCAACAAAAAAATCTCACCCCAAACAAACAAACAAAAAAAAGAAACAAACAAAAAAAAATCTAAAACAAAGTTACCAACGAGCACCACTACCTCTTTGTGCTGCTCTCTTCGCACTCGAGCAAACGCAGCCTACTCGGACAATATCCTTAAAGGAGAAGATGAAAATACAGCTGGCGCGAGGCTAATGGCACCTCACCGCTGCAGCCCCCGGCCCCGCCGACCGGCCCGCTGCCTCCCTCCCTTTGTTTTGGTCACCGAGGAGCACCACTGACCCCTCACATTCGCCTGCCAGCGGCCGCTCCGAGGGAGCTCCCTCCCCCTCCCCCCAAGGCCTCGGGGCCCCCCGCGCGGCAGCGGGGCCCCTCACAGCGCTCCCCGCCGTGGCGCCGGGATGCGGCACCGGCGGCCGGGGCTACGGGGATCGCGCCCCCACCCCCCCACCGCGCGGGCCCGGCCGCCCCTCCCTCC
>JACBWW010000016.1:9424736-9437298 GCA_020086605.1 Lanius collurio
AGTAAGAGCTTGAGACTGTTTCTACAGGACGCTAGTTAAGAGCAGGAAAGGTTTTTATTGTAAGAGATTATGTCTCACATCTGTCTTAGTTATACTAACAGTTTTTGTATCTGAAGACAATGAGTGAGTCTGAAGGAGTAAAAAAAAGTGTTTGACTAGGTTTAGCCTTGCTGAGGGTGCTTGGGTATGAGTTACTGTGTTCTTACTGCTTATACTGTTTTATCTGTGTTGAAGACTCAGGAGCAAATGTAGCAGTATTTTACTCCACAAAATAGCTGTGAGACAACTGCAACTTATTACTATTCCAGCTAGTGGGAATTTTGTGAGGGTATGCAAGCGTGGTCCTAAGTGATCTTTCTTCCTTTTTATTGTGAGACCAGTTTATAAAAATCTGAGTTCATTATTCAGAGGTGGAATTTAAGAGAGATTTACTCTCTGCTCTCTCCCTGCACTGTCATTCCACTGCTGCGGTCATATAATTGCCTCCTTTCAGAAAACAAACAGCTGCCAAGGCTTGAAATTTTGGTTAATTGCTTGGATCAGAAAGAGATTCCGGTTCTCAAACTCCCTGAGAATTTGGTCACGCACCAGTACGATGCATTCCTTCCCCTCCTCTCTAAGCACAGATTTGAAAGCAGTTACTGAAGCTCTAGCTAGTGACTAAAGTTAAAATGCAGAGTCAGCATTTCAGAGTTAAAGCCTAAGCAACCATTTTATTCATTCACTTCAGTATAAGTGCTCTGCTCTGCAGATTTGCAAAAGTGTTTGCAGTCTCAAATATTTTACATTGTGATGGGCTGTATCATAACTTCTTGAGGACTGGAACATCATACTGTTTTATGGTAAGGTTTTGTCTGTCAGCATCTGTGCTCCTTTGTGGACTGTAAAAACGTCTGCTAGAGCAGAAATGGTTTTTTGTGGTTAAATTTTGTAGCAGTACAGACCAGACTTACCTCTTAACTCTAAACTGAAGTTAAAAAATGTTTAACAGCCCCTCAGGACACAGTTACATGGCAGAATATTGCCATTTCATCTGCAGTGAAAAATGTGTTCTGGACATCAGTCTGGCTGGAGGGAGAATTAGTACAGCATTCCTTTTGCTCTCCCACCACCTGGAATGCAGTATGGGCCTTCAAACAAGATTTCAGCAGGTCTGCTAAGTCCCACTCCGATGGAAAATCCCTCACTTATCTTATTTTCCTTTCTAATTTTTTTTTCTACCTGATAGCATGTCTATTTATGAAGATGGAGACAAAATACTTTTGAACAGTGCAGCATGACAGGACCCTGCTAACACTTAGCAGGGGGTGAAGAGCTGTTTGCAGCCCAGAAAATTCAGCTGTGGGGGCTGAAGATAAGGCAGTAGTCCCTTCTGCTGTCAGCCCAAGGGGGCTGCACAGAAACAACCCTAAGTGGTCCCAGGCTGACACACCAGCCAAGTCATTGGTTGCATGCTTCATTCTTGCACCCCTTATGAAATAATGGTACTGTTACACTTGTTAACTTTGGTATGCTTACTTAAAAGGTACAATCGATGTATCGCTGTTTTAGCTAATCCAAATGTAATAGCTATTGTCACATGCATATTTTGATCACTCCACACTGATGTCATATTCTCTCAGCCTGAAAGCCCAGATTTTGTTCTAACACAGCGTTGCTTATCTGCATTCAGCTGAAAACAAAGTATACAGTAAAATCAGTTCTTATTTTATCAGTCACTCATTTTCTGGTTTGGTTTGTTTCACACCAGCACTGAGGCACATCCATAGCTATATAGTCCTGACTCTATCTCTAAAATTTGGGGCTGCTGCAACCAACAGGTTTTTCCTTTTTTTTCCCCTCATACTATGTTCTTTTGTGATGAGTCTATACACATTATTAAAGTGTCCAGTTGTCCCCTCTGCCAGCTTTTGCAGTGAGGTGGAAATGTGAATTTTGCAAAGCAACACATCAAGAGCTGGCAGTCCTGTTTCTTCCCTCCCAGAATGCTGCCATGGCTCCCACTGAGCCCACATGGGTGCTCCTCTGACCTGCTCCATACCCTCAGTAGTATAAATGAAGCCCACAACAGTGGTTAAAATATTTTCTGCCAGTTCAGTCCCCTGAGCCTACTCCTCACAAAGGCAGGGGAGGCCTGGGCTGAAGAAGGGGGTGGGGAGAAGAACACCAGCAAGGGGCTTTAAATCCATCTCTTCTCTGCAGTTGAAGCTGAGGGTACAGTTACCTGACCCAGCCACACTTGTCCAACAGCTGCTGCCATCTAAGGTTGCACTCACTTCTGCTCAGGGACATGCTGGCTGTCCCCTGTGCCAGGAGCCAAGCAGAGGTAGTGAACTGCTCCTGCTGAAAAACATTAATGCATAGATGTACATAAAACACATACATGTATGTGTCAAAATAGGTTTGTTTGCAGACAGGTCAGCTTGCAGTAGCTTCACGGGTAGAGGGGCTGAGAGCATGTACATATTGAAGAGGGAGTACAGAAGAGGTAGCAGAAGAGGTGATACAAATTTTCATATCAAAATGGAAATGCAGAGAGAAAAGGCTTTTTTCCTCCTGTGTTTAGGTTACAGAATGAAACACCTACAAGAAGCCAAAAGGGAAACATAAGCTGACCTTCAGTTTGATCCCATGGGCTGCCATCTCTTTCAGATGTCCAAATGCATGTGCCTTGGTTATGGGCAGCTTATGAAAGGAACAATGGAAGTATTTCTGCTTATGGGACAAATGAGCTGCTTCTTGAGTCAGGAAAGCAGAAGTTTGACAGGCAGGGCTGCCAAGTAGGCCCACTGGCCCTGTGAATTCACTGCTCCTGAGAGGTGTCATGCAATGGGCTCAGCCTGACTGGGGTCAAGGACCATGTGCTTTCCTCACTGGGCAGCACCGATGGACATACAGGGGTCCTGATGGCTCTGCTGTGCCCCAGTACACCTGATCAAAGTCCATCTACCTGCCCATGTGGAATGATACCCAGACCTGCCATGAGCAAATGGGAAGACAATTTCAGGATAGGAAAGACCATATTCAAAGGGCTGGTCGATATAAAAACACCCTGAAAACCTGAGATAAATGAAAGAAGACAGTGCACAAAAGGGGAAGCCTAATAAACATGTGTGAGGATTATCTAAATCAGAAGTCAGTTTGCTATAGATTAATTCTCTTTCAAGTTACAACAGACTGTTGTCAGCTTGCCTCTCCCAGGAACTTTACCAGCTGTCTCAAATTTCTCAGGTAGGATCAATTCTAGAGCTCTACTTGCCAAGGATAGGAGTAAATGCAGGCAAGCATTGATAGGACACTGCACTAATGTGAAGGAGATTGCTAAAAGTAGAACAGGGGTTTTTTTGCCTTGCCTGGAATTCAGCAGACCAAGAGGTCAAGTAGTGAGGGCCTCCAAGGACTTTTTAATTTACTGCAGGTTCTAGGAAGTAAAATGCCTGTGACAGTGCTATCATGCTACTAAAAGGTCTAATGCTGTGTCAGATTACTGGTGTGATTTAATTACCAACGGATGGCCTGTGGTGAAAAGGGCACCCTTACTTGCTAGACTTGTAAATCCAGGTCTTATTTAAAAACATTTTCTTTAACAGAAACAGAAAATTTATTGAATATGTCATTTTCTTCTGTTTAGAATGTACTTTGAATGTCACATGATGGCTGCAAAGAGGGACGGGGGGGAAAAAAAGAGGTGGAAAAGTGGTATAGTTACCACTCAGTTCTAGTTTTAAATTAAAACAAATTGTAACCATTGATTCCTGATGGGAATTTGTGGTTAGAGTTTGACTGGAACTAAAACTAGACATAAACTTATGTCCTCGTTATGTAAATGAGTCCAGGTTCAAACAATACTCTGCAGAAGGGTTTTTTATGTGGACAGTAGCACGATGAGGACAAGAAGCTAGATAAAACAGGTAAAAGCTGCAATGTCAATACACACTAAGTCTGTTTGTTTGTGTATAAAGAGGAAGTAATGAAATAAGTTGATTGAAAACTGCAAAGCTCATCAAGGTCAGCCTAAACTATAACAAATTATTTAATACATATCTAGACAAAACAGAAAATAACTATCTGTAGTAATTTGAAATATTTTCATAGGAATCACACTATTTGTGTAAACTTCAATGGCTGCATTGACCAGCTACCACTTAACCTCTTAGAGGTGTAAAAGTCTAACAAAGACTCAGTGTCTTCAGAGAACTGTTCAGTTTACCTCACCCACTACTTTTTTTTTTTTTTAAATATACTCCCAAATCTCAAACCAAAATTGGTGTTGTGGGTTGGAAATGTGGATTTATGAATTGTTTCCTTTTGGTCAGCTTCATTGTTATATAAAAGATCTATAAAGGGTCTGATTGCCTGCTTGATCAAAAGAAATGCTTCATCTGCTCCAGCTTCTGCCTGAGAGTGATGGTGGTGTCATTGGAACGCTGTGTTTGGAAAGAGGGCTCTGAACCTACGTACAATGAAAACTCAGGGCATGCACAACAGTTGCACTGTTCCCCATCATGACACAGAATATATTCAATTTAGCACAAAAGAGATGTGTTCAGTGTGTTTCCTCTGAGATAATAAAAGATTTAATTAACTGCAATAGTTTATCCTTTATATGTTTAGACATTATAGCAATTTTTAATACACTTGCTTGTATATAAAATGCAGCTTTGGTTTCTTTTAAACAAAAGACAAGGAATCAGATGGAATGATTTCAGACATAGATTCATGTAGAGCAACCTTAAAATACATCTTTAAGTCCTATGTTCTTACAGATACCATATTGTCAAATAACAAAGTTAATTCAGTGGCAGTTCCATGATGCATTTTCCTTAGCAGTTGGGCTGATTTAATCAATTCTGACCACAATCTGCTTCTTGGGTGCTCTCCAGACACCCTTAGTGTGGGCAAAAACTTTGTTCAGTTGTGCTGCAAATTTCATAACAGAAATAATCCGGGTTAAAAATAACCTCTAATTAAAAACAATTGAATAATATTGATGGGTGAGAGGTGGAATGGAGACAGAAATAAAATGAGCTGGGATAGGGCAGAACAAAAATAACTCCTTCTGTTGCGACTTCAGTGTTGCTGTAAAAGCATGTAGCAGAACTGGACAATGAGAACTGCAACACCACACTTGTAGAGCCTTGTAGGAACTGGGCATAAGCCTAATTTGACAAGATATCTTTTTAGCATATTGGTATGGTATAGTCAATCTATGACTGTAGTGACACTTACCTTAAAGTTAAATGAAGCATATAGCTAAAAATAATACTGCATATTGTATTAGCATAAGCTTGGTTATTATTTTATTTTATTTTATTTCATTTCATTTCATTTCATTTCATTTCATTTCATTTCATTTCATTTCATTTCATTTTATACTGTTACTGCTCCAAATTGCCTTTGTCATTCATTTAGGGGGAAAAAACCCCACTGTTAGAAATGCTGTAATGTGGTGTTTATTGTGTTGTCATTATTTTATTAGGTTGTATAGATGAATAAAAAAATCTGTTGTTCAGAAATATGTACTATTACACAGAAAAGAACCCAAAGAATATGTTTTAGACTACTGAATTTATACTGCCAGGGTATTTTTAATAAGGTAAGAAAATTTGTATGTGAATGCAGTTCCCTACTTTGCTTAAAACAGTGTTTTTCCTTCTAAAAAAAAATCAGTCTAAGAATAAAACAGTTTTACTTTATTCTAACGATTATATTTACAGTGGGAATCCCTGGTACGTACTGTAGAAATTTAGCTGTTGACAAATTTAAAATAATTCAGTTAATACATAATGCCTACTGGCATTTTCGATCAACAATCCCACAGAACTTTCCATAAAGTAGGCTACTGGAATTAATGAATATATAATCAATACATTACCTACTCCAGGGATCAAGAAAGGCATCTGCTGTATGCCAGGAATATGCTTAATTGTCTGTTTGTTGTTTTGTTTATATAAAGGAAAGTGAAAACCATTTTATCTAGAAAAAAACCACAATGATAAATGCCTAAATAGATTAACTGTACATATATTTATTAAGAGCTTGTAATTTTAGTAATATAGATTATTTCTTCATAAGGATAAGCTTTTTAGGAAAGTTCATGTATTACAAATTACCTCAAAATTACCAACTTAAATAAGCTAATACTAAAAATACATTTTAAAAAAATGGACCTAAGAAATTGATGAACCTTACAATTAGAGGTTTCCTAAAAGGACATATTTCTTTCCTAGAGATTTCTTCTAATCATTACTGCGTCTTTGAGGGTGCTGCCAGAATCTTCTAACAATTCAGTCCAAGATTTCTGGATTTCATGTATAGAGGTTTTGAATGTAGACAAAAAAAATAAGACAAAGTGTTATTTTTTGATTAATTTTCATCTATGTCATGAAGACTGTTTGATAAGGCATGTCTGTACTAATTCTTGCTTATGGGACCAGATTTCCAGCTTCATTAAAGCCTGTGAACTGAAGCAGATGTACTTGTGTACGATTTAAGGCCTGACACAATGATTAGTTCAGTTCAAATTCCTACATAACACAACATTTCATTCATTCTGCCTAACAAATCAATGGGTTGGAGTATATATTTTAAGGAGACATCAGTTTTAGGGCAGACTTGAAGTGCTTTTCATCGTATGCCATTTTAAGTACTTCCTGTTTCTGCCACTTCTTCCAAATGTCAAGCTATTCCTGCATTTCTGAATGTGGCAGTCTGCAGTGGCATTCAGAATCAAAATGGAGAACTGATGGGGCTTTTTTCTTTTTCTGTGTTATTTTTGAGTTCAGCAGACAGTTCACCATTCAGCTACACAAAGAGCTGCATGGCAGAAGTGAGAGAACAGCATGGGAGTAGGTGTAACTAGCAGAGGATGAGCGAGGAAAGGGCTTCCCACCGCAGCTCTGCTGTCTGTAGTTGCTCTTCTGCCCATTTTTCTGCACTATGCCATAGCTGGCAGAAGGCAGGGCAGAGCTGCACCTCACTAGCTGAGGTTCACAGTCTGGCATTTTAGTGTGAACTGACTTCTCAGGCAATTAAAGCAAATGTGTTCGACTGTGAACTGAAAGAGTTCTGCTGTGGAAATGTCCTCGGGCAGAGGGGATGGCAGGACAGCTGGGGGCAGCAATGCATTAAACCACTGCAGCTGCTGTCCTCTTTGCGCTTCAGTCAGAGCTCTCAATGAACACCCCGTGTTGAAAAATGTACTACCCTGCTAGGTGACCTGTTCCAATACTATACCTCCTCAGGAGCTAAAAATTCACATCTTCTTTCTCAATTGAATTCTGCTGCCATCTCCTTCTCATCTTGACCTTCTTGTATCAGTACGTACTAACTTCAGTACTGGAACCCACTGCTTAGAACCTGAGAGGATTTTTTAAAGAGTGTGGGCTAGAACATGGATATTCCCTAGCTCTCTGAACTACCTTATGCAGGAAGCAGGAAAGTGGATGTGTTAATTCAGGGGAAGAAAGTTTTTGGAAATGAGAAGACAGCATGAAGAAAATGCCAACAAGACTGTTTTTGTGAAAGTCCATAAATAGGAATTAAGACTAACATTTCTATTATATAAAGGTTTGTGTTTTTTAACAGATGACTACCACAAACATAAAATAACAGAACAAAGAAGTCTTTTACTCCAAGTAGTGTGAACAGAAGTTCAGAGTGGATTATAACTTTATTTTGCCTCTAATTCAAAGAAGGAAACAGCCTGGATAATTAAGTAAAATAACCGTGTTGAAAGCTGGGTGCATTTTAAAAATCATTACACAAAAATAAGTTATCTCAAAATGATAAAAGGCTTTCCAAACCAGAAATAAATTAATGCTAGCAAGTGTACTCTGATCACGCATTTTAACATATAACCTCAATTAATCTTCAGTAAAATCCTTGAACCTCTTAGCTCCAGCAATTAATAGAGGAAGTAGACTTGAAAGCACAAATATGTAGAAAGGAAACCTAATTTTATTGGTTGATTGAATCTGAACTGTGTTGTCTTCTAGACTTTGAAACAATGTGAACATAAATGTGAACTGTTGTTTAGCAGTTGCTTACAAGTTACCACCTTTGAATCTTTTCTTCTAAACACAATATTTCTGGAGTTTTCTTAGTCCTCTAATGTACACAGGATTGTAACATGTAAAGCTTTCTATTCTGGATTTTTGAAGACCTGTTTACTCTAGATAAGTTATGTTATTAAGACCTATTTACTGTAATGTTTTTAGTACATTTTGAATTCTAAAAAATATACCACAATAAAAGGGTAAACATGTCTCTCAAAGCACTTGTATGTCAAATTAATCAGTATCTCTGAATGTTTAATAATAGTAGTTGTATCTAATCTCAGTCAAGAGCTAAAACTGAGAGACATGCATTCATACAATTTATCTCTGACTGTATTAAAATATGATCTTTTACAAAGATATGTGTTTAAATAAGATAAAGGTTTCAGTGGTTACAAACAGCTGTTTTGCTCTAGCGTAAGTCCAAGCCATTGATGAAAGGAATTGGACTGTCTCTAACCTATCTCAGAGGAAAAAAGAATCAAGATTAGTTTTTAGATCAGATCGTTGATCTAGTTCTTTATACAACAGAAATGTTTGTGCCAACCCAAGGGTGAAGGTAGGCACCGACAGCAAGAGAAGGTGACACCCTCTGCTTCAGCAGCAGGGTGGATTTATGTGAGACTAAATTGACCATGTAAATAGAGCCTTAAAAATGAAACCTGTTGGCTGGAAGAGTCTGTTTCCCCAGATTAATTATTTGTTTATACCAAGTTAAGCCACAAGGGAACTCTTTACAGACTGTGTCTGCTTCCTGTGTAAGAGATGGTTCCACCTACCCATGCAACAGAAGCATTACATTCATAAGAATCTGAATAGGAAATTATAGGAAATAATCTATTAGGATAAAGTTAAAAATAACACACTGATTAAGTGAGAGTTCACAGAAATTTGCAGAGAAAGGAAAAATATCTCTCTCTGAAGGGAACATGAGGGAAAGTTTAGATCTAAAGGTTGGATGGATCCCCAGATCTTCATTCTCATCCACAAAGACAGGATGTATAAAGCAGAAAGTAGATTCTGTATAAAAACAGATTCCTAGACAGATATCTGAGCAAGTAGATAGCTGAAAAGAGAGAAATCTCTAAACTTTTCTAGGCTTTATTTTAGGAGATGCAGGTAATTTTATTTTAAATCATTGCCGTGTTATATATTGTGTAAATACACTTACTAAACATAGCTACAAACCTGGGCAACGGCAAATTCTAGGGCATTACATTCTACTGGTGCTATAATACTTTAAGACTGCGGTAGCTGCTCAGGATCATAGAACATTTCTTAGGCATATCCCGAGAAAAAAAGCATTAATCTAGGAAGCCATGCTAGGCAGACTGGAAGTTGGTAAAGCTGCTGTGAGAAAGAGAAGTCTTGTGATTATTAATGTTCAAAATCTTGTGATTATAACGTTAGCCGGAGGCTCCCTGCATGTAATATGATGGTGGGGAGAGTGGGTGAACCCTGAGGATTTCCCATGGAGTCTCTTACAATGGCATTTGAGTTAAATCAGTACATGAGTGCAGTTGCTTCAAATAACTGAAAGAAGCAAGTCCAACACCGCTGCCATAAGTTAATGTTTAGCTTTTATTTAATGTTAAAACCTGTATTACTTGCTCAAATAACAGACACTTCCCTTCAAAAGAAATTAGATAAAATTATTTATTATGTTTTAAAGGTGCACATTACACTGACTGTCTCGAAGAATTCAGATTCTTCTCTGTAGTTTTTCAGTATTTCCATTTGTCTCCTATTTTCATTCCTTCTATGTCCAGAATTCCTGGATGCTTCAGCCTTTGCAACCATTTTTTGTATTTTCTTAGTTATGCTTAATGAGTAATAAGCTCCAAACTGTGATGGAACTGCAGGTGAATGTAAGAAGATGTTATAAAACCACGTTTACCTTTTGACACTATGAATTACAAACACTGCACTTCACAACCAGCAGTTGATTTCTATCTGATACAAAATCCCTGCATCACTAGAACAACAACATTTAGTATTTTTATAGCTGGATAGGAAACTTAAGAATTAATAGGTATCAATAAATCAGCATAACTTCTACTGCTTGAACATTGAGATATACCAAAGTTTTGGCATGGGCCTATAAAAACGGGTAATGTGTGAACTGCAGAATGGAAATGTGTGAATGGAAAGGCTGTACAGTCAGTAATACATCAATATGACTTATGTTCTACCTGTGGGGTTTTTCTGCATCTGCCCCCACAGTCTTTAGAATATTCCTTTGGGTCTGCAGTGGTATTCACAGCCTGTGAATACCAAGTCAGTGCATGACACGATTTCTTTAACTATTCTGGCTTGTGTGGCCTAGCTTTTCACATGAGTTGCCTCTATTGAGGCTTGACCAGGAATTTGACAGATAACTGAAAAAGGCTGAAACAGCCTTATTTTTTAGCATTTAGCAAAGCCTGGGTACAAAGAGTACTGGAAGAAGAACTGAACATTTCAGTGCTGGAATAAGGCACCTGCTCTCACAGATGATGAAGATCTCATGTACTAAGTGAAAATATATCCCCTAAAGAACACATGCCAGGAACTGTTTGGATCTACATGTAACAGAAATGAAACATTTAGATCCTTGCCAGCCATATGGGACACCAACATTTCACAATTACTCCCAGCCTGTCATTCCAAGGGTTGGCATAGAGCACTGGATGAAGTAAGGGCTTGAGATTATTCAGCACAATGCGGCCTCCTCTTGTGTTGCTGTTCTGTTGCATGCCCATAACCCAGCTAAACCTGTGCAAACCACTGAGCTGTAGAAGGAGGTGATGCAGAAAGTGCAGCCATCTGGGCCTGCTGAATAGGAAGAGAAGAAAACCCTGCGAGAGTCACTGGCTGTTGTTAAAGCCAGGATTGCTTTTACAGGAGTGCCAAATCTTACTAATTAATTTTCAGATTTATACTTCAGGGTGACTCTAGCAGTGATTATTTATTCAAAAAACAGTCATAGACTGTTTCTTGAATCTTAAAGCACAGATCTCTAAATTCTGTAGTTTTAATCCTTTGTGAGCTCCCAGCATTTGTTTTTCACATACACATCCTAAGAGTAAGCCCTGCCAAAACTGGCAGCTTATCCTTACAGTAGTATTTTGTGACCCATCTTCTCATCAAAGTAGCCTTCTTTGGTAAGTGCGCTGAACACCCAAAGCTGTAACATGCTGTGTTCATCTCATTTTTATCCCAATACTGTGACATAATCTTTGTGCCTAAAGTTTCGTAGTCAAAAAGCATCAGGACTGGAGGCTCCCAGCTTCTGGCTTTGACTCTGATAACACACTGCATTAAAAGAAGTCACAATCAAGTCATAAACACAAGAAGGCTGGACATAAAACTTGCACAAGAAAGGATGATTTTACTTGAACTTAGCAGTGTTCTCACAAATTACAGTTGGACTGAGGCTTCCCACAGCGCATGAAAGGCTGAGACATCCTCTGGTGAAGAAGAAATTAGTGACTTTTCCCCACTTTATGGCACTAATACAGAATCATAGAATCGCTAGGTTTAGAAGGGGCCTTAAAGATAATTTTGTTCCTGCCCTCCTGTCATGAGTAGGGACAACTCCCACTAGACCAGGAAGCCTTGTGCAACCTGGCCTTGAACTGGGCATCCACAGCTTCTCTGGGCAACCTGTTCAGATTGTTTTCACCAACCTCACAGTAAAGAATTTGCTCATGTGTTCATATGGGTCCAGGCAAACGTTCCTTCCTTGTTTTGGAGGAACTACTCCTTTTTGGGGTTTTGTGAGGGGTGTTTCGATTGTTGGGGTTTCTTTTAAGACTGTAATGAGCCTGCAGCTGTTTTTAATACCCTACCCAGTAAATGACAGGAGCCTGTTGGCAAACAACGACACGCGTTATTTATTAACTGAGTTCTCCATAGTTGTCCCCAGACAGCGCCCCGAGCACTTTCTGGCAGACACTCGGGAACTCGGGGGTGGCTCTCGGCTCCACGGGCTCCACGCGGCCCTGGAGCGAGAAGAGGGACGGGGACAGCCCCAGAGGCTCGGGGCGGGCGGGGCTCGCCTCGCCCCCGCAGCCCCGCCTCGCTCCCTCACAGCCGCTGCCTTCGCCCCTTCAAGCAGCGGTGTGAGCGGTGGCTGAGGCGGCAGCCGCCCGCCCTGCCCGCTGACAGCCGCCGTCTCTCGGTGCCCGAGGCAGCTCTTCCGAGCCGAGCGGAGCCGGCGGCGCGGCTGCAGCGGCAGGCGGGGGAGCGCTCCTCACCGCTCCGCCTCCGACCGCCGCCCGCTGCGGGGATGTGTGATTGCCATGGCGAAGCGGCTCTTCCCGGGGGCCTGGCTGAGGAAGCCCCACTCCGCGCAGGTAGGCCGGCGAAGGGCCGGTGCCGGCGCCCGTCCCTCCCCGCAAAGTTCCCTCCGGAGCGGGCGCCCCCCGCAGGGCTCTCGCCGCTTCCCCCGGCCCGGCGCGGCCGCCGTTCCCCTCCCGCCTGCGCCTGGCGGCGGCCGGGGCTCGGCTGCGCCGCGGTGCCGC
>JACBWW010000016.1:9437698-9454238 GCA_020086605.1 Lanius collurio
CGCCTCGGGGCCGCGGTGCCTCTCCCCGCCCGCCGCCGGTCGGATCGGGCCTCTCCCGCCGCCTCGGGCGCAGCGCGCTCCGCGGAGCGCCCGCCCCGAGCGGCCGGCGCAGGACCTGTTACGCGGCGGGCGGCCCGCGGCTCCCCGGGCTGACGGCATTGCCAGCGGGGCACTGCCGCGCCCCGGGAACCCCCTGGCTGGGCTGCTCCACGTCCATCCTTTACACCTCTCCCCGGCGCTGCAGGCATCCATCCTGTCAGCGCACGGACCGCAGCTTGCATGAGCAGCTCATGTTCCTTTTTCGTGTCTTCTAAAAAAATTAATGTCGGGCACTTTCCTTCTGCTGCTCCCTGCATTTCCTTTTATGTTTGTAGACACACTGTTGTATTTCTACATGCAGGTACAGGTTTGCATTACTTCAGTTAGCAGAGTAAGGCTGTTTTGGTTGGAAGTGCTGTGGCTATTGTGTAGGAGGAAGTTCTGCTGTGAAATGTTAGTTAGTTATGACGTTGTGGTAGCTTAATGGTTTATCCGTGGGGTTTCCTTTTTATCTGTTGGGTTGTATTTTAACTAGATTTTAAATAAGGTGAGCATTTGTTGTGTTGGAGAAAATAAAATAATGTTTACTTTTCTTATATATGCTGCTTATGTGTTTGTCATGTTACTATGCTTACTGATCATTTGATTAAAAAGTTTTAAACTTCATATTCGTGCATTTTAAAATCCTGAATGTTTGAATTTCCTCTCATCTGGAACTTTTCCAAATGAGAAGAAATTTTATTCTCTTTTTGGAAGTACCTGGAGTGGGGTGTAATGTTTAGTGAGAAGCGTACGGATATAATTTACCTTCTTTAGTATTTGTTTCATGGTATATATCTGCAAATCTGGGTCAGTATCACTTGGGTTTTAAACCAAAGAAGATTACTCTAGGTCTATTTACCAAAGTAGAAACTTGTATAATATTTGGATTCCCATGGGATAAAGCCTTCAATACAAATAGGAATGAATTCATAATCTATATGCTACCTTTCAAATTAGGAGTCTCCAAATTGTTTGCTTTCTTTGCCTTTATAATCTCTTATCATTATATGGTGATATCTGATAACATTCTTCTCTGCTTTTCTTCTCAAAATTTAATTTAAGGCCTTCCAAGCAAAATGTTATTTTAAAATCTACTAAGAAACAGGAAGACTGCAAAATTATTTATTAAAAAAGCCAGAGAAGTTAAATGTTTGTTTCTATTGCAGATTTTAAAAAAAATCTCTTTGTGCTTTCTTATATGGAAAGCCAATTTTGTATATTCTGTGACTTGTTTTAGGAGATTTAATAGTGGTTTTGTGAACATAAACATATTTTTCTGTGTCAGTGAATGTATGTTGATATCTGATGCATCCATAGAATGGCAACAACTATCAATATATTGGCATTTCATGTCACTGCATATTAGTGTTGGTACATGACAAATGTAGTCATGATTTAACTACACTAATTGCTGAGTGTTTTATTGAGATTTGTCTCCAAAGTAGCCAGTGATCTCTTAAGTACATGGTAGACTTAACTCACTGAGGACTATAAGCCAGCTAGAAAGACTTGTGTAGTGTTTCTATGCAGCATTTCAAGTGGCACACCAGGGAAGATATTTGTGCAGTGGAAGGTTATCACGGAGTGAATTCCAGTTTTTGCTGGCGTTCCAGACTTCTTGAAAACGATGCTGTGAAATCAATCACCAGAACATCAGGTTCCGTGAGACAAAACTTAATACCTGTTCTAGCTTTTCTGCCCTAACAGGAGCATGATGTTATGAGCTGGGTTGCTACAGATATTCTGTGGCAAATGTTCTCTTGATTTACTCATGCTTTAGCTTTTGTGCAGAATGCAAGATCCATAGGTAATTGGTTGATGATCTTTGAGCCTAAAAAAGACATTCTGCCATTGTCAGCTCATGTAAAAGGAGCAGGGCACACTCTTAGATATCTTAGCTCAGCCCAAAACTTATTATTAGGGCCTCTCTGAGTCAATGTTAAAGTTCTGTCACTCTGAAGAATAGTAACTCTGAAGTACAAAACTGCCGTTGCTTAGACTGCAGATCCTGTAATAATAGTAAACAAAATATCAAAAATACCCTGAAACCTGACAAACTTTTAAACACTGCAAAATAATTTAATTGCATTTATAGGATTTTACAGTTGGGTAATTAACCCTGGGATTTTGTTTTACAAGGAGAGGGCCGTGTCCCAAATTTAAGAGACACTGTCCTGAAGTTCTTTCTGATAGCTGTAGTTACTAATTGCATTGTGAGGCTGGGGACTGACCAGCAGGATTGCTTGTGACAACAATCATGGAAAGACCACTGCATGTGTTGAAGTTTGGTCTTTATAGATTCTGGACCAAGTTTACAGACTCTTTAGAGATGTCTCATGGACTTCAGTAATGTACAAGAGTCTATCTTCGATGGGACAAAGAATAAGCAAGTCTAAAGCCCCACATAGCAGAAATTTCCTGTATCATCTCTTTGCTCTAAGATTTTAATCCCTTCTGTTTTGCTTTACCTTTTAAGGAGAGATATCCCATTTTCCATCTTGGTCATTATTTTATTTCAAAAGATACCTCAGCTCATTTTACTCAGTTTGGTTATTCAGGATACAAAATAATTCAAGACACTGGCATAATCATGAGCATGCACTGTCTGCTCTTAGAGATATGAATGTCTCCTGTTCCTGGCATCCAAAACAGTATGGGCTAATGCTCTCAGACATCATGTCAGCCTACCTGAAGTGCATCCTGTGATAGACAAATCAACCTGAACAGAGAACAAAACAGAATTTCTAACTTGATTGGCCTACTTTTTTTTTTATCTGTCCTTTTCTATTGTAAGCATGTAAGACAAATGGAGAGAGCAACTCTGATTTGGAGATTACTGTAGTATGGTTATGTGGAATACTTTCCAGAATTAAGCTCTCTCTACTATAAAACAAAGAAACACTTTCATACTCTTTAACCATAAAAGTGTTTTAAATAAAAAGTACACTCACCAAAAATCTGTCAAGTTATATTGCATGTTGATTCACTACTCTCCATATGCTTTGGAGTGCATCCAGGCTTGAGTTTTGCCAGAAATGGTTTTCCAGTTCTATTTCAGGGGATGAATGTCTGATTATTATTCAGTGCACATGACTTAGCAGAATATACAAGGGATGGAAGAAGTTGAATCTGTAATATCAAGCATTACGAGTGCTTTCCCTCATTCTTTCATTCCCTGGCTCATATTTAAGTCTTGATAGAAGAGTAGAGATGAAAAAAGAAACTGTTTCCTTGTTTTGAATACTTTCTTCCCTTTCTTGATAATTTTGGAACTCTCAGTCATTCTGTTGCCCTAAAAATGTACCTACTACAAGTTTCCTGGCAGTTTGTCACAGTGTCAAATGGAGTCCATCTATATGTGTTGCTCCCTAAGCACTGTCTGGGACTTCTTGCTCAGAAATGTGTTCCAGTGATCTGCTCGGTAGGTGTAAATCCCCCGTGTTCTGGGTGCATCAGCACTGGTGTGCCCAGACCAGGCTCAGGAAATCCATGTCCCTGCTTTAGGACCACGTGTGCACGTGCCAGATGAAGTGAACGACGTGTGTCTACACTCACAGACTGATTCTGGGGAGAAAATGAAAATTTGGTAGGGAATGTATGGGAAGAAATCAAATAATGATCAGGCCTTTTCCTGAGCATGATGAGGAAGTCCTTATTAGAAAAGTATTTCCCTTTGAACCAGAGAGTGGAACCTTGGTTGTCTGTAAGCAGAGGATGTTGTTTGTCCATGCTCTGAACTGGCAGGGTGGCTTTTGCAAGCCAAAAGCTGCACGACTCCATTGGCACAGTGCTGAGCTCAGAATAAATCTGGCTTCTCTGGAACTTCCTGCCAAATACATGATGTAGTCAGATGGCATTTGGGGAGGGTTTTCAGTCTCAAGTACATTCTCTTTCTTCCTAAGGAGAGGGCAATATATACAGTATCTGTACTGTGAGTATGGTCAATATTCTGCAGTGGTCCTGAGGCCTGCAGGCCACTGCTGGTCTCTGAGGTTGTACTAAATGCATACAATACTACAAAATTTCATTAAATAGCACTTTGTTTTAAAGTCTATTATAAAGGTTCATGGAAGGATTCAGCAAGAAACAGTGAGGAATGAAGACAGTTTGTTGTCCCAGAAGCTTTGGTTCCCAAGCAATTTTTACCAAGAAACAGCTTTCCCTAAAATTGTTATTTTTATTTCTGTTGATCTTCCCCAGATTTTGCCAGTAGTTTCCTGTGCTTCATGTTCTGCTACATAACAGTGTTATTAGAAATAGCTTTAAAACCCCCCAAATTATAAAACCTGTCCCTAAACGAAATCCCTGGAATAAAAAGTTAATTGTAACTCTCTCTTTTTTTAACCAGGTAGTTTTAAGATTGTTAAGTGAGTGACTGTGAAGGTGTGAAGGAATAGGGATGCATAGCTGAGGCATGTGGCAGAACCACAGTTTTATGGATTGGAATAATCTTTGGGTCTTTTGAAACTGACTTTTTCTGGATTTTTTGTTTCCGAGAGAAAGGATGTAATGCATTCTGGTTGTTTGTCAAATGTTAATAAATTCTAATAAATTATTGCAGTCTTTCTAATTAAAAAAGAAATCTTTTTTACATCTGCTGCAGTTCTGTGTATGTATGTGATGGCAAAACTGCTCATCATTGCTACTTTTCTTGGAACCTTTTCCAAACATATGGGATAATTTCTCTATGATGAACAGTCAAGTTAGGACCTGTCAGTTTGGAAAAGAGATGACATCACAGGGAGGTGTGATATGGAGGCCAACAAAGTCATGGGGACAGAGTGGACAGAAATTGTTCACTTTTCTAATACATGAACTAGGGGGTCTCAAACAAAGTTAGTATGAATCAGACATCAGTAAAATAAAGTCCAGTGCCTGACCTTGGTAGTGGATAGTAGACCTGTGAATTAATTGCTAAAGTTTATTGTGGATGCTAAAAACTTATGTAGCTTTTTAAGGGAGTCTGGGTAAATTGAAATATTTTAAATGAAAGATAAATTATTTGAGATTTACTAAATGCAGAATATCACATCTGACTTAGCAAGCTCTTTTAGAGGAAACTGGGAGCACATTTGGTATATGTTATATATATATATTCTCAGTCTTCAATAGTATCTTTTTATAGGTAACACCTCTAAAAAGATTAGGATAATTTTAATGAAGATTAGGATACTGAGAGAAATGACCAAATGCTGACCAAATATAGCTGCTGTCATGCACTTTCCTTATGTCCTGCTGCTAAAGCTGATCCTGACCTTCTAATTAGTTTCTAATCCTATGTGAGTATAAAAATCAACCTGTTAGCACACCAGACTCTGAGGAAGAGGAAAAAGGAAGGGATCAAAACATCTCTCCTACTTAGTTCTCCCTCAGTTCTTTATTTATAAATAGTTTTTCCTTCTGCCCCCGTGAAAACTATCTATGTGAGGCCACAGAAGCAACAGGGAAGTCATGCACACTGTTGTGGGAAAGACCACTGAAGGTGAGGCTAGTACAGAAGAATTTTATTTGCATAATTAAATGGTGTCATTTCAGGGAAGGAGACTTCAGCACATGGAACCTGACCCTGATATCCGCCCTGCTCATTGTGTATCTATCTTGTGTGTTTACACACTAACACAGATTATTTTGGGACCAAATTCCTGGTCTATTGGATTTGATTTACCATGAGTGGAACATGGGTAACTGGTCTTAGAGGAAAACGCACTTAGTTGAGCTCTGGCAGTTTATGATTTTGATCAAATTGGTTCCTGCAGTCTGGCTTGCCCTGTGAGGGTCTGACACCTTTTGTTCTAATTATTTATATTTCAATCTTCCTTCCACTTACATAAGTCAAACTGACCTCCCCTATTGGTTTTGCTCACTGAAGGAAGCAAATGTTCCATAGAATGCAGTCTGCTTATTTTATCACTATGGAAGTCAAATTCCTTAAAGATGAAATAGTGAATCATGTTTAGTGCTGCTCAGTGAATTACAAACAGTATTTTCTCTTTGTGTGCTCTAGGTACGTCTGTCCTATGTGCGGATAAAGTATCTCTTCATCTCTTGGTTAGTAGTGTTTGTTGGCAGCTGGATTATGTATGTTCAGTACTCCACCTACACAGAATTGTGCAGAGGACATGACTGTAGGAAAATAATAGTAAGTATATTTAGCATAGCTTTCTGAAGTGTTTGACTAATTCAGTCAGTGCTACATGTAATTTAATCAAATTCTCATATTCCATCATGCTGAAGTAAGATTACAATTTCAATTACAGATAAAACCAGTTGTGTCTCTTAACATTATTTTGACATAGGGTTATTTAAATTTTTTCTTAGATTTTTCTTTAAAAACTTGGATGTTGAAAGAGATACAGTTTTTGCCTCCTTTCTTAGGCAATTCATTAAATATTTTTCTCCCTGTTTGTTTCAGTGTGATAAATACAAGACTGGTGTTATTGATGGGTCAGCATGTAGTAGTCTTTGTGCTAAAGAAACACTGTATTTTGGAAAATGTTTGTCAACAAAGCCCAATAACCAGGTAAGGATTTACTCATCCAACCTAGTTTTATTATTTCCCACTGAAATATCATCTGGAACATCAGGTAGACTTTACTGTCATCAAGTTGAATCTGTTTAATACAGATTATTTCAAACTTTATTTGCTGTGACATGCAGAGTGTGTATATATATATATATATACCCCCATATATATACACCTATACAGAAAAAATACAGTATAATACAAATTAATACATAGAACATGCACCTATATACTATTCCTATATGTAGAGGGGGGTCCATCGCAACAGGGGTATATATTTATTTTATAATATATGTATTTTGGAAATATTATATAGTACCTACTGAGTCCTTCCACAGTTTGACAGAACGTGCATAGTTTTGTACAGCATACTGCTTCTCTGCTATCCTGCATCACAAACAGAAGCAGCAGCCTCATAACAAGCTATGCAAAGGTGGCAGTAATGCCAGTCTGTTGTTTGGGAAGCTGTCTGTATTTTGACAGTGTAGTGTCTCCGGAGTACCTGCAGCAGTGGGCTGTATTTGAAGTTGCCATTGTTCAAGTTGCCATATTCATTGTTTGCACACAGGATTCAGTTTCTCATCAGTGTCACTGTTTGACTCTTGAAGCAGTGGTTGGAGGACAGGTGGTCTTCAGATGGACTTTTACGGTGTTTTATACCTTTCCCCCTCTTTTTCTGCATAGATGTATTTAGGAATCTGGGGAAATCTGCAAAGTGTTATAAAATGCCAGATGGAAGAAGCTGCTCAACTTGATTTTGGTACTGACCCAGAACCAAGGAAGGAAATAGTGCTATTTGATAAGCCAACAAGAGGAACCACTGTTGAGAAATTCAAAGAAATGGTATACAGCCTTTTTAAAGTAAGTATATTCTTTTTTATTCTATTTTGACAGAAAGACTTGTTTTCCTGAAGCTGGAGTGAATACCCCATTGTATGAGCCTTGTTCCAAGAGTATGTCAGAAAAGTAATCAGCACAGAAATAGTTCTTCCCAGAGGTGCTTATCTTGAAGTTTGAAGTAACTAATTATCAGGGTTTTTTCCTTAATCATTACATGATGGAAGCTGGCATTCATCTTGTCTATAGATTTTGCTAGTATTTGTATAGAAAATACGATGTAAGGCTGATGTCAGTTGTCATGCATTACAGCAGCTTTGTCTCTAACAGTGGTGGGCAGCAGGTGTGTCAGGGTAGTTTCGAGGAAAATTTGGAAAAAGTTGGTCTGCCTTGTGTGAGCATTCAGCTGAAAATAAAATAGTTCTGATTCCAGCAATGACTTCTTTCTCTGTAGTCCTACAATGGATGTGGTTACATCAAATAACAAAATTAAGCATTTCAGTATAGTTGAGATTTGTACCCAGTTTTGTCTTGGTACCTTTAATAATTGGCCAAAACATAGTTCATAACACGATTTCTCTACATTTGTAAGGTCTAATCAGCTGAAAACTAAACCTGATCTAAACATTTGAATTCTGCACAGTTTTTTGTAGAGAATATTGAATAAGCTACTTAATACAATTTTTCTAAAGACTGATCTGATTGAGAACAATGTTTGAATTTTAATGTTTGCATTTTGAAGTGCAAAGAAAGGTAATACTTCCAGAGGATTACAGTGCTCAGTGCCTATGAAAACAGAACAAAAGGAAGCTCTGCAGGCACCTGATGGCACGTCCTGTTACATCAATAACCAATGAAACGAGTAACAGGGTATGTTCTAGTTATTATTCATAGAAGGAGAGAGGCAGAATGATGGATGGATTGGGGGCAGTTAATGAAATCATACTTAATCTTTTTTGTTTGTTGCTTTTAGGCAAAACTGGGTGAACAAGGAAATCTTTCAGAATTGGTTAATCTCATCCTGTCTTTCGCTGATGGAAACAAAGATGGGAGAGTCTCTTTGCCAGAGGCAAAATCTGCATGGGCACTCTTGCAGCTAGAAGAGTTTCTGTTAATGGTGATCTTGCAGGATAAAGAACATACTCCCAAGCTGATGGGGTTTTGTGGGGATCTCTATGTGACTGAAAGAGTTGAATATACCTCTCTCTATGGAATCAGCCTTCCATGGATTATAGAACTTCTCATTCCCTCTGGCTTCAGAAGAAGCATGGACCAGTGGTTCACTCCATCATGGCCAAGAAAGGCAAAAATAGCTATAGGGCTTTTAGAATTTGTGGAAGATATTTTCCATGGACCTTATGGAAACTTTCTGATGTGTGATACAAGTGCCAAAAACTTGGGATACAATGATAAATATGATTTGAAAATGATGGACATGAAAAAAATTGTGCCAGAAATTAATTTGAAGGAAATAATTAAAGATCGTCAGTGTCACTCAGATTTGGACTGCATTTATGGTACAGACTGTAGAACACTATGTGACCAAAGTAAAATGAGATGTACCACTGAAGTAATTCAGCCAAACTTGGCAAAAGCTTGTCAGCTCCTTAAAGACTATCTGCTTCGTGGTGCTCCTTCTGACATCCATGAAGAACTAGAAAAACAACTGTACTTGTGCATTGCCCTGAAATTCACAGCAAATCAGATGGAAATGGAGCATTCTTTAATACTCAATAACTTAAAAACTTTACTGTGGAAGAAAATTTCTCATACAAATGATTCTTAGCTTCTCCAGCAGCAGAAGAAAATATAGATGCCTGCCACTAGAGGTGGCCCAAGACATTTGATAAAAACAATCTGCACCTTTTAAAAAAGATATTTCTTTACTTAGATTTTATTAATGGTTCTTTCAGTCTTGCCCTTCAGTCAGTAACTTATGACAGGGCTTCTTGAAGAATGAATATGCCACTGAATGATTGAGCAGAGGCCAGAAGTACTTCTGGTGTTCAGTGCTGTTATGGAAACAACTCTGCATGCTTGACTTTCTGTGCACTTTGTCAGATCTTGAACAGGATAAAAGTATTCACTGTGCCACCCCATCAGCTGAGGGAACATCTTCCATTTCTGTGAAAAACACTGCTCATTTGTGAAATACCTGCAGAGGATTTTTCTCCTAAGTAGTTTTATGAAGAATTGCCACTACTGCAAATAATGTGTCCAAGTCCAAGCTGCTGTTATGAATAAACTGAACTGTGAGATTGAAGTTTACTTGGCATGGCAGAATTTGCACATTAAAGAATTTTTTTAACTGTGGAAAATTAGAATTTTATTCTAGAATGCATAGGTTGTAATATGAGACAAATCAGATTCTGTTTACACATTGTTACCTCATGCTTACGTCTTGAATGTTTAAGTAGTTCAGCATTTTTTAATTAAGTCATTGTATGGTGAGCCCTTTGGGAGCCAAGAATTTTAGATTATTTCTTGAATCATCTGTATGGTTTACCAGCAATACCAGCATCTGTTTCAAAAACTTCAGTGGAAACCTTTAACCCAAATTAAGCTGTAGCAAATATTAAAAAGCAAGGAGTTTGTGGACTAAGCTATAGAAAACTGAAGTTAATTTTTAAAAACACTGAATAGCAGAAGCGTCCTACCAGTTAAAAATGGAAGTCTGCATAGTGTAGGAATCTGCTGTATGACATGAGAAATGAGTTAATAGTTGTGGGTCGTCTCTTTACTGTCCCTCCACATTTAGCTGTACTTCAATCGTAACTACTGCAAGAAGTATGTAAGCAAGAGCTAGACCTGAATTTTAGGACAGAAGCTGGATTGTTCAAGATTATGCAATATTGTTCAAATGGGAGTCAATGAGGTACTTCCCAGCTGTTATGAAGTGAGCTGCAGTGTGTGACTATTTTTTTTTTCTAGTAGCATCTCTGAGTCATTGTTAAGACTCAAGCCATGAATAAATAAACATCATCTGATCCTGGCACTCCACAAAGCATGACCACTCTACTACCTTTAATCTTCACCCTAGTTATTTTTCAGATTTACATGTGTGTTCATAATTATGCAGAAGTCCATAAAACACCTTAATACATGCTCAATACTTGCCTGTTGAATGTTTAATTTATAAATTACTTAGGTTCAAAGTTGTTCAATCTTTATGATTTTAATGGCAGTCATCTGTATACTTCTGAATCCTGGCCCTTTAATTCATTTTCAGCAGAGGTAAGAAAAACAAGCTTTATTTACACATTTGAAAGGTTAATTGCTTTAGATATCCTGTTTCAAATGCATTTCTAGAATGATGAAACTGATGTACAGGACCACAATAAAGTAGTTTCTCCATACCCGATGTAATAACAGGCAGCTTGGGTTAAGACTGTTTTGTGAACACCAGCCTTTTAGTTTAAGAAATACTATGCCCATGCTATTGTCTTGAACTTGCTAATGTGCTCCAACTATGAACTATTTGTAACGAGCAATGCACTAATAGTCCAAAGTGGTCATGTTCTTGGTGAAAAAAATCTGTCAGTGACTGCTGTTTGGGCAGAGATTACTTAAAATACCCAACATCATTGGGTATTTTAAGACTGGGAGAATATGTTTAATAGTGCAGTTTGTTGTACACAATCTTCATTTTTATTATTGCTGCATCGAGTTGAAGCTTTCATTGGAAAAAAAAATACACTTTGTTTATAATAAATCACAGGCCTCCTTTTTTTTCAATAGCAGTATTTACACCAACTACCAGTATCTCAGAGCAAATCATTCCTCCACGTAGCCTACTTGATTAATGTTTAAACTGTGCAAATGAGTTCTCTAAGTCTCGTGGGAAACCTGTTGGCACACACAAACTGAGAGGTAGGAGGAGGCAAAGGACCAGAGCCCTACAAGGCTGCTGAGGACTACTTCTCTTCCAAGCAGCTCAGCCTGGAATCTGCAGAAGGAAACACACACTGGGCTCTGTGTGGGAGCCACCCTTTAGGATAGGGAGATGAAAACCAGGGACTGCTGAGGTGGATGGACATGGAGAGGGGAGGCAGGAGAAAAATGAGGTAGAGACTGGCATGGGGGGGAGGGTGAGGAGTGTGAGGGTATAAAAGCCTAGGGGTGCTCCTGCACCAGGAATGAACTGCCATGTGGAATGGGATGTTGTGGGCTCTGCTAAGGGAACCCCAGGGGTGAAAGGGAAGGGAACCATGGTCTGGTTGCATGTGAGTGTGTGGGGAGTCAAGGAGCAAAGGCTCTGATGTGCAACTGCCAGGGAGTCTTCTGAATGTTTCCTTAACAAGGCCTCCATACCTACTCCTGTACATGCAACTTAAAAGTGAATTCTCTGATCAACTAAATAATGTGAAGTATTCAGCTTCAGAATTTTAAATCTTTTTCTACTTAGAAGCAGCAAGCTCTTATACTTAATCCTTGATGCTAGCTATGGCAGAAGTTAATCTAATTGATTTCCCTCCCCTTCTTACAGGAATAATTCTGATGCAGCAGCCTTTGTCTTTGAAGTCTGTCACCTCTCTTCTCTGTGAAAATTCAATTCACACAGTACTTTGAAAGAGGAGAAAAAAAAAAAAACTTTTCAGGTACAGACTATCTAGATCATAAAAAATATTCTCTGTTTTTATAAACTACATAAATAAGCTGGTCTTACACCGTTGCTTCCTCAATAAATTTATTGCCACTTTTTCCAAAGCTTCACAGAAAACTGTGGAAGTTGTCTTAGCTCTCAGTTCTGCGCTCCTGGGCCCTGAGGAAGCTGGCCTTCTTCTGAGCAACACGGTCTTTCTTCTGGGCAAGGGACATCTTGGGACAGTTCCATCTGCAATGTAAGCACAGGGTAGAGTAGATCCCAAGCAAAAAAGCAGTCAAGAAACATGCAGTGCATCACAACTGTGATTAAGAGTGCAATGGAAGAATATATTCCCACTTCTGCAACATGCTTTATTTCCTCATAATGACCTAAGGCTGTAGTTAGGGCACCACAAAAAGGCATGGTTGGACAGTTTTAATTTCTCAAGAGGTAAACTCTGTACTCTCTTGTGACTGAAGTAAAGACATTATTAAGCCTAATGTGATAGCTGTGCCTTCATTTCTTTTCTCCCACACCCTTGAAAAATCAAAACAGTTTAGTACTGCCAAAATAATCCATGAGCTCTCAGCTGAAGAGAAACAGCTTTTGCCCTGAAAAGAGACCTGAAGATACACACTGTTCCAGCTATCCAAGCCACAAGCATTCTTCACTTTGACTTTTTATATAGTTAAGAGCTCTTGAACTTCATATTCCTACTGCTAAAGTTAACTCCTAAATTATACAGAACTGCATGTATCTTAATCTCGTCTACAACACATGACTGTTGACACAACTGCAAAACTGCATTACTTCTTTTACTGCAACTAATATAGCTCCAACAGAGAAGTCACACAGATGTTAAAAAGAATGAGAATTTTACCTCTTTTTCTTGACTTCTCTCTTGGGTTTCTTTTCATGGACTGGATTATCCCGTATAGCAGCATGGGCTTTTTTGTACATTTCTTCCATCTTGGGAAAAAAAAAAAAAAAAAGAAATTTAAATTCACCATAGTGGTCCAGTTGTAGGAGTATCAGAAATCCAAGATCACTGTGCCTGCCTTGTGCCCAGGCATGGAATAATGCTGCTCAGTCCCAAAGCCATCTCTGGCTCCAAAATGGCACAAATTTTAAGAATACCTTTGCTGGTAGTTAATTAAGACCACTAGGTATCAGCTGTGAAAAACTTTTTAGATGTACAAAGAACAAGTGGCTATCTAGTGACCTAAGTCCTAGACTCACTTCATTTGAATACAAGCTGTAACTGCTGTTTGCTTAGAAAGCAGATGAAGTCAGTCATTTACTTTACTTTCGTTTTAGAATTTGTTAGAAAAAAATAGCAATTAGTTAAATTTACAAAAAAACACAAAAGCCCACTGAAATGAAGGGACAGAGAATGAAGTTTGCTGTAGCCTAAAAAGGGGTTATGAGGGAGCTATTGTTTTAAAGCTCCAGGATCATTTATTAGGGGAACCAAGCAAGAATATTACAGGCAGTAGCACAAGCCATCTAGAAGGAGTTTAAATACTCGGAAAAAACAGAAGAAGCACCTCTGTGTTCTTACCCATCTTCTAGTATTTTGTGTAACTCTAATGTGAAGCAGTACTAAAATAAAATGTATTACAGTCTATAGTTTTATGAAATGCTAGCTTGGGCTCTCTCTATTCACCTGGAACAGAGAACTCCCTCTAGGGTCACACAAACAGTAACAGATTGGACACACAACCATATGCTTGCTCACAGTTACAGCCACTACAGCTGCAGAAATTAGAGGCTGTGGGGCAGGATAAGGAAGGAGCAGAGAGCCTGTATAGAAACTTCTAATTTAGTTTCAGTATTGAGGGGGGGGGGGAGGGGGTAAAGGAGGGGAGAGGGAGTGGTCCAGCACAGATTGAAGCCCTGTAAGATGGGATTTATAGGCAGAATAGTAAGTTTCACAGTGGGAAAAAAAGTCCCACTTTCAGAGGTTCTACACTATATTATAGAGCCTTTAATGGAGGAAAAAATATTTTCTTTGCATGGGTAACATACAACATGAGTCACATAATTTTACATATCGAACTTATTTGCATTATTACAGAAGCCCCTATGCAAGACTTATCAGCATCTCTGTTAATGCCCAAGCTGCAGCTGGATAAAGCTTACCCCATCAGGTGTTACGTTGTTCTTTATGTACTGGGAGAACTGTTTCTTGTAAGCATCTTCATCCTCCTCCATCAGGTACCGCATGTAATCGGCCACGTTCTGGCCCATGATGTGCTTGCGGTGAACCTCTGCATTGAACTCTTTGCTTTCCGAGTCGTAGCCAGGGAAACGTTTGGTGCTGTCAAACAGCAGGTACAGTCACATTAAGACTCTAATTCAGAGGCTAAAATGCACACTGAAATGACTGATACATCAGATTCTCCTACAGATAACTGAGGGATAGGAGCCTCTAAGAAAAAATAAAAACCAGAAGTTTTAAGTTCATCTCGGCTGCCATCAGTCCCGTCTTGAAACACTGCAGTACATCATGTACACACCATGGACCAACTACAGTGCCTTCAGTCATTGCAAGTATCATCATGTAGCAGCTGAGTCAAAAAACCTGGACAATTAGTCAAGAATAGGACAGCATGGGATAGGGTAGGAAAACACACAAAAGATCTCAAGATTTTCTTTCTTCCACTGCTGCTAGCAGAAAGCAGCATTTAGACAAGTCAAAATATCCATGTGGAAACTCTAAATGAAGGTGGACTACTTAGAGTTACTGTTATACTGACAACTGCACAAGTATCACTGGGCTTGTACCTGGTTCATAGTTCTTTCACAGTGAAAATTAATACCTACACACACTCTGGTAAATATTTAAACCAAGCAAATATCCTTTGAAGATCTGTTAAGGGCATTCACTTGCTTTTTAGTAACAGCAACAAGATAACTCTTTAGTTTCTACACCTTGACAGTTACAAGATTCCCAGCAGCACTATCAGAACTGCTTTTGTGGATTAAGAAACAACCAACAAAAAAAACCCCAACCCAGAACCTAATTACATAACCATTACCATATCAGAACAAAATTATTTCAACATAAATTGATTTGTGTAAGTAGACTGTCACATACAGAAGCATCTCATGTTAACACTGAGGAAATTCTCTGTAACTCATATTACCTATGAGGGATCGACAGCCCGCCATCCACTGCACCCTTCAGAGCACCGAAGACTTTGTTTCCAGTGGTAGTTCTGGCAAGACCTGCATCCAGGTAGCATGTAAAAGCACCAGGCTTGCCATCCACGCTTTCCACATTGTATTCATCACCAGTGACTTCAACTTGGCCTTCATAGATCTTATCGAGGCCAAATTTATTCAGAAGCTGTGGGAAAAGAAAAAACACTGCTGAGATTCTTTCCATTTATTGACAAAAATGTAGAATCACCAATACTTTAATATGTGAATTTGCAGTAGAATCATATTTTTAACAAATTTCTTTACAAAAATTGTGCACCCTGTACTAATAACAAAGCTTTATAACAGCCATCACGGTAAGTGTGTCTGTTAAATTCCCACCTTCTGTTCCAACAGGTACACCACTGAACTCAAGACTTATTCATGAACCCCTGTGGAAAATGGATGGATGCTGTTTACATGTTTTTGAACTCTACAAGGTACATTTCTTACATTTTTATCCTGACTCCCTCCCTCCCACCACCAAGCCTAAGGGCTGAGACATTAAAGTGTGCTGCTGGAGCTGCAACTGCGTGCTGTCATACTTTTCACTGTGATTTGACAGTCACGAGATGCATCAAATCTATTATGGAAAAGAGCAAAAGTTATGATGTTGAGAACCTGAAAGACCCAGGTGGGCTGACACACCACTGGAGGAAGTGGGCTTTGCCCTCCCTGAGGGAGCCAGGAGAGCAGAGCAGCAGCCCCCCAGGTGCCGTGCTTTACGTACCCTGCGCGCCAGGAGCAGGCCGGTGCAGTAGGCAGCGGCGTAGTTGGTCAGGCCGACCTTCACGCCGTACTTGGGCAGCTCGTGGGCATAGGCAGCACAGACAATCATGTCCCCCTCGATTCTGGCATAGGCAATCTGACAACAAAACAAATGATAGCTTAGTGCTCCCACCACTGAGGCTCCATGCATTGTTTCTCTGACACTCGCTCAAGCCGACAGGAATACTGGATCCAAGTGTGCAAAAAACTGCCAACTTCTGCATGCAAGCTCAAGGAGTGGTGCTGTTATAGTCTGTTGGGGGGGATTGTTTGTTTTTTCTCCTCTCTTGTGTGTTTTTTTTGTTTTTGCAAAACGAGTAATCAACGCCTCAAGTAAAGACACAAAGAATTCAAATCTCTATTAGGCCTGCTAAAATGTCTGTCAGCAACAACTAGTAATTACCTTTCCACATAGATCAAGAGGCCAGAAACTGGCTACAAAAGCAATCTTTCAAGGAATCATTATAGATGGGATGAATTTTGTCCCACTTTCTGGTACACCTCAGATAATGCAAGAAACATGTGATAGTTTGTGGTAACAT
>JACBWW010000016.1:9459218-9539465 GCA_020086605.1 Lanius collurio
TTTTGTATAAATATGCCTGTTTATTTCTCTTCCCTTTCCCCAGTGTGAGTTGTCAGCTTTGATCACAATTGTACGGTTCTCTATTTATACTTACACAGATTTAAGGCTTATTTTGAAATACACAGATATGAGTTCTTTTTCAAGTAAGGATTAGGAGAGGAAATAGCCAGTGAAAGAAGGGCATGATCAGGAGGAAAGTGCTCAGTGTTATGAGTCAGCATTGCCTGAATTTTATCAAGTGGGATGACAGCAGCTGCTGTAGCAATTGTCACTGAATGTCCATCCAGCCCTACAGTACTTCGAAGAGGAACAGATGTTTGGAGAAGAAAGCTTCAACAGAACAGCCCTACTTCCTTCCCGTATCTCCTCCTACACTCCGGCAGGTTGAGGCTTAAAGACATCTTGAGCTGCAGCTGGTGGCTTGCATATTTTGTTTTGGTCACGTTGGTTTGTTTGGTTGCATTTTTTTCTGCATTGCTCTTTGTATATTTGTCTCCTGTGGACTTAGTTAATTGCTGTTGAACAAGTAAGCAGAAGGTGGTTGGAGTAGTTGAAAGGAAGAGAGAGGAGAAAAGCCCTTCCAGATTTATGGCAGAAGAAGGGATGGAGAACAAACAGTTACTGTCAGTTTATTCTCTGTGTAAGACTGCTAGTAAACAGAGAAGCTTTAAAAATGGGAAGACAAGTCCTTTGTCAGTGAATTTTGGAGAACAAAAATGCTTACTTTGCTATTTCAAGGTTCCAGAACAGCTGAGTTGGAGGTATGCATACTTAAGGTTATGTTTACACCTTCTTACTCCTAAGTTTCCTTAATTCATAGAAAAAAGAAATTCTAATGCTTAAGAAACAGACATAAGAGAATTTCATATTTTGTGTATAATTTTGAGTGTCAAATGCACAGTTTAAAAGAAAAAGTCTTTTCTGGTGTGTCCAAGAAACAATAATAAAAACTAACCCTGAGCTTATGAATGTTGCTTTCTAAACTAACCTATACTTACCTTGATTATAGTCTCTTAATTAAAATTTTTTTCTAGACCCAATTAAAACAGCTATAGTTTTAAAAAAGGCAAATAGTAAATATTATACAAATATGTAATTTTGAGTTATTAGATGTGTTCTCTGAAGTTTTGAATATGTCACTGAAGTTTGTAGAGAGCATGCTGAATTCAAGCCTTGTGCCTTCTGTGTTTGTAACAATTGACATAATCTGTTGCAAGTGTTTGGATTTCTGTAAGTTGGGAATACTGTAGTGGTCTCTGCTCAGGTGTCTGTGCATTGCAGTGCATCCTTTCCTTCTCCAGCAAGTGGTGATTGCAATAAATGGGTAGCTGTTTATGGATAGTGCCTGGGCTCTGCTCTGGCCTTGCTCATTTTACACACGGTTGTGATGAGTTTTTGTTGTATGTGTGTGGACAGAAATCATCTGCTCAGAGGGGGCAGCACAAGAGATTTAGTGAATTGTCACTTTTTTGTAATGACTCTTAATGTCACCTAACTCCTGTGAACTCTGGAAACTATTCAGTTTAGCCATCAAGTGGTGTTTTGGGGACAGCCTAGGAAGTGTTGAGCCTGCTCTAGGGTTCAGGCAATGGGTCTCCTTTCAGTCATGATGATAGGGATGATGCTGTGGTCCTCCTGTTATTTCAGGCTGCGTGACTGTCAACTTCGTTAGCTGATTGTCTGTGGAAGTGATCCTTCCCAGTCCCAGCCAAGCAGTTGTATATTTGGGGTTGAGGTACAATGAGATGGGTTTTTATTCAGGACAAGAAGTAAGGTGGTATGATGTGGACACTTATTTTGTCCTAATTTCCAACTTGAAAAGCAGCCAAAAGCCATCACCAAATATCTTTTTGTTCTTTTGTCTGAACAAACCTTTCCTGTCTCTAATGGTTTATGTTACTTTATCATCTTGTCTGAACAGTATTGCTTTTGCTTCTACAGCTCAATCCTTTGGGGGAAAAAAAAAAAAAGGAAAGAAAACCAAATACAAACCTAGTATTTTGGTAGTAGGCTGTTTTAACGTGTTCTGCTGTATGGTAAGCTACTGAACTTCGCAAACTCCTGAGTTTTCTTATGGCCTATTGCCATGACTAAATCTTAGCACAGCATTAAATACCTGTTTGATGACATCATAACATGTTCTTAGAATTCTGACTTATCAGTATCTTATACTGTATTAACTATGGGAAATTTTTCATATTTTTATCAGGCTGGGTCAGATGGGGTCAGTCTTTCAGTAGTGGACTGTAGTTGCCATGAATTGACCCTGCACTTGTAGCTAAGAAGATGTTAGAGGTGCTTACTGTTGTTTTTGTTATATAAGGCTGAAACTATCAAATTCACTTAAAATGGGTGTAAAAAATTAAGAGTTAGCCATAACCTAACATTTTGAACATGTACTGTCCACATAACTATCATGTGGAAGTTAGTTTTATGTCTTGTTTTTCATGCGTTCTTCTTGATTATATGTAGCTCAAACAGTGAACTACTTCCAGGCACAGTAAAAAGAAATTCCAGCTTCTATGCTATCTGAAACAGCAGAGCTAAATATAAATAAAATAAATATAAATATTCATTGAGCAAGGTAATATTTTTCCTCCACTAGAATGCAATTATGGTGGAACTTTATGGGTTTGGCTGAAGTGGTATTTCTCAGCCCTTTGGAGAAAGAATTGTGATTGGTCTTTCTAAAGACAAAATTACATAATCAGGTTTAAATTCTATAATGAGACACATTATGTTAAAATGGGCTTGGGATTTTTACATGAACTTTTCGGTGTCAGGCTGACACTAAAAATCATCTGTGTTTCATTGATGTCCTTTGTGTTCTTCCCCTAAAAGTCTGCTTTGAAAGAAGTAAACAGGTCGTTATTTCCAAATAAAAGTGCAGAAGTCAGTGGCCGACTAATCAGAACATAGCTGACTTCATTTGATGATGAGCAGATACATCATTTCTCTGAAGAGCCATTTCCCTTTTCTTTATTAAATATCTAAGGAAAATTAGATTTCTCTGTGCTGTGCTCAGAGAAGGCTGCAGGAGCCCTGTTACAGACTTGACTGGCATGGAGGGAGACCCTTCCACAGTGCCATAATGTGCTGCTTCCAGTTATGCTGTAGGTGCTTGTGAATGCAAGACATGGCTGTGGTGAGTAAATTAGTGGGCAAAATGAAATATTACTGCAGGACCACAGATGTTGGCATGGATTGTGTTGAAAGAATTGACTATTGATGTTTGCAGCTGTGTTTATGTTTGCTCTGTTTACTGGATAGCTTGGACACCTGTCCAATGTGGAAAGTACTAATTATTATGCTTCTCACTGCTGAAACTTTTACCTTCCATTTCCTGTGTGTCAGTAGCTACAGGTTGCAATGAATTGAAGTTCACAAGAAAAGCTGGTTACTGGTCAGTCATTTAGAAACTGTTTCACTCTTGAGTGTAACTGATAGAAAGTGGGCTTTTTAGATGATCATTTAAAGGAGAGGAATATCCTGAAGGTGAGGGTCTCACCAACCTCTGTCATGTGTGGTTTTTTTTTTTTTTTTAATTCTAGAAAGCAATTAGTAAAGTTTTAAGTGTTACCAAATTGCATAAGGGACATGCTTATGTCTTTTAGTTTCTCCAAAGTCTCATTTCATACATCCCTTTGGAAAGGGAACTGTGCACAGCTTGGTAAATGAGAGATGAGCATTTTGGTTCTAACCTGCACATTGTGCCATAAGTTTATCTGGTGTCTGTAAAAAAGCGAGAATTAGACCTAGAAAATTTTTGAGCTGCTAGTATGTAAACAAAGTTGCATGGAATGATATGTTTTCATGTGTCAGATACTAAGTCCTTTTAAACTTACAAATTTAACTGCTTGTAAATTTTGTATCATTTTTAAATGAAGAGTTGTGTTAAAAAACATTGATTTTGATTAAGGGTCAGTGAATGTTTAAAAATAGTACTCAATTGTTTCTCACTTCCAAAATATGGACCTAAAGCTTTTAGTAAATTTAACTGCATTTGTGTGCTTTTGTTTATTTTTGTCCTAATGTACTGTAGGAGACCTGTCTCCTTTGCAGGAGGAAGCTAGGCTTTGGGGAATGAGTAGGAAAGTAAAATTTATAGAAAGGAGCTATAACTATAAGCACATGTCCTTCAGAGTGTGTTACTCTTTTGTAAGTGCCTGATGATACTTTAACTCCAGTTAAATAATTGAGTTGCATTTTACTGAAAAGACAAAACCCCTAAATCTTCCAATCTATTACATAAAAAAACATGACCTGGTTGATTTTTTTTTTTAGCTGGTTAATCTGATTGTTCCCTCTGTTTTGTTAGCCAGGGGGTTGGTCCTTCAAGTATGCATGTGTGTCATTGGCATGCTGAACCTCAAATACAAAGAAATTTTCCAGACTGAGGCCTAAGAGAACAAAGGAAGTTCTCCGTTAAAGGTTTTTACTGTATTCCATCAGTATTTTCTCTTGCAGCTCTGAGGAGCTCTCAGCCATCTTTTGTACAAAAGCACTGTATCTAATTCTTTTCCCTTGAAAGAAGGCCTCAGTTTCTTGAAGATTGTTACATTCCTGTGTCAGACGTGAAATGTTTTCTGATAAAGGACCATCTTTAGATGGACAGAAGATAGTGTCAGTAAAAGCACTGTGGTTTGTTTTCTCAGCACACTGGGACAATGCCTGACAGACTGTAAACCACGCTGGACTTCAGAGGCAATTAAAAACCTGGAACTGTTCTTGGAAAGAAATTAAATTTAGTGCAACTTGGTCAGTGATGGAAATGTTACTTATATGACTTTGAGCAATGGTTTCAACCTTTAGTGGGTTGCTACAACATTTCTAATGAAGTTCTTCTGTAAAACACCTCGTTTATTAGTTGTACATGTGAACTGCCACTTCAAGTTTCTTTGGGACCATCAAAACCCCATGACATGTTAGTCAAATGATGACTTTTAAAAAATGAGGCTGCGCAGAGTTCTGATAGCCCAAATTTTATCCAGTCTAAAATGTTAGACTGCTTTTTTTTTTTTTTTTTTTTGTGTCAGACTTGGAGAACTAGTGTGTACTAAGTGAAATGCAAGCTAGAGAATGCTAGCCATGATATTCCAGGCTACTGTTAGGTGATATTGCAAGAAAAATCAGGAATATGAGGGCAAGTCAGGACTTCTCACTCATGCTTTGACAGAAGTCAGTTACATGAATTTGTAGTGTAAAAGACCCGAATGAAGTTTACAGTGAAACCATGTTTGAGCCCTAAATAAGGATTTTATCTTGTCAGGGAGCATGATAGCAGGCTGATTCACTAGCTACATCTCCTGCACGTGTCATTGACTGAGTTGGTTTAATTTATTCTACAGGTATTAGAATGCTATTAACTTTGAAGCAGGAATGAGACTGGGTCTATGGAATGCTATAAAACTGGCTTGAAAACCACATATGCAATTTCAGACCCAATTATGTCAGACTTCTTTTTATGTGTAGAGTAGTATGGAGATTATTTCCTATGTTATGGAAGTTCCCATTTCTTTCTCTCTTCATGAAGAGAAGAAATCATTGAAAGCAAATTATACATACAGTAGTGTTTGTGCAAGGCTTGCAGTTATTTTTACTTTGTCATATGGTAAGAATAGTTGGGACAGTATTTCAAGTTATCTGTAATCTTTTGGGTAATAAAGATATCTGTAATCCTTTGATACAAATGTTCCTCAGGGAAATGCAGGAAAAAAGTAGTAAGCTAATTCAACATGTAAAGTGAAATACCTTTTTAAAAGAAATCTAAAACTTTTTTAGAAAAAAACCAGATATTGTCTGGCAAATGCAAATACACAGGTTGCTTACACATTTAGGCCTTCTGCAAGCTGCTGCACATTGCCTGAGTATTCTCAGGGAAAGAGGTTTACACACTTGTACATAGTGTGCAATGTTGTAGTAGTCTACCTTTAGCTGGCCTTACTTAAAATATGTTATATGCAGTCTCATTGCAGTATTCCTTTGAGTAACTTGGAAAACTTAAATGCAGTATTGTAGTTCCTCTTGGTAACAAAGCCCTGTGATCATCAGCTAAATAGAAATGCTAAACATAAAGTTGCTATACTGGATTTTATATCTTTTAGTTGACATATGTATGCTGCATATCATGCATCTGTGTTTAGTATCAGTATAAACACATCAGCTTTGCAGTGTCTTGGAGGATGTAGCAGACAGGTCTGGGGCTTGTCTGATCGACTCATCAGGTGGCTGAGAATTGCTAGTAGTTCTGTTTTCCCACTGAAAACTGCATAAGAGTACAAAGTCTTTGGTAATTAAGTCTTGTGTCCCTCCATCTTTTTAAAGATCAATATGTTCAAACTCAAAATTCAGACATTTCTTTAGGAGGTATCTGCATGAGTTAAGCAGGCAGATGCCGGTGAAGTGTTCCTGTGCTCTGGGTTCGTTGGCAAGTCAGGAGCAGCGTAGCTGTTAATGGGACTGGGAGCCTGAATGAGTGTCCCTCCTTTGGAGTTGGGAGATGCCTGCTTAGTTCCATATGTCTTCCATGTGCAGGGTAAGGAAGATGTGCCCCTGCCTGCTTGTCTCCAGACCCAGCCATCTTCAGTGGACGGGGTTGGTGTCCCACGAGTGGGCTGGAAGTGGCATTTGTGTTCAGAATCTTGGATAAACTGACAGGTTCTTAAGCGATCCCCCTCTGGAGAAAAAGCACGTTTTTAAACTCCATTGATTCCATTTTTGATCACTCAATAATAATAATTAGTAATAGCTTGAGCATCCTGATAGTGCACTTGATCGTTTGCCAGACATCCTAGCCAATGTAGGTTACCTTTTGTACTCTTTAAAGGCAACTTGGATTTTAGCATCTGAAAAATGCTGGGAATAACAAGGAAACTAATTCGCTTTGCAGAGTTGAAAAACTGGCTGAGGTGAGTTGCGCGAAGAATCCTGTTGACTGGGGACTTCCAGCCTGGGCTGGTTAGCTGAAGGGGAGTGGAGAGCTCGCCTCGTTCTGGGAAGTGTTGGGACTCGGGAGCAGTCTGCGCCCGAGCTCCGTGTGCGGCTGCCGGCCGCGGGGCGCGGTTGGCCGGGAAGGCGCGGGGCTGAGCAGGTTTGGCAGCGGGAGGGCTCCAGCAGTGAGGGGGAAGCGGCAGAGGAGCGAGGGTGACGGCAAAGACCCAAGTCCTGATTCGTGTAGTTAGATTGAGCAATGTGACCTAGCTAAGATCATAGGAGGGGAACTGTCTGGCTGTCCTTGTTACTGCTACAAGCACCTGAGCACGTCACTACAATCTCTTGGCCACAGCAATGAAGAGTAGCAAAGGGAAGGACACTTTGTAACTGAAGTGCAAAGCATCGTTCTTGAAGGCAAAAGGTAGACACTGCTGCCGCCTGCAGATGTATCACCGTTAAAATAGTAGCAACCAGGTTTTTAAAGAAACGTTTGTTTAGGAAAGCCTTGAGGACCCTGTCCCAAAAAACCCAAAGATTAAAGGCTTAATGGGATTTGTTCTCTTGAGTCTTTCCAGAATGCCGTGTTAAGCAAAATCACATCTCTAAAGAGGGGAGGTTAAAGCAAATGCCCATACAGATTTTCCTGGGTTTGCTGGAGATGGTGATGCCCAGTGAAACCATCTGCTGTCATTCATTCTAAATGTATTCTCAATGTTGCCCCTGTGATTTGTAACTGGGGGGTGGAGGCTGCAGTTGCTCTGACAGGGCTAGAGTAAAACCTGTAGTTCTTTCTTTTGTGCTGTCAGAGGAGAGGTACAGATGTCCTGGGAGTCAGTAGGATTCCCTTGTGTACTGTGTGTACATATTGTCATAGCATGTGACAGATTTCTTGTTGCAGGGCTGGTCAGCAGAAAGGTGGGAGGCAGCAGTGGTCGGTGTTTTAGTGATAGCCAAGTTGGATGTTCCCTGTTGGATGGAATGGTGTACATGGAATTGGAAAGCTTGTGACATGTAGCAGGGATTTCCAGTCTTTATTAAGAGGAGGGTAAAGAGTTGGAAAGGCAAGTATATGAGTACTCAGAGTGTCTACAGGATTGCTGTTGCATTGCTTTTCACAGGAGGAAAAATAATTACACCCAACTATAGATTTGCAGCTTAAATTTGGTAAAATAATTCAAGTAGCCGGATCTTTACGTGTTCCTATTGGTATTCCATGTTTTCCACATCACTAGAATCAGCCCAACAAATGTAACTGCTATTGCCATACTTTCCTGAAGAGAATCAATATTACTAATAAACTACCATCAAAATCACTTGCTTTATTGCCAGTGATTTTCTATTACAAATTTGCATGTTAGTATTTAAAAGGAACCAAAACAATAGTAAAAAGAAATAAGCAAAACCAAATCCCTAAAATTACTAATGACAAAATATACTTACTTTCAAAAATCCTGGTATTTTATAATTGACTTCCTGGACATTGTAATTCCGAATCAGAGTATTTTATTTCCCCATCTCATCAAAATTCTGATTTGTTCTCAGATTAGCGTAAACCCACACAAAGGAAAGAAACACTAAAAACTGTGCATGACTTATTTTACAATTAGTGTTCTGATACATATTGGGTTCTGGAGGCAGTTTACTAGAGTCATAGATATAAAAATATGGAATCATCTTTATTAATGAGGTATGCATTTGTTCAGATCAGGTTTCCTGGGATACAGCCCAAGGTCTTCTCATTTTCAAATTTCAGTGACCTGGTTTCTGAAAGGTCTTAAATCTCTTTTCAGAGATTAACTCTGTGAAATCTTCTGCTGCTGTTATAAATTTTGAAATTAATGTAGGTGAAATGATGAAATATGAAAAATCCTGTTACTGTATCTTATTTAGGGAAATGGATGATGAACACATAGCTAAATACCTTCATGTCTAGGCTCATAACTCTTCACTGATGCTGACAATTTAAGAGAGCTGGCTTTAGATATTTAGGAAACTAGGAAGAGCCTGGCAAAAAGGATGTAGACATGACTAATTAGCTGTTAGATCAGAATTGTGTTTTTCTTAATTTAACTTGGCTCTAGGTGACTGCTATAACTATTTTTCCCTAAACAAATTCTTCATGTGTTTTTGATGCAAACTTCACTGTGAGCCTTTTGATCTTCAAACATTTGCTTTTGGCAGCTGTGCACTTTGCCTGTTCTATGTGTCAATGTTTCGAGGTAGCTGGCTAGGAATAGTTTTGAGGTACTAATTCTCTGATACATTCTAATGAAACTCTGAGCTGCCCTGAGAAACAGTATTATTAAGCACATTATTTTGACTGACTTAACTTGCTGTCTTGCATGGTTTTCTTGACCATACTGTTTGATATCCTTCACATAATTGGCTTCTACAAACCTTTTAGTTATTTTTTTTTAATGGCCAGTAATATGTTGGGGAATCAATGTAAGCAAGATTCTTGATTTCTGTCCCTACACCACCTCCCCTTCAGTTCTCTTACTGTACAGTGTAACCTTCATCATTTATAAGCCAGGTTGACCTTGAATTTTGTTTTTTTGCCTTAAGTCTTCCCAGTTATCTTTCTTTGTGAAGAGATAAAAATTGAATGTGTGTTTTCCTGTTTGCACCACATAGGGTATTACTCAAAATCACTGCTTTTCTAATCTTTATACCTAAGATTCTTAGAGAGGGTAACTCTTAAAGCCTGCTGTGTATGGCAGTCATTTTTACTGTGTTAAGATTGGCCTTGTTTCTGCCAGCATTTGTTTTTTGAATGATGGTATTACTTGTGATATTTTAAGCAGTTTAAAGCCTTTGAGAAAATAATCAGTCTTAAGTGAGATGTATGAGTTACCTTCATTATAATGTGATTTTATTCAAAGTGAAACAGCAGTAATTTATCCTTTCATAGCAATAGTGAATAAAGGATATAGACTAGGTGAAATATTAATGCATGTACTCTGGTAACTTTCATTCCTTTATTTTATAAAAGATGGTGTAAAGTGCTACTGTTGGAAGCAACTTTTTTCCCAGATTATTTAAAAGATGTGTGTTGGGATCTTTGTGGTTGGGGTTGTTTAGGGGTTTTTTTCTTTTTCTTTTTTTCCTTCTTTTGATACACCTGTGTTTTGCTGTCCAACAGTGACAAGAGCCAACTGGAATGTTTCTGATGCTTATGTTGGTATTTTATTATTCTCACCTGTGGTTTGCATCCCTGCCTCTGAAGACTTCTATCAAATTTGATACCATTTTCAGAATAACTGTTAAGCATATGGAAATAGGAAACTTATTCCAGGCTTCTAGGAGAGCTCTTAGATGTCACATTGTTGTTGGAGAGAAAGTGGGAAGGTTGAGTACCACTTTTATGGGTTTGGCCGGTGGTGTTCCTCTTGTTTTCTGAAGGCAGTGTGTCTTCTTTTTGAAATGAAGTAAAAACAAAATACTGCTGGATTTGATTGACAAGAAAGTTCTTTGTAGCATTGTATCCAAATAAAAACTTCTGTTTCAGCAATTAGTCACTTGGTCTATATATTGTGCTTCAGATAAATGCACAGTGTGATGAGATGGAGTCTATTTTGGTAGAAATTTTGCTTTAATTATATTCTGTTGAAGGATCTTAGGAAGGGATTTTTTTTTCCTGTAGCTCAGTGTCTGTAGTACCTTAGTAATTATTTATAGGCTGTACTGCAGAGTTGTTTGTGGCATTGAGTAATTCAGTGTTTTGAGGAAATCAGCAAAGTTCAAAGTAAATAGTTACCAGCAACAACACTTCAGAAGTTCCTCTTCAGCCTTGGTTTTGCCAAGTTTTAACATTTGCCAGGCAGCTAGCCCTTCCTCTGAGGGGCATCTGAATTTCCTCTGCGTTGGGCTGGGGAAGAATTAAACTCTGAGTTACTGTAGGTCAAAACCTCTTATGTTTTTAGATGCTGAAGGGAAGCTCTAGAGCGGGGTTCGCTGGAAGATGCCCCCACAGCTGCTCTTCTTTCCACTGGTCAAATAGCAGCAGATAATGACCAGCACCAGTTAACCTTTGCTTTCCTGACCCTGCTCCTTCCCTGACTGCTCAAGTGGCACCTCTTGCTTTTTCCCCAAAGCCCTGGGTCTGTTCAGGCACTGGGATTGGGGATCAAGGACTCTTAGTGTAGGAGTGACTTGAAGAGAAAGTGAGGAAAGAAAAGAGGCAGCAATGTGATGCCTTACTGTGAGACTTTCAGCTGCTGTAAGTGCATGGGTATAGATTCTTTGTGACTGTTTTCTGCACCCTGGCAGTGCTAGAGGATAATTTGCTCTGATGTAAATTAGAAATGCGGTGCCCCTGCTCCTCTGTACTGCCACTGGAGGGATTAGTGAAGGTGAGCAGTGGGTGAACCTGGGGGGGTTTACACTGATATTCTGCTTCAGTGTCTATCAGTAAACTAGTTGACTTTTTCTATTATCTATATTTCTACAGTTTCTGTGCCATTATTTTAGTTTATCGAGATGTTTTAAAATAAGCTTTTATTTCTATTTATTTTTATAATGGGAAGTCGGAGCTGATCCTGGATCCTGTGGTATTTCTGTACTGCAGAGATGAGCTCTGTGAGTATACATCAGGAGTTTCTCGGGGTTTGTCTTTGTGGATTAGCAACATACTTGCATGTTACTTCTATAATACTGTATTGCTCTTGGTGCTTGTGTTACTTCTGACAGCCTTGGGTCCTGGAGAAATAAATAATCTGTGTTGCTTTGTGCATATTGTATATTTTTTCTTTTGTTTGATGCAGCAGGTTTGCTGGAAAAAAAGGAGTTTAAAAAGGACAACTTTTGCATCTTCTTCTCTTTGTTGATACAGGTGGCGACAGACAAGGTTGCAGGCAAGCTGAGCTCCACTCTCTCATGGGTGAAGAACACGGTATCGCACACCGTCAGTCAAATGGCCAGCCAGGTGGCGAGTCCATCTGCCTCCCTGCACACCACATCCCCCTCCACCACTCTGTCTACACCCGCCCTGTCCCCATCCTCCCCAACACAGCTGAGCCCAGACGACTTAGAATTACTCGCTAAACTTGAGGAACAGAACAGGTGAATGGAAAACTTTTTGCTCTTCAAACTGCAATTATAAGACTAAAATTGGTTTGTTGCAATTGTAGCATAGAGGCTGTTAAAGGGCAATTAGGTGAAACTTAATGGCATAACACTTCAGTTTGAAAGCCCAAAAGTTTAAGAATTTGTATTCTTGTGCTGTGTTTTTACAAATTACAGTTTTGTGGAACTCTAAAAAGTGGGTTTTTTCCCCTTGTTTTACAGGAGTGTTTATAGCTGCCTCTAGTAGTAAGAAATTACACTGACCAGGATTTTTAGTATCAAATTTAAAGTAGAGTATCTCAGGGATGAGACTTGTGTATAATCTTTTTACCTTCTAAGAGCAAAATTATAATTCCTATTAATTTCTTAAAATCTCAAAAATTTCTCAGTTGTATTTTTTCCACTTTTATCCAGTTCTTGTTTCAACTACATTACCTGTTATGTACAGAGATAGAACTGTGCTCAGCCACCTTCTTGCTATTGCACCAGTGGTGCCAGATGCATAATGTCTTAAATTAATTAAAAGTAAATTCCTAATCAGTTTTTTCTGTTCATCTTGCCATTTTTGGTATAGTAAGTAACAGTTTTCCTGATAGCCATTCTATGAGTGCATATTTATCTGCACCATATACAATTCAAGATGCAACTTTTAGGTGGCTCAGTTGCTTTTGATGTGCACAGTGATTGCAAATTCCCAATATCACTGAGAAATTAAATTGGGCTGTGTAATTTCTTAATGCTGAATTTCCAGGACCCATACTCATTTGCACTTTTGAGGCAGGACTCTCCAAAGTCATCTGTGCTTTTGCAAAATTTGGTTATATTTGACAAATATGTTTCAGTAGTTTTTGAGAAGTTGACTGTAAATAACTTAAGCTCCAAGTAAATTTTTAGACTTGGCAGGTAGCTGCTGGGCTTTGTTACCTACTAAAGGTGGCTATCCCTGTGCTGTAATGAAGTGTGCAGGGTTTGATAATTTAGCTTAAATGAGCTTCTGTTCTGTGAGTGTGCTGGACTTTGCAGTGAGGCAGTTGAGGTACTCTTATTTTTGATTGGATTTGGTTTGTTTGGGTTTTTTTGGTTGGGTTTTTTTGGTTGGGTTTGGGGAGGGGAATTGTTTTTTTGGTGCTTTTCTTTTGGTGGTGTTTTTTTTGGTGGGTTTTTTTTTGTGTGTTTTTTATTGGGTTTTTTTATTCTTATTCTTGGTTGGGGGAGTTGTTTGGTATGGGGTTTTATTTTTGTTGGTTTGTTTGTTTTCTCTGCTGAGTCTCTTCTGAGGGTAGTGACTTCCAGTGGAGGAGAAGAGTAACTGGGAGGAGGAGGGGCCAATGTCTGTAGGTCACCTGGCATGTCTTCTCTTATGTCTGCATTCTGCAGCACAGTTTGCAGGGAATTTGATACATCTGCCCAGATTTTTACAATAGAAGGAAGCTTCTAGAATGACCTCATAAACTCTTCCTTGTGGTTTGAGATAATTTCTCTTCAAAGATGAACTACACATAATCTTTGCTGTGCAAATAAAAAATTATCAAAAGAAGCAAAAAATAGTTGAATAGTGCTTTTAAGAAAGCTAGTTTGCATTTATTCTGAGACTTTCTAGTCAGTTCATGGCAAAGGGACTAGCTTTTATTTGAAAAGCAAACTGTTCTTTGGACTGCTTATCTGTGTTGGAGCGTAATGTCTTTGCATCTGAATCTTATAAGGCCTGCAGTCAGACTACCTGGCTTGTTGAAGGAAGAATGTGAGCTTGGTTGAAGGAAGAATGTGAGCTTGGCCTTTCTGTCTCAAGTCAGCTTTCTTCATTTACTAAGTAAACCAGCAAATCTTGTCTGCTTTTATTTAATTTTAGCCAGACATGTTGTTAGTCCCACACTGGTCTTGTGTATGAATTCTAATTAAAGGCTACCCTGTCAGTGCTGGTGAGATACTGCCCTTTAATACCGAAATTCGATGCTCTTACACTGAGTGCACTGTAGTTTCAGAACAGTTTGCATCTGCAGTTTAGCACAGTGGCACTTTGTTGACAAGGAATTGTACTCTGTTCACAGGGAACCATTCTTTCTGCTTGCTGGAAGAACTGCTGCTGTGGATATTTGTAAAGGTTTCGAGTTTTTTGTAGGCTTTTATGTGAGAAGGAGAATATGAATTAAGTAAACAGTTAGAAAAAGGAAGAACTCAAATTGTTTCAAGCTGTGTCTTGTAGTATTCTGTAATCTAATTATACTGAAAGTCCCCACAGAATAAAGAGGAAGCTCAGTCCAGAGTCCTGGTGGAACTGTTTGGCATTAGTAAATCATTTATAAAGTTTTAAATGAAAGAAAAGAGTGACTAAACGTCACAGAACTTGCGACTTACTGTAAAAAGAACTTCCTATTTTCAAATCTAAGGACAATGAGTTTATCCAGGTAAGGTCAAATTACAGAAACTTAATATAACGTCTACAGAAAGCTGTGAAAAATGGAAGTGTCTCATTAGAACCTTGTTTTTATGATCTTAGTATTTATTCTATGCTTGTTTGTCCTCTGTGATTACTTTGAATTTGGTGCATTGAGAGATTGTGTCTTGGATTGAGAGAAGGAGTTTCAAATGAAAGTTTTGTTATGGATCAGTCTAAGCCAAGTTTCTAAACATTTGAAGTGGTTTTAAAAGTATTTTCTTCAGAACTTGTTTTTCTGCCTTCCATTAATAAACAGAAATTTATTTGAAATTTTTAAAAAAATAAAATTCCAAATGAAAATTTGTCTTGGAAAGGCTTTGTTCTTTTTTTTTCTGAAGTTTTTACCATTTAACTCTTTTCCAAACAAAATACTGCTGCAGAAACTGTACTGCTTTTCTTCATGAATTAAATTACTTTTCCCCTTGCTTTCATAAGCACCAGTAGGTTAAAGCTGGGAACAGGGAAAGCTAGTATAAATATCTTTATTGTAGCAGAGATCTTAAAAATTCTAAGTATGCTGAGATTTCTGTACCATCTCTGATATAATATGCCTCAGGTTATAATTTATTAAATAAAACATAACCTGACCTTGCTGAAATGCTGAAGGATTAACTTTCATGTTAATTTTTGAGAAATTGTTCAACCACATGGCTCTGATGTACTGATGTTGGACTTCTTAGAAGTTAAAGCACAAATGAAGCTCTTGGTATAGCAAAGCACTTTCAAGTTAGTCTGAATTCTTGCTCTTACCTAACACATGGTCTAAAAAATTCCCCTCTGCTTATGGGGCTCAATATTAGTTGAGGATAAACAAAGCATTGCCTTTTTGCCAGTTCGATGGCTGCAGCAACCAGCTCACAGGGAAGTATTGTCAGGAACTTGTCTTGCACGTGACACATCTTTATTTATACTTTGCTGCTGGATAGCCCCAGAGGTTCTCACATTTGAACTCCTCACTTTAATTACACATTCATTAGCTCTACTAATCAACTTCTGTTGCCTGGTCCTTGGTCTGTAGGTCTGGGATTGCTCCTGTGCATCTATAAAACATCATGTTGATTTGTGAACAATTGTCAGCAAATGTCAGTTGTTTTAGAATTGCTTCAAAGCTTTTAGTTGTTCTGTTACACTATCACAATTTTTAAAAAGTATGATCAGGTAGATTTCTAGGAGGCTAATTTTTTGTCTTATAAATGACTGTATTTTTAAAAATACTGTGACATTTGCTGTTGTCACTGATGATATTTAGCTTCCTTAGGTTCTCTTTGTCAGTCTGATGCATGCTGTGGGTAACATTTTTATCTGTTTCTTAAAATGCTGCAGTGTGAGCTATTCTGTCTGCAGATTTACTTGAGATCTCAAGAGAAAGCAGTAACATCGAACAGTTCTTTTCACATTTAACCCAAATGAATGCTGGTAAAACTGTTTCACTGAACTTCTGCATGCGTTCTTTGTGAAGAAAACAATTAATAGTGTGATCCTTTGATTAGAAGAACTTGAATTTGGTTTTTGTGTGGTTTCTTTGCAGACTCTTGGAAACAGATAGCAAATCCTTACGATCAGTAAATGGGTCAAGAAGAAACAGTGGATCTTCTCTTGTATCTAGTTCATCAGCTTCTAGCAATCTCAGCCATCTTGAAGAAGACTCCTGGATCCTGTGGGGGAGGATTGTGAATGAATGGGAAGATGTACGGAAAAAGAAAGAAAAGCAAGTTAAGGTAGTAACTGGAAGCTAATTTTTTGGATATATTTGTAATGTGATATAAGTGATACTGTGTTATCTTTGTGTTGGTCTTATTCTTTTAAAATAAACATGTAATAGAAACTTCCAGTTGAATCTTTCCATCCCTAAGCCTTAGTGCTTCCTATATAACCTTCCTATGTGCTGTCACCCAGCAAATGTCTCCTGCTGAAAGCCAGATGTATTTCTTGAATACGAAAGCTTTCAGTTTACTTCTAATGAGAGATTTCCATGTGTACAGGGCTGATGAGCTTCATGTTTCCAAAAATGGAATTGCTGAAAATCAACTTAAGGGCATCTGATAGCTTGATGCTATGATTATGTATATATATGCTATGCTGCTATATGCTGAGCAGTTCTCTTTTTAAAGCATTCTTAATAGGAGAGTTGATAAGTCTACTTGGAGGCTCTGATGTGTTCAGTTTTTGTGCATGCTAAGTATGTTGACCCCAGAGATGACCTTAGGCAGAAGAACACCTAGTTTCTAAATTCTGGATGGATTAGAATGAACTTTGATCAGTGTGTCCAGTCTGGGTTAGTTGTGGTCATGTACACAAGTGGAGTTCAATTACACTTTAAACTCAAACTAAAAAGCATTTAGTGCATTTGAACATATCCATGTTTCAGTGTCAGCAAGTACAGCAGCGTGGGATTTTTTTGTTAGTAGGCAAGTCTGTTCTGCTTGGTTCTTTATTGGCTGTAGTCTGAAGTTTTATGTGCAGAATACAAATGTGTCACGGTCCTTTGAACAGTTTGAAATGTGTGTCTATGAATAGGTTGTGGGAAGGCAGAACAATGAGCTAAAGTAAAGTATCTTTTATATGAAGCAGTTGTGAAGAGAGAATATGACTTGAGAGAGGAAACAAGGGAAGAAAATGAACTCGAGATTTCCTGCTTGCATAGGGAAAGCAGCTTCTGGAAAGGTGTTCCTAAGGGCCATGAAAGGAAGGCCACATGAACCTGGCAAGAGAAAGAAGTGAGATGGTAATAAGTAGATCTGGTTAGTTAGAATTTGTTGGAACATTTTCAAGTGTCACAAGTATCGCTTGTTTTTATAGCTGGCCAAGTACAATTTCAGGAGTATTTGACTAACTTTCAGGGAATATTTAATTATATTGCTGACTAATATTATATTGAAAACTAGCCAAGTTTTCCTTTGCTGTTAAATAATTCTCAGTATTTTTTTGTTGGAAGTCAGCCTTAACTGTCAGTCTGCATTTACAATGGAATATCAGAGCATCCATACCTTTTTTCCTGATGATGCCAGTAGGTGCATAGGTAGCAGCATAGATGTCTTTTTGTCCTGGCTGTAAAAGCTGGTCTTAGCTTATTAGAAAACTGGTTACTTTTTAGGTTTTAGATGTGTCTATACCTTCCTCCAAAGATGATATGTTCCATCCTTTACATCTCTCAATCCACTTCAGAACTTGCTTCCTGTTTATGGAGGGGTTTTGAAGGATGACTTAAGTCCTGCTGTTCAATTCACATGACACTGTATAGAATAGCATAGGTTTAGTGCTGCCCAGTAGGTGTGTTTTCCTGCTGTTCTTTCTAGGAAAGTTGGAAAGGTTAACCCTATTATTCTGTCAAGCAGGTACATGGTAACTTAACGAGGCATTAGCAAGAAGTTTCTTGCTTTATTAGTAGCCCTTGAGGCTTTTGGTGACTGATATGCAGTTGCATTGTGTTGTTGACGATTGATAGCTAGAGACAGTTGTGTAAAGCTGATGGTTTAGGGCTCTTGTCTTGGAGTTGTGAATCTTTTAGGAAAGAACATCTCATTGTTGTGTTGTAGACAGGAGAAATAGTTGGAGTGGCGTTACTATGATGTTTCTGAAGAAGGATGGATTGAGAGCCTAGGGATATTAGAAAATGGAGGTTAGTGAGGCAAAGCTCCTACAGTAGAGTTCAAGCTTAAGAGAAACAAAACTTGAAAACAAGAGTCTCTTTGACTCTTGCTCTCAGTGTTGCATCAATTAACTGTAATGTTGGAGAAGTAGGAGAAATATCTGGAACAAACAGGAAGAAGAGGAAGCTTTGCAGAATAGGAGATTACTCTGGTTTCAGAATAACTAATAATGAAAAAATTTAGCCTTTAGGGGACGGAATACTTGATAACAGTACTTAAGGTACAAAAAGTTATTAAAGGAAAGAGTCTTGAAGAGACAATCTTCTAGGTCAGACTGATTCTAGTTGCAGAACATCCCACCAAGACAGTCTGTTAAATTCCTGAACAGTGCTTCTTTCTCAGTTTTCAGATCAAGTGACAAGACTTCTTGTCCTTGTGATTTCTTAAAGGATAAGTAAGAGGTTCTTAGATGTACTCATCTGGGCATGTTTGAATTGTGTAACACCTGGCAGATTTTTTTTCAGAAGATAAAGTAAATTTAATTTAGAAGGTAAACTTAATGTTTTCTTGATCCAGTGTCTGAAGCTGCATTTAAATACTTTCTTAGAAGATAATGGAAATACTGGCACACCAGAGTAATTAGACACAACTTGTCAAGTTTGTTAAATGACTTCTCATAGTTGTACTGTGCAAATTTTTTGTTGCAGTTGGCTGTGCTATGGTTAGTTTTACTTTTTGTCATACCTATTTTGAAAGTAATTTTTAGTTGGTGATTTCTTAGTTGGTGATTTCTCAGTTACTACAAATATTACTTCAGTAACCTTTTGTGAAATATAGACATAATTGTATTAAATTCTGGTTAAGTTCTTGTATAAAATTACTTGAATATTCAGTTTTTCTTGTAGCTTACCATGGATAAGGGACTACTTTCAGTAGCTAATTTAGCCACTAAAAATCATTCTGACACTGCTTTTGTTAGCTTAATAATCCCACTAAAACTGAGGTTATAAACTATATGAGTAGTTTTTGCCATGATGTAAATTTTTTTCTGAAATTTTGAGGATATTGATTTGAAGTGGGTTTTTTTTCTCTAGGTTTATTTTTTGTAGTATTTTCAGGAAATATAAATTAATTTGTCTTTTTGTGCTTTAGGAGCTGGTTCGAAAAGGGATACCTCATCACTTCAGAGCAATTGTTTGGCAACTTTTATGCAGTGCTCAAAGCATGCCAATTAAGGATCAGTATTCAGAGCTTTTGAAAATGACATCTCCTTGTGAAAAATTAATAAGAAGGGACATTGCTAGAACATACCCTGAACATGATTTTTTCAAAGAAAAAGATAGCCTTGGGCAGGAGGTCTTGTTCAATGTAATGAAGGTGAGTTGGTATTTCAGCCCTTGAAAATATATTAGCAAGAACATGCACCAGCTTGGATTGCTTTGTATATAGTGAATTTGCACCAGTTTCATGTGTTGTAAGTTTTTTTCAAGTTACTCCTTTTTAAACCATAGACATTGAAATAGTTTAAAAAATCCCATTTTAGTTTCAAAGGCATTCCTGTAAGTTTTTTATATCTCACAAAGGAAAACCAAGTTGGCATCAAAACAAAGTCACATACTAACTGCTGGTAGTATAATGGAATGAAGTGTGCCATGAATTAAAGTCAACAGCGTTGCCCAAGACAAAGAACATTGGCAATGAGAACTAGTATGCAGTTTGCAGGTATTTCTGAAGTGCACATCACAGCAGCAAATGGCAGCTACAAGCTAGTGTGCAGTTGTTCCAGTGCCCAAACACAAAATGAAAATGCCAACATAACATTGTTTGCATTATTTAGTCTTCACTAGAGCTTAAACTTTGAAGGTCAGACTTTTCCATAGAACATAGTTTCAACAGAAAAGTTGGCATCATAGTAATTTCTGTAACTCTAAAACAAAGATGCCACGAATGTGGAGATGATCAGAATTTATCTGTCTGTAAATAAAACTGCAGCACATGTTTCTCTGAACAGAACTTCTTTCATTGTCTGGTCTGTCTCCTATAAAAGCAGTACTTTGTGAGATTTGTATCCATTCTCTTATCTTTTGGCAGATTCCTGTAGTTGAAAACTGCCTGTATTTTTGGTGGGTATGCCTCTGTTTTAGCTTTGTAGGTGATCAGAGAGCACAGTTTGCAGCAGCAGGTAAAAACTAGCATGTCTGACTAAAACTTCTGGATAGGATGTCTGCCCTCGTTGGATTTGGGGAGAGGAAGAGTAAGTTATTACAAGATAGCAGGATGAGCTGTGATTACTTTTTATTGATAATGAGGTTTTAATTGTTGAGAGTTTTAACTTTATTTCCCAGGCTTACTCTTTGGTGGATCGTGAGGTTGGATACTGTCAAGGAAGCGCTTTTATAGTTGGATTACTGCTTATGCAGGTAAAAATATTAAAAAAAATGTGAACCTTTAAAATCTATGCTAGACTGCATAATATACTGTGGTGTTTTTTTGGGAATTTTTGCAATGGTTTTCCCTCATAATTTCATGACAAAGGAGTTGTCAAGGGCAGCTGTTCACTCTGCAGATGAAATGCTATTTACTTTGTGTCATTCTGTTTGCCAAGATACTGTATTGGAGTGGGAGAATATATTTATTTCTCAGAGCTAAGGTAGGATTACAGGCTAGCAAGCTATTTTGGTGAGTGATATTTCAAAAATAAATGAACTTCTCATTTCTGTTCTATTACATGGAATCTCCTTAGAGTTCAAATGGAACATCACAGTTGATTTGATTATCTTAAAGCTGCCTTTGTATTACTGGTTTTTGGTTTATGACAAAGTAGGGTATATAATAAGAAACTTGCAGACCTAGTTTAGAAATTATTGCCTAGTATTTAGCATATACAAAAGTTTATTGGAGTAATTGGCTGTAAATCCCTTAAACAAAACGAAAACTCCAAAACAAACAAACTGACAACAAAAAAAAACTCCACTGTGTGCACATGCATGCACACAAAAAACCCCAACCCTAAATCCTCCCAGGCATTTACTCTGATATATCGTTGTATTTGTCCAGAGTTTTTAATGTGCTTTTTTATTTTTGATATAGATGCCAGAGGAAGAGGCATTCTGTGTGTTTGTTAAATTAATGCAAGATTACAGACTACGAGAACTCTTTAAACCAAGCATGGCTGAACTGGGCCTTTGTATGTACCAGTTTGAATGCATGATACAGGTACATACAAAATCTATCAAACTTGCTCTTCAGGAACTATTAATGAGGAACGTGGGAATTACTGCTCAAGAGCAGGCATGTCTATTGGCTAACAGGCTGTACTCTTGACAATAGCTAGTTCCAGAACTTCAGAAGTAAATGCACGTGGTTCTGTGAGCAATTGTTTTTAACCTTTGGCAGACAGTGACTGGTTTTAAATACCAAAGCATGGGATTTGTGTTGCTGCAGTTTAAGCATATGAATGTTTAATGCTGTTTGAAGACTCTGGAAGTCAAAGTCTTCACAGTCAATTTATAATATCTTAAAAGATGAAAATTGGGAGATACTCTCATATGTAGAATATTAATTGTTTTCAGATTTGGAATGCATATTCTTCCTGATCAGGCTGATGGAGAAAAATAGGTTTCTGTTTTGTGATCCAGTTTCTAACATGATGATCATGGGTGAGATATCACAAAGCCTTAGATTTTGTCAGCTCTTTTTAGTAGCCCATTCTAGATATTACTTAGGGATTTACAAGCTTGACTTCCCTTTGAGATCAGGAAGTGTTTTTGTAATCTGCTTTCCAGGATAGATATTCTGTGGGACATTCTATCTTGGGACTTCTGTTGCATGGTTCTTGGTAGTGATGAGTCATATCTTTCCTAGTCCATTTACTAGTACAGACAGTTGCTAATTGTACTAAGTATTAATTATTTTCTTGTGTTCAAAATTTGTCAAAAACACGTTTGCACTAAAACTACAAGCAGAGCCTTAACATAATTCTGTTTTTTATTCCTCTTCTTTTCCAGGAACATCTTCCAGAGCTTTATGTGCACTTTCAGTCTCAGAGTTTTCATACTTCTATGTATGCATCATCGTGGTTTTTAACTATATTCCTTACAACTTTTCCACTACCAATCGCAACAAGAATATTTGATATCTTTATGTCTGAGGTAACTACTAAATACTCAATGTTATATTTAAAGAGTAGCTATTGAAAGCAGTTATTTAGATAGTGGTATAAAACCCATCATGATAGACAAATCTCATAGTCTTGCTTTTTATTTCTTATGCTGATCAGATTATTTTAAGGGAAGGTGTGTGCAGTTTGTCAGGGAAGAGCAACTAAGTCTTTGAATGTTGATATTGTGTGTAGCTTTGTGCTCTAAGGTCTAAGTGTTCCCAAATCTGTTCTTTCTGGATGCAGTGCATGAGCATTGCATGCTGCAGGGACATCCATTTCTCACTATTGTGGTGAGTTTACAGTGGAAACTAATGCTGCTTTTGGGCCAAGGTTAAAGTTTCCTTGGGGATATGCAAGCCAAGAAGAGGGAGTGTTAGTAACTTTTATTTTCCAGATGATGATCAGTGCCAAAGAAATTTAGAGAATTATTCAGTGTCATTATCACAAAGCTCTAAACCTACGTTGTGTTTAGGTTTAGAGCTTTGCATAATTATAACTAGTAACAAATCGTAGCTTAAGCTTGCTCTGCAGTCATCTTTTAGAAAGCAGTACATCCAAGGTGGATCCTTTCAGCTTGCCCTCAGGAATGTCCAAGATAGGATATACAGAGAGACATTCCCTTTCATCTTTTCCAATAGTTTAACTGCATTGTACCTTGTCTGAAATTAAAGTAACATTTTTGAGAAGTACTTGGGATTTTTCTACTAGATATACTTAAAAGGTTTGATAGAGCTGACCTAGAGAATTCCTGTCACTCAATATTTTACCTCATCACTAACTTCTGTGAGGGGGCATCAGGACAAATAGCCAGACTGCTTGTCCTTGGAACAAAAAAAGAAACCCAGAAGCAATTTGTTGAGATTTTTTCAGTAGCCCTTTTACTTCTGTTTCCCTGGGTGAGATTTCCAATGTTAGTAAATAGTAGAATAACTCTGTATTGTTGACAATGCCACGAATAATTGTTGAATATTCTTAAACTTCTGTTTTCAGGGTTTAGAGATAGTATTTCGAGTAGGTTTAGCATTACTTCAGATGAACCAGGCAGAATTACTGCAACTTGACATGGAAGGAATGTTACAGGTAAGCTATGGTTATAATAATTTTAAGAGATATCTGAAATGTGTAGTGTGTGTATATTTTCTTGCAGCCGTTAATTATATGTAATCTTGTGCTCTGATTGCTTTTAGCACTTTCAAAAGGTCATTCCACATCAGTTTGACAGTGGTCCAGACAAATTAATCCAAGCGTCTTACCAAGTCAAATACAATGCAAAAAAGATGAAAAAGTAGGTATAACATTTTGAGAAAATAGATTATACTGTTGCTGAGTTACTGCTTGTTTATCTTTAAGACTTGTTATTTATTCAATGTTTCATTTTAAATTTTCCAATCTTTACACTTTTTTGGGGTTTTTACTACATATGCAATTAAAAGTGAAGTTCTCTTTGCAAAAAAATATTCTAAAGTAGTATTTGCTATTTTTCTTAAGTATAATAAAGATATGTCTCATTTACAAAAATAAAAAAGCTTTTGAAGAAAACTGCAAGTTATGGGGAATTACAGCACTTCTGTAAAAAGGAACTGAAACTGAATAGGAAGGCTGGGTAAAGGGGTGTTTTTTTGGAGAGAGGGGAGATTATTTTGGTTTTCTTCAGGGTGAAGCAGGGAAAGGAGGTGAAACATTTATGATCTGGCCTAAATTCTAAAAATTTTAGTTCTCAGGAACTGGAAAAGTATTCAGTATTCACGGTGCTAAGGAGTGCATTTATGGTCAAAATCAGTGCTGTTTAAAATATAAATTGATTAAACTTTGTAATACAATTGACAACAGTAAAATAACTTTCATTTGGGGTTTGAAATCTTGAGAATACCACTACTGTTGTTGTTGTTGTTAAGGGTAGTTGCATGTGTCTTCTGCCTTTGTTAAGTTTTTGATTAGCCAAGTTGCAGGTTTGATTTGCCAGGGTTAGGTTTGGTGGGTCACCCACTGGTTGTAACTTTACCGTATGTTCACTGTTGCACTCCAGGTTGTGCAGCTGAATTTGTAAATATTTTTCTTTTTTTTCTGTCAGCAGCCTATGATCAGTAGAGTGAGCAGTCTTCTCTAAAAAAGAAGTAACAACAAAGCTTTCAGGAAAAAAATATTTTCTTTGCAAACCAGTACACGTGTATGTAGTTGAAAATCCTGCCATTCCAAGTCTGAACTTCCTGGTCTGCCTTCTGTAGAGGCATTGTTATCTCAGCTTGTGGGTTTTTCTTGCTATGTTTTTCATTGGGACAACTTTGGTTTTCTGGGGAGAGGCCAACATTTTTATATTTAAGGTATTTTTCTCAGATTTCTTTGCATCTTTTTCTTCCAGGCTTTCCAAGCTCTGATTTCTTTTGGCTGAATCTATTGAATTGATGATTGTATTATATAAAGGGGTTAGTACAGAGTAGCTACAAATTGCTGCCACTGTAAAGTATTCAAGCAAGCTCCTGCACTTCAGAGTGCTAGTTCAGTCTGTTTATATCTACTGAAATCTGTGTTTAAATTTAATGTGCAGTCTAGGCATTTACAGGAGTGCATTTCAGAGGAAATATCAATAATCTGTATCTCTGTTCTACTGTTGTTAGGTATTACACCAACAAGTAAATTATCCTCAATGATTCTGATTGTAATTTACTATTTCTAATTCTTAGGCTAGAAAAGGAATACACTACAATAAAGACAAAAGAAATGGAAGAACAAGTTGAAATTAAAGTAAGGAACCCTCAACAAATTTATTTTTGAATGAGTTTAATTCCTACATGGGGGGCTATATGTTTGATCTCTGTGTGTAGCAGGACATAATTAAGGTCCCCAAATTATTTTTCTTCAGCATTTATATTTTGGATGTCTTATCATAAAGGACACTTATAGTCAAATTATTGAGACTTCTGGTGGACATTAAAAAAAATTTTTGGAGACCCACTGTACTTATTTTTTTTATCATTTCCCGCTGACAAAAGCTTAGTAACAGATGCCCTCATTTGTCAGAGGTTCCAAATATGCTGGTTTAGATGTAGGTGCTCCACACAGGAGGTTTGTAGGACACATGTTAAGATAGACTTTGTCAGAGTGTACTTGAGTGGTTTGTCTTTGATTTTAAGATCTTGATTTTTTTTACACATTGAATGTAAATTGTAGTTTCTTCTGTCTGCAGTCACTTTTTCTTTTGGTGCTGTTGCAGAGAATACAAACTGTGGGGGGAAAAAAGCCAACCTGCCAGTGCAGTTTATTTTTTCCTTTTACTAATTGACCTACTTCCTGTATGTACTGAATCATTGCATCTTTTTGCTTTTGTGACATAAATAGGCTTTTGATGCCTTTTTTCCTATTTCACTTTTTTTTTTTCACGGCATGTTTGATCTGGATTTTCTTCCTTCCGTTTTTAGCCAATTCTGTAAGAAAAGACAATGGGAGAAATGATATGCAAGTGTATAAATTGTATAAAGCCTTGTTGAGGGAGTCCAGTCCACTGGTAGTCATTTTGCCTTTCAATACCAGTTTTTAAGGCATCAGTTCTTCAGAAAAATGACTGTGAGATGCACCTGTGAGCACAAAGGTATTTGGAGTCTTTTCAGGCAGTTTGTTATTGTACTAGGCAGTGAGGCATTTAGCAGCCTGAATACCTGCTGTAACAGCAGCTGAAATCAGAAGATTTGCAGAGCTCAAATGACAGCTCTTTGCAGAATAGGACAAAATAAAACCAAATGAAAGACAACTGTAACTTTAGATTCTAATATACTAACTCACTTCAAGTCCTTTCCTGCTTCTTGCCACCACCACCACCCCTCCAAAAAAAAGAAGGCAACAAAAAACCTCTCTGAATCAAAAACCATCAAGGCAACTCCAACAAAAAAAAAACAAACAACCAAAAAACCCCCAACCAATCAATGCAAAGTTGTCTGTTTTAGGCTGTACTTTGGGACTTTTATAAATAATTTCTGACTTAGCTGAGCTGCTTAGCAGAAGAAGCTATTTTAGTGGAGACAGAAAAGCATATTTTGAGTTTGCCTTTTAGCCTGGCAGAATGTTTACTGATCTGATACCCAGTGCCCTGTTCTGAGGGGTACAGATCTCTTCTATCTGAATGCTGACCGCTAAAATATACAGGAAATGCACTGGTAAAGTATGGAGTTCAGAACAATTCCTTCTTACTTCTGAGACATTTGAGGTAATTCTCAGTATAACCTTACAGATTAATGTAAATTCTTGTGAGGAAAGGGAAGGAAACCTTGTAGCTGCCTCATTAGCCTGTCCTAGTGCAGGGAATGCACTTTCATGTCACTTAACCATGAAGACTTTGGCTCTGTTTATGAAGGGGAGGCTGTCAAGTCTGCAGTGGGGTTAAGCCCTGTGGTTCACCTGCAAACATACTGCTTCTGGCTAATGCAACAGAGATGCTTTTGCATAACATGAGATGTCTTCTCATTTTTTGCTGTATCAAGCTATTTAAACTAGAATTTTGAGCTAGTGTATCATATGAAGGGATGTTAAGAAGGCCACTAACTACTTTTGTATTTATATTGATTTTCATGGATGTGATGAGATAAAAATGTTGTTAGTTTGCTTTGCTTTAATCATACTTTAAATTCATAACTTGAGAAATGGATTTGTGAACTGTTTACCTTCCAGAGGTTACGAACTGAAAATAGACTACTAAAACAGCGCATTGAAACACTAGAAAAAGTAAGTATGCTGGGGACTAGATTTAATCTGTGTTAATTTAGACTTTAATTGATGGCAATTTCATTATATGAAATGGGAATCTCAGAATTATAGTTTACTGTTTTCCTGATAATCTCTGGTGTTTACTAACAGTGCTTAGCCAAATCATGGCTATCACCAAACAATTAAGATCAATGCTTTAAATATATAAGGTTATGTCTGCTTCTTAGTAATTATAAAATCAAACATTTTGAGGTACCCAACTTGTGTTGTACTGTTTTCTTTCTGAATTAGAAGCGTATGTTCAAAGTCCAGAAGACTCCATGAAATAGTGGACTGCTTGGTTGGAAAAGAGGTCATTGTGAGAGAATGCTCAGTTATGAAAATCTGAAGTTGCTTGGTGTTTTTATGTAGGAGCAAAATGACAGCCCTACCAATGACCAGAGAGATGTTGCAGCATTCCCATTCAGAACAGGAAGACTGCCATTCATTTGTTCTATGTAGTTTTGAGGTTTTGTGGCAATTTTGGGTACATGGTGGGGAGAAGATCTGAAGATTTATTTCTTGTATATTAGTGTGAAGTAGAGTTTTGTTCGTTTATTTTGTAACTGACTGAAACTTCAAAAGCATGCATGGGGACTGCTGTGGATACATTGCCAACTTGAAGGCACTTTTCCAGTGGCCTCTCCTGTATCCTGGCATCACACTTCCTGTGGCAGATTGCATCTGAGCTGCTCTGCTCAGCAATGAGAACATTCCCGTCCATCTTAAGCACAAACAGGGACCATCTTCCAACAAGTGGAATTGAATGCTCTTGTGAGTCACAAACAGTTGTTCATGTTTCACAGGGAAGAAAATGGTAATGTTTCAAGTAAGAGTTAACATAATTGAAAGATGTTCAACTTCAGATGTTAAACCCCATTGCAATTTCTCGAAAAGCAGTCTGACTATGTTAAATTCTAATTAACTGATTTCAGAATTTAGTTTGGAAAAGATGCATAATAAGGACACATTGTGAAATTTGTGACCAAATATAAAATTCTGTGAACATTTTTGTTTCTTATATTGGAGGTTTATAAAATGACTGGAAAAGAGCAGGTTCTCTCTAAGAAGCTTGAAGCTCCAGTAAATCATTTCAATGCCCTTGGCAAATATATAATAGTTAATATCCTTCTTTTATACTGTGGAGGTTTGAGATATTTTCTTTTTTTAATTATGAAGTCCATGATGAACTGCCAGATGCTAATGCTTTTGCAAATTCTGTACTTAGAATTTCAGAATTCATGTTCAGATTATCCCAGTCTGATTGGAATGAAAACATTTCAAAATGGGAAAATATTATCTATTGATAAGAATTTCTGAAGATCATTATCATTACAGCATTTGAAAAACAGATCATAAAGTGTGAAAAATACATTAAATTCTTCTGTTGGAAACTTACTTTAAAAATGTTTTTCCATCATTCCAACCCATCTAATTTAGTTGTGATTTCCTTTGTGTACCTTAACTTCTAAGTAATAGCTCTTATCTACTAGTTTGAACTTCAATCTTAATAAAAGTTTCAACGACAAAGAAGGTCTATAAATAGATGTGTTTCTCTGTTGTAGAATGCTCAAAAAATTGAGTGGTTTCAGGGATGATACAGTAGAAATTAATCAAATGCAATGGCAGGGTGGTAGTGCTTGTGAGTGTGCAAAAATGAAAATTTTTCTTGCAAAATTTGACAAGGAAAGAGAATCTGAACTGCTCAATGAGTTACTGCAAGAATTCTGTGAAACAAAACATTTGCTGTCGTAGTTGACATTTCCTTCTTGTCTGTCAGTTTGCACTGTTTAACTTCCCTGCTTCATCTTAGTGGTAGCTGTAGTTCTGCATGAGCGCCTCAGTGCTTAGTGGAGTTCCCTCTGTGCTCAAACTATGCCTTTGTTCCATATTGTAGGGGGACTGTAGATCATGTCTTGGATCTATTAGATCATATCAGATAATGCTTCAGTAACTGTTGTTAATTAGGGAAGCAAGCCATTCAGATAGAAACACCCAGTCTCCTGTAGGTGAATTGTGTTATGGAAATCTGAAACCTTTTTCTATCAAAGACGGACTGTGTTAAATCTATTGCAGAAAAGGCTGCTTCCTGGGGCTTTCAGGCTGATTTGTCTTCATTGATATGAAGAGTTGTTAATTTTGCAAAAAGAGCTTGCACAGAAAATGGGTAGAATTTGGGCATTTTCATTCTATCAGCTCTTGGTCTTTTTGTCACTATGATCAGCCCCTTGTTTTTTGGTTTCCTTTTTCCTCATTCCTATCTGAATTTTTCCTTTGTAGGAAAGTGCTTCCTTGGCAGATAGATTGATACAGGTATAGTCTTTTAGTCTTTTACTGTATGACTCTCTCCCTACTCATGAAAAAACCCAACTGCTTTAATGCATGCGTATTTGCATGCTGTATTCTATCCTTGCTTTGCTGATTTGGAATAAATACAGAGCTAATATATCTTGCTAGAAACTTGTTTAATTTTGTTTACTAAAGATATATAAACCCAGTATCTGCACGTTGTAGTAATTTTCCTAACCTGTTGTAATTTTTTGTCCAAATTCCTGTGGCAAATGGATTCTATGACACTGTATTAACAATGAAATTGAATATTGTGACCTTCAATCTGTGCATGTACAACTAAGTAATAATGCATGAAAGGAATATTACTGAATGCGAGTACAAAACTGTGCTTGCTAAATGGTTGCTGAACTTCATAATAAAATACTAAAGCAGCTGTTTAGTACTACCTTGTCCTAAAATTTCTACCAATTGTACTCTGTGCTGTTTGCAAAACCAATCTGATTAAATAAGCAGCTACGCATCATAAAGGCAGTTTTCCTTGGATTTGTCATAAGTGCTTAAAAAAATAAATTATGTCCTAAGGGACAAGTGACAAGGGCCCAGGAGGCTGAGGAAAACTACCTCATAAAACGGGAGCTGGCCACCATCAAACAGCAGAGTGATGAGGCCAATACTAAACTGGAGCAAGCTGAGAATACCATCAGGGAGCTCCAGCAACAGCAGCAATGGGTAAGGAGCCTGGCAGCACATCATCTCATCTTTTTCACTCACTTGTGTTTATTTTTCCTCATCATTACATGACATGGTCTCTGTGCTGTCTTTGTAAACCCCTGTTCATTGTGATTTGCATTCTTTAAATAACACAAATTTGATTAAATCAAATTTTGCTCTGTTCTACTGATAGATGAGATTCCTAACCCTGGATAGATGTAAGTTATGAGTTAATTAAAAAAAGTAAACAACATACCCACAATGAAAAACACCAAGCAAAAAAATCAAAAATACCCCACAAACTGACCCAAAACCCTCCCACCGATAAAGAAATACTAACAAAAACCCACACATACAACCTCTGATAGCTCTTAATGCTAAGAATCTAGTCATTGCAACTTGTGTCACTCTGGCTACTCAAATTTGAGAATTGATTCATAATACCCTTACCCTAGTGTATTTTTAAGTGAGTTTCTTTCATATAAATGTTTCTTCTGTGTACCTGTGTTTGTTTTTTTTCCTGAGTATCCTAACGTTTACTGCTCACTGAATTAGAAGAGCATTGTCCCTAATTTTGGAACTACAGGATTTGATTAAAAAGTGTGGGTTTATGTGCATATGGAGCAGGAAAATAATTTTTAGTAGCCCTGTATAGTACTGTATTTGTGTGCACTCAGGGTTTTAGTTAGTAAAACTAACTGTGAGACTGAAGTTACTTCCCTTAAGACACTTAAAGTGCTCAGTATCTTCTCTTTGTGGATACAGGGGGAAGCATTTTAGCATCTTCACCTGCTGAATAAACTGTGCACTACTAGTGTTGATGTGAATATCCTCATATTGTTTTAATTAAGTGGTATCCGAGTGTATTGTTTGGAGTCTTGGGAATGTCAGGTGTATGAAATAAAACTTACTAGATCTACAGCATATACTGCAGCTACTTACCAGGTTTCTTAAGGTCAGTATAGCAGTTGGTTTTACACCTCTTCCACCAAAGCTCTGGAAATCCATGTGTCTCCTATTGGAAGGTAAAGATGAGATTCACTGTTAGACTGAAGAGAAATCACAACTTAAATGCAACATTCTAGAACTGGTTTATTATGTCTGTTTAATGCATTTCAGTGTAAAAAAGAAACATATTTTAGAATAGTTGCAAGAAGTGATTATTGAGCTGTTACTCTCTCATGTGAAATGCTGCTTTTTATAGAGCATTAATAATTTCTTTGGGGGGGAAAAACATGAAGAAATTAGGATTAGGAAGATGGGGATGGTTTAGTGATGCTTTCCAACATTTTTAGATATATTGTAATCTTTCAAGTGAAATGCATCGAGAAGTGTTTATAGACTTTTGGATATCCAGCTGTTTATTGACTGATTACAATAGTACACACACCTTTGGAATATGTTTTTTAGAGGCATCCATGTTTATGACCTGTATGCAATTGAAAGTTTTTAGAAGACTAAGATACTATTATTTATTTATTCATTAATTGGTGGGAATATGACTTTTAAAACTAATGCCTTTAATTATGCTGGGGACCTTATTGAGTAGCAATGATGGGGAGGCTTGACAGGTTGCCGAAGTGTGGGAACTGATCCTGAGCAAAACGTTAACTATCTGTGGATTGCAAAATTGGCTGTGTCAGAGCTGTGAGGGCAGACTACTAGGAAAGTACTGCAGGAATGGAGAGCAAGTCAAATTACGAGCACAATTCCTTCTTTCCATGCTTGCAGCATTGCTTTTCTCCACTTAAACATGAACATGGCTATTAGGAAGTCGTCTGACTGTGTATGGAACTGAGACTAAATCCGTATGGTTAGAGACAGATTTGTGCCTAATAGCTGGCTTGTTCTGAAGTGTAAGGAACAGCACTGTGGTTTTGAGACCCATCGAAATTATACAGTGTGGTGAAAGTGTTAAAATGGTTTAAGTAAGCGGCGTTGGCTAGATTCTGCTGCATCAGTAAGATGTGTAATTGAACAGGCTTTTAACTGTTTCCAAGCATGGGAGTGGGAGCAACAAATAGAAGCAGCTGCGTGCATTTAGGGCGCCACCCGGTGGGAATGCAGGGATTTATTTGGAATTTTGACATTTTAGTGTACACTGGTGATTTTTTTTGCCACTTGCCACTGCCAATAGCTTTGTTCTTGGCAATACTCCATTTCAGTATTGTCTTGAGAGTATCTGATTTAATGTTTTCTTCTCTAATTATTTCAGCTTTGTTATTAGCAAAAATGATTGCACTGTAAACTTGTAAATGACTGCATCATTTATCTGTGCTTTTTAAAGATACAACATCTGTTGGAGATATTTTATCATCTACATCTTTTTCAGTCTCAAGTTAGTTGTTTCACCATGATAGAAAACATAATGTTTGGACATGAATCTCTGAATAGAAATGTATGAAAAAGGTACTGGCAACTGCCTCTTCTGAACAATACTGTGGGATTAAAAAACGCCACTCTTTTGTTGGTAGCAAAAATTATCTAAACAATAGTATTTCTAAGACAGTTAACATACCCTTGTAAAAAGTTTATGCATTTGTATTTGAGTATTATCAATGGTTTATGAGATTGAATAGCATAGGTTGGATGGCTTAATGGTAACTATTGAAGGTATTTACTGGATTTGTGTCTGAAGAAATTCTCCCTTGCAGCACTTCTGAATACAGAGATGGGTAGAGGAGTATTCTTTTGATCAAAGTCCAACACCAGAAGCCCAAATTACACACAAGTTTATTTCTTCCTGTGCTAAAGTACTTAAAGGGGGTTTTTAGTTAAACCAGAATGACTTCATTATGAAGTGTGGAGTCTACTTAAAGAGGTAATCATGATACTAAGGAATGATACTAATCTGTCTTTGGCTTTGTCTAGTCTTTAAATGTAGAAACTTGCCAAAGGCAAGTCATGGTGGGTTACCAAATGATTAAGAGGAAGATGGCTTCTTCCTCATACCATGGTAAATCAAGAACTGCATAGAGGAAGTTGTGCCTGACTTGAACGAAATACAGTTTTCTTCTGAAGCATGCTAAGAGCAATGGTGTTTGAGGAGTTAGGGGAAAGGGTATTCAGCCTATTGTAACTTACTCCTGATAATTATGTGCTGAAGGTTTTATTCTCTGTTCTTTTTGCCCTTGTGTTTCTAGATGAAAAGGGTAGCTTCTTGCTGAATGTAAACACCTCCAGAATGCAAATCTTATCTTTCCCAGTGACACTGTACTTGTCAATGATTACCCAGTTCATCAGTTGGAATGCTTTAAAATTGAATCTGATTAATTGGAGGCTAATCAAGCTAAAATTAGTTCACATCTTATTTTTAAATAGGCTCTTCAGCTATATTATGTGAAGATAGAATTTTAATTGACTAAGCATTCAGATGGAAGCATATGCATTTTGCAAGGTAATTTATAGTGATGTATTTGGTTATTGTTACAGCAACTTCATAATGCGTAGTTTCTTTTAAGGAACTCATGCTAAAATGACTGATAATAATTAAGAGCATAGTAATTGATGTTGGGAATATATGCTTGTAAATGAGCGTTGCAGCTTTATGGAAGGATTTGCTTTATTTTACAGTATACTTTCCTAATACTGTGTTCTGATTTCCAACCAAAAATCAGAAAATAAGAATTCTGTATTTAGTGAAGTACTACAGTTAATGCTTAAATATGTAAACAAAGTTAGCTGGGCAGCTGCTGAATAATCTGTTAATTGCTCTTCAGTAGTGTGTAATTATATCTATCATCAGCCCAAATAATATTTGGTATGGTTATGTTTAAGAAAATTTGGGTGGAAATAAATCCAGTTGTGTAAAGCCAAGCAAGGACTTGTTTCTTTCAGAATTAAATGGCTGTAGAACTACAGTTTTAGTCCTTTATATTACATATGTCTCTTCCACATAGGCAAGAAAGTGTTACTGTGGTTAAAATGTTTGGCTGGTGCCTGAAAATCTGTATTTGCATTGTGGCTTTTGTCAGAAATTCTAGGACTTAAGGCAAATATATAAAAGCAGATTCTTTTCTTGCAGTCAATTTAAAAGTTGCTTTCAAACACTGTTTTAACTATAAACTTGTGTTACCTTTATATACTAAACTATTGAAATTGTGCTAAGTAGTAAAACTCACAGCCTGTAATTTGTGAGTCTTGTTTTCTTCAGTCTGTTCTGATCTTGGCTGGGTTTTTATGCAGTATATCAAGACTTGATTTAGAGTTTGTTGTGGCTAAATAAATAAGTGCTCTTAACATATTCCTTATGCAGGTGAAATCTAAAGACAGATTTAAAGAAGGCATGACTTGTGCCTGAAACTGGATTAGTAATTTTTCTTACATTTTCCATTAGTAATTATTTGATAAACATCAATTAGCTTTTTATAGAATACACTTACATTATTGCAAAATCAGCATGTATTCAGCTCTTCAAATCTGCTGTCTTCTCTCCACGTCCTGGAAAATACTAGTGAACTTCGTATCTTGCAAGACATGAGAGAGCACTGCATTTGTTCTTATTCCATATGTACCACAAACAGAATCTGGAATAAGAAATGTAGAGTCCATCTAAGTTGCTGTGTGTATCATGGGATGAACTTGTACAAACAGCTGGGGAATAAAAAAGAGCTGTTGCCTCTTTTCTGCTATTCTGTAACATGGTGTTACATGTGGTACTTGTGTTGCTACATGATGTGAAGCAACTGTAGAAATGAATCAGCATTGACCACCATCCTCTTCCTTACACTCAAATCAGGTCTGCCTCCACTACTTGCTGAGGCAAAACCACTGTGTGGGTTGAAAATTAATATCACTTAGATTAGTATTGCATAAGGGAAAATTAATATTAATGTACAGGGATCATACTGTATCTGTGTTCTGTGTGTGTTCAGGTGCCCAGCTAAGCAGGCCTTGTGCTTAAGTGGGTGGTGTCAATGACACTAAAAACTGCCTGCCTAAGCTGTCTTTGCCTTTTAATGCTTTGTGCATATCTGCTTCCTGCAGGCACATATAGACAAGAAATACAGTAAACTGTAACACTAAGAGTAGTGTCGATTTTGAATTTGAATTGTGCTGTAAGTCATGACAAAAGGTTTAGTTGCCTTGCAGAAGTATAAAAGCAAATGAAAAAATTATTTCCTTGACCATGTAGTTACATTTAAATCTTTGTTTTGCCCTGTTTGCCTCTTATTTGTACATTAAAAGTCAGGGAATGTCACATCCTAACAGAAGCATGTGGAACTGAAGACTTCTGTTCATTTTTTTACTGCTTTTCAGATGCAGAAAATTAAATTGTTTGATGCAAACATAAAGTAAGACACAGCTGTATCTTTAGTATAATGAATAATCATTTTAAAGTTAAACTGTTAATTAAAACTTAGTCTATGAATTCAGGCATAGTATTTATATATTTCACAATGGGGTTAATCATACCAAAAATATATTAAATTATTTTCCTCTAAACTTAATTTTCAGGGTAGCTATGTAAACACAGTAATTAAACAACTACGCTTTGAGGATTTCAACACCCACTGTTTTCTTCAATCAGAAATTTAAATGCTGATTTAGGTTGGTATTGCCTATCAAGCAAGTTTGACAATCAGTCAAACTGACAAGTAATTTTAAAGTGACCCAGGGAAGAAATAAAATGTATTTTTAAACTATTGATTGGGTGGAAAAGTTAAGTGAGTCTTTTGAATGTATCTGAATTTCAGAAGGAATATGTAATAGTGTGAGCAAATGAGACCCAAGTGCTGAGGTGAAGAAAGGGGCAAACCAAAGTCATTGTGCATTGAAGCACACATAGTTTTATTTTAAATCCAAGATTATGGAAGGAATCTATTGAATCAGAGTTTAAGTGAGTAGGGATTGAGTGATACTTGTATTAACCTTGTAATTCACTAGTCTTCCCTAGGCACCTTTTTCTGCATATCACAAAATAATCACAGATTGTTTGAGAATCTTTCAATTTGGTTGACAATGACAGAAAAGTGTGAGTTGTTGCCTGTCAGTACTAATAGGGGTCTCAGTTTTGTCAGACACATTTGGCTGTGTGGAGGTGCAGTTGTTTGAGGGGCAGAGCAGTGGGGATATGTTTGGTAGCAGTCTGCATTGACATATTAATAGGCTTGTATAAGGTAAGCACTTATGCTGGTATTTCTCATCTGAAGCATCTGAATGTACTTTTCCCACCAAATCTGGTATATAAAACCCCTTTCAAACAATCTGTGCTTCATACTAAACATATTTCTGCAAACTTTGTAGCATAAATGCAGTTCACGATACAGTGAAGACTTTGTGCTACAGCTGGAAAAAGAGCTGGTCCAAGCCAGGCTGAGTGAAGCAGAATCTCATTGTGCCCTGAAGGAGATGCAAGATAAAGTTCTAGAGATGGAAAAGGTAAATCAAACCAGGACCCTCAATATAGAGCAGCACTCAAAACAGACTACAGGTCCCTGTAATTCTTTGCAGAACTGTGCTCTAGAACCTCTTCTATGCTTCTGTGTTTGCAAGACGCTTTTCAAATCTGAAAGTACAAAAAACTGAAGTCTGTTTGTGCTGGGAAAGGTTTGTGAATAACAGATCACTTTTCTTCTATTCCTGGAGCCTGCTGTGGTGGAAAACTTGGATTCTGGTGAAGTCTTGACAGGAAACATCAATTGTTTCAAAATTATATCCTGCAACGGGAGCAGAGGGCTTAGAGTGAGCATTGAGATTATGTAAACTAGCTTGAGAGGGGAAGAGGAGAGGGTTCAATATTACCATTCCTAGGTACTGAGTATCTTTCACTCCCATTCTATTATGGGCTGGGAAAGAATCCCTTCACTGCTCAGTATCAGAATCTCTACTGCTTTTTGGGTGCCATACTTGCCAGAGTTCAAGCTGTATTCAAACCAACTGTCAAACATTTACCTTTCTTTGCAGCAAAATTTAACTGCAAGATAAAATAGCAAAATAAGAAAACCCCCAATAATTAACCTGATCTAAAGCATTCTAAGGAATTAGTTTCCTTAGAAAACTTTAATGAGCTACATACCCAGGCTTTGGCCAGAACTTACTAGCTAATTAAATTAACCTGCTGGAACCAAGATTTATTTTTCAATTATCTGAGGGGCTTGATGAGTGTCTGAGAGGCATAGTAGTGTGGTAGTTTTTACTGTATTGACCATTGGTAAGAATTTAGGATAATAAGGTATTTTTCAAAATTCAGGAGACTACTTAATCTTCATCAGCATGGAGACAGCATACAATGAAAACTTATCTATGAAGAAAAACTGGAGTAGTGGGGTTAGTTCCAGTGTACCAGGCAAACTCAGATGTACAGCAATATTTCAGTCTGTCATGATGAACTTATGCACATGAGAAAGTGGCTGAAGCGAACTCCCTTAAATTCCTGCAGTACAGCCCTTTACTGCTGTTAGTGATGAGTTGTGAGTCTGGGGAACTTCTGCTGAATAACCCGAGACGTGCATGGCCATACTGACAGTGCCATGAACATTCAGAAACATACACTCTTGTTTCCTATATTTGCCAATAATCAGATCTCATGATTTTGAAACATGGAATGCTAATAAATGGCTGTTGTGCTGTGTTCTGTTAATGTTAATCACATGCTTTACTCGGCTCTAAAGAAAACCTGGCAACTGCCACGGAATTACAGATCTGCAAAACCACTTTATTTTACTGAAAACAACTACTGGGAAATAAAGTAGAAAGTGATGAAGAACAGTTCAACTTTGAATATTTGGTGACCAATGATTTGCTGTAGGGATATTGTAGTCAGACAGCCCGTCCATTTCCTTCACCTCGTTTTTCTCACAGATTTCCATTATTAGGATTTCATCTATTATTGCTTTTCTTGGTGTTTTCATGTTTTCTGTTTAGCCTTCTCTCGCCTTTCTACTTTTTCCTCATGTGTCTCGCACTTTCATCAATAAGACTTCTTGACTGGTTGTTGTTTGTAAATATTAACAGATGGTTCCTTTGTCAGCATATCTGTTCTGCTTTTCAAAGGCTGGTGACCTGCTTCCTAAAAACTAAATTTCCATTTATTATTTTTCCTGTAAACCTAAATAAAAGTTATAGCTTTAAGGTGTAATTTCAGTTCTTTGTTTGCTTTGCTTTTTATCAACTAGATCAAAATCTTTCAGATTCCTCTCCGTATTTTTTGTGTTCAGATATTGTAAATATGATGTTGTGTTAGGGATACCATTCAGGGAAATCTTGAATTATCCAGAAGCTTAAATTTTTTGATGGTTTTTATTTTGTAGTGGATGTGTACCCTAAGTTTTCTTAGTTATTGTTCCATGTCTATGTTCTTGGAGTGAGTTTCACTAAGCACAATTTTATTGAAATACATATTTAAGAGGATGGTCCTTGTTGCAGAGGAACAGCTCCCTCCCTGATGAGGAAAATGTTGCCAGACTACAAGAAGAACTGATTGCAGTAAAATTAAGAGAAGCAGAATCTTTGATGGGTCTCAAAGAACTAAGGCAGCAAGTCAAAGATTTGGAAGAACACTGGCAGGTATGTGTAGCAATATAATTTTATGAATTTTTATTTTTAATGATAAAGTAAAAGACTATAAAATTTTGAGATACTGAGTTCAAGTAGAAACTAATGATTGTGGATCAAACTGCTGAGGTGAGAAAATCCCTAAATTCGGTTGTCACAAGAAACTTAACCTAAAAAAAGTATGCTAGAAGTTGGTTGTTACAGATGGCAGAGGGCCTGTGCTACCAGGTAACTGTAATGGTAGGAGGGAAGTACCTGATCAGTACTCCTACTTTGGTAAATGTTAAAAAGGGCTAGAAATAGACAAAAGTCTCAGGATATACTTGCAATTCACTGACTTACTGTAGTTGGGAATGAATCTGTTCAGCTTTTTAATTGTCTATTTTTAAAACCAGCAAGTTTCCACGGGTTTCTAGCTTTTAGGATCAACAGGAGAACTCTAGCTGGTTTTGTCCCCATATAACCCTGAGACCTTAAGTGAAGTAAGGAAACACCAGGAAGTATCAGGCATTATCAGCAAAAGCATGCTGTTTTTCTAGCGTCATCTAGCTCGTACCACTGGAAGATGGAAAGATCCTCCAAGAAAAAATGCAGTGAATGAGCTACAGGATGAGCTGATGACAGTGCGGTTGAGAGAAGCAGAAACTCAGGCTGAACTGAAAGAGACCAAACAAAGAATGATGGAGATGGAAACACAGGTATGTTACTGAATGCTAGTACATGTGAATTGAGCTTGGTGCTGGAAGCTTGGTGTTAAATGGGAGATGCCTGATGAGGATCTTCACCGTCTACAGGCAGGACTTTAGTTACAAAATGCAGAGTCTTTTTACTTCTGTTGGATGAGGATGGGAGAATCTAGTGCACACAGATTTTATTGTCTCCTCCTTAATATTTTCCAGGACTATGCTTTCTGATTTCTCATTTGGATTAGTTGGTAGATTCTGAATGTGTGTGCGTCTTAATTCATTCAGTTTTAACAGGTGTAATAATAACAAAATTATGTTTAAGATGTTTTAAATTTCACAAATCTAATTGGCAAGTCTGATAATAGTAATGTTTAGATGGCAGTGTGTGCTTTCTTGAGGTTAACATTGCTGATACTAGATTTTCTGCTGAGGTCATGAATCTAGTTACTAAGCTGTGGACTCAGCAAAGCAGCTGTGTATTGGTCAGGGATTTTTAGCACAAGGTTTGCCTTTTATGTGCCAGAATAGAAATGCATGGGTTACCCCTGCTGAGGTTTGTGCAGAAAAGACAATCATACCTTGATTGCAAAGATTCTTTTTGTAAAACTATTAAGTTGCTAAGCACCTGAAATGAAAGTGCACTAAAGTGGTGAGTTCATATTATATTAGTAAACTTTCACTCAGGTTAGTAAGCACAATGTGCTGATGATTGAGAAGGATTTTTAATAGACTTCTAAGAAATCTTCCCATGAAATACCTGCTAAATGTAACTTTTTTGAAAGAGATCTATGCATCCAAAAAACTAAGCAAACAACAGCTTTACTTGACAAGGTTCAGCAATTCCAGAGACCAGGAGAGCACGTAAGGATGTGCTATTGAATAGAGATAACCAGCTGTAAGGTATGTGAAGGCTTCTTTCTGACAGAGGCATCACTTTATACCAACTGCATAAGTTTCTTCTTGCCTTACCTTTTGAAATTTTCACAGAAGTGTCAATATTGTTTTGGTCAGTAGGGGGCATAGAGATTCTGCTGTCTGGCTTACATTTGTTTAGGTACTTGTCACTTCAGTGTTACATATCGAGTCTTTGTATGTGCTTATGCTGTTTAGCTGTCATCTGAGAGAAATGCCAATCTCATGGTATTGGTGTGCACAGCTTCAGGTATAAGTGCTATGACTTGTACTTGTGCACTGATCTCAGCTAAGGTGCCATGTTGCTTTCAGGAATTCACTGGACAGAAAAATGTGCACAATATTTCTGTCATACCTGATCTTTCCTGGATTCATACTGTAGTTGGGATACAAGTTCACAAAATCTTACATAGGCAACAAATTGGGAAATTTGTTGGAGCTTTGCAATAATGTTCTTACAATGATTCATCTGTTGTTTAAGAGCAATTTTAATATCATAAACAAAATGTCATGCATCTCTTCTGATTACACTTGGAAAACTCTGAATGCTTTTTCATCGGAAGTTTTTTATGGTAAATCGTCTCTAAGTCTGTTTTGTTAGACTTCAGGGAGTTAGAATAATAACCTTCCCTTAGCATGTATTTACTTTCCTTTTTTTGTCATAAATTTCAGAATCAGATCAATAGTAATCATTTACGAAGGGCAGAGCAAGAGGTTACCAGCCTACAGGAGAAGGTGCAGTATCTTTCTGCACAGAACAAAGGACTTCTGGCTCAGTTGAATGAAGCAAAACGTCGACAAGCAGAGATTGAATGCAAGGTAAACAATATCCTGAGAAGTGCTAAATATATGTGTACATTTTAGTCTTGTCTGCCATTGCTGGATAAAATTGTGTCTTAACTGAGAAGCGTAAATCATGAAAGCAAAATTCTTTTTACTGATTTTGACAATATCATCTTGAATTTACCATCTCACAAAAACCACTTGATGTTTTGACAGAGCTGATTCTTTCTGGTCCCACAAAGATAAACTTTTACTTTAAAGCATGGTTCTGCTCAGAAAAGTGTCTGTGTATAATATAAAAAGACACTCCTCAACAACAGACACTTTCAGGTTTTCATTTTTCTTGCCGTCTTGCCAGTTCCATTTGTTTCTAGTGGGACCCAAATCCACAGTGCAGCAAAGAGGTGACGTCTGCTGACTCATTAAACTCCATCACAAGCTTTTAGGAAAAAAGACACTGAATCTTAACTAAAAGAAATTGCTTTTACTGACTTTCTTGTTTGCCATAATCTCTGTTTTCCCAAGTACTAATTTTTTAATGCTGAGATTATTTTTACTGATTTTTTTTAATAATCACAATCTTAGTGATGTTTTTTTCATATAGCCCATAACTTACTTTGATTGTTTTTTGATACTGAAAGTGCTCATTAATCCTTAAGAGACTGAGGATTGAGAGTGTGTAGTCAATATTCTGTTTTAATGTTGACTATAAAGACAGCATATTGCTCTAACCTGATTAATGAGTTAGCACACACAGCTGTTCTCAGTGGGATCGTACACTTGTAGAACAATGTTCTAACATGGGCTAGAGAAAAGTGTGAGAGTAAGAGAGCACCAGTCATACTCTTTAGAGGTTCTCTGAAAGTAGCTATGGTCAATAGCCAGTGAAGTATCTTTATTGACATGCATTAACATTAGATCCTGAAACTTCTTCTGCAGCCAATAGAAGAGATTACATTTACACTGTAACATGTTTTACAAGTAATATTTCATTATATATAAGAAACATCAACATTTATTCCTGATTCTATTAGGAACTGATTTTGGGTTTTTTCTTCCTGTTTTTTTCAAGTTGTTTAAAATCATGCTCTAATTTTATTTTTGTCTTGGCTAGGTAGCAATATTCTACTGTCTCAAAAAAAAAATGGATTTTCTACTCCCCAGTTGTTTTATGCATAACAAACTTGTATGTTATTTCAGGAGCTTGTATTTTTCTTTTAAAAGATGTCATGAAATGCTTAAGCAGAAATTAAAGTTTTTGTAGCCAGTTGCATCTTACAGCACCTGTACAGCAACTGTTTTTGTCACTGGTGTGTATTGTTACGTTTTTCCCTTTTTATCTGACTACTGCTTCTACAGCAAGGACTCAATTTCAAATTGTTTCTTAAAACTCACCACTGATCTTTCTAATCAGTTGTGCTAAAGAATTTAAAACATAAGATTTGTGCCCCCACCCAGTCTTGTTTTTCCTTCCATATCAACTTCTGTGGTAATTATTGAGAACATGCTCTGTTTGAGATAAAGCATCAGTGCCATCTAGAGCAACATTATTGACTCATCTCCGATACCAAAGTCAAACCAAGCCAGTCTTTCCTTCAGCTTTCAGTTAAATATATGCAATCCTGTGGACTTGTCAGTTTAGCTTCATTTGAACAATCATGCAACAGAATTTAGCAAGAACAGGTAAACTTTGGCTAGCACGATAGATTTCTATGAAATGGCCTCCACTGATTACAAATGTAGTTAATTGGACTCTGTGGATGATACACCTCTGTTATGGGAATTTTTTAAAAAATAACCCAAACAAAATAGCATGTTTTGAAGTAGCTTCTATAGATAAGCTGCTATAGATATATTTGATTTGATCTCAACCATACTGTCTAATGAAGGATGGTTGAGTACTGTTAGTTTGAAGCACACATTAAAATAACTGAAGTACTGGAACTGATTTGCAGTAAATACAGTTTAGTTACACCAGTCTGCTATAAAAGTAGGTGTACCTGAGCCTAATCTCTCTTCCTCAGAGCTGTTTGCTCTTCAGCTGATAGTATTGCTTACTAATTATCTAATGCTACTTTCTTTCTGTGGTTGTACCAGGCTACTGACAATGTAATACTGTTTACTGCTCTGAAGTCTTGAGGACTTGCCTCATAAAACAGGACGTTTCTTTCTCTCTTGTTCAAACTAAAATTACCTATTATTTATAGACAGACCTGTAGGTTAAACGTACAGTGGGAGGCCGACTGCAGGTTATGTGCATTAGTATTTTATTCTAAACTGTCTTTGTTATATACTGTGTCTAAGATAGCTGGACTAAATGAGGTTGAGAATACACTAGCTTTTGTTTCATTTTTTAAATTTTTTTTTAGGATAAAGGAAAGGATGAAATAACTAACTCTGGCGTAGCTTTGCTGTTTCTATGAAGTCCAAAATTAAAGAATGAACTGGGTTTTTTTTATTATGTTTATTCTTTTTCTTAATTTACAGTATAAATTAAGTATAAATTATACAGTATAAATTATTTCTGGAAAGCAAGACAGTTGTTTTCTGGACCTGGAAATTGATAACAGCAAGTTTTCAAAACTGCACAGATTTCTTTTTTTAGATTATTATAGTTTAGAGTTTTTATTACATTATTACATACTTCTATGCGTTAAGATTAAATTTGAGTTCTTAGAACAGTGTGACTTTCGCAGCGTTGTATTAAGTTTTCTCTACTTAGGATTTTGGGTAAAAGCAGTGCCCAGTTTTTAATCAGCTAAAACTGGTACTAGTTAGCTCCCTTTTTTGACTTCTTTCAGAGTAAAGAAGAAGTGATGGCAGTACGGCTCCGTGAAGCAGACCGCATTGCAGCTGTGGCAGAACTCCAGCAGCATATTGCTGAATTAGAAATCCAGGTAACAAGTGATGGCATTAAATGTGAAACTTGATACTGACTGGATTTTGTACTTAGTGAGGTTTTTTTCTTCCTGTGTTTCTTCATTAGCATACTGTGCATACAGGGCACTGCTTTGCCAAGTGGGATAATGCTATATTGCTGAATTCCTGTACAAGCAAAGCCTTAAATCTACCTTGTGTGCATACTTGTGAGCTGTTAATAATTCCTTCTGTACAAATACCACGCTAAAGGCAAAACACTTTTTTAACTCTGGCTTCTGTTTTGTTTTTTTTCTTATAATTGGTAATTCTTACCAATTAATAGACAAGACTGAAAACATCCTCTTCCCCAAAAAATGCATACATTTTGATTCCAGCAACCATTTTTTTTCTGTGATTACTCTTCTGCTATGATCAGTATTGAAGGATTTATTGTAAAACTGTTACTTCCTTTATATAAATCGTAAAACCAGAAATATTTACTGCTACCAAGTCACCATAGGATCTCAAGATGCATCCTTTGGCCTCTGTGTTGTTCCTTACTCTTTCAGTTCCTTTTGGAGCTTTCACCATCCCATGAACTTGCTGCTCCCTTGATGAGAAAACCAGAAATTATATTTTCTTGGCTTTGGGAAATCATGTCTTACTGTTGTCTGACCTTTCTATACTCACATACTGTTGTCCTGTCTGAATTCTGCTGCAGAGTTTTTCTTGGTTATTTTAGTAAGTTACAAGCTAGTTACTCTTTGGTTTACTTTTTTTAAAACCTAGTGTTGGTATTGTGTTTCTTCCCTCCGAAATCTTTCCTTTGAGGTGATTTTATTGTATTGTGTCAAAGCCACCTTTTTCCTATGATTTCTCAACTAGTTGTATCTTTTTCATCTCTTCGTATATGGAACGTGCAAATAAATTTCATTGAGCTTGCATAAGCAATTTTTGTTATATTTCCTCTAGTGCAGCAGGCACTATATTCATTAAAAGAGCAGTCATTTCTTTAAATCATATAATGCTTAGATAATGCTGGGATCAGTACATTAGAAATATCTAGATAAGTACAGAAAGCATTTATCATCTAGTAAGTTAACAAGAGAGTAGCTGAGTAAAGGTCAATCTTCTACTTAAATTAACATTGTAAAAAAAGAGAGAGGGAGGTTTAAAGGTTACTTCAAACAATGTGATTTTGTAGATGAGAAGTGAGTACTACTCATTTTGCATTATTTTTACTTTAGCACTTAGACTTCAAATGCCATCTTACTTCCATTATTTGATTGATACATATCTCTCAAAAAGTAGTCAGGATCTTGTGAAATGGCAAATCCCCTAATGCTCAGTTGGGAGTTTTTGGATAGCTCTCAACAATCCAAATTGTGTTCACTTTTTAGTGTAAATGTATCTGACTTAGTTTTCTGTTGTTTGACTGATCAAACCGTCCATGCTCCATCATTTTATTCCTCTCTCCCATTCCTTTTTCATATTTCTGCTTAAGTTAGAGATCACAGAATTGCATGCAGATTTTTATAATACCTTGTTGTGAGACATAAAAAAAGTGCAGAAAAGTAATCTATTTCATGACTCTGGCTAAAACATCCAAAGATCACACAGTCCCTGTTTTGTTATATTATTGGACTCTGTCATGTTCAGTTGTTTATCCACATCATCTCCTTCTTTTTCACAAGTACTACTTTACACAATGCAAGTTTTAGTTATGTTTTTATTATTCCAGGCTTTTTGTTTCCTTCCAAAGGGCATTTCAAGTTCCAATCTTTATGGTGTTTTCAGATTATCACCTGCTAATGATTTCTTGAGTTTGATCTTAGTAAAATTCTTGATTTTCTTCACAAAAGTGAGAGTGGCTGTGCTTTCTTTGTATACAGTGTGGAGAATGAAGTAATTTTGTGGCTGAGGTTCACATTCATTTGATGAGTTTGCACTGTTAGGTTTTTGGTGAACATCTGATCTCAAACTTAGACTAGCATGAAAGATAACTTCTTCAATTGTGAAATACAGATTTTGAGTGTGAACTTTATAATATTTAAAACCAATTATTTAGCAGAAATAAGTTCTGCTAATGTTAATTTATTTTTGATACACTGTAGATGTGACTTGAAATGCTTTTATTGAACTATGGTAGGTTTGGTTTTTATTAAGAGTCTAAGCAGATATTTTTGATCAGTGTGTTTTGCCTGCAAATACGGAACTTAGGATCAAAACTTCCTTTTTGGATACTCATGCTCAAAAGCCTTTGAAACACCTGCACCAAAAAAATGTAATAATGGAGTTGGAAATCCTGAATTCCCAAAGCTTGTAAACTATAAAACCTGCAATTGATAACAGGGCTTAAACAAAAGCCACATTTTAAGCAAATTGAAAATCTACATAACTTCTTCCTCACTGGAGAAAGAGCTGCCTTCCATTCTCTTCTGTTCAGCTTGTTGCTGTAATTGCTGTCACCTGATGTGGGGAGCAGAGGCCCTTTTAATCAGGACTTGCCTTAATGACTTGAAATGCAATATTTAATGCCAGAAATACATTTAGCCAGTCTTGGAGCATAGGTATTACAATTAAAGTACAGATGCACAGAGCATCACAAATAGGTCCTGCCTGTCATGCTGTTTCAAAGCCGATAAAAATGAAGGGAGGAAGTTAGCCTACCACATAACCTTCTCTTTTTTTGGAGGGGGGGGGTGGTGCTTTACTAAGAAGCTCAAGGGATTCATTGCCAGGTCCCCGTGGGCCATAGCAATGCTTAACCTAAATTGCAAGGTTTTCTTTTAAATGTTTATGTAGGTGTAGGTGCAAGACAGGGATGTTAAATCTGTAATGCAGAGAGTATCACTACTCCCACGTACAAACTGATCTGACATGACACACACACATGCTAGATTTAAATCACAGTTTCTGGGTCTTAGTTTTGGTTTGTAATAATGACAGGGGAGGAAAGTGAACTACCATTCAACAATAGATGTAATGCTGCAACATGTTGTCAGTTTATTATGATGTTAAGAAGTTATTTCTTAATATATTCTAAATGTCACCTTGTCTTGTTTGAGCATTCAGTTCATGATGCTGAGCTTTTAAACTCTTGTGTAAGTATAATGAAATTCAATGAGTTGTCCAATACATGATGTATATTCTAGGTCCTTCTTTAGCAAATAGCATGGAATGGAAATACAACTGAAGTTTAACTTAAGTTGCACATACCTAAGCCCCAGAAGAAGAAAAGCCCTGATGTTATAACCCTGTTATGTGGAAACAAAGGTTTTCTTTGTCAACATTTGTTTACTCCTCTCTGTTTTTATTTTTCTCTCACTTGTCAGTTCAGTTTATGTTTGGGAGGCAAACACAGAACCACAGAATGGCTTGGATTGGAAGGAACCTTGAAGATCATATTTTTCCAGTCTCCCTGCCATGGGCAGGGACACCTTTCCCTAAATCAGGTTGCCTCACCATCCTCACACTAAAGAATTTCTTCCTAATATCCAATCTCAATCTACCCACTTTCAGTTTGAAGCCATTCCCTGTTGTCTTAGGACTACATGCCCTTGTCAAGAGTCCCTTTCCAGCTCTCTTGTAGCTACTTAAGGAAGGGGGGCTCTGAGGTCTCCCTGGAGCTTTCTCTTCTCCTGGCTAAGGATCCCCAGCTCTCTCAGCCTGTCTTCCTAGAAGTGCTCCAGCCCTCTGATCATCTTCATGGCCTCCTCTGGACTCACTACACCAAGTCTATGTTGTTTCAGTGCTGGGGACCCCAGAGCCCCCAGGTGGGGTCTCAGAAGCATGGAGTAGAGGGGCAGAATCCCCTCCCTTGAGCTGCTGCTGACACTGCTTTTGATGCAGCCCAGGACGTGTTTGGTTTTCTGGGCTCCAAGTGCACATTTGCCAGTTCATATCCAGCCTCTCAGCCTCCAGCCACCCCCAAGCCCTTCTTGGTAGGGCTGCTCTTGATTCATTCATCCCCAGCCTCTATTGATATGGGGGTTTGCCCTGACCCAAGTGTAGCACCTTCTGCTGAGCCTTACTGAACTTCATGATGCTCCCATGGGCCTGCTCCTAGAGCCTTGTTCAGGTTCGTCTGGATGGCATCCCGTCCCAAAAATGACTTGGATGTATTTGGCAGGTTTCTGGGCTTTGTGCAGGATATTTGAGACATTTATTAACAGATGAAGGAGGAATTTTTGGATGGCCGAACTGCTGTTTTTTGTATTTCTACACTGGGGAGAAGTTTACATAGAATCATACAATCATTTAGGTTGGAAAAGACCTTTAAGATCATCGAGTCCAACTGTTAACCCAGCATTGTCAAGTCCACCACTAAACCATGATCCCAAGTGCCACACTGACATGTCTTTTAAATACCTCCAGGGACAGTGACTCAACCGCTTCCTTGGGCAGCCTGTTCCAATGTTTGACAGCCCTTTCCATAAAGAAATATTTCCTAATATTCAATCTGAGCATTACCTGAGGCAACTTGAGGTCATTTCACTTCCTACCTGGGAGAAGAAACTGATCCACACCTTGCTATAACCTCCTTTCACATGGTTGTAGAGTGATAAGGTCTCTTTCAGCCTCCTTTTCTCTGGACTAACCACCTCCAGCTCCCTCAGCAGCTGCTTGAAAGCCTTTTGCTCCAGACCAGCTCTGCTGCCCTTCTCTGGATATGCTCCAGCACCTCAATGTCTGTCTTGTACTGAGGGTGCCAAAACAGAACACAATATGCAAGGAAAGCTTCACTTTCTCGCAAAGGCTAGAGATTTACACCCTACAACTAAATGGCTTGTCCTGGTCAGGTTGCATGCAGTCTGATCCCGTTTGTCCCATCCTTTCCTAAGACGAACAGAGCCAAGGAGTGGATGTTGCCTCCCTCTATATTTATAGTCAATCAGCAAAGCTTCACGTTTGCTTCCTTGGGAAGGTAGTCTTTCTTGTTTTCAGCTGAGCTGATAGCTTCAAACTGCAGCAAGCAAATATTTCTGGCCTAATAATTAGCAAGTGTTCCTTCTGATTGCATATAGGCAGTCCTGTTGGTCCATAGATGTTGTCTCTGTTTTGGTTTTTTTAAGGTTTTCCCTGCAGTAATTGAAACAAGAATAGAAAAATTCAGACAAGGTAAAATTGGTTCCAGGCTGCAGTCACTCAGCTGCTTAAGGTGAGGAGCAGTAGACCAGTGGAAGTGTAGGCTGTTTGAGGAAGCAGAGCGGGGCAGCTGCAGCCTCTGCTTGGCAGCTTAATCCCTTTCCCTCTATTTCTATGCAGGCTGGTGACTTGTAGTAGCCTCTTAAAATTTTCCATGGCTGATTTGAGTTGGGTGATAGAGAACATACTTCTAACATGAAAAACTGGTTTTACACCTGAGTAATCTCAAAGCAAAAAATATCCCTAAGAATTAATTCTTCTTTTTTGTTAGGTTGATCTGGACAGGCAGTAACATCACTTCCTCCTGCTGTGTTTCCTGGCAGATTCAGAGAATTTTGTCACTTTTACCCTATCTCTAACCCTGTCAAAGCTGCTTTGAGAACAACTGTAAAGGAAATCCATTACTGTGCTAGTAATCTCCCCATGGTTTAAACTTTCAGCACTATTTCTTTAGAATGAAGCCTTTCTATGACCTCTGTTTAATAACTTTTCCAAGTACTGACTGTTCAGTAAAGAAATTGTTTCCATCTTTTCAAATTACAGGAAACCCTTTTTTACTCTTATCAATACTGGTGTGTGATGTTAGTGATGTGTTTTTTGAAAGTCTAGAATGAGTCACTGTAAAGTCACTGAAAGGACAGTAGTTACCACATCTACCCTTCTGAATATACTTCATTTACATTTTTAATGCAATGACTTTTGCCACAGAGTAATAATTTTGAAGTCTCTCCTGAAAAGAGGCTGAGGCAAGTTGTTACCAAGTAAATATTTCTAAGACAGAAAAGATCAATTTAAGGAAGTTAGGGAGACATCCTAACTTCCAGTAATTTTAGTAAAGTTATCTGAGGAACAGCAACTGTCTAGTGTGCCTGGATTTTGACTGCCTATGAAACAAATTTTTTTCAGTGTTTTTAAGTTCACAGTTATTAAAGTGAAAACAACTCTAGATGTTTTCTTATTATTTGAAATTGATGATTTTCTTGTTGGTGTGTATTTCCTTTCCTACTCTGTTGTGATAATTGAGTATTTTAGAAAACTTGTACACATCTTGGGATGAAACACCTGCAACTAGAATTTGATTACACTGATCTTCTGTATCTTAAACTTCAGCAAAAGATGGCTTAAGGCCTCCAGTGTTTTTCAGGTGGTTCCTGGTGATTTGTTTGTTGTAGAAACCCTTTTTTAGTATGAGTATTAAACTTGATTTTGGGAGGCCATTATACAGTAATGGTTTCAGGTGTTTTAAATCAGCATATTTTTTTAAGCTGTCTGTCTCTGCACTCTTGTATTGCCAGCTATACATCCTGGCCCTGATGCTGATTGAGTTTGAAAGGTCTCCACGTGTTCAGGAGTTCTCAGTAGGCGTCAGGTGGTTTTTTGAGATTAGCTGCTGCTTCTTTGCAAGATGCTTTTCTCTTAGAAAGCCAGACAAAGGAGGATTTAAATGCAATATGAAAACCATGATTCTCAGTTGATACTTTTTGGTGGACAGAATTTTTTCCTCATTTTAGGGAGTGAATTTTTGGGGTACAGATTTTTCTTCTCAGGAGCTCTCAGTGTAATTCTTGGTATGCACAAAAGTACAGTCACTCTAGTACTTCACAGCAGGATGAGAGAGGTGAGAGCTTCCAAAACTGTGAAGGGGCCTAAGTGAGTTCTGGTTTAGCAGCGGGTTTTTTAGATCTATAGAGCTCATTTCCTGCTTCACTGCCCGTGCTACTCCCACTGTATACACAGCCTCTGGGGCAGGAGGTTGGATTGGCTGTGTACACTGTTACAAACACTTGTCCTTAGAGCAGAGGTGATACCTGCCACGAGCGTGTTTGTTACCCTGATACACAGGTTTCTAACCCTGGTGGAGCTGGTCTGTTGGAAGAGACTATAAGGGAGGAGTTACAAAATCTTCAAAAGCAGTGAAATCGAGATGATGCATCTTTAATTACAGTATTAACACCAACTGGCATTGCTTTTCTAAAAACCCTTCTGGGAAGAGGAGGCAGGCACTGCAGTGGTGCCAGAATGCAAATGCAGTATGCCAGGGATGTAAAGATCCATTCACATGTGACTGCAGAATGTTTTAAATAAATTCCTAGATTTTGAATTGCCTAGCTTTCATTATTTTACAATTCTGACAATACCCACACTTTGCTTATTGATATGTTATCTGACTTTTTCTCTGTATATTAATTTTAAATTTAAAATTACTATTATTAGCCTTGCAACCAGCTAGTTTTTGTGTTGTGACCTCTCTGAGTATCATAGATTTTCTGTAACAGTGCTCCCCCTCAAAGCCCACCACCAAAAAACCAAACCAGCAGCCCAGTGTATAACTCTAGATTTAAAAAATTAAACACATAATTGCCTATGCTATTCTCTTTTAAAAGGTGTGATATTCATACCTTAAAGGCTTCTAAATTGTAAGTGGAGTCGTAACATTCAGTTTTGAACCCATACAGTTGATCTGGGTGCTTTCCTCACAAGTGCGAAGTTGCTCAAGTGCAGTAGTACAAAACTATTCAAGCACAGTTTACAACCAATGAAGAGTGAAATGTCTAGTTCCTACTAAAATAAATGCCACAATCGGAAGCATTAAATTAAATTAAGCTGCATGAAAGCAATTTAATTTTTCTCATGTCAGTGTGACTGTGTAGTAACTGGTAGTATGGCCTCACCTTGAGTACTGTGTGCAGTTCTGGGCCCCACGATTTCAGAAGGATATGAAGGTCATTGAGTGTGTCTAGAGGGTAATAAAGCTGGTGAAAGGGCTGAAGAGAAAGTTCTGTGAGGAGTGGCTAAGGATTTTGGGCTTGTTTAGCTTGGAGAAAAGGAGGCAGAGGGGTGGTGGTGTCAAGCTCCCTTAATGAAAAGCTCCTGTTAAAAAATATTACTACCAAATTTAAGTTCCTCACATTAAAATTTACCTTTGATTAATGAATGCTTATCAGAGAGTGGGAATTATTTGCATTAGGGTCAGACTGCTTTCTAACATGAAATGTCACTGGAAGGTGAAACAATTTGGAAGATCATGGTAATAGTTTGTACTTGTATAAAAATGTATGTATTGATGAGAAATATCAGTCATTCGAATATTAAAGAATATTGAGTAACTTAAAAATCATAATATGATAAAACTTTGAAAGACCTTTTTTGTTCATTAAATATATGTAAGCTTTCAGCTGTCTCCTTATTATTTATTCTATAAATTAGATTATTTTGACAGAAATTAAAATTTTAATGCTTTGATGTCTAACTCCTGCATGTTTCCCAGTGGTTTGCTACCACACTTGCATAAGCATCTTTAAAGGACAATGGCATGATCAACTTAGTAGACTATATCTTTTTTGTTGGTCAGAGATGAAGAGCAGCTGTAAAGAAAACTGATGCCTTGTCCTATTTTTTTTTCCTATGTCATCCTTCCAATTTATCTACTGTAGACAGACTTGGTAGCCCACAGAAGATGGGGTTATTTAATTAGAAATATGTGATTTTTTTTTTTGCAGCAAGTTAAAAGGATCAGCTTCCAATCCCTAATATTTTGAATGTTGCAAGAGGAAGTTACAGCATAACGTTTCTTAAAGTATATTTGTAGAAAATGCCATTGCAGGGTTCCTTTTGTGCTTTTTTTTTTTGCTTTTTTTTTCCTTTTTTTTTTTTTTTTTTTTGTGAATTGCCAGCTCTACAAAATCTGTAATTCTGAAAGGAAAACTGAAACTTACTTGCCTTTCACTAATAATGGGCATCTTGCAAGCCAGGCATATGCCTTCTATTCAGCTCCAACTGACTGTAGCTACAGTCAGTTCTTCCATGAGCAAATATACACAATTATTCTGTAATATCTGCATTAACTTTACAGTACTATTTCTAGAATAAAAAGTAACAATAATACCACTCAAATGTAATGGAAGTGTGTAATTCCCATATGATATACACGAACAGTTATTTGTGTGCTAAACCCAACCTGCTAAATGTTACTGCTTCTGCTGTTGGTTTATACTGACTGACCTTGGGAGTGTCTGTTTCATGGGCTCTTGTGCACTCGGTTTCTGTGTAAGCTCAGCTGTTTATTACACTTTGTTTTAAAACAGGACTGTGGCACCTCTGTTCTATTTCTGCTGAAATCTTGCTTTACTGTTGCATTTGGATTGCATAGTGTACAGTGACATAGTAGAGTCCATAGAATTAGAGGCTTAAATGGGAAAGTCAAGTTTCTAAACAGAGGAAAAGGGCTTAAGACAAGCACTTCTCCCATATATTCCTGCTACCTCAAGAGATCAGGTCATTCTCATTGTGTGGAATCTTAGTGTCTGACAGCAAGGAAGATTTTTCATATGCTGATGTATTTTTAGTGGGCACGTTATGTTGCTTTTGTTTCATAGGCCAGCAGTAATTCTTGTGGAGAGAGATGATGGGGTTAGACTATGTTTGGGATTTTTTTAACTATTTAGGACAGGAACCATTAGAAATACTGTTAATATTAATCGTACTTGTGTGTGTGTGAATTTAGCCATAGGTTACCTTGGAAACTAGGTTCAGTATGGAATTATGCATTAAAGGATCTTGTTCTTCCATGTTACAGATTGTGGGAATTAATATGACAAAATTATTTTTTGAGTAATTTTGTGATGCATACCTCACTGCAAGAAAAACAAAGCCTGAAAAGAAGAGATATTGCTTTGATATTGCCAACACTGACAGTGTTCTAAATTGTTCTCTTCATTCAGCAAAAGGATTTGGAAGGTAGCATGTTATCTCTCTTCAAAGTTCTGTCCTGGGTGTATTTCAGAGAGGTGTTTTAAAGGGACCTCTCCATTAAAGCTTTTTGTCTTAATTTTTGAGGAACAGTTAACACTTTTTTCACTCTAAAAGGTGTTTAACCTCTCTTTGCAAATGACTTTCAATTTGGCTGTTGAAGTAAACTGTTTGCTTTCTCCAAGTGTAATTAAAACTTCAGCACAATGAGCTATAGGTAAAAAACCAATATATTTCCATTTTATTTGTAATATAGTGCTTGTATGGGATTTACAGTCAAGGTAGAGAATTATACAAAATCAAGGTGCTTGCATTCTCTAGAGCTGGTGGCTGCTTCAGAAATTACTTAGCTGGAAAAAGTCAAGAACAGAGTTGTTCTGCATTTTATTAGTAGCAAGCAGAAGACATGGAATGCATTCCTCATCATGGTGATTACTTATCTCACTTCTGCCAAGTTTGGTTCAGTCACATTTGGATTCCCTTTAGGGACAAGATGGAAACCAGTGCTGCAGGCATTCAGTGCAGATGAAACCTTTCAAGCATCCTGAAATGTAGGAGCTGCATTTGATTGACAAATGACGGAAATGTCTTATTCCTCTTCATGTATTTTTGTTTGGGTTGGGTTTTTTTTTTTTTAACTTGCTGGTTTTTCTGTATACCCTTTGAAGCATTGGTATCAGAGGACATTTCATTCTTCATTTACACTATCTGGAACTCCTACGTGACAAATACCACCATATTTTGGATGTTACAATTCTTCCTACAGGACGAAAAAAGCTTGTCATATGTAGTGTTTCCCAAGGCATGTCCCACAATGCAAGGAAAAAATGGTTTTGTTTACTTGGAGACAAAAGGAAATGTCTTGTTGCTAAATGTAAACTTTACATTAGTGAAAATAAAGTACACTAAGATATGTTCCATGTATTGATAGTAATTTGTAGGACTGGTTTACTAAAATGCAATCTCATCTACATAGGATATGGATTCCATTTGTGAAGCTGTTGATTCTTCGTGTTCCATCATAAAATCCTACCTGGTACTATCGAGAGAGTCAGCTTGGTCTGAGCCACTGTCACCTCTAGATACCTGCTGTAACTTCAACCAAATCAAAGTGCTGGGTGGTGTCTGGGAAGAGCTTCTGTGTGACAAAAATATGCAGACAGTTAAAATAAGATTTTTAATATAGTAGATCTTTGAATAATTTGAATGTCATTCCTTTTTTTAACCAAAACAGAAAGAAGAAGGAAAAATTCAAGGGCAACTTAATAAATCTGATTCTAACCAGTACATCAGAGAACTGAAAGATCAGATAGCTGAGCTGCATCATGAGGTAGGTGATATTATGCTACAGTCTCTGATCGCTTGTACCTCTGGTCCTTTCACCTGTAGTGTTTTGCTTTTTTAATAGTTATTATATCTTCAGTACCTGTTTTTGCCAAAGTACATTATTTTAAATGAATGCAATAAAACTCTTATTAATGAATCTTGCCTTTATTTTGGGATGTAAGAGAACAAAAGAGTGTTTAGTTACATGATTTGACATTAAATGAGATTGGCATTTATGTTCTGTCTTGACTTTTTTCCTTAATTTCCTTAATTAATGATTTGATCATATTCATTTTGCATTTACTCCATTTGGAACTGCATATATGAGAATAAGCCCCTTTATGTTTTTATTTGCTGCAACTATTAAGGCTACTGTAATTAGAAACTAAACTTCATTTGTGCAAGTAGAAGAATCCATATGTAAATTTTTTGGTTCTTGCTGTTGTGAGGATGAATTTTATGTGGTAGTATACTGAGATTACTTAAAACAAAAAAAAAAGGATGCTTGCTTAATATCAGTTAACAGATTTTTAGTTTTAAACTGCCAGAACCTTCAATCTATGAAATTTCTGTCTTCAAACTTCCTTGCTCTAGTAGTTGTAGTAACTTTCTGTTAAGATGATCAGAAGGTCTTGAAACAGGGATGGCTTATGTAACTCCTGTGCTCACTGGCTCATTTCAGTTCATGCTGTACTGTGAAGAAATGTTTTTACCTAATACTACATCATGTGCAAAATGCCTGGTCATCTTTGCAGTAGAGTCTGCTTCTGTTTCAATAGCCTTTTCAAACACAGTCCTGAAAGTGGTGCTTAAAACCACAGGATTGTAGAGCAATTCAACCTAATTGTTTGTTGCCTGTTTCCTTTAATTAAACAAACACATTCTTTCTTTAAGTGTAGATAGTGTTTTCATAACAATCTCAGTAGATCCAAGCTTTTAGGATCAATCCCTTGAGACTTATAACACAGTTGAGGATCTTGGAATGTTGTCTATGCTATAGATCACTAAGCTGTAGATTGAGGATAGTCTCTAGGGCCATCAGTCCAGCAACTTTACCAATCATTAAGCTCACTTAAAAACAGGTTTAAAAATCAATAACCTGGCTTTCTCCATTAAAGGACTCTAACTAGTTTGCTTTGTTGCTTGCTTGAAGAATTCCCAAAAAGCCAGCTATTTAGTATATTTTTGAATTATGAACAAAATAAGGACACTTTTTCCTCTGCTTGGTGTCAATTTAAAAGGTAATAGACAGTGCTTTTGGGGAGAAGTAGAATTACTGTTGGAAAGCTGTTGCATAATTTTCTCTATACGATAATTTGTTATATGCCTGGCTGAGCAACTGAATTGTCATGAAAACAGGCAGTACTGTACATCTTTAATGCGCATGAGTTAATGTGAACAGGTTGGAATGAAGATGAGGTTCATAAGCTCACAAAATAATGATAATTCTCAGTAATACCAGTGATTTCCTAAACAGTTCAGTCTAGACAAATCTTTATCAGCATTTCACTTTGACAGAAAGGAAATGCTATGAAGAGCATAAATTTCAATAACAGCAGAGTTTGAGTAGTTCCATGTAGAAAAGCATTCCTCCTCCAATATGTGCATTGTGGTGGCTACATTTTTTATTTCCAAACTAGGTAAACACTATAGGAAGGAAATCATTCTACGATACATAGAAACAGTTAGAAGAAATTATTTGACTTGATGATTTTACTTTCTGAGTTTAGTGATTCTATGATTTTATGAAATTCTGTATGTAATAGACATGTTCTAGCATGGCAGCATTCTCCCATGTTTCTTTACACAGACTTTCTTCAAGCCTTGAAGTCTTTGTTTACTAATGACTTCTTTTTCCCTTTCTCCCTTACTGTTACGTATCTATTTGTCTAGTTTTTAAATAAAATCTTAAGAGGGAAAGTAGTGTTTCCTGCAGTTTTTCCTCAAAAAGCAAAATCTGAAGAAAATGGCAACAGGAAGAGGCAAAAATGTTTGCTCTCAACTGCTAAATCTTAGATGTATAATTCAGTCAGTATCAGTTAAATAAACAACTTCCTTAAATCTGCACTGAAGTGTCTTCATGCATACATCCATTAATGACCATGTTCTTTGTTTTTTGGCTAGATGCTTTCTGATTCTACTTCTGCAAAAGCTAAAAGAAACGTTACACATTTGCAAATGCATCTTCCTGAAGACAGGGTGATGGTGTATGTGACGTGCTAACCACAATCTCCCAACTGGTTAGCATGTAAAAGGCACTGGAAAAGGAACAGAGCTTTTGGTGACCTTCTAATATGACCATACCATATAAGCCATATGGTATGGTTACATTCTAATATATTCTCACTGTGTAACTTTAAACTGCACATAAAGGCAAATGCTAATTAAAGAAAAAGTTATAATTTAAGGTAGGAGTGGGATGGATATGTGTGAAACAAGATTAAACGTCTTGGCATGGCCATCAGTGTTGATTCTGCTTATTTAACATTTTTTTCCTCTCCAGTACTGCATTTTTACAGATTTTTATACCAGAAAAGTTGCAGGTTCTCCATCTGAAGGATGGAATAAAATAATGACCAAATCCTGTATTGAACACAAGTAACTGCAGACTAAGTCCATATTCTGGCCTTTGGATAAACAATATTTTGTGTCTTTGGCCAGCAGTGTGAAAGTATGTTTCTCTATCAGCGGAGCCTGGAGGAGCTATATACTTTAATTCTATTCTGTGATATCCTTCAGATGGTGATGGTACCAAGTTGTGGCAACAGCATGAAGCATGATCCATCCTAATTGCAGAGTTCTTGTGAAAGGTCTACTGTGCCATCAGTGTTTGCAAGCCAGGCGAGTAGCCAGGCACAGGGCAAATCTAGGATATCAGTGTGGAACACCAATAAGGCCAGCAGAGTCACTATTACTGCACCATGTCTAAAGCTGAATTTGTTACTAAAATGTGGGGTGGGAGTTTGCTATGGCACAGGTGCAACAAGCTGCTGCTGTACCATCTCTTGACTAAATGAGAAAAGTTTGGCCCTTAGTATTCAGATCTTTCTCTCACCCGTTCCAATGGGGTAACCTAAATCAGCAATGTCTTGCAACTCTGCATGATATATCAAATGATTAATCAATGGACCCAGGTTACAAAGGGTAATTGGTTGGAAGTTTTTGAAAGTATATACAAAGCTTTTTGAAAATGGAATTAGTTTTGGTCATCTTTTTCTGAGCTCAAAATTTTGCATGCTTCTTAAATATAATGCAGCTTGCAGCCTAAGGATAAATTTCAGCTGCTTTTGTTACTCATCTAGCAATACTAATGCTATAGTCAGTTTTCAAATAATATTATAAGAAGACTTATTTGTAGTAAATTCAAGTTGAGTTCTGTTACTGAATAAAACTGCAAGTACTGGGAATTGGTAGTATGGCACCCAAAATTGAACCAATGAGCCACACTGGTATTAAATGTATAAGGTAATTAAAAAGAAAAAAACGCCCTTTTTCTTACCATTCAAATACAGTTAAATAACTACTAATAGAATTATTGGATTTTTGGCTTGTTCTAACAAGCTACCTGCCTGATTCCTTTTATACCTAACCAGAGGATTCTGTAACATGGTAAGCTGAGTTGAATATTGACTATTTCAGAGTAAGTCTTAAACATATATTTGATGAACACTTCAGGAGAACAAACAGACAAAATTTGGAGCTTTGAGAACCTTGTAAGAAGCAGTAGAATTCTGTTCTACTAGACTTTTAGACTTCTGTAAATTTCTACTTTAGTGGTGAACCTGACAGTGCACATTATCTTAAATCTATTCACATGTACCTCTTTCTTTGCACTGACTTGAACACCCAAATATGGGTTAGAATATAAATATTGAGTGTAATTTTATAAGGTTATGTAAAATAGTGACTCAGCTCTGAAATTCCTCAGTGCAACCATAACTTCACTCAGAAATCAAATACATGTAGATCAATTATTACTTAATTGCATTTTGAACTTTAGTAAACATATCTGGTTTTATGCTCATTCCCTAGAAAGTTACTGACAGCTATCCTGTAATCTTTTACACAACTTACCTATCAATATTTAAGAAAGCTAATGCATAATTAGCTAGTAGCTAATCCTGTGATAAGTCATGTATATTAAGTGCTGTACTTCCTTTCCTTCTTATTGGCTGAGTTGCTTTATTGGGCACAAAGGTGTTTGTGACTTTATTGTTGAAGGCTGAAAGTAGTGTGAAAACCTGAAATGTTGGGGATCATCACAAACGGGAAGTCATGATGTAAATTTCTTTGAGAGCTTTTAATATGTACTAGCCTTAGACACTCTGTTTGCCTTTTCAGAATCCTGTGTTCAGTTGCCATTTCTTCTTTTTATTAATTGAAGTCTTTCCACCTAGCATGTTTTTTCTTCCTCCATTTCCCTCCCATTGTTAAACCTATCTCTGCAGCATTCTTGAATTCTAACTTAGTGGGATTTTAATTTAAAATGCTTTCTCACAGGCTGCAACTTCTGTGAAGAAACTTTTGTTATTCTTGTCAGTAAGTACAGAAGCTTGGTTCCCCTGTGTTTGGCACAGGAGAAATAAAGTCTAGTGATCAGTCTTTTCTATCACTTGACCTTCCAGTTGATGTGCTTTAACTGATGTACACAAATGGCATGAGCACACAGACACTGCAAGATTTGTACTGTGGTTAGACACTTTCAGGCTGCATGAGGATTACTGATGCTTCACAGAACTTGCCTTTAATTAGAAATTAGAAATGTTAACTGAAAGCAACTTCTGTAAAACATTTTTACTGTTCAAGAGAATATCTCAATAAGTAGGTAGTACTGAAGTAAAGCTGTTAAATCTATGTGGAAATGAATACTTTGGAAGTTGGGACTGTTACAAGCTTCCATTAATTTGAAGGCTTGAGAAAAACCATGACTCGTGAACAAGCTGTTATTATTTTGAACACAAATCATATAATGGAGAATTAAGGAAGAGGTTGTTTGTAGTTTCCCACTTTTTCCTTTCAATTCAAACTGAATGGAATTAAATGATTTATAAACTGAAGTTCTGCATTTCATGCACTACCCCTCTGTATGTGCAGTCACTTTATATATACCCAGCAGCTGCCTCTGCTTCCTGTTGGATGTTGCAAGGCTTGTATGTGTTACCTAGATTACAAGGGTGGTACAAAAGATTAGAATTGATGTGCTTACCCACAAACTACACTGGCAGACCACAAGACACCTTTGGAGACAAAAGCAAGCGGTTTCCAGTCTTTCAGACTTTGTGATTTAGGACAAAGTGCTTAAGTTTAAGTTGTTTCTTTACAAACAACTTCTTTACAAACTTTACAAAGTTTGCCTTTGTCACACTGTTAGGTGATTGTTGGCTCTCTTGGAATCCTTTAATGTGTTTGTTTTGCTGTTAAATTTCAGTTGTTCATCTTTATATACTACAGTACATCAAATGTAGATTTGGTTTAATCTTATGACAGTTTTCATATTAAAAGCTTAATTCTGCCGAATGTGTTGAAGTTCACAAAAGCAAGTAGCCTCTACAATTTGGGACTGCAGATGTGTATTGGCTCTCTGTGTTAGAGGACATCTTTATGAAGGGCAACAGCAACATACAGAAACAGTGTTTCCTTCAGACATTTTTTCCTTAGAAAGCAGGAATATGGATTTTGAAGATACAGCCCATTTTTCAATTTTACTATGACATCTGTCCATGTGCAGGGATTATTCCACCCCCCATGAATTGACGGCTGGAGTTTAGGAAGAATGCTGTGCAAGTACCACTACATATTTGCCCTTTTTTTCCTGCAGGCATCTTATATTGACCAGAGTTTTCTCCTAGCTGTTTCTTTCTAATGAGATATCCTCTTGACAAATAATTCGTTGCAATATCTTGAGAAGAAGCAAGGATGATGTGCAAATCTTATGGAGGTGTGTTTGATATTGGAAAGAAAAACAAAATTGTGATGTTAGTGTCGCATACTGTTCCAACATTTAGAAAACTCTCTGCAAACTTGTCCAGTTAATATTATCTCAGCATGGCTGATGAAAAAGAACAAGACAGCAAATGGCTGGAGCATTATTATTCTGCCAAAATATTTTTTCAGGCACTTAAAAGACTTTATAATAGTACCTTTAAATGAAATTCTAGAGGTTAAATTCTTGCATATTGACAGTGCAGAAAATGGGGTGCTTTTAAAGGTATTTCCCATTTCAGTATCTGACAACTTGACGGCTCTTCAAAGAAGTAGTGAGCATTAGTTTGCTATTCCATTTCCACATATGTATAGTTTATCTAGGAATGGGTCTGATATTATGTTTCAAGAAGCTAATGCAGTCAGTAAGATTCTGATATAGGTGTTATCTCTTTGTCTGATCTTGCTCTTGGTGAGCTAACATTTTAAGACTGGTTTAATGAAGAGATATAAAAGTTGGAGATTAAATACTATGCTTTTAAAAGATTTTGCTTGTGTAAATAAAATTCAAGACACTTTAAGTAATGACTTTGAGGATAAATAATGTATAAGTTGTGACCAAAGGAGTAATTGGTTAGATGGCTGAATTAAGGATACATCTTGCAACTTGCATTAGATTTCTAGGCTTTCACTGCTGAAACTAAAATGGAGAAGGGAAAGTGAACTGTAGCTCATCAGTGTGAAGGATTAAAAAAATTCACCTATGTGGGCCACACATTAAAATACCTAAATAATATTCAATGCACTATAGTACACCAAATGAAATATTAAACCACATTAACAGTTCCTTTAGTCCTAAATATCATAAACTTATATGGTAGGTAAACTGTGTTTTAAAGCTGTCAAATTATTTCCTCCTTGTTTTTTTTTTATTATTAGCTAATAATCTTAAATCAGTGAATGGTTCTGAGCCCCAGCACAGACTGATCCAGGTTGTCCCCAGAAGAGATGAGGGAATATCTTTACAAGCAGCTAAGTGATGATACCTGCATTGGCCATAGTGAGAACAAAATTATGATGTTGCTTATGGCCCATTGGAGTAGCACAAGAAAGGCTGGGCACTTCTAGCAGCATTCCTACCTTCTATTTCTCTCATAGTAATTGCATCTGGGCTTGATGATGTTGTACCAGTGGGAAGCATTATTCCTTTTCTCTGTTAATTTTATTATTAGGCTTCCATTGAGTCAAATTCAATGCTTACCAAATCAAATGTTCTCTTATTTGATGTACCACTAGACTACATTCAGGAGAGCAAATAACTTGGAGTAAATAACATAGCTTTGCATAATGGAGATATGAGGATAAACTGGGGAAAGTGAATTCTAGTTAAAGTTAAACCTACCAGAAATTTTTTCAACTTCTCCAAAGACGTAGTTAGAGAGTGATGGATAGCAGTGGACCAGATCATGTGTGCAAATGAGAATGAGAGAAGATCAGATTTATCACATTTAAGTACCTGAGGAACAGAAATAAGTAACATTTCTTTCATCAGAACTAAGGCAAAACCAGCAAGGCCCAAAAGGCCTCGTACTCTTCCTGTAATATTTGCAATTAGATAGAATGTTCTTTTACTCAGTGTCCTGCCAACATATTTCCCCACCCTCATTTTTTCTGGAAGAAGTGTATACTACTCTTTTTTCATGTAGTAAGAGCACGCCTATATTTGTCTCTTGGAAACTGTCATTTTACTTGCTCACTTTCATAAAACCAGCTAAGATTTGTGGGATTCATTCCAGTCAATTTTTACTTCAGTCAATTGTTTTCCCTTCATAGTTCTCAGTAATGTTGGTTGAAAGTCCTGTATTAACTCTTGTAAAGCAGTTGTTTCTCAGTACAGACTAGACTCACATTAATATCTTCTAATAGGTTTTTTTACTAGACAAATGCTTTCAAAATATGTGACTCTCTATAAATGTTTTCTTACTTGATAAGAAATGTTGTCTCTGAAAGGAAATATGTTAGCTGTCAGATTTACAAAGTAAGCATTTCAGCTTGTGGTGGAAGTTTATAGCATAATAAATCATGTGCTTTTCTTTTACCATATCTTGCAAGCACAGTTGGACAAGAGATGATCAGATTTTTCCCTCCCCACAAGTAAAGTTCTTGCAAGGGCAGCTAAAAATGTAGTTGCTTTACTAGTATATGTCAAATTTACAGAGCCTCTGTGCTGGCAGAGTCTGATTTAAGTGGTTGTGGTCAGTCTGAGGAACCTGTGATGTGATAAGATAGCGTTTGTGAGGTCATGTGGTTTGCAAACACCCAATCTAATGTAGCAGCTTTGTCTACACAGGATAGTTAAATATATACTTTATGCTTTAGAAAAGTGAATTGCTTTATTCCTTTAACTCAGCTTGTCCTTAAGAGTCAGAGATGTTATACTGGCTTGATAATGCCCAGATTATTCTAAAAGACTGAACTGATTGGAAGACTTAATTATACAGTAACTTTCTCCAGTTTAGGTACCCTACCCTTAATAAAGCAGGTAGCTTTAGAAACTATCTCCCTAAGTAAGCAACAGGTAGATGGAAGGTACAATGGAATAATCCCTGTATATTTCATGACCATCATTTGTTTACTTCAATTAACTTTGAGTGATCACAGTATAATTAACACAGACATGTTATGCTTCCCTAAAATGTCGGTATTGGTTCCATAATGATGGTACTGCGTTCCATGCATTGTCATCTTTGTATCAGATAAGGTTGATTCCTCACCCTTCCCCCCTCATAACACCATCCACAAAATATTTTCCATCCCTCGTGAGGCTGAAGGAAACCTCTAAATGTGATCAGGGTAACCAGGACAGTGATGTAGTCTGTCCTTAAATGGAACAGGTATGACTTTGTTTACTTGGATGAGGGCAATGATTTTTGGTATGAATCTTAACTGTTACACTGCCACTGATGACAGCTTAGATTCAGTGATAAAATAAGTGAAGATTGGCAATTGCTGTTTTTATAAACATTTCACCCCCTTTTTTCTTCCTGACTGTATCCTACACATGAAAGCTCCAGATCTGTCTTGCTGAGCAATGTAATAGTTCTTGATTGCAACATTAAAGATTAATATAGCTAGCTGTAATTAATTATGCTGTGTCCTCTAAAGTTTGTGTGGATTGCTAAAGCAAGTAAAGTGATTATACATAAAGTTATTTCATTACCATGGCAATAATGTTCTTGATTGTCTTGATTGCATGACCTGTCAGCTTTACTGATCAGAGCTATGTCAGGGTCTGTCATGTTTTTCCACCTATAAATCAAGTTTTGGAGATTGAAAAATGGAGGAATTGAGGCTCTACTGGTTTATCTGAGTGGTTGTTCCTTGCAAAAATTGTGTGTTAGCACTCGTACACAGGTGCCAACTATGGGAGAAAACAAGCTCAGGAGAAGACTGCTATATATTAGCTCAATAGGTCTCCGTAAGCTTATCTGAATATGAGTGGGGTGAACAGTGGAAATGTGGTGGAAACACCTCCTAAAATTCTTTTATGAATTTGAGTGCCAGCCAGCACAGATGAAAGTAGTTTCCACAATCGGGGTAAAAAAACTTAGTCCATTTAAAAATGCTAAGTTTAAGTCCTGCTTTAAAAGGACAGAGTAAAAGTGTGAAATGCTCATTTCCTGTAACTGTTGCCTGTGATGGGTACATTTTCAGTCTTTATCAGCCAGTACATTCTAGTTAATGCTTGAGGTTTCAGTAACCGTTTGTATTTATAGATGCATGCGGTAGGGAGAAGGAGTATTGAGATGTAGGTATTTTCTTGAATATAATAATTGCAGTACATTAAGTGTGATTATACTGCTGATTTAAAATATTTTTGTTGCCATGTCCTCACTCCAAATAAACACTTCCATTAGAGCTTCTTGTAGAAAGTTTCTGGGAACTTTTTATAAATTACTAGCTAGTATATAGAAGGAAAAGTCCTAGGCCTGTCATCTTGGAACTTTCTTTGGAATTGCACACAGTGTCACTACAACGAACCTGTCAGATCTTAGAAAAATTCCATCAAGAAATAAAATCTGACATGGTTATCAAATACTGACTTCTTTTTCAAAATAGCATAACATTTGGGTATTCCTCAGCGCTGTTGCTACTTCAATTACGTATTTGATACCTAACTTCAAAGTTTAACTTGATTACACTGCACTAGATCAAAACCAGATACTTTAACCATATAGTGCAGTGATCAAAAAGTCATGACCTCCCATTGATCGCTTTATTGGTTTCCTGTTCTGATTCACTGGAAACCTTCTGGTCTGAATGCTTGTTGCTGGTTTTAATCTTTGTCACGTTTACAATACAGCAGACTTGTGTATGGTAAAACTGATATACAACATACATTTAATTTAACATTATATTTTGTTTTAGCTCAAGTGCTTTCAAAATGATAATAAAACTTTTTATAAAAACTTAAGTCAAGAAATTTAAGAGTACATTCAGAGCAATATGAAATAAACAGGTGGACAACTCGAGATGAGCTTTCTTTTAATGCATTAAAATAGTTCCATAGTTTTTATTTAAGCTTCCTGACAGCTATAGGGATCTTGTAACACATTTTGTATTACTCTTAGACTGATTATGACTTACGGAAGCTGGCAATTTAAAACAGAGGCTAAATATTTAAATGCTGTTAGAAAAACCCAAAGCCTGAAATTACTCATTCTTGGAAATTCTCTGCTGCACTTTTTCTTTTCATTTACAGCACACTGGAGGGGTTTGAACTCTGTTTAGTGGTATAGTCAGCAAAGTTCATTTGAGATAAATATTTCAGTTTGTATAGCAATACAGTTACTCTTGGTCATCCTTTTAAAAGTATGAGCCTCAAAAACAAAGGTAATAGTCTCCTTAAAGAGGAGACTTTAGTAATTAACTGCATACCTAGTCTTGGTTTCTAAAGACCTAATGATGAGTGGGGTAGATTCAATTAATATTGTGGTACCTCATGACTGTTGCTTTTAAGCCTACTACAGATGGAAAAAAAAAGCCAGTCCAGAGACTCTTGGCGTTTTTTAACTTTGAAGAACAGCAGCCATACTGGTATAGCCAGAAAAAGAAGCCTAGGCCTGTTCAGGTATTTAATATTGCCATTCACTGCTGTTCTGGCTTGGGCCCACAGTAGGATTATACAGCCTGGAGTTTACTACTTGCTCTGATTTCTGATTTGCTTCTGCTGCCAGTTTCAAGTTTTTTTTGCTGCAATTGCTCAAAGAAGTGGAGAAATGACACTGCAGCTATATTAGATTGAATCCATTTATAAACTCAAAAAAATCACAGAGTTACAAAATTAACTAGGTTGAAAAAGACCTTTGAAATCATTGAGTCCAACCTATGACCTAACACCACCTTATCAACTAGACCATGCCACATCCAGTCTTAAACACCTCCAGGGACAGTGACTCCACTACCTCCCTGGGCAACCCATTCCAATGCCCAATCACTCTTTCTGTGAAGAATTTTTCCCTAATGTCCAGCCTAAACTTCCTGGCACAGCTTAAGACTCTGTCCTCTTCTCCTGTTGCTGGGAGAAGACCCCTCCACCTTGCTATAACCTCCTTTCAGGGAGTTGTAGAGAGTGATAAGCTCTCCCCTGAGCCTCCTCTTATCCAGGCTTAACAACTCCAGTGCTCGTAGCTGCTCCTCATAGGGCTTGTGTTCTAGACATTTCACCGGCCTTGTTGCCCTTCTCTGGATGTGACTGAGCATCTCAACATCCCTCCTAAATTGAGGGGCCCAGGACTGAAAACAGCACTAGAAGTGCAGCCTAACCAGTGCTGCGTACAGGGGAAGAATGGCTTCTCATTGTAGTACCTGCTGGATGTAATAGTCATCTGGACTGATATTTGTGTCTGTAATGGCAACATATTTCTCACTAATTCCATTGGAGATGCTCCAATTACTTGATTTGCTGTGATAAGCATTCTTCCAAAAGAAGTTAGTGGGAGTGTTTTTAAAGAAGCAATAGTATACTGCTGTATGCCTTAAACTGGAGTCATCTCATTACAATTGGAGAGTCATCACTAAGTAGCAGTCAGCTGTAAAGTATGATAAGGGATCCCATTAGCTGCTGTGGACAGTCTCAGAAATTTTTAAGAACTCCAATTAATTTGCTTTTATTCGTGTTAAATGTGATTATAATTTAATAGATCATAACTGATTTTTTTATTGGCTTCTAATTAGATTTTGACTCCTAAATCTCTATTTTCATGATGCCAAGTTGACAATGTTTTTCTGAATTATAGGAGAGGCATTTGAAAATCCTTATGACTTGTTTCTTCAGCTAAATGTGATCAGATTAGATCATATTTTCAGCAACATTCTAGTTTTCTTTTGAATCATGTTCAGAAGGGAGGAAATCTTACGAATAGTTTCAACTGTTACTAAGGTTGGAACAAATAAAGAGGCAATTCTGATTTTTGGATTCCTATAACTAAAAGCACTGAGAATTCAGGATCTTTATTTTTTAAGTAAACATTTAAAATGACTTACTGCCTTCTGCCAAAACCAACTTTATTCACCCAAGGCAGTGGTCATATTTTGACATCACTTGTGTATTGCTTGGTTATCTCACTGTGACTAGGTTTAATATTTATTGTCAAGCTTTGCTAAAACCTGTCTTTACTACTTTGGAATTGAGTAAATTTCAAGAATTAGTTACTGAAGCTTTTTAAAGGGAGCAGACAGTAGCATTTTAGTTCAACTTTTCACCACTGAACTACTAGCTTAAAACCTCACAGATTACAACATAAACATGTCTCCGAGAGCTTATGTGAAACTCTTTCATAAAGTCCCACTTCAAAGTTTGACACCTGTTCCCAAGTCAAAAAACCAAAATGACTTAGAAATATAACTTGCTGGCAACTGACTGTCACCCTTCAAACTTGATTCTATGATTTAATATAGAATGCCTTTTGAATTGTTTAAAACTTCTAAATTTCTCTTTACTGTTTCTCCTTCACGCCTGGCTTGATGAGGCAGTCAGCATCAGGTAAGAAAGTTTATTCTAAGGTTCAAGGATCTGATTGTTCACCTTTTTTCAGCTCTTCTGTATTTGTGGAAGTACACTGTTACCTGTTAAGAGTATGTACAGTCAAAGTATTTTCATATGTTGACCAGTAGACATACGGTCTGTCTTTAAAATGCTGCTAAATTCTTTAGACACAAGAAGGTATATAAATGCACACATGATTATGGTTTTATTCTTGATTCAGCTGGCTTTTGAAGGGATAATGATATATTTTGATCATATAATGTTCTTAACCCTTTGAAATGTCCTAAAGACCCTGTGAATGTGCAGTCATTTAGATAATATGACTTTTATTTGAGAATTAAAAGCCAAACACATAGGGTTTACCAGACCCAGGTTTTTTTATTGGGTTTTTTTGAGTTTTGGTTTGTTTGTTTTTGTATATTTTTTAAAATTTTTTGGTAGATGTGATCAGATTTGAGATTCTTGCAAAACTGAAGCAGTAAGAAACAGGTTCATTTAAATGTCACTTGTTGGAGTGACAGAGATCTAGTTCCCTTCACATGAAGGAAGGCCAGACCCAAAACTGAAAGCCTTTAACAAATATTGACTCTTTGTACAAAAGAGAACAGAAAGTAAGAGACACTGGGGTGCAAGTCCCTACTTTGCTCAACATGGCTGTAGTTCCTTCAGGGATAAGGATAAAGTAGAACTCGGGGTGTGGGGGGGTATGTTTGGGTTGGGTCCACACATCCTGCATTCCAACCCTTAATTGGATTTCCTATTCTCTCAGTATGCTTGGCTAGATGATTGGCAAGATCTTAGCTTAATGCATTAGTTCCTACCTTAAGCTCTTTTTCCATATTCAAATGAAACACAGCAAGAATCTCAAGTCTGTCTTAAAAAGCTGATAAATTAACTTCAATGTGATTAAGGTGATTATTCATCTATTGCCAAGTCTTAGCCATACCTACATAATGGCAAACATAGAATTGGTAGTTACAACTCAGGAAAGATGTTTTCAAGTTGGTAGTGAGTTCTCTGACATCACTGGCTTAGCATGCAGCACCAGCCAAATCAGACAAGGCTATGCTAGGCATCAATAGGAAGTATATTAAAAACCAAATAAAGGGAGTTGTATTGCCACTTGGTATCTAGATGGATGTAGAGAGTTTAAAGAAAGTCTGTAGGGAAGTTAAAGGGCAACTGAAATTATAGTTGTCTTGACCACTGCCTGTTTTTGAGGGGCTAAAACGAATTGGAACTCATCTGCTCTAGAGAGAAAGCTGTAGAAGATGTCATATAAGTTTGAGAATAATGATCACAGAACTGCTTTTCACCACTTGTTCCTGTATTATTAGAATTTTGGGGCAGTTACTAAAACAAGTAAATTAGTTTAAAACAAATAAAGGAATTTCTGGGATTTATTGCCATAGGAAGATATGGAGATAGGCAGGAAATAATATAAATGCATGTTGAAGCAGCTAGAAAAAGATTTCATTCTTGCTACAACAGTTTCTGGACAAGTTAATGGAGGCTTGGTAACATGAAAGTCCTGTTGTCACTGTTGGAGATACCATATTAGGCTGATAGACTGTTGCCTTGAGCCAATAGGACAGTAAGTTTCTGCCTTGAAAAAAGATACTGCTTTTTTTTTAGAAGTGTAGAGCCTCACTTGCTAAACTGTAAAGTTATGTGAGAGTACAAAATTTCATTTTAGGAAACCTCCATTTTAGAGCTTTATGGTGGCATTGGCCACTGGTATTTAATTGCATTGACATGCAGGCTGTCTGCAAGTTGTTTCAAATGCTTTGAAAAGCCTTACAAAGCCTTCTTGTTGCAATAAAAATTGCAAGTAATTGAGCTCCTTCAGAAATGCTCCTAAACAAATATTAGGTTGAAGGGCCCCTGAACTATCCTCAACTATGAAAGTACAGTTGCCCTTGTCAGTGCAGCCTAGTATGCTGTTAGCCTTCATCACTGCCCAGGGACAGTGTGGATTCAAGCTTAGCCTCCCCTGTGTCAGGACCCCATTGTCCTCTTCAGCAATGTTGCTCTCCAGCCCGTTGATCCCCCATAATACAAACAAGGTCTGTGCTGTAGCGTTCTGGCTGAGATGGCCATTTCTGAAGCAGACAAAAGTTATGGAGCTCTAGGACCATTGGTAGATGTGTAGTGTGTATTCTCTGCAGTATGTTCATTTTTCTTCACAGCAGTCTGTTTCCCCTTGGATGTGAGGAGTACTTAAGAAAAAAAGGCAGGCAAGTGTAAAGCTGCAGATGAAAAAGATTTCTGGAAGGTCACAGATTTGTTATTCTAATGAAAGGATGCACCAAGATAACTGTTTTCTGAGACTCCCTTTAGGAACTGGCAAAGGCTGTGTCTATTTATGATCTTTTTTCACCAACAGCATTTTCCACAGACTCCCATTTGGAAAGGTTACTGCCTAAAACCGTGAAACCATGATTTTGTCATGTTTCCTAAATAAGTTCATCTAAAAGGTATCATGTTTAAGTCTTCAGGAAAACAGCTGAGGTCATTGGCTTGGCTTTCTGAGTGTTCAAAACAACTAACATTGAGTATCAGCTTTATAATTTCAGGTTAACCAATGTCTTAATTGTACAGACCTAAAAGCATATAATTTCTTATTCTAATATGAAGTTTCTAGTCACTTGTACAGCATTTCTTTTTTTTTCCTGTGGTGAGGGTGGAGAGAAATTGTTGGGTTTCTGTGTTTTATTTTCTTAGTGACTAAAATTGATAGCTGTTTTGGAAAATTCATGTGACAGCTAATCTGATCATATTGCAGGATATTTTCAGGAATAATATTTCTAAATAACACAAGAATGTCTGTACCAGGCTTTCTGCATCTTGGTAGACAAGCTAGTAAAATTATCTATTCCAGATACATTTATATTTGGTATAAACTGATTTTGCTTGCATCATGAGTTATGCTGTGCAAGTGTGGAGCTCTATTTTGTTTGCCTTTATACAAAGTCCTCATAAACAACTGCAGTCTATGTGTATGTAAAGAAAATGCAAAAAACTAGTATGCATGGTAACAACCAAGGTTTTGATCTACATCATGTACCCATATTCCTAACAGGGATTTTTTGATATAACATCAAAAGCTGGAGTTTTTACATGCTAACATGCAATTTAATGGCTTCTAGCATGATTATGACTCTTGTAATCTTTTTTCAACTCCTTTTTTATTCTCATCTTCTGCACAAGCCCATGGTAAGTACAGAGATTCCTTCTTCCCCAAATGGACAGGTAAAAATCTCCTATTGGTGTCAATACCAAGGACATACATGCACTTCTTATTTATCAAAGTGAATATTGCTTCAGATTTCTGAAACATCAAACAGATTTCTGTAAAGAAACTCTTCAGTATTTTATTCTTTCTATTCTCCAGGTTTCTTACTGTAAAAAGTCACTTCCAAAGTAGCACTTGGTGCATCTTCCTTTTTAAGCTTTCAGAGTGACATTTGGAAGAGTCTATAATCCATTTTTAATGTTTATCTGCATCCTCAGGATTTTTTATCTTAATACTCGTAGACTGTCAAACTGACCCTGAGGTATTTGCTACTAAAAGCTAACAAAAATAAAATTGTAGATCAAACAAACCAAAACACCACAAAAACAACCAACCTCCAGAATGTCTTCCATGAGTTGCAGTTATTTTTCATTAAGTTAACAGGGGACTTGCCAGACTTTAGTGCTTTGGAGTTTAGTTTTGAATAGCTTGAATGCATGGTTAAAATTGTGCATCATATTGAATTACAGTGTTATCTGTCCATGGTCTGACAATCATTTTTGTCTTGTTTATGTTCTCTTAAAATTGCAGCTACAATCAGTTTATGCTATACAGAGACATTTCTCTCATATGACTTGACCTGAAATCTCATTGGATCTGAAATGGATAATTAAGACACTTAATGTTACAATGTAGACTGAACTAAACATATTCCCTGGGATTTTTTCTGTGAGAAGCTGCAATATTCACTTGGGACCCTGTTCTTTGAAGGGGGGGCTTTTTCAAGTAAGAAATCAGGCAAGATGAGAAAGAATGGAGCTGTAAAACTAAAATGTTAAGGTCAAAAGAAATTTGCTGCTGTTTGTTTGCTGTTGAAACAAATAGGCCACTCTAGAAAATAGAAACTATCTTGTCAGGATATTAAAGATGCAGTAAAAGAGGAATCTCTCATTATTGATTCTAGGTATCTTGATTATTAAGCCTTAAAACTGTAATACTTGAAGTGATCATCAAATGTGCTACTTTCAGATCTTTCATTTTATTCAGTAAGAGTTCAATGAGGCATTTCTTGAAAATGCACTTGGGTTTTTTGGTTGGTTTTTGTTGTTTGGTGGTTTTTATTGCTGGAATCTTGAGCTCTGATTAATTGTCAACTTCCACTTTTTCTAACAGATCAAATGTCTAAAAGGCCAGAGAAACTTCTCAGACCAACCCACTTTTGATGGGATTCACATTGTCAACCATTTCACAGGAGATGATGAATCATTTCATTCTTCTGATGAAGATTTTATAACTAACTCCATACAGGAGAGTGGGGTGAACTTTCATCTACCCAGGAGGACTGGTCAAATGTCTTTGGATCACACACTTGTAGACAGCAGTGACAGTGATACTGAAGAAAGTGCCCTGCAGACTGGAAATTCAGACAAGATGGTTTCTAAGCAGAGAAGAATGGAATCTTACTCTACTACTGTGTGATTTTCACTGTGACTAGCACTGAAGACTTCCATATTTCTTTAAGGCTGAAATTGTGGGGTAACTGAAGCCATCCAGCAGTTGGTTTAGGTAACTATTGGATTTGGTCTGGCCTGTGATAAATATACATGTACTGTCTATCTGCCTTCTCTCTTTGCCAAATCTTGCTGATGACATACTATTGCCATAAAACAGGCTGGGAAGAAGTTGATGGATGACAGTTTTGACAGTATTACGGAATGTTCTTTGGTTTAGAAACTACAAATATGTTATTTCTTTAATGTGTAAGAAGCATTTTTGCTGTTCACAAACACAGGAATTATTTTCCTCAAAAGAAATTGCTTTTGTGCAATATTTTATGCTCTGAACAAATGTGTATGTTTTACATTGTTATCCTTTTGTGATCAAGATGGACACTAGTAAACCATCTGATCATGACACATATATATATATATAATTATCTTAAGCTTCTCAATTCATTTTGGTTTTTTACTAAAGTTATTGGATGCCCACAGAAGGCTTGAAAGACAAGCCTTTATCTGTACTACTTCATATATGCAAATAATGGTCACTAATGTCATAAAGGTGTTTTTCACCATTTTCACTTAAATCTGTGTGTATCTGCTTTTGATGTTGCTAAATAATAACTGGTCTGAATATGTTAATTACAATAATGTTTATTTTGTACATATTTATGTATCTACACCAAGCTGAAAATGTACATTACTCCATTTTATATGAGGAATGTAAATGTTGCAATATTACTGTCTCTGGTATTCTAATAGGAAAATGAATTCTGTATATACACACTAAAAGTGAATTATTACTAAATAAAGGCAAAACACTAACTTTGCATTAAGTTTCAGGCTAGCTACACTAACAGGCTCATGTCAGAAATGCTTGTTCAAAACACTATTGACTGAAATCTTTTACCTTCATGTATATGTAATGAAAATAAATTTTTCATGATTTAACAAGGTTGCAGCATTTACTGTTTAGTCCCTTCCAAGCTATAGTCCTTGGTTAGCACGTAGTTACTTGCAGGTTCTAGATAGGTTCAAATAAGGTGAAGAATTATTCATGTCTTAGTTCTAATGAAGACATGGTCAGTGCAGTGAAAATATGTACATTCAGTCCTCTTACCGTTTATACTGCAGAATTATCTAGGAAATACGCTATTGGTGCCATCACCAGATAGCTGTGATGAACAAAGCAGCAAGAACTGAGCTGAGCAATCTGCTTCCAGTCTCCTGAAAACTGAGATCCAGTTAAATAGCCTAGCTTCTTGAACAGAACAAGATATTCTGCTGTTGTCAGATGCACATTTACTTGCTCTTGCAGACACATTCTAGTCAAGAATATTCTATTATGGCCATTGTATGTAATTAAGCAATCCTTAAGACTTTTTATCAATGTTTGCAACTGTTCTATTAAATGAAAAGAAGCAATGCAGAAGTTTGGTACTGATAGGCAATGTGTGTGTTAACTGGTTTGCTACCCACGAGAAGCAGTGTAGTTGTTTAAAATTGCAAAAAGTGTGGAAGCATTCTGCTGAATACATCTGCTAATCCCATTGGGCATTTCCTTTCCCTTTATTTTGTATATGTTTTCAGAAAGGAACAGCACAACTGAGGAGATAACAAATGCTGAAAGAATGATAGAGAAGACTGTATGGAAACAGCACATTATGGGCATCTCAACAATATTATCTGCCCATGTGCCATCTAATTTAAATCTTTAAGCATGTAGGTAACAAATTCCAAATTTCTGATTTCTCCTAACTTGTTTCAGTATTTCTGCCAAATTTCCCCACATCCTACCAGTGAATACATAGTTCCAAGTACAGCCCGTGGAAATTGCCACCTTTGAGCTGGACTAGCTGAGTGATCCTTATTCCTGTTGAAAATGGAAAACCAAATCAGGAGCACTTTCATTCACAAATGAGTAACAGTCATCTTCTTTCCTTCCAATGAGCATCTGCTAACTTGTGTTTGCACCTGGATCATTGCTGCCCAAGAGGATAGGTGACAAATGTCTTGTTGCCTGTCATCAATACCAGCTGCAAGCCTCTCTTAAAGGTAATGTTCTGTAATAAGTGGCAGGCGCAAAATTCAGTTGGACGGTCATAAAAACTCTTGTCTGTTTGAATAGTGAAGTGTTATGATTTTGCAATAACTGCCTTACTGTTCAAGTGATAGCAAATGAGATCAGATGGCAAGGTTATTTCCTGAACATTGTGGTTTTAAAGTATACAAATAGAATAAGTATTGATACTGAATAACAGCATAAATAAAAATATGCAAAGTCCTTATCCAACTGACTACATCTCTTCTAGTGATAAAAGTGAATCACTGAATATACTGCAGTTTTAGAAGACTTGTTTATACACAGACTAAAATACATGCTACAAAAAGGATTAAAAGAAGCATTTACATTGTAGTTTGCATAAATTTATCAAAACCACTTTGTACATCCTGCTATTGAACACTATTGAACCCTTCTGTGGAACTGCAACACAGAAGGAACTGCATGTTTTTGGGGGTATTAATGTGATCACTGTTTGATATCAGAGACAGTGTTAGTGACTTAGTGAAACTTGATGCTTATACACTTAAGCTAGAACGATCTAAAGGTATGTTAGCATAAAAATATCCACATTTTATACAGGATATTGCTATTTCCCCCACCTGTAGAGGCTCCAAATAATGGAATTCACTTTGGGGGAAGGTAGAGATAATACAAATCCCCTAGGTAAGCCATTATGGTAGTCCTGGAGACTAAAATTTAAAAAAACAACCTATAAGATATAAGTTCATGTAATGTATATGGAAATTACAGTGTTATGTTCAATTATACACCAGCTACTGTGTTTTAAGAAGGAAGATGAAAGCTATGGATAACTAACAGATTTTTTAGATTCGATGACGTACAATTTTGTTCTGTGAAATACTCTTATCGGTATATATTCTGTAATTCTCTGAGGGTTTTACCTGCTGATGGAGTTTTTTGGTTGGTTTTGGTTTGGGGTTTTTTTTGTTTACAAAGTAGTCCAAGACATAAGAAAAAACAGTGAAATATATTTACACAGTAGGCAATAGAACCAGAAATTCCTAATGATGGAAAGTACACAGTAAATTGACTTTCAATATAACCTCTACATCGCATGAAGTTTCAGCTACAGAATAAACATGCTAATATACGTATGCCTACTCGTACCTGGACACTGGCTAAGATAAAACTGCTACATCCGAGACACAACAGCTCAATGCTCTCCCTTTCCAGGAACTAATACCTTATTTCACAATTATGAAAAGCAATGTGGCATACTCTATGAATTGCATAGTACTGCACAAGTGACTGAAATTTCTAGTGCCCCACCGTGAGAACAGTTTGCATAGTCTATGTTCTATAACCATTGATTCAACTTTTTCCTATCCATAATGGAGGTACATTCTGGGTCTACTCCTTCTCAAAGCTGGAATCCCTCTTTTGATCCCAGCCTTCAACACCTCAGCCTACTGTCACTTTCCCTCTCCAGTTTGTGCTCACAGTGATCATTTTCTAATCTGCTCTGGGCACAGTGGAAGTTACTTTTGTTTCCCCAGCAATCAAAACAATTGCAATCAAAATCACTGATTAATTTCTGACATATTTACAGCATGCATTTATGCCATAAGGATGACCATAAAGAAGGTAGTGACAAGATGCTGGGGAAAAAAAATAATAAGCATGTTAAAAGTAACTTTAAAAAAAAAAGTTTTAAAAAAGTAGAGACACGCTTCCCAACAGAATGCATAGTGCTACAAGTTCTAGCAGCTTTTCATAGTGGAACTGTTTTGCATAACTGTGATCCTAAGTTTTATCACTTTAAAGGGGGTATGAATGCCCCACCCTTTTTGCTGCCTTCTCCCAATCCCGACTTCCCCACACAGGAAACTGCTTCTCCTCCCCTCTGTACCAAGCAGCTAATCTGTAAAATCCTGTTCTTCAAATCCTTCCTCCTGTTGCAAAGTGTCCCATCACTTCTGAACACAAAGATCTCACCTCCAGCTTGTCACCTTTGGTGCCTTATCTGTTGCTGGTTTAGCTCTAATGCTGACAGCAGGCAGGTGCTGTAAACCGTATAGTGAATTACACTGAGTAGCTCTTCAGTCTTAAACACGACTATAACCTAATCCCACCCTACTTTAAACCCCTCCTTTTTATTTCTTTTCCTCTCTTGTCACTATGGAATAACGACAATGTGCCATTGCATTCAACTGCCTCTTACCAAGTTTTTATGTTTAATTTTGAATATCACACTCCCTTTGAGAAAAGCATTGGAGCAACTTCGTTAAAACCCAGCCCTACATTTCCCATGATTTACATCGCTGTGCCAGCTCTGGGCCTGGCTTTTGGCCTTGCCATACCGGACCACAGAACACTCGGCTGCACGGAACAGCCTCGACACTGCACACGCAAGACCGTCTCAAAGGTTACTGAGCTGCGGCACATAGGTCACACTGAAAACCCAGAATAAAAGCTGAACCCCTTCACCTCTGTTCGGTGAGCTGTTACTACACATAGCGTCTCCTCTCGGCGTGGGAAGAGCCCGGGGACGATGGCTGTAGGGGGCTGCGCTGAGGGCTCCCTTCAGAGCCGAGCGCGCGGGGCGGCTTCCCGCCTCGCCGGCCTCGCGCCGCCGCCCGCGGGCACGTGACGCAGCCGCCCCGCGCGCAGCTCCCGCTAACGCCGGCCGGGCCGGGCCCCGCGGGCGGGTGTGTGTGTGTGTGTGTGTGTGTGTGTGTGTGTGTGTGTGTGTGTGTGTGTGNNNNGTGTGTGTGTGTGTGTGTGTGTGTGTGTGTGTGTGTGTGTGTGTGTGCTGTGCGAGCGCTCACCGCCCCTCTAACGTCGGCTCCTGCCACGGTCCGCAGCCCGTCACGTCCCGGCCGAGGCTGCTGACCGCGCACCCTCCAGCGACAGAGCTAAACCGGCACAGGGCTTCGCCGGCAGCCTCGGGTCATCTTCGGCACCGCTCGCTGGGCAGCGCCCGCGTCCCGCTTCCCCCGTCCTCATCCGCGGCGTGAATCAAATCGCCCGTCCAGCCGAGATGCGAGAAGACAGAGGATGCACTTCAGGCCCGAACTAGTTTTGCAAAACACGAAACACAGCCGGTTTCGTACAATTTCTCCTCTAATCGTTTGAGAAAACTGACAGCCCAGGAGCCGGAGGTCCGTTCCCGGTTCCCGTGCAGCACCCACCCTCACACGACAGATTATATGCTGGATTTAGCATTTGCTTGTTATTTGATTTATTTCTGATGAAGGGGTTTAACCTGATTAGGAAGCAGTAGGTGAGAAAGCGCCGTCCGCAGGTGGGCTGAGCGCAAGGGCTCAGCAGGGTGCCTTCCGCAGGACTGCCCCGAGCAGAGCCGCTCGGCGCCCGGCAGCCCATCCCGCATCCCGCTTCCCAGAAGGCTGCAAACTCCAAACGGAGATTACCACGCTTTACAGCTCACAGCAACGCCGTATACATTTTGAATTTAGATGTATAACGACGAACGTGTATTTTCTTGTAACCAGGTCACAATTATTTATGAGCATTACTAGTAATGTAATGTGTTCTTGTGCTTTCATTACACAGTCAAAGCGATGTTGTAGCAAGGTAAACGAAAGGGCATGAATTTATCATCCCATTTCAGAGGCAAACGAAAAAGACTGTTTTGCAAAAACTAAGTGAGTCAACGAAGACGCATACACGGAATTACACCTAGTTGTTCTAATCTGGTTATTTCTACTGATTCCAACATTGATTCTCGAAGCTGAAGGCGTGAATGACTTTCAGAGTAATCAACCTAAGGTGCAGCAAGGCGACCGCGGTACATAGATGCCGTAAGTAAAACTGCTGTGCCCAGCACCAGGAACTTTCCGGCAAAAATGAAGGTGTCAGTCGTGTTCTTCAGCTTCCTTTTGTGTCACAGTAAAGCTACCACGCAGTTGCTGGACAGTTTTACTCGAGGTGGTGTTCGCTTGCTTAGTTAGATTTTGGGAAGTCAGGTTAATCCTATGAACCGTAGGGGCTCACAGGCACCAAGTGGCTAATTTTTCTGTAAATGCTTCGGGGCTAGTGGTGAAAAAAAAGCACCTGGTCTCAAAGCCAGCATGCTCCTGAGCGTGAGGGAGGCTGAAGTTTGCTTCTGTTATGTCCGACTTCAGTCTCAGTCGTTTCTGAACGGGAAATGGTGTTAAATCTCGATTCGCTCACTGCAGAGCCGCACTCTAGGCGGCCCTACAGTCACCGAAACGAAGTTGCTGATGGCCTGAGATGTCTGAGAGCGAAGCCCAAAACCACCTCAGAAAGATACCGAACACCAGACCCTGACTTCCTGGCTGCACTAGGAATCCGAGACCAAACCTGGAAAACTAAGTTTTCGGGTCGTGCGTGTGCGTAAAGCAAAGCGAATCTTTTTTCTTTTTGCGGAAGGGAGCAGGCTTCCCCGTTGCGCAACGCGGGGGTCTCCACAGGCGCAGGATGATGCCTGACTTGAATCCCCGCTACCGTGTTCGTCTCCGGTGCCTCACGGATCCTCCCCGAGTTAGCTACCTGAGCACCGGCACGCAGACGACGAGTGCAATCTCTTCCCACTTGCCTGGCTCCGCTCCGCTTTCGCCTTAGTGTTTGAATCGCTGTCAACCGACGGTAGCGGGGGGGGAGGGGGGGGGGGGGGGGGGCATCTCGCCTACCCCTTCCATATTTAACCATTACCTAAATCTGAAGGGAAATGAGCAAACCTCCAGGCTTGGGTCTTAAGGTATTTTCAGCGCCGTTGGGCGTATTTATCCCAGAAGAGTTTTCCACAACAAGTTATTTCTAGGCTAAGAGAGGTCTCCGTCGCCCAGGACCCGGCCTTAGTCCCGCTTACAACGCCACGCACGGCCCCATGGCGGCGGGACACGCGTCCGGGCCAAGGGCAGGCATGCGGCGCGGAGCGGGCTCGGCAGGGCGAGCGCCGGCTGCCCTAGCCCCTGCCCTCTGCCCGCCCGAGTCAATCTGTGTTTTGAATCTGTGACTTGTTCTCGTTACGGAAGTCGAAGGGGATCCAAGAATAGTTCAGATAGATATGTGTAATTTCTAGAACAGAACCCCGAGAGAAACGAAACGCCCGATTCCAGAATTACACTTCGATGTCACTTCAGCGAGCTCTGTGAGGTGGAATACGGTAAGACGTTTTCATTTAAGGAAAAAAACTGAGAGAGAAACAGAGGAGGGGAACACTAATGATTTGTGAGGTTTTGGCGCTTTTTAAAACCTTTTTTTTCTTTTTTACTTTTTTCTTTTTTTTTTGCAGAAGCTCCTAACTAACGCTCAGGAAGTGGAATTTGTGGTTTAGGGGGCCGAGCTCTGAAGAAGTCGAGAGAGACAGAAAAGTGAAAAAAAAAAGCCAACTCAAGCACCATTGCTCCTTAAAGGGAGGCTAAATTTAAAGTCACCCAAACTAGCAGGCTGCCGCGCATTCCCCGTCCGCAGCCCAGCTTCCTTCGCCCCTCCAAATGGGTAAGCGTTCTCGCTTCTCTCGCCTCGCGTGGGCAGCTGCCGGCGGGCGGGCCGGGGCGGCAGCGACCCCTCTCCTCTCGGCTGGGACCCCGCGCCGCTCCGGCCCTGACTCAGCCGCGGGGCCCGGGGCGGCGCCAGCCCCGCGCCCCCG
>JACBWW010000016.1:9539864-9682880 GCA_020086605.1 Lanius collurio
CAGGTGGGCTGCGGGACTCGCCTTCCCACGGGCCCGGCCCCTGCCTGGTCAGCTCCGGCCTTGGGAAGCCGGCGGCGCCTCCGCGGCGTGACTTTTGGAGGGAAACAAGTAGCAGAAACGGCGCCGGCGCCCGGAGCCCTCAACGGCTGTGGCCGTTGCTGTCGGGGCGCTGGGGGGGTAATACATGATCGGGCCGCTTTGATTTCTCTGCCCCCTCCGTGCGGGCCTGCTGGCTGCTAGCCGTCGCTCAAGGATGAACGCAGGCACAGGTGGGTCTGGGCAGCAACGCTCCCACCCGGCGCTGTGCCCGGGGGCGGCGCCTCCTCAGCAGCGCTGAGCGGCCCTGCCCCTGTCGGGCGCGGACGGGCTGCAGCCTTGTGGCGCAGCCAGTGCCGCCACCTGCGGGATAGTTCCTGGGTCCCCGCTGACGGGCTGGGCTCCTTCCCTCTCTTACCCGTTTGTAAACCCGAGTCCACTGACGGGAGAATAATAATAATAAAAAAAAAGCAACTCCCCAAAATAATGTGGATAAAACTCGCTATTTGCAAAGTCAAATGTAACGGTAACGGCAGAGGCGGCCCGGTGCTGGACGGGTTCGAATAAACATCTCCCGCCTTCCCTCGAGGAGTCGGCTGGGGGTAATTTTGTTTAACCCGTTTCCCCCCGACTCCGCGAAGGAGGTTTCCCACCTCGTATTTTTCCCCGCCCCGGCTTTCGATGCCCGCAGCTGCAAGGTGGTGCGGCGCAGACAGCTGCGGGCTGCAGGAGAGATTCCGTTTTGTCCGCTCTCGTGTTATCGTTGTTCGCGCGGGATGGGTGAATCAGTCCCTCCGACAGCAACAGCCACTCAGGCGCCAGATTTAGGCTGTCGGGTTTGTAACGACTCTCCCTCCCGTCCCGGTAACAACCCCGCGGCGGTCAGCCCGTCCAGGGTGGCCGGACCTGATAAGCTGTTTCGGAGGGGAGATTTGTAGGCGCCGCTTCTGCCGTGGCTGCCGGCGCGGGCAAACACGGAGGCGCAGTGCGCCCACTTGGCCGAGTGCAGATACGTTCCCTTGGATGAACAGGATAACACCCGACCGCTCCCCCCGGCTCCCTCAGTCCCTGCTCGTCCGAAGAACGGTGCCCAGCTGCTGTTGTTGCCAGTTCCACGCAATCCGGTAGCGGCCGTCGGAGCGTGGCCGGGGCGGCCCCATCGGCACGGTGGGAGGGAGGAGGGGTAAAAGGCGTTGGCTGGGGGTGGTTGGTGGCTGAGTTGTCTGCGCTCCTGGAAGAGGGGGCGAGGCGAGCGGGGCCGGGGGCGGTGGCCGGAGGCACCTGCGCGCCGCCACCTGGCGCGCCGCCCCTGGCGAGCGGCCCCTCCTGGCCGGCGCCCCCGGCCCTCACCGGCGGGCTCGGCGCCTTCCCGCAGGTCGCCTCCCCGCCGCCGCCGCGCAGGAGATTCGGGGGTGACGCTCGTGCCCGGCTCTTGGAGAGAGAGTGCGGTCGTGCCAGCCGTGGCAGCACCCCACCATGCCGAGGTCTTTCCTAGTGAAGAGCAAGAAAGCGCACAGCTACCACCAGCCTCGCTCCGCCGACGACGACTACAGCCTGCGGCTGGAGACGGTGCTAGCCCAGATCTGTGCAGGTAGGAGTCCCTCGGTCATAGCCTCGCTCTGAGACAGCCCACCCGTCCGGCATTACCCCGGTGCTCCGCCGGTCGCTGTGCAGCCCCTGCGGGACGCCGGAGAGGCTGATGCGAACTTGGAGAGAGTCGGGCATAAAACCTTGGTGGGAACGGGCGGCCGCGGGAGGTGGCTGGCTCCCACCACGGACCCCCATTGAGGAGTTCCCTCTTCTCCTTTGCCCTGCAGACAGCAAGATCCCCGAGGACACGGAGCTGTGCCGCACCGCCCTGCCCGATCCGGAGCCTTCCCAGGGGCGCTTTTCCCCGGAATCCCACCTTACCGAGGCTGCCGATGGCACCTCTGAGTCAGCGCCCAGCTGCGAGGGCAGTGTCTGCGACAGAGTGTCCGAGTTTGAGGATTTCTGGAGACCTCCCTCGCCCTCCGTCTCGCCAGGTAGGACCGGGGCGAGCAGCGCTCAGCGAGAGTCCAGCTATGTGTCCGTACTCTTGCCGTGGGGCACTGGAGCATGTATCTCATGCCACCACCACAAACGAGTGGAAGGGACAGATTTGCCTGTCCCTTTTTTAAGTTATTGTTGTTTCCCCCCCAGATTTGCCAGAATCTATTCCTTCCACTCGTTTTCAGGTTACCTTTTTTCGGGTTGCTTTTCCAGCCCGTATCGTGCTGCTGAGGGAGCAGCGGGTGACAGGCTGTAGGAAAGTTGTCATGACATCGGGTGTTGATTTTTTAGTTTGTGATTAATTGTTAGAGGCAAGCCGGGTTATGTTTAAAAGGTCCCAACATTCTCCTACAGGCTCCTGCCTGCACAGAGCCTATAAGACTTTTAAGACAGCACAGTCAATTATATCTGTGGTAAACAGCGTTGATTTTACGTTTTGTATAACCTGCTAGACATTTTTCCTAACTCCCTTTCAGGTTATTTCTTGCCTCCTGCCTATGAAAAATAATCTGGCTCTCCCTTCCCCCGTCCCCCTCTCTTTTGCTATTTGTGGTTTTTTGGGGGTTTTTTTATGTTTGTTTGTTTTTCTTTTCTAAAAACAGATTTGTAAAAACCAGAGGAGAAAAAAATAATGATGGTCAGATTTAAACACCCCAAATCCAGGAAACTCACACTTACAGCTGCAGCGCCTGTCTCTAGCTCCCTTGTCCTACCTTTGATGTGGTCGGAGCAGTGGGAGATGCTGTCCCTAGCCTGGCACAAACACTTATCTCGTTTAAAAATGCAGTGGTGTCATTTTAGAACAAAATTATGTGTATATATAAAACCACTTTTTAGTGCTTCGATTAAAAAGTGACAGCTGGAAAAAAGGACAATTTTTCTCTTGATGAAGGAAAAATTATGTCAGCTTTACAGACTGACAGCAGACACCAGCAGACGAATACTTAGTCCCAGTTTGCTACCGTTTCCTACTTTGTCTTTACAGTGTCCTTGCATATGAATGGCTAATTGTAATGATGTGGATTTGCATTTTTAAAGCCTCATCATCTTTCAAGAGTCCTAAGCTCCTTTGAGGGGACATTCAAAATGCTGTCCAGCATCAGCCACAGGACACTTTCAGTCTGTGCAAATAACAGACCACACCAAATGCAGCAATGCAGAAGTCTCTCTTCTGATAATATATCTGCACAGACTGTAGCAACGTGTGTGATTTTTGTTCTAATGAACTTGTCCTGCTCCTCCTTTCCCAAATAACTATAATTTTTGCACAGAAAACAGATCATTTTCACAGGATGTCAAAAAGACAGATATAAAATAGAGCAGGTATTTTACCGGGTCTTCTCTGTCTTTTCCTCCTTCCCACTCATTTCTTCCCTCACTGTGGGATTCATTAGCTCTCGGCTAACCATCAGGCTAGCCAGGGAAGATAGCTTTACACAATGGGATGATATCCCCAGATCAAGATTTTTCAAGGTGGGTTGGGTGGTCCTGGGGCTGTCTGATCCCATTCACAGAAGGTCTGGGAAGGTAGGGGACTTCAAGTACTGTAAGAGCTTTATTAAATGAATCTCAGTGCATTGAGAGAAGTGCTGTTATATTAATGATGTAGGCAGTGGCAACAGGATTAGATAGTTGGGCTTTCTCCCACTGCTTCCCTCCTCCAGCCCCTCTGCCTTCCAGCTGCTTTGTCAGATTCAGTGTGAAGCTGGAATTTGTGTCTAGGTCACTTCTGCAAGATGCAGTGGTGAGAGAATGTATTCCTGCAATTGTATCTGGATGGGGCACAGCTTTTGTGCTTTGCCAGGCAGAGCAGATGAGAAATGATGGTTCTAAATCATGCTGAAGGCAGGTGTGGTGAGTGGTACTACTGCTCCCGCATCTCTAGAAGTGAACACAGGTGCAGGTGACCTCAGTATGCAGTAAAAGCTGTATTTCACTTTTGTCTTTGAGCGCTGTGCTGCTGATGTAGATGGTCACACAACATGCAGACATAATACCTATTAACTCCATCAGTGCAAATCACTTTGCTATTTAACCTCACTTTCTACATGCGTCTGTAATCACACACATTTGCATATGCAGAAGGTGCATGGGAGCCCAGTGCAGCATTATTAGTATCTCCTGATGAGCCTGTTGATGCTGCAGAAGGAAAGAGACTTTTACTGGGTATGATGGAGTTGTATAGAAAGTGTGGTGTTTTGTGTAAGAGGACATTTGAATCTCTCTTTGCTGTGCATGTCAGTCTGTTCCCAACCATTTAAGGTTGTTTGTCTTACCTTCAGAAACAAGCATTGATTTTTTTTTTTCTCCCAGAAGTAGTCTGTATAACAGCTGCACAGAATTTCTAGGAAAATGAGGGAGAATATTTCTCTCCAGCACTGCTCCCCCCTAGATGCTGTGGAGAAGAGGCACACACGGAAGTGCCCCGCAGTGTGGCAGAGCAGGGTTTGAAGGTTGCTTTGCCACTGGGCTAGGATAGCTTGAGTATAATGTGAGTTACTGCCCTGCATTTGTGCTTGAGAGGGCTCCAAAGCATGTGAGGTGATGAAAGGAACATTGCACGCAAACTGATCTGTGGTGCGATGTTCACTGTATACTGTGTTGCCAATTCCAAGGGCTCAAAAATCAGGTCAGGCTTCCCTTTCCTCTCACTCAATGACTGGCTCAGAAATCAAGATTGTAAGTAATACCTTATGGATATTCAGTTCTAGTGTTGAAATATTGAGGGTTTATGTTTTCATGCTTTTCTTACTGTTTGATCTAGAAGTTGACTTTAAAAGGAAAAAAAAATTTATAGCAAGAACAAACAAAAGCAGAGCTGAAAGCCTGATGAAATCATGCCATTTTAAGAGCTGGGACTTCAAGATAGGTTTGAATTTTGCGATAAAATCGTGAGAGATGGCAACTCTGAAACTGGTTGCAAAGATACAAGATAGATGATGTGACGCTGACCACAACTTTGCAGTCAGTGCAGAACAGGAAAAATCATGCTGAACACCATGTCAGCTAATTTGATTTCATCACTCTCTTCAAATGTCCCAGGCGGTATGTGTGCATATACTTCTAACCAAAAGACTGCTAATGTCAATGGAAGAATTTGAGACTGTTAACATCCAAAGTTATGTAAAAGATAGGAAAAAGTCAAGTCATTCAAAGCCCAATTTTAACCTCATTTTCTACTACCTCCTGTAAACCTCTAAGTGACCACTTCCCTATCCAAATGCCTAACATATCATGCCTTCTTTCCCTAGTCCACTCCCATTTATCTTGGTTTGCCAAAGGCTGAAAAAGCCATGGGAGCTGACATGAATAAGTAAGAGAGCAATTGTGGGTGGACAAGTTTTTGCTTAAGGGGGTTACTCTGGAAGCCCAAGTTATAAGGGAAGCCAACATCTCCAGGAAGGCATCAGCATTTCAGTGGTTAATTGATTCATCTTTTCCTTGGCTCACTAAAACTTTTGGCCAGTGGAGATAGTTGACTCTCTGCTGCCTCTTATGATGAGGAGTGAAAGCAGTGTGCCTCGGGCATTAATCAGCATCTCTGGCAGCCACAGTTGGGGTCTGGTTCTTCATGTTCCATGCCCAGCTGTGCCTTCCTCCATGTGAGGCTCTTTGAGCATTGGTGTCTTTAGACACTCCTTTCAAAGGCTGTGCTCCTGCCACTGTATCAGACTCTGCTGTGGCCCTCAAGTGTGATGCATGTGGTGCCCACTGCATTGTTCAGATGCCACTGCTTTAGATGACCCTCTTAGGGCCTGCTGAAGCCATTTGAGCTTGTCCTGGTGGAAATGTGTTTTGACTATGACTGCTAGGAAAATTGTTCTGTGTCTTTGTTAATGTGGCCCATCCTGACGATTTTACAAAGCTCTCTGTTTTAAGTGGACTCAGTTTCTTTTTATAGAGAATCCCAGAGCAATCTGAAAAAACTATTTTCTTTCAGATGAGGAGTAATTTTAATTCACTTTTTTTCTGAAAAAGTGAAGAATAACATGCAAGCTCCTCAGAAGGTGTTACTTATTTAAGTTGCGCTGGGTTATATTTATGGTTAGTTGTGGCATGAAGTTGAGAGACTAGATTTGGGCATTAAATTGTGCAACAAGATGTTTTTAATTTTGTTTACCAGGTAAATCTCTGCACATATGCTCTGTCTGGCACCTCTGTAATGTTATATTTACTGTATGGATGTGTGGGTTCTCCAACAGAGCTTAAACGTGGAATATCAGCTTTGATGTCCATCTTGGGACATGGCAGATACACGTTTCCAAGAAGCTGTGGATAAAACTATAGGAAGTTGCAGATGGAGTTGTTTACAGTCTTGCTAGTCAGATCAGTGCATACACACCCAGGCATCCAGAGATGGAGGTAGACAAAATTGGTGTCGCCTTAACTAATTTGGCTGGGACATCAGGTAAGTAGGTAGTACTGGACACTCAGACCCTAATGTTCAGTATAAAATGTCATCCCATTGAGATGAAAGGGCAGCCTCAAAGTGCAGTACAGGGGTCAGGCTCTAGACATAAGCCTGAGTGCTGAGACTGTTCTGCCTCTTGATAGTGTCTGGATTGTGAAGCTCACCAATTCCCATGCCCTTGTGTTTCCACAGCCTCGGAGAGATCTGTGTGTCCATCCCTAGATGAAGCACCCCCTTTCTCAGTGCCCTACAAGCCTTACATGTGGAACAGCCTGGGTGGCTCTGAGCTCAGGCACCTTGTGCAAAGCTACAGGCCCTGCCCAACGCTGGAGCGGACCTCAGCCCTGGGGCTCTTCTGCGATCGAGGCTCTGAGCCCTCCCTCTATGGTGCCGAGTGTAGCTCTTCCCTGGGACTGTATGGTGACTTCAGCTCCCCAGGCCCGGGGCTGTTTGAGCGGCCACCGGCAGCAGCTCCTGGACTCTATGCCGAGACACAGCCTGGACTGCAGCAGGAGAAGGGGCCAGGTGGCATCAAAGTGGAGTCGGACCTCTTGTGCCGCCCAGTGCTCATCAGTACTGGCTCTTACAAGTGTGTCAAGTGCAGCAAGGTAGGGATCCCTTTCTCCCACACTGGGTATGACTCTCCCCCAGCCCTTTCTCCCTGGCAAACTTGACCCTGTGTGCTCTCTTTCCTCAGGTCTTCTCCACACCGCATGGCCTTGAGGTACATGTGCGCCGCTCACATAGCGGCACGAGGCCCTTTGCCTGTGACATGTGTGGCAAGACCTTCGGCCATGCAGTCAGCCTGGAGCAGCACAAGGCTGTGCACTCACAGGTGAGAGCAAAGCGGCTGCCAGGGTGAATGGCTGGAGGCCAGGGCCGGCCGCTCTATTTGTCTGGCTGGAGAAGCCATGAAGGCAAATACAGGGCAAGGAGGGTGAGACCTAAACTGAGGAGGGGAAGAGAATGTGGTAGTGCTGCAGTGCATAGTGTAGGTGAAGAATATGGTGGCAGTCAGAGGAAAGGGTGGCCAATTAGTGAGCAAAGGAGCAAATCAGGTAATTAAAGAACACAGGCTTTGTTTCCATTCTTCAGACCTTTCATGCATCTGTATTAAGCAATGGGCACTTTTAGCACTCCAGAAGTACCAGAAAATAATAAATGTTCACTCTCAGAGATGGAAATTGTAATGCAGATGTGGACTTCTTTTTAACATCTAAAGCAACTCAGTGTGCTGTCTTCTGATGCAGCTCTCCTCATTCGTTCTCCTCCCTCCCCCAAAGAAGTGAGTCTTTAATAGTAATTTTTGTCAGTGCAGGGAACATCTGAACGACCAGTCAAGTACAGAGCAGTGACTTCACCCATCTTGACACACTGAGTCACACACCAAAAGAATATACTAGTTAATTTTGGTAGGAGGACTTGTAACATTTTCCACCTGCTGATACTATGCCATATTTCCCCTTCCCCACCCACTTGACCTGGCAAATCTTCCTTCTTCAGATTGGCTTCTGGAGAACAGAGTTACAGCAATGTTTTTTTTGCTCTTTAATTTATAATTTCATGAGTCTGCAAAAGGAGATATCTCATTATCCATTAAACAATGGTGAAAAGAGCACCACTGCATAATGTGTCCATGGAAGGGACAGCATTCTGGGGTGAGTGCATCAAAAGCCAAATGAAGAAGGTGGTTGTGTGAAAGCACAGAAGAAAGAGGAAAGTACAGTGGAAGTTAAGGGATGGAAAGAATAGATGGTATATGGTATAAGAAAGTGGTGGAGAGGAGTGTGTGAGGGAGAGGTGAGAGACAGTAAGGGTCTTAATGTGTTTGGTTTTATATGTTGAAGTAGTAAGCTGAAAAGCTGTTTGTCCCAGGTGCTCTACACACCTTCCACTTGAATTTTAATGGAACTACAGATAAGCAGTTAGTTGTTACCATGCCAGCACTCTGTCTGCCACAGGGATTTCCCAAGAGACCCAAGCAGCCCTTGGCACCCACTTTCCTGTGTACAGTGGAGAGGTGGCCTCTGAACAGAGCTGCAGCTGTTGGGCTTCCCAGTAGAGTGATCGTGTCTCTAGCCCCTGATAAAATGTGCTGGCAGACTCTGCCCAATCCATTGGGCTGCTCCCTCCTGGCCATTCCTGCCAGCAGGAAGAGCTGTTCAATTAAATTTTAGTAAGGAACAGTGCACAGCACTAGGAGAGGATGCATTATCTTTTTTATCATGTGGTGCTGCTATCAAGCCAGTGTTACCATCTGTGTAGGCCAGTCCAGCTCTCTGGGGAAGTGTAAGTTCTTGCTAAGGCAGAAGGGGCAACACTGATGTGCTGCTGGGCAGTTTGCTGCTGATGGGATCATTGGTGTGATGTAATGTGTGTGTCTGGGCTCATCTCTCTGCAGGAACGCAGCTTTGATTGTAAGATTTGTGGCAAGAGTTTTAAGAGATCTTCTACTCTGTCCACCCACCTGCTCATCCACTCAGACACCCGACCCTATCCGTGCCAGTACTGTGGGAAGCGGTTCCACCAGAAATCTGATATGAAGAAACACACCTTCATTCACACAGGTCAGCCCTGCAGCTGCTGGTGTCAGCTCCGACATGAGGGCGGGTCTCTGAAGTGGTTTCTCTGCTGCAGTCCATTCCTCCTCAGCTGGGACAACGCACACACCTCCCTATGCTTCTCACTGCCCCACTCCTATTCCTGCTATCTGAGCTGTACTTGGGCAAAGGAGGGTGATCTGAATGAGGTTTAATGAACAGCAGCTGCAAAATAACCTACAAAAATCCTCGCAATCCAATCAGTGTTCCCTTAATAGGAATCCACCAATGTTTATTCAAAGGGCTTTTGTGTAAGATGATTTGTAGAGTATTATATTCGTGTAGCCTTGATTTACAGCTGAGGTCCCGGGAAAATGACAGGTGAATTTGATTATAGCATTGCTTTTTGCAGGATCTACCAATTTACAATAGGAACAACAGGAGGCTCCTCCTCTAGATCAAACACTAAACTAGAGGGCCTAGGTCTTAGTCTAAATATTTGTTCAGAGATAGTCTGCACTTCCACCTGGACTTTCTGAGAAATGGCTGCAGTTTGATACAGAATGGAAGGAGAGGTGCAGAGTTCTCAAGTTTCACTGTTAGTAATAAACATGGAAACTAATAATAAAGTACAGGTGAATCACCGAAGGAAATTGTTTCAAAAATGTCATTCAGTGAGAAGGCAGGTTTATCAGAAATCATTAAAAGAAAATCCTGCACTTCAGATCTGCACCATTCACTTAAAACACAGGGAAATGAATGATGTGTAAGACATGGAAGAATTTGTAGACATGAAATAGCAGTTGTACTGGCCAAACCCAAGGTTCAGATGACCAAAATCCTTTTTCTTGATAGTGGCCACTAGCAGATAAAAAGGGTGAAGCTTAAGAAGGGCAAATACATGGAAAGATGGCACTATATGTAGCACTGCTTGGCTGTGACTTTTCTAGGTAACAAGCAGTGAAGAATAAGTGTTACTTATAAAGATTTTTCACTGAAGGTTGCTGGATGAAAATGAACTATTTATGAAGTAATACAAGAGTATTTCCACAGTAATTTTTTCAAATGAGGCTGGATTAAGTAGAATTTCAGACAAATTTTGAATCAGTTAGATTATTTTGTTGTAAGATCAGAAACTGTGCCTAGGCTTTTAAATTGCTAAGATAAAAGCAGGTACTTAACTGAATCAGAGATTCTTTTCATAGGCACCATATACTTGTGAAATGAGCCTTCAGCACATTTTGTATTATTTTTTTGATTCTAAGAATCTGATCTTCAAACATCCAAAGAGTCTGTTGTTCCCAGCTGAAGCCAGTGGGCTCTGCAGGTGCAAAGCCACTCTGAAAATGTGGCTTGGTGCTGTGGTTGGGTTCCCTTTTATTTGTTACTTGGTAATAAACTGTATGAAAATATACTTAGATCGTGCTCCCATGGACTTTTGCCACTGACTCCTCTGTAGAAGTTCTAGAGGCTGCATTTATTCCCATTTACATTATTTGCCTGCAGGAGAACTTCAGGGCTCTGACTGCTAGCATTTCATGTGGGTAACAGAGAGAACAGATGTCTGGATGAACCTTGCCCTTCAGGATTCACTTAGTGGCCCTTATACCTCCCTTGGGGATGGACCCCAGATCACTGATTTTAACAACATCCATCTACCTATTCCACTTGCCCCATGCTGATGATACAGTAACCAATGTCAGGCATCCATCACTTTTCCAGGAGTTCCTCATGTTCCTAGGACACAAAGCTAGTTTAAATTGCACAGAGTCCTTGCAGACAAATACATTCACAAGGTGTGGTGTCCTGAGAGCACTCCAAGCTTCAGGCTGCTCCCAGGACTATACTGGGCTGATGGAAGTGCAACCAAGTCCTGGCCTGCTCAGCTGCAGTGGAGGCTCAGCTTTTGCTCTCTCTGGGGCTCCCAACTGCAGGTTTTTTTGTAAGAATGGCTTAATAGGTAATCACACAGAAATCTCTTTGATAAGCTGTAAGGCCTGGTGTATGTTTGCTGTGGTCCCACGTAAGCAGCCTGTTGCCGCTTTCACAGCCTCTCTCTTTCCCACCTTCTGCTTGCAGGTGAGAAGCCTCACAAGTGCCAGGTGTGTGGAAAAGCATTTAGTCAAAGCTCCAACCTCATCACCCACAGTCGGAAGCACACAGGCTTCAAGCCCTTTGGCTGTGATCTGTGTGGTAAAGGCTTCCAACGAAAGGTGGATTTACGGAGACACCGGGAGACACAGCACGGCCTGAAATGAGTCCCAACTACAATACAGAAAGCACCTACAACACTATGAGAACAGACTGCCTTGGCTTCCCTGCTGGACCCAAGCCCTGTCTTGAATACAGACCCTGGCATTACCTTTCTGAACAGGAGCTCAGAGAGGAAAGAAGAAGACAGAGCCATGCGTTGACAGCTCAACCTGAATGACTGTGAAAAGGGAAAGTAAAAGCTGGGGTTTCTCTCTTTCTCTTCCCCTTGTTTCTTAAATAACACTGAAAAATAAACCTTTTAGATATAAAGCCTAATACTCCAAAGACAGATAAGCTACCAAATATCTGCAAGCTGGAAAAGATTTCTCCCATGGCCATGACAAACCCCTTCAAGTTTTCAGTAGCTTGAATCAGCTGGAAGGGAAACTTGGGTATAACAGTGTTTACATGGGGTAATGACAGAGAACCATCAGTACCTGCTCTGGTTGAGTTCAGCGCTGAGTGGGTTCACTCTTGGATGAATTCCTGTCAGGAGAACCCAAAGGATCAGGACTGTGCAGTTTGACATCTGGCTGGTTTTTAACCAAAGGTACCAGCTTGGGTCCAATCCTGCTCTCACTTGTGCTGGTGCAAATCAGGAGCTGCATTAACAGAGAGGTCCTTTTAATCCTCCTGAGTCATCTTTCTGTCTGTGCAAGGCCTGACTGCCAGAGTGTTTGAAGCATGGAGGGTTACTTCTTCCTACGTCCACTAGGGAGAAGGAAGCTTGTGAAAGACCAGTGGAAAAGCCAAAGCACAGAATTATGCCTTAGAACTAGAAACCAATCTAACAAGTGATCCTGCCTGAGGAGGGCAGGAGCACCAGGGAGGCACAGACTTTCTGTCCATACCCATTACTGGTTTCTGCACTCTGGGCTTGTTCTCATAACTGGAAAATAGCTACTCAATAGCATCATTTGTATATTTGTTTCTGTTTTTTTGTTTTTTTTTTTTTTTTTGGTTTTTTGTTTTTAAAGGGAAACTTTCTGAGGTGAGCAGGAATTACTATAAAAATATAATTTACCTAATTTGCCTTAAACAACTCTGCATGTACCTCAGTAAAAAAAAAAAAGCTGTTTTTACTTTGTTGACAAGTTTGTAAATGTCCTTATTTAGATTTTATGGAGTGTCTTACATTTCTTGGTACATATTTATTAGAACAATGTTTTAAGTTAATAAAGTATTGAGGATGGTCCAGAGTGATTTTTATTTAATTTGTAACTGCGTATTTGTGAATGTCAGCCATTACAACAATATACCACAGTGATTGTCAGGGATGCAGCATCCAAGGAGGGAATGCAGGCACAAGGACTGTATTTGTCCAATTCCCACTGATTTCAGATGAACACACACACTTTTGAAGACTGGGGTACACTGGGGCACACTGGGGCTAGGACTAGTAGCCATAAAAGGGTTTAAAAGGGAAACAGCAGTTCTAAGGTTCTGCTTTGGAAATGCAGACAACCAGAAGTCCCTGCTTAGCCCAGGAGCAACTTGAATGTCTCCCAAAAGATTAAATGTCTGTGCCTGGGAGTTTGCAGGGACACCTGAGCAGCAGGTGCATCATTTGTACTTAAGCCTGTTGGGACTTACAGTACAGCCTTTTGCCTGCCTGCCTTGTCAGCAGGGCTGGCTCCATCTGGCAGTTGCAGCCCATACAAAAGAGAAGCAGGAGGATGATAGAAGGATCCCTTGTCCTTTTCCCAGCAGAACACAGCATGGTAGCCTGGGTTTTTACATGTGCATGTAATCTTGTGTGCCCACACAAGTATATATATACTCATGTTTCCAGCTTAGTACATTTTTTCTGGACAAACCCATTGAGAGGCCCCTTGTGCCCTGATGGGGCTGGCCCAGCTCTGGGGCACCCTGCCCACCCCAGGCCAGGGCACTCACCTGCCATTATGCCGCGAAAGTCGCCCTGTACTTCTGCTTTCTGCCACCTTGGGAAGTTCCCCGCGGGGCTGCCCTGGCAGGCCGTGTCCGTGTCCCCGCGGGGCCGCCCTGGCAGGTTGTGGCCGTGTCCGTGCGGGGCTGCCCTGGCAGGCTGTGGCCGTGTCCCCGCGGGGCCGCCCTGGCAGGTTGTGTCCGTGTCCCTGCAGGCCGCCCTGGCAGGTTGTGTCCGTGTCCGTGTCCCCGCGGGGCCGCCCTGGCAGGTTGTGGCCGTGTCCCTGCAGGCCGCCCTGGCAGGCCGTGGCCGTGTCCGTGTCCGTGTCCGTGTCCGTGCGGGGCCGCCCTGGCAGGCCGTGGCCGCGGCCGTGGCCGTGCGGGGCTGCCCTGGTAGGCTGTGGCCGTGTCCCTGCAGGGCCGCCCTGGCAGGCTGTGGCCGTGTCCCCTCAGGGCTCACCCACTCAGGCCAGGCTGCGCTGTGCCCATGGGGCTGCCCAGGCCGAGCTCTTACTGAGCAGAAACACAGCCACAATCACAGCAACCAGGCCAAAGGGCTGTGGCACAGCTAATGCAGGAGGTGCCAGGTGCTCTGAAGACCACATTAAGTCCATTATGCTGGGTTAATTAATGCAGAAGATTAGTGCAGAAGACTTGGTGGCGATGCAGAAGGCCTGTGATCCCCTGGGTCCTGCCCAGGCCAGGGGAGGCTCCAAGGAGTGGCACAGGTAGGCTTGGGGCTGCCCCAGGGTGATATTCAGTGTTTATTTTACAGGGAAGCTGCTGTTATGGATGGAGTGAGTGCTGGTCAGGGGTTCTGCTAGGTTGGTTAGGGTGAAGCAGTTGCCCCAGTCCCTCTGCCCTCAGGAGAGCCTTTCCTGCTAGGTGCAGCCTCCCTCCCTTTCTCCCTCTGGGCAGGCCTTACTCCAGCAAGCCCTGAGCAGACTCAGTCACTGGCATTTACCTTTAAAACTACAATAGCAACATGTGTTTGCCCCCTTGGAGCATCCCATTTCCAAACAGGGCAACTAGTGTGGTTTGAGTCCAGTGCTGCTCTGCTGGGTGGCGTGGGTGGCTGGGGAGGCAGCATGGACACAGCACAGGTGGCAAGAATGTTCTTCACTGGGAGAAACTCACAGGTGTTTTATTGGTTTAAGTGTGTCTCCTCCCAGAGCAAGTTGTAGTTAGTGGTGTGTCTCAGGGCACCACTGCTGGGCCACGGCTCAGACCCAAACTCCCTGAAATGTTTGTGCATGACTGCATGGGAGGGTGTTCCCATGTCCCCAGCCCTTCCTGGATGAGTACCAGCTGCTGGTTTGGGTGAACTGCAGCTACCCATGGGGAAAAGTTATGGCTTTAAGGTGGGGAATTGAAATGAAGAAGAGGAAAAGAAGATTTATCTGGGGAGAATCAGAACAGGCTACTGAGAGGTTGTGGAGCAAGTCTGAAGATTGGAAATATCTCTCTCAATGTTATTACTGTGTGCCATTAAAAATGCATTGTGCATATTACATGACCCATTATTCATGAAGCAGGTTCCATACCTTTTGTTTGCCAGAGTAACAGTAGAAAGGGTAAGGAGAGACACTGGAGCACACCTTTGTTTCTTTCTGTAAATTTTTAATGACACCTCTAGCTAACCAGTTGGTGAAGCTCAGTTCCTGCATAAAAGTGGAAAGGCAGAGCTATCTACAGGACAACTAAGCCTTTCAGAAGCTAATTTGAGCTTGTGTTCATCCACACCAACAATGATTAAATTACCTATCAAGTGTGCAGAGCTATCAGGATTCAGGGCATTGAAAAACAAGGTGAATTTATCTGATTGATTTAAAAGACATAGGTGGAACAAGTGGGTTATAAAAAGAAAAGGTCTATTCCTTATAGATATTATAGAAGTACTTCTCTGGCAAGATAAAGAAGTTTTACTTTGCTTCCAAAAGTTGTTTTGCCTGCACAGAAAAAAAGTTTATTAGTCATAATCAAAATGCTTTATCCAAATCAGTTAGCAGGCTGAATTAATTCATGAGGCAGAAACAAAGCACCTTATTAGGTTCCATCTGTATGCCAAACAGAGATGTTTAAAATTAAAATATGCAAACATCATCTGTGTTTTCTATACAGTCAGTTTCCAAAAGCTAATAGTAACACTCAGATTGCATATTGCAACACAGTTAGAGAACAGCTTTTCTGGGTCTTGCTCCTTCCTCAAGCAAAACATTTGTTGCAGTTGATGGGGGGAGGGAGGAAGAGGTTTCTAGAATAAACCTTGGGTGAAAGATTGCGAGACTCATGCAACCCTACTTGCAAGCTGTGCTGCTGTTGCATGTTGCCAAAGGTGTGCTCCTCAAGTCTCTGCATTTTCCGTCCATAAGAGAGAAAAACCAAACAGGTCAGTTGTATCAAATTCATCTCCAGCATAACCCCAGTTCACATCAGGAATGGATTTTGCCTTTACTATGTAAGATTTGGGTCTTACTCTAAATAGTGAAACACATCCCAGCATACAGCCCTTTGAGGGAATTCTGATTTAGAAAAGCACTGAAATATGCATGTAAGTCAATGGAGTGTGTCTCTAGTAGAGACCTTACTAGATGCCTGCTCAGAGTTAAAATTCCAGAGATTTTCCCTGCTGAATCCTAGACCTTATGCCATTGCTGAACCACATCCTGTCTGTCTATTTTCACCTGCAGTGGAGGTGGCTTCTGAGAATGCCAAGGGTATTTTTTTTTTAATTGTCAATAGGCTAGTGGTAGTTTCCAGTATTTTTTCCTCTGAGTAATAAAGCAGACTAAATAGATTTCAGACATGTAATTATCTGTAATGCATTATAAGGCATGTAAAATGATAGAACCAGATTTGAAAATATACTTGTGCATCTAAAGCTGCAGATTATGTCTGATTGTGCATTGGATATGGATATCTGGTTTTGTATATGACTTCTTTACAGGGGAAGAAAAATAAGAAAAACCCAGCATAGGAGTCTCAGAATGTTTCTTGAATTTGTGTCACACCAGTTTGTGATACACGCAACATACTGACTGTAAAGAGAGAGCAAGTAAATTTGAAAGAAATGTTTCCTACATTACAAAAATGCTGGCTACACCTTGTTGGAATAATGTTGCCCAACAGATTTACCTGGAACATGTGATAAAACTTTCAAGTAAGTTGAAAGCAAGCCACTTTTATGTGCTTATTCCAACAAGATGCTTCTCATCTTATTTTTGTTTTTTTTTTTTTTTTTTAGTAGAGGTGACATGACAAAAGAATACTGAATAAGGTAAACATAGAAGAAAGATAATGTAACAAGTATTGAAATTATTTTCTTTTAGTATCATCAGCCAACTTTCTGACACATGTGGGATCTTCCAGCCAGCTGGATACTCCAGTGCATGGGGTACATCCACCCCAGCTTACCCAGGCTCAGCTTCCCAAGGCACTGGCAGCATTTGCTGCAGCAGTGCTGGGCTCCTCTGCCGCTCAGCTGCTGGCTTGTGTTGCCAGCTCCCTCCATGGCACACGGGTCAGAGGTGGCTCCTCTGCCAGCATGCTGGCACTGGCTGGCAGGAGTGCAGCACAGCAGGTGTTGAAAATGGCCAAGATGTTCCATTGATTTAGTTACTGTAATAGGGGCAGCTGGCATTAAAGGGAAATTGTAATCCTCTGAGGTGACAGTTCATTATGTTATAGAACTTATGTTTTACACTTCCCCCCCCCCATGAATAATACATTCCTAAAACTCACTGATAGACTCAATGAGTGAGTTCAAAGGGGAAAAAGAGGTATCAGTGCAAGAGATAAGAAGCTAACTCCCAGTATTCAAAATAGTACACTCATCTGAAAAGAGGCAAAAATATGTTTTCAGTATTTCATATAGGAAAGTTTAATGTTGAAGAGCCACAACAAGTGAGTGGTATTTCATTATGTGGTCAGCCAGAAAAGATTAGATATTACTTTAGTCTACATTGCTTTCAGGAACTGCTTCTAGCAATTGGCTTTAACTGATTTAAGCCAAGGGATCTTATGTTGCCTGTCATACCTGCTAAATTTCCAATTTCAAAAGCTGTCAGCTCTGCCTCTACTATTGCCCTTTGCCTCCCTGAAACACAGCAACACGGATAGGCAGGCAGGAGGGTGAGACCCAAAAAAGGGAATAGGTGAAAAATAGTCTCGATCCTCTTTATGTAGCTGTTCTAAATCTTTGAGGTGGTGCAGGAATGATGGTTGCAGGTGTAGACATCCTTATTGCAAACCTGAATGTAGTCAGGGAGCTTAGACCTTCTGGACCAGGATGCTCTTGCTAACACTGAGTAATAGTGAGTGTGAGTCAGGGTGCTGTCACCTCAAGCTCTGAGAGCAACCAGCTGGGTCTTCCTGTGTGCTTGTGCTGGGCTTTGTGCTGCAGGGGCCTGACCTTTGCTGAGCTCTGCTGTGTACTCTATATATCTGCTGTCAGTAGGTTTTGGAATTATTTGTGTGTTCAGTAGCTTAAATGAACATTAATAGCAATTGAGAAGAGTCTCCTTCCTGTGTGATATTTCCACTATGGCTGAAGTGTTTTGCTTGTGAGCTCCTCTACTGAGCCAGGTAGCCTCACTCTCTCCAGCTTGTCATCTGGGCCTGGTTCTGGCAGGGCTGACTGCTGTTGTTCCCTACAGGGGTTTGGCAATCTTTGGATTAATTTCTGTGGCCAGTTGAGGTGGTGAGGCCGTTTGCCATCTCTCCCTTCATCCCAGGCGAGGGGGGTGATGTTCCAGCGGGTGTTTCCTTCCCAGTTTCCCCAGCCCAAGTTGCGTCACAGACCCTTGCAGGGATGGAAAAGAACGGTTGCATTTATGGGAGGAAGGGGTTTTATGCAAGTGGGGTGAGCTCTGTCCTCTCTTACTTTTCCCTAAATTCTAAATATCTCTGTCTGAAACATTACTCACTGTACCCTGGGCAGACATAGGGCCATGGAAGAGCATGTGCCTGCTTAAGTGTGAAGTGCCTCAAACAGCTAGGCACCAAATAATTGCAGAAGGGGAGATGTTTGACAGTTACTTCTCTCTTCTAAGACTGCTGTGGTTTGGTTTTTAACTGTGGCTCTTTCCACTTGCCATTTGGATGTTGGTTTTGTTCCTCTGCATGTTCAGTTGCTGAAATCTCATGTTTGAGCAATTTTTTCTGTGAACTTCTGCATGTTGGAGAAGGCTGCCACAGCCTTTGTATTGATGCTCTGGCAAGGTTAAAAACTCCAGTTTTGTCGATCTCAGTAGCGGCTGGAGAGACAAGATGCTCTCTGCAAAATGCAAGCATAAGGAGGCGTGGTTCTCACCCAGAAAATGTTGAATCCTATGGGTCCCATACAGTAAAGAGCAACACAAAAGGACAACTGCACTGGCTGAGTTGGGTTCTGCCATTGTTCATCTGAATCAGGGGAAACATTGCAATTAAGCAGCATGACTGAATGTGCAGCATGAGTTACAGTGAGGGTGTCTATTGGTGCTGGCAGTGAGAGTCTCCTAAGTAAATGTTATTGCCCTCTCTCCAATCTGCCTTCCTGTTAGATGTGTGGTGGGAATTCAGCTGACAATCACTGAAGCTCCCTGAGAGCACAAGTATTGGCAGGTGAAACAGTCTGCAATGGTGGTACCAGTGCCCCTTGACCAGAGAGGCCTGGCAATCCTGGAGCTCGTGTGGGCTTTGTTTTGCAGTGGAGCAAAAAGGGTAAAAAACCCTGCCAACAACAACAACAAGTTGTTTCCTTGTACTTCATTTTCCTGACTAGTGTAGAAGCCAGCAAATACCAGGCCTTGCTTTCTATCAAAAAAGCTGCTTCTCTTTCTCCGGCCAGGCTGCAGGCATTGCTGTGCCTGTTCCCTGCTGCTGGGACTCAGTGCCATGCATCATTCTGGCCCCCCATGCTGTGAGGGGGTAAGTGTCACCACTGTGTGAGAGCTGGTGGCAGTCAACTTTGCCAAGAGCGGGCTCCTGCCTGTGGGCCTCCAGGCAGGCCAGGGCATGGCAAACACAGGCCTGTGATGGTGCAGCCTTGTTCCTGGCCTGACACATATCTGGCCCGTGTTTTGGGTGCTTTGTTTCCTATTTCTTCAATCCCTTTATTCCAAAGGGGTGCTTATATGTATATTGACAATAAAGGGTGGTAACTGAAATCACATTTATGGGCTAAAGGAGCTAAAGTGCCCCTTTAGCACAGCCCACAGTAGCCAAGGATGTGATAAAATCTCTGATCGCCTTGATGTTGCAGCTTCCCAGCCATGCTTATGAGAGGTTTTATGTTTTCCACAGCATAAAAAAAATATTTTGTCAACTTAAACAAGTGTAAAAGAGCCTAATTCCTCATCTGTCATTAAGAAGGCTTTTCATTTTTAGCTCTGTAAAAGGCCTTGTTCATGGGACTGAGAATCTGACTTAATTTTATATGATACCCTGAGGACTGAAACTCACTTCTGTTAGACAAAAATAAACTAAACTGCACCTATATGTAAAGGCTGGTCAGAGCAGAGGAGCAGGGGAAACAGGGAAGAAGCCATCAGTATAAGAAAGTCATGGGCCAGAGGAGATTGTGTTTAAGTCCACCTGTCCATGGCATATAGAGACCCGCTAGGGACTCCTTGTGTGTGTTTGCAGTCCCATAAACTTGAAAGGGAAATTTCAAATAGGGTAATTGCACATCTTGCTAACAGTGGTGCTCGGTTCTATGTTGTAACAGTGGTTAACAAAGAGGCAGAGGAAACTACCACAATATTGAGAGAAAATGCATGTGCAGCAAGTGCCTCTGGCACATCCAGGCTCTGGGCAGCAATAGCCAGAAAGGTCAGGCTCCGGATTTATGACATGGTGCTGGAGCAATTTGATTCCTCCACAGGAAACCCTTAAACACCTTGAAGTGGAACTATAACCTGATTATGACTTGGGAGATGGAGTACTCAAATGCATGCTGTGATCTGGAGGAAGGAAACCTAGGCTGAACTGACTCAGACACTCACAGCTAAGAGCATGCTGGACTGACAGTAATTAGCTGGGGAGGGAGGTGTGAATCCCTGTCAGTGGCTGGTGGGCATGATGGCTCAGAAGCCTCTAGGTATGAGGAATATTGACTGTAACATGTCTAAAGAGTTTCCTTGGCAGGGAGAAACCTCAAATGGCCTTTCTGGATTTATTGTTGCATTAGGAGGCTCTGCATGCTGCTGTGACACTGAGACCTGAGTTTATCTACCTTACCATGAATACAGAGAAGTGTCTTTCTAGGACCCCTCTAAAATAACCTTAGTTCTTGAACCTGTGATATGTTACTGGGAAGTGTCTTGGCCTCTGGTAATGAACTTGGAATATTTTCAAGGAAACATATGGCCAAAGATTCATCTCTTTCCTAGTGCTGGTTTAATGATCATGATGTTGAAACCAATCTGTAACTCCCCTTTGGGAGGTGTGATGTTCCTGCAGCTCTGTGTTATCAGACTGATTGCAAGCTTAGTGTCTAAGTAGTTTTCAGGGTTATTTTTCTGCAGATTCACACTAAGCCTGTAGGTAAGCTGTCTACAAGGTTGGCTGCTGTAGTGGTCCTTCATGACCAGGAAAGTTCCAACACCCCTGAATTTCCAGTGGGGTTGGGAGACAGTGCATTAGAGGTAGGTGTACGTGTGGATCAGTATGTGGCTTGCTGGTTTTTCTTGCTCTAGGCAAAATTTGTTGACTGTTCAGAGGGCATAAAAGCCCCAGGTGTCAGGTGTTGTGTATCTGATGAAAAGATTCACTTGTGGAAAAAGACTCAGCAAAATGTTACTCTTGTACTTCTCAAGTGCTGTCTGGGTTGTGCTACAGGCTCAGTTATTTTAAGAGAGGTGGTTAAAGAGCATTGCTATGAATTTCCGTCCCGAAAGAATAATTGTGTTCTGTAAAAATTTCTGCCAATTGAGTTTGGCCCTGAATGGTCCAACAAACATATTTCACTAGGGTTTTTCCTGCAAATATACTGTTCTTCCTGCAAATATATTAAACAAAATTCTGTGTTTTTTCTTTTCTTCTATGCTTGCTTGGTGAATGCAGAAAAGAACCTCTTTTCCCACTCCTATTCCTTCTTAAATGCTCCCAAAATGAATGCACATCAACTCCCAGAATGAAAATATTGGATAGAAGGAATATCCATAGGTTACTGAATGGTGCTGAAGTGCTTTCCCTCCCTCTCCCAGTTTGCATAAGCAAGCTCTGTGACTGCCAAAGCTGTACCTGACTGATGATTTTTAGCAGGAGAGAGTAGATGCACACGAGGAATTGACAGTTGGGCAGGGAGGGACCTAAGAATTGAAAACTGAAGCAACTTAAACTAGTCAAACTACCTTTCGGTTGCTTTCAGCCTTCTACAAAGACTGTTTCTCTGCCTAGGTGTGTGCTTTAAATACATGTTTTTTACTGGAACTCTAATTTCTAATTAGCTGGGCAAGAGAGATGGGAGAGGAGTGGGCAGTTCCCTTCCCTTCCCTTGGAACAGTGTCTGCGTTTCCAAAGCTGCTGTTGGCTGAGGGCCATGGAAATGGTGCTTGCAGAAAGCAGCCCCAATATTAGAAGCCAAGAGCTTTGGAGGCTATGTCCTGAAGCAATAAGCTCAGTAATTTGTTCTACAGGTAACAGCCCTTTTCAAGTGTCTTCAGAGCAGGAATGTATGGATCCGTTAACGTACTCAGCAGCAATCCTCAGCCCTTCCTCTGTCATGTGGTGAGCTGCAGGCACAGGAATGCACGTGCACGCACAGTCTGACTGTGCATCGCGGCACTTACAGCTGGCTTTCTTCTTGTGGGTGAAACCTTCACGCACACTTCTGGTATCTGGGCACAACACGAACAACCTTGCAAAGTAAACACATCCACCTACAATTTTTATTTTCCCAAATCACTCCTTTAGCTAATGTTTCAAAGATACATACGCACCACATCTGGTGCAAACCAAATATTTTCAGTCTGTTGGATCCGAGTCAATATTTGCCCAAGGTATTACAAAGACGGTCATGAAGCTGTGACTAAAGGTAAAAGTGCCCTGGTTAAGGATTTGTCTTGGGCTTACATGTGAACAAAGGGACACAGAACTTTGTGATGGGGCATCTCTGCACAGGACACTGCTCCTGTGCTGATGGTGCTTGTGGCTAGTTTTAGGTGGCCCCCTTCATAACTGGTCCCCATGTGCTTGTGCAGGCAGGGCTTGACTCATCACTGGTGCTGCTGGAGGACTGGCACTGCTCATGCACCTTCTCTAGCCCTCTGGGCATTCCCCTGGGACAGCCAGATGTGATGGAGATATTTGCAGAAGGGCTCCTTACTGAAGTGAAGGTGGTGAATAAATCAGTGCATTCTGTCATGCTAGCTCTGCTCCTGTTTCAGATTTTTGCACCAAAGTGTTTATTTTGTGTAACTTGTGGGTTCCTGGTGCCTCTGCAGTCTCTGTGTAGGCTTCCTGCTGACAGATGTGCTGTACTTGCAGTCAAGTTGTGGAAGTTAGCCTGTCAGAGCTGAATCAATCCTAGAAATGCTGTTAAATCTGATTTGCCTTTTGGTCAGTTGAGACTCGCTTGGGTAAACAAAGGTCAAATCTTTAGTTTCTTTTTTGGTACTTACACAGTTCTGTGTATAGGCAAACTCCCACTGCCCCAGGAGCATTTTGAAATTGACTCACATGTGACAGATTTGTCTTACTCTAACTGAAATTAAAGAGCCCGACTGTAGGATGACCTACATTTAATATGTCATATTTAGGGTAAATCTGAGTGGTCTGTGCTCTAAACAGAACTGAACGTGTTTGCAGCTCTGTAACTCAGTCAATGATGTGTGGACTGCCTCTAACCGATACAGCAAGAGTCTCACCCCTCTGGAGGGGTGTCTCTGCAGGCTGAGCTTTGCAGTGATCAGTCTGCTGGGGAAGAACGGTCGTTTCCTGGTCACTGCTGGCTACTGGAAAGGCTGGGTCAGTTGGTGTTACTCTCATCTTCAGTACTTCTACTGAATTCTGTGTCGCTCAGCACATTTTGGCTTTGTGCTTATAACAGCTTCTGTTTTTTGCTTTGTTATTCCTCGAGACCAGGAACTAACATAACACAAAGGCCTACTCTTAAACCTTCCTGGAGAAACAACTCTTGCTAAGTAGCTGTACCCCTGATTGTGGTCAGCCTGAAATTCATTATATTAAACTGGAAGTGACATATCCAGTGCTGTAAAAAACCAGTAAATCCTCAGAAACCAGGGGTGAAGGATGAATGTGTTCCTGGTCAGAACCCAACGTTAGTGGAGAAGGGAGGTTATTGTGTGACAGAAGCCTCTTTGCCATGGGATTACATCCTGCCTGAACACTCTGTGGTTTGGGGTATGGGTTGCCCCAACTAGCAGAACACACAGAGTAGGGTTTGACAAGTCCTCTCCTCTTTTGTAGCAGGTATTTATTTCAAATTCCTTTTTTTGATCTATTTGTTGCATTTAAAAAGCAGAATTGCTTAGTGCTCTTTTTATTTTTTGGATGGGAATGACTTAGCAGTCATTACAACCTTAGAGAACTTGTTCACGGTGATTGGTGTATGTTATGAGAGTATAGGAAACACTGTGTTTAAATGTTGCAAAAGAGTTGCTGTGGGCCTGTTCTCATTTGCCTGTAACTGTCAACAAGATAGGTTGAACTCTCTTATGTCTGTGCTTGACTTGTTATGTTGCTGTTTGTTTGGGTTTACAGGCAGTCACTGCAGTTCAGGCATCTTTGAGAATGAGATGTTGGGAAATGTCACTCTCGCTCTGTGTCCTTCTCCTTATGAAGCTGCAGTTCCCTCTCATGGCACATTGGGTGGGACACTTTCCCTTCTCCACACTCCTGTTTGCTGGGCACCTGCAGAATTGCTTTGTCCCAAGGTGGGGAAAAAGCACCTGAAAGAGTTCATACCTCTCAAGCTGCTGTTCTGAGATGGGCACTTTGTCTCTTCACTTCAAGGTGTAAGGCAAGGAAATGAGACCTGGGCAAACAAGGGAGTATGGACTTTCCTTAATGACCATGCCAGTTACCTCTACCTCATGCTTGTACCTGCATGCCTGTGAGTGGTGTCTGGATGCCATCACTGGGTTTGCTTGAGCAAAGAAGTGGCTCTCAGCTACGTACCAGGCAATCAGCTACTGACTTGGGACTGGCACAAACACCAGAGGTCTTTTGACTCCTGCCATGTTGGTGATGGGTATTAGTTTGGTGCTTCTGCTGCTCTTTAATTGCTCTGGGACATTGGGATCAAGCCTGTAGCAAACATCTTGGGTTTAGTATTGGAATTTTACCAACCTGCAGCTCCTACTGCAAGCTGTGAACACACAATTCATGAAGGTTTGGTGGAGACTTTCAAGGGCTCTGCAGCTAAATTGCCTTACTATGGTTCTTTGCATCCAGGAGGCACAGGTGAGAGCAGTCAGGCAACCTCCCGAGTCCTACTCGTCCTCTCACAGCCTCAAAACACCCAGTGCCACAGTTAGAAGGGTAGGTTCTGATTAAGAAGTGGGCAAACTTACAGTGTTCTGTGATGGTAATAACACTGAAAATACTGTGCTGTATTTACCCAGTACTGCAGTACAGTACCCAGTACTGCAGAAATAACAGATATGCAGCAGTAAAAAATTAGCTAAACACTTAATTAGAGATATATAGAACTGAGTGGTTGAGAGAGAATACTGCTTTCTAGAAGTAATTTCTGAACTAATAACCTAAATCTAAAGAGAGAAGTGATTTCTGAGTGCACTCATGAATTATGCTGCTGTGACAGGACATTATGTCCCATCTCAATCTGTTTAATTCTTAGAGGCATGCTTTGCATAAACTAACAGAAACCACACTAGTTATAAAAAAAACAATCCTAACACACTAAAGGACTATCCTTTAAGTAGGACCTCATTACAACCTTACATATTGATAGAAATATAATTCTGTTAGTCCATTAAAAGTGTAAGGACATTTTCTTGTGCCTCCACTCACAATTGCAGCTACATGTGGTTTCAGGAAGCCTAATGCAACAGTCAGATTAAGTGCTTTCTTGCCTATGGCTATTTTACTGGAAATCCTGGTAATGAAGACCTCAGAATAACCATTTGTGTCAAAAAAGCATGTTTTCAGTGCTTCCACCCTGGAAAGGGATGCAGTAAGAGTCTGTTTCTCTTCTATTATTGATTATTTATTGTAGTTCTCACTAGAGGATAGAAGACTAAGACATTCTGTCTCAAAATGTCAAACCTTAACCTTTGTGCAAACTTTCTGAAGTTCAGCAAGCTGTGTGAAAATGGGCCACTGTGATTGAATAACGCTAATGTGGAAATAGTCAACTCCCACACAATGCTGTGTTTCACCATCTGCAGCAAGGCCTGGCTCTGCAATGGTTTCACAGGTCTGTGACGCTTGCGCAGATTTTGTGGTGGTTCTCCTATTTATAATTATTACTGTACTTAAAGAAACATCTGTACTGAGATAAGCAGTACATATCTGATACATAGATGCAGATAACATAACTACACTTTGGTGCTGAGCATTCAGCTGTCCAGCCTGACTTCATACCCTGTATCCATCAATGCTTTCAGAAGCAGATTCTCACCCTACCACAGGAGATTTCTTTCTTTTCTTTCTTCTCTCCTAGATGGGTTCTCTGGCATTTGGTTGCATTAAAACATATTTTGTGACTGTGTGAATCAGATCACTCTGTAACTATGACCTACCCTCCTTATCACCCCACAGCTCCACATGCTCTGATGTTCTCTGCCAATTCTACAGGCACAGACTTTTAGCATGACAGCTTCTTCCCCACACCCTTTCTCCTCACTGTGAGCTCATCTCCCTCCTGTGTGAAACCTCTGTTATCATCCTTCTTTTCTTCCTTAAACCTCTGCTGATGTTTGTTGTAGTGCAGGGAAAGCACCTCCACAGATGTCTTCTCTCCTCTTAGGCTTGCGCTGCTGAAGTTTCCACATGTCACCTGGTGCTGCCCCTTCCTTACTCCTCTCTCTGAACAAGTGTTAATCCCAGGCAAGTTCAGTACCAACTGTCACAGACACACTGTAGGTACCTCATCTGTTGTGCTGATGGAATTCATTGCATGAAAAGTGCCTCCACACGGATGGCCTGGATTAAAAAACCACCCCCAACAGCTGCCTGAAACCAACCTACCATGAACCAAGAACTAATATCTACCATCTTTGCTCATAGTCAGCCCCATTTACTGCTGGATTTCACTTGGAGGTTTATTCATTCAAGCTGGTTTTCAATACACTTAATGTGCTCCCCTGTTATTTTTGTCCTCCCTAATAGAAGGGTTAATTTTTAGTAAGAATACCTGATAGAAGAAACTCAAGATTTGCTATCTTACTAGTTTGTAGTAACAGCCTCCACCCCATGCCCAACCCCCATACATTTATATCTTGCTTTGTCATTCCTAAAGAACCAGAACTACTGGGTTGTAGTAGTTAACCACATGGCTTAGGCTTCTTTGGACCATCTCTCATACCCTCTTTTACCTTTTACTACTGCAAACATACTGAAGTTCATTGTTGCGTTGATTTTGGAAGACTCTTAAAAAGTAACATTATTTGGTCTAGTCCATCCTGCTTGCTTTCTTGTATAGCTTAAAACAGTCCATTTTACCAGAGTGGCCACATTATCTTCTCCCCAAGAGCCAGTTACTGTTAGATGGCCTCAATGAACAGCTCTGAACTAGAGGATCTCAAACTCCCAAACATCTGACATGTAGCTCTGTCCCAGCCATCAGTTCCCCTTACATCTGTAGCCTTGTCTTCTTTGATGGGCAGAATGGTTATAAATAGAGAAGATGGATGAAGTGGCCCAGATTCCTCAAACAGCTCAGAATTCACTTTTGAGGCCAGAGCAAATGGTCTGCTTTTAGTCTCTTTTTATTTCAAAGTGCTTGGCCTCAACATACTTAACCATGTTCAAAACTGAGTCTAAAGGTTGCAGTGGCTGTATCTACAGATATGACCCAAATCTGGTGGTGATTACTTATGAAAATCAGACCTAGTTCATCTGTAACGTTTCTGTTTGGTGTGCAGCCAAGTTTACAGTATCAGCAACATCAATGCAAAGCAACTGATATGGAAAAATATGATCAATAGACCTTTATTTTTCTTCCAGCTCTGGATAGGGTTAGGCAAAAGAGCAAGGGAAGGTATTACAGCATCTGTTGCCAAAAAGTAAGCAAATACATTTTAAATTTCAAATGCATGTTCCACCAGAAGGGGATGTTCCTTTGCAACATGGTGGGATGCCTGTTACCAGTTTTGGTAGAAGGTGTGACCATGAGTGTAGGTACCAGGAGCTCAGAGTGTATTTCTGGCTCTGCATGTGACATAGTCCATGTGTCTGCATGAGTCACTCCGCTCCCCTTTCACTTTCTTTTTCTGTGAAAAGGGGTTTAGCATCTGTGAAAAATGCTTTGAAATTGATGATCAAACTGCCAGTTGATAACCATTCTAAAAGAGACTGCTAATGGTAAGGAGCTCACCTCCATGCACGTAAACATTCCATAAGGAAACCATTAGCTCAAACCAAAAAAATCAGCAAATAAAAATAAACATGATCCTGTGAAGTCATTGATCAGTTTGATCCATCTTCAGTGGTGGTCAAAGTTCTGAAATTAAACACTTTCTTACACCAATTATTAAAAGTAGGAATGAATCTCTTTTTTTCGGAAAAAACCAACTTCCCTGAGGCTACATTATGAAAAGTAATGGCTTTGATAGGTAACAACCTATAGAGATCCAGGGGCTATTATTTGGGGATTCTTACAGAGCAAGGAATTCTGAACAAAGCTGTTACTGCACCAGTTGATAATATAATGACATTTGGGGATTCTTACAGAGCAAGGAATTCTGAACAAAGCTGTTACTGCACCAGTTGATAATATAATGACATCTAACCCATCTTAAAATGAAAAGTGTCTTGAAACATGGTATATTTTTTTCTTTCTTTCCTTTTCTGTATGTTTAGAAATGTCAAAGTGAAACACATTGACAATTTGGACACTTTTTCAAGTTGAGAAATTAATCAAAACCAACCTTTTCCTGCAGAGGTTTCATTTTCAACCAAGTAGGCCTCTTCTGATTAAAGAAGTTGCATAAAAATTCTTGATCATCTCTGCACAGGAGTACTGCTGTAGCTGTTGGGTGATTCATACCTGTTTTAGAGACAGTTTTCATAGTAATCTATAGGTGCTGTTGTAAGACTCTTTATATGAGTATTTTTGTCTGTGTACAAGTCATGTGGCCCTGGGGCAGTGCCCTGCCAGCTGCAGAGAGGGCCCTGTGGACACGGGCACCAAACCAAGGCCACACTTTGGAGGAACAAGGGGAGAGCTGGCCCATTTGCCATCCTGTGCTGAGGAAATAAGCCCTGCAGCACGTTCCCCACAGTGAGCCTGTGTGCAGATGGGAGGTGAGAGGCGCAATGCTAGACAGAGCCGTCCCTTCCTGGGGTGTGGGGAGCCAGTATGAGGGGTGGGAAGCCCAGGGGTCTGCTGCTGGGGAAGCTGAGTGTAGGGTGGAATCTACAGGGGCACAAAGGAAGCAGGCAGGAGGATGAGTGCTAACTGTTGGAATTAGTGGTAGAGTGGAAAGGAATGGCCATGCACTGGGATAGGAAGAATAGAAAGGATTTGGAAGGAGACAGAAACAGAGCAGAGATATGAAACAGGGTGGGGTGAGTGTCTGTGACTCTGGCTTTATACCCAGTTGTAAATTTTTAGTAGAAGTTTTTCAGAAGCAATACATATAGAGTATTATTTATTATTATCTGTGAAATTCTGAATTAAATATTTTTAAGAGCCTGCTGCTCTTAGAAATTGTACTCTTAGACTGTAGGAGTGGATACTCTTTGGCTAACCTGCAGGGAACTTCCTTCCTCCATTTGTAAAGGAAATAAGGATGTGAAGATATGTATCTATGCTGTTGTGCTTCCATTCCTCCCCTCCCTCCCACTTCTTAGCACTGGTGACTTTATCAGCTTTGCTTCAGGCGTCATCTATCTTGTATTCAAGGTTATCAGATAGTGATGAACTAGGAAAAAAAAGAAATCCAACTTTTGACTCAAACTCTTAAGATATAAAAATGATGTAACCCAGAATACAGCAGTACTCCTACACAGATCAGCAGTCAAGTACCAGAACTGGTGGTCAGTGTTTCACCTTTGAATCACCAGATTAAAAAAATAGTTTCTTTCAGTGAAGCCTACACAATAGCACTATTTACAGTTATTGTCAGAGCCTTCAAGGCAGCTAGGTAAATGTTTGTAGCTACACTTTTAAATTTTGTTTTTTTTTTTTTTTTATGCTGTGACAAATTTTGAACTGTAGAGATAAGGAGATGACAAAATGCTGCAAAGTGTGAAGTGTGCTTGACAGTTTAAGAAAGCAGCTTGAAACTGATCCCTTCGTTCTTTGCACAAAAGAATCAATCATAAAGCCTTTTAGGTCAGTTACAGCATTACTGCCAAGCCAAATTATACCTATTTGATGCCTTAGCACTACAGCATTGTGGACTCAGCGTTGTCCCAATCGGGCCTGGCAGTGGGGGAAGGGATGGCTGGCAGAGGCACTACAGCTGAAAGAGCTGCGGGTCCTGCTACAGCCTGGCCACAGGACAAATGGCTTCACTGCCCCGTGCCCAGAGCGCTTCTGTCCTGCAGGGCCCTGCTCGAGCAGAGGTGGCTGCGGGCCCGGCTGCGGGCCGGGAGGGAGCCCTGGCTGTGCTCCCAGGCAGCCTCTCACGGGCTCCGACGCAGAGCGGCTCCGTGGTGCACAAACCACACGTTCCCAGTGAAGTGGCCTCACTCGTGTAACTCGGCAGCACAGCAACACCCATGCTGCTCTTCGGCAGAGAGGAGACCCAGCTCGGTCCCACAGCAAGGCTCCAGTTCAGTTCAAAGACAGAGAAAACTCAACAAGGAAATACAAAGTTGCTCAAATAATCTCTTCTTTCTGAGAGCAGCCTCTGCTTATAGAGTATGTGAGCATTTGCATTCTTAGGAAACAATGCCTGTGCACAGTTTGCAATGTTACAGATTCATTCATTGGAAACAATTTGTGTGATTTATTCTGTTTTTCTTCAAGCGTGATTCTGTTTTTCTTCAGGGCTGCTTGGGGTGTGTGGTTTGACACTCAGCTTGTCAGTTTAGCATTGTGAGATTGTGAGTTTTTTGAAGAGGGCACATCTGTGGTTATAGAAAAATAACAAGAAGCATCAGATGTTCAGAGAACAAAAAAGCAGAGCTTGGGAGGATCTTAGAAATGAATAGTTAGCAGAGATGACATATATATGACCCAGAGCTGTAGAGGGCTTATGTGGTAACTGTAAAATCACTTATTTTTCAAGTTTTCAAATGTTCTCTGGAAAAATTATCTTAATAAGGAAAAAATACTTTAACTGCAGTTCTAGTTGTGAAATTTTATAATAAGCTAAGGATCTTAAGCAGCAGAAGTATCTATCTGCCTGTTTGTTTTTGTTTTTTAATTTACTGAGAGCTCATAGTTCAGAAGAATGTATTCAAAAAAGCTTTTAAGTCAGTCAGACCTTTATGCAGTAAAACTACTTCCCTTTTGACAACAGAAGGAAATGCTGGGACTGCAGCTTCATCCCCTGTATTACTCCTTTAGACTGTTTGGGAATAATTAAGGTTGATGGACATTTAACCAGTCTTTGTACAAGGAGTCAAGTCAAACTGCAGAGGACCATAGGCTTATGCAGGTTTCTGTGTTACAGTGAACTGGATCTAAACCTGATTTAAAAATCAACAGAGTTTACAACAGTGTCTGCCTTGTTGAAGTGCAGTTATAATTCTAGCTTAACCACCTGCATTGTTATCAAAAGACCATAGTATTTTCAAACTTTTCCCTCCTATAATGATGTGAATTCACTCTCTCTCTCTGGCTATGTAGGTAAAGATACTGCACCAACACAACTTCACTTGCACCATCTCAGTGAAGTATTTTTAATGGATGACATGCTTTGAAACCATGCCCTCAGTCTGAAACTTTTGAACAAGAAGTGCAAAAGTTAGTGATTATCTTAATGAATTCTATGCTAAAGTGATACTTATAATTTCAACTGCCAAAGTAATGTACACTTTGAACTACAGCCAGCCTTGCTAAATCAGTACTAGCCACAGATTTGCAACCATTTATTCTATTTATTAAATTAACAAATCAAAAGTGTCCGCAAAAGGTTTTCTCCTGACTGTGGATAGCACTCGCAGTACTGAGGTGTTTACGGAAAATCCTGCTTAGTGGCAAATCCTGATTAGGAAACGTTATCATTTTTCTGCATAATAGGTAAGATAGACGTGCCTAACATATGGTTGCTATAAAATACCTTAGATGAGTCAGATCTTAGCTGACAGCTGTAGGCAGAGTTGCTGTGGCTTCTTAGATAATACTACCAATTATGGTCCTTTTTGTTACTTAACTACTGTACTGTATGTTAAATTATATCAACCTGATTTGTAGACACTCCTGTTTGAATAGAACAAAAAGGCAAGATTTATGATGTAAATCCTCATCTAATGTTTGCAGCTTATTAAAGCTATATCCAAAGTCCTTCAAGCTCTCTGTAGTGATGACTAATTCTAACCTAATTGTAGGACTCCCCAGGAAGCTGCTGCTGTCCCACTAAGTGCTCAATTCAGTTACGTATACCATGAAATTTAAGGGTAAAAAGTGCCAGAAATGGCATTGATTTGATGATGCAGAATGTACCAGCCAGTAGCCCCAGTGGCTTTGTGCTCTGATCCTTGCACGCAGCTCTCACAGGTAATCAGTGTGCAAAAATGTACTGAAGAGTTTGCCTTTAAAATGCAGGCTACCACAGTGCCCCAGGGACTGACTTTGATGGAGGGACTTTGCCAAGTGGCAAGAGGCAGCTGCCTCAGAACCTGTGGTTCTGCTCTAGCCTGTTGTTGGACAGGGGCTCGTTGGAGCTCGTCTTGAGGTAACTGCAGGATAGCACAGTAAAGCCAACAAACAGGTGAACAGCTGCAGTGCACAGGGGCCACACTTACTGCACTGTCCTGATTGATTAGCCTCACCAAGTCTAGGAGCTTAGTCTACACATACAATTATCATAGCAAAGTCTGTTTATTTTCTTCAGAATTCTAGCCTGCACCTTGCTCTACTCTACTTGGGGGGAATGACTTTATCACACGTCCATACACTGCTCTGTGGCTAATCTGCTTTCACTTGCTTTTTGAAACCAGAGTGCTAAAGGAGAGCCACCTGAAGATATGTGTTTCCAGCTCCTTCCCCCCACCTCACCAAATCCTGCATAGCACCACAAATGCCACAGCTCATGTTCTACAGCGTCTTTCAGGCAGCCCATCTCCCAAAGTATTACCACACTGTGCAGAGAAGTGCTTCTGAGATGAAGTCACAAAAAGAAAACTCACAAGAAGAAAAGTCTCCACCAATGTTTCTTTCTGCCTTTGCTAATGGCAGACACACCCACTTCCTCTGAGTCTAATCAGAGGAGAACTGGCTGTCAGGTGGTAGAGATACACAGTTGAGAAACAAGAGGTCTTTATAGGTTGGTGCCTAGCCGTGCCTTGTATACCATCTGCTGCTAATGGAAACTTAAGACTTGCCAAAAAAGAGAGGCTGAGTCTGTGTTTTCAATATTTAATGCTCACTGGAAATGACAGTTCAGCATTACCTGCTGTCCCAGTGAGATCAGGCTGAACCCCACCCACAGTACTGTGTGTTCACATGCAATTGCAGAAATAAATAGTAAGTATGGAAAACTTAGAGGCAAACTCTAGAACTAGAGTGTAACCTCCTGGACATAATTTCAACATAGGGGCATTATTTTTTCCCTCTGAAGACTGCCACTCACTTGAATTCTTACAGGTTAAGAAAAAATTCAGTGTGAAGTAGTAGCCATCAAAATAAGTGAACAATAGGATTAGATTGCTTAGAATCTTCCCACTGTGCAGGGGCAGGTCCCCATTCAGTTTTGTGCCACAGTCTATTACAAATTACTCTAGGGAGAGCCAATCTACTGTCAGCCTTCTCAGCTGACTTTTCTGCTTTCTTTCCCCCATCAGGAAATAGGGGCAGAGGCATTACTACCAGCCACTTCATAAAGGCACTAAGATAAGATTTGGAGATCCTAAATTTAAGAGCATCAGTTCTCTCTGAGGCAAGTGAAGAAAGGCAGGTACCTGAATTTGGATGCCTAAATTTAGAAGGTGTGAATACTGCTTTCCCCTCCTCCCTTCCCTTTTCTTCTCTCTGATGTGCTAGTCCTTTTTTCTCAGCAGTTAAGAGACATGTCCAGCTGAGCTGCTCATCCCCTCTTGCACTTTGTAGAGTCCATGTTCTCTCATACTAGGGGGAGCAGGGTAGGACAGGGAACATCAAGATTCACAGAACTGTTATTTCCCTCCTAAAACCACAACAGATGTCTCACATTAAAGCTACTCACTGAGACTGAAGAGTGAAAATACAGGTGCCTCTTCTATGTGGACACAGCCTGTGAGGCCCCAGATACATCTCATACATGTACCATGCTCCTTGTTGCTCCCTGCATCTCCCTTTAAAAGACAGGGGATATCTAAATTTCCAGTCCTGGGTTTAGTCAGGGTCACAGCTCTGTCAGTTATGCTGCTCTAGATTTACTAAGGAACTTTTTTTTGTTTTGATAGTTTTCAGTGAAATTTCAGTCTCCCTTCTCTTTGTTTTAATGTAGAAAATCACATTACCATATATAGCTTGATTTGCAAACTTTACACAGATTCCCGGGTAATCTCTTCAAAAACCTGAATACTTATGGGTTACATTATGACTTTCCTACTTTTCTGAAATGGTGATCATCAAATGAACCACTCTGACTCCTCTTTTTCTCTCCAAAATCCAAGAAAAATTACCAAGCATGGTCAATGGGCAAAAAGAATCAAATGCCAGCAGTGAAGGGCTATGTGCTAGGAAATTCAGTATTACAGAGTGCAGTGCTTACACTGAGAGTATTTACCAGACCATGAAATGAAATTTAGTGTGAAAATAGACACAAAAGTCTTTCCATCAGCCTCTTTGGCCAGCATAAAGACTGCTTTGAATAATGTTGAGAAAATGTGATTCTGGGTATGTGGTTGTTCTCTTCCCAAGATTATTTCATCATAGCTGTAGAAAACTTGGTAAGAAATCTGTTCTGTGACATGTAGGTATGTGTCACACATTCCTCCTTTGAGGCAGAACAGCTACAACAGCATGAAGCAAGCTTTGCTTCAAGCTTTAAACTAAGCTGTTCTTCAATTCTTTACTAAATCAATTACATATGTCAGGAAAAAAAAATCCCACCATCTAAGTCTGATTTTCCCACCCCCCCTGTTATTAAAAAAAACATATCATACTCTAATTGCCCTGCTACAGGTCCATGGCCAGACAGTGCTGGATGCTTTACATGGTCATGGCAATGGACTTCTGTAACTTTATGATCCTTATCATCTAAGGTGTTGATGGCTTTACGAAGTTTGTTCCCCTTTCACAGAACTATTCAGAAATAGAGGCTTCTGTCCCATTTACCCTAAGCCCCAGATCCCTAATGACCCTCCACACGTACAGCTCAGAAGTCAGTCACTACAATTTAGTGTATCTGAGATAAGGCTGAAACCACCACTGACCCAAATGTCAACTGCTCTCATCTGCTTAACTAAAGGCCACAAGGAAACAAACAATCTCCCTGCCAACATAAGCAAAATGAGAAGGGGTCGAACAACCCCAAAACCCAATTAAGAGTGACATCTTTTGAAGGACAGATAGCTGTGACAGAAATTTGCTATAAGATAAAAAAATGACATCTAGATTTGAACATTGCTAAGCAGTTAAGCTGTTACAAAGCATGCTCCTAAGAAAACTACATAAAGGAACTGAATTTTTGGTATTTGAGTTATCTTTATATACCAGTTAAGGCTGACAGTATTCAAAGATCCATTTGGGATGAGTCTACAGCCTCTCTCTGACTCAAAAGTATTGGGTATATATGTATACTTTCTGCATTTATTTACATGTGTGTTACTCTTGTCTAATGAAGATGACAATCATTACATGTAGGTGAAGAATATCCCTTCAGGGTGTTTCCAGCATACTACAGAGCTTTCTTCTGGCCTCGTGGATGGAGAAATGTTATTCTGTTCTTGTAGGGCAAGGAAAAGAATGAGGGAGTTTACTACACAGCAGTGAAAGAAGAGATGCAAAAGTCCTGAAAGCTTCCATTTTTGAGTTGCTGAGGCAGACATTAAAGCAGCTACAGTGAACCCTAATAAAGAGATCTTTGAGCCTGCTACTTACTAATTTTTATTACAAGAACACACCGTAGGTGCTCAAGACCAAGCCTAAAAATAACTACCAAAAAAAAAAAAAAAAAAAAAAAAAAAATCACACCACTAAACTGACAGGAAATGTAAAAACTTTCCAAATGAGAGCCATCAAACCTGATGAAACACGGTCATATTGCTGGTACGATGTGCATTTGTAATGCCTTCTAGGAGTACTCAGTATGACAGAACTGCTGTGAGGTAATCTTTGTGCCCCCAAGGTAAATATGCATGGAACAGGATAATGGCTTGCTCAAAATCTACTAGCTAAAAATAGAAATATAGTTCACTTCCAAAATCAGAAGCAAATAGATATAAATTCAGTTTAAGTTCTGCTCAGAGTATCATATCTATTACTCAGTGTTCTATAGAAGGTTATCTTTTGGGGAGGTCTTGACCCTTCTTTCCACATGTATCAAATAAACTTTTTCCATCATGGTACAAAAGCAACGTAATTTCTATCCAGTAATTCTTTTGAATTTTGTATTAGACACACTCTCACCATAATGGGTATTTTTTCCCCCTGCTGCACACTTAGAAAAATGCATAGCTGTAACTCTGCATTAAAGGTTATCCTAATTCTAAATTGTTGCTTTTACAGCTTACACTGAACATAACTTTCCATTACAATGTAAATTTGGAAAAGTCAAGCATCTCCTAAATAAAATCTACTGCACAATGAAGCTTCCACAGCAAAGCTGCATGAGGCCTGTGTGTCAGGGGTGATCTACATATTTATCCTCATTATCATGAAGGAACTACACAGCAGTAAACTAGTTAAGTGTAGAGTTCCTTTATGGTGTCCAATTACAGAAGCAAACCAAAGGAATAAACTTTTTTTTTAAATGGAGTCACTGTGTAGCAGCCCTGGTAAGGCTTGCTTCAGGCTTAACTAGTGCTGGCATTTGCTGCAGATTAAGCACTGTCAGTTACAACTTTCTTCTCAAGTCTCTCAAAATACAGTGCCCTATGAACTGAGAAATATGCAATAAAACGTATTATGGAATCATTAAGAATTACTAGTGGACTAGTTTTAAATGGCAGCTTAAAATCAGTGAGTGACAGAAGCAATTCCAAACACACTCAGCGAAAATAACTTTGAAATGACTACTGAAAGCCAAAAATTTTTAGTTATTAAAATATATTTTAAAGTCCAAATTAGTAACAACTAGAGTCCGTTTAAAAATAACTTTTCAACAAGTTCAAAGCCCCTCCTTTTTCTTAGAAGTAGCATGACAAACAGGCTGTGAACCAGACATATTTGTGTACTGTTGTCCCTGTTCTTAGAGGTTCCTGCTCCATGCATGGGGCAACTGGAAAAATGTCAGCAGCACTGCTCTTACCATTGGAGGCTCATGCTTTTTTCCCCCCTTCTTTCCCTGATCCCTGTAGACAAACCTTCAGTGAAATTTTTCAAACCAAGAAAAGCCAGACCAATCCAAATTCCTTTATAACTGCTTTTAAACACTTTTCAGACAATCCATATTTCAACTTGTCTTCATACCTTAAACAACTGTAGTTACAGTCAGCTTCTTCATAAGACTTCAAAATCCTTACTCATAGGAAGGAAATGAAAAAGCAGAAATGCAAGTACTACAATTCATACTGTTTAATTTTTTATTTAAAAAAGTTCAAACAATTGAAGGTTTTCTTTTGTTCTCTGTGCAACTATTTCAGGTAGTAGGAGATGCTAAGATGATTGTGTCATTCTGCAGGGAACAAAGGAGTGAGATCAGTAATGTTAATACACCAGGTACTTAAATACTATAATGCTACATTAATTGAATCAGTTGAATATGATCAACATAAGTAAGTATTTGCTCTTAAATTTTTTAGCCTATCTGGAATGAAAGATGTAATCTCAATATTATGCAAAAAATACATGGCTCTTAGCTCAATTTTAAATCACAAAAACTGAATATAACAATTTCATTGTAATAATTAAAAAAATCCTGCTGAGTCTTAGCCGTTGTAGTCACACCGAATTTTATTTTTTTACAAATTGTGGTAGCAAAAATTCCTCTCAAAATTGCAGTAAACCAACCATACATTATCAGAAGATAAATGTGATAAGTAAGCAGCTGGCATTTACTGTAAGTGACAAAATGATGACACTCATTTCCATACCATACATATTTCTTTACTTTAAAATGTGCTTCACACATTTTCTACTCCAGCTGATACAATCTGTAGTTACTGTACATACTTACAAAATGCTGAAAATTAAACGCGTGGTTAACCAGCTTGGTTTTAAGACACAGAAAGTAGCTTAAAGTTAACTGACCATTCAAGATGTCAGACCATTCTAAATATTCTTGTTAAACTTTCCAGATCTTCATTTTTGAAATGCAGTTCTTCGAGTAACGTGGTCAGGAACTGTGTGTACACTGGGCTCGTCTGAGTATTCTTGAAAAGTGGAGTAGTTTGTGACAATCTGGAAAAAACCCAAACATATTTCATACAGAAAAGCAACTTTTGAGTGGCAGATGTTAAAAAGCAAAGCTTGTAAGCTCAAACAACTGTACTGAAGAAAGGCAGTTTATAATGTCACATATGATTAATTCCAGTTTATAATAGACTGTATATATGATATACAATATGAGCTGTACCAAAATATGATTAGGATGTAGTGAAACAAAAAAATTCTAATTAGAAAAAATGAGAGTAGTTTGCATGCCCCCAATCAGTTGTACATAATGTTATATAATGTAGACCGATGTCAGAACTAACAAAGTGCAAAATGTACAATTACACATATAAAAGGGAAGACCTCAGTCATTATTTATTTCTTTACCAAAAAGCTCCTAAACAGTCATTCAGTAAAGGTGATATACTTCTTCACATGAGATATAAAATTCCTCAGTTTGGAAGGAGCTACCTCTATGTGGATCACCTAATAATATCTGTATGCAGATGAGATGAGCTGTTTGTTCTCATTTGCCCTTTAATTTATCAGGATATATTTTTAGCCTAAGGCCCTTTCTTTTTCCTCTAATTGTATTGCAAAATATTGCAAAGATAGTAATAGCTGAATCTACTTCCTAAGCCTAAATATTAAAAAAAAAATCTTTAATGAACAAAATCAAGTATTAAAGCTTATGCTGACTGTTGAGAAACTTCAATACCAAACATTACTAACAAGATCACTTAACAAGAACTCATATCCCAGCAACAGGTACTTTGTCTCAAATACAGTGCCATTGACACCACACGAAAGAGTTATTTTAGAATACATTTGTGAAATTATATACTTTTAATAAGAAATTAAAGATAGTCTATAGTCTTCCTAAAAACTTTGCAGCTCAGGAAGTCTTGAAGTGAGTAACAACTGAGCTCAATTTCCCTGCAGTCACTGGTATTAAGACTACCTCCACTTGAAAAAAACTGCATATAAAAGAAGATTCTTTTAAACTAAGCAAGAAGAGAGATAAAATATGAACAAAGGACCTGACAAGACACAGTAAATAAAAATCTCTTAATAAAAAATAAATTTACAAAAAAAAAATTAATGAAAAAAATTAACTTTTAATGAGTTAAAATTACTTCCCATTTCTTCCTGGACTCCATTTCAGTATGTATATTTAGCTAAGTATTTCAGCTATCAAACACTGTCACTTGCTGAGAAGGACTTTCAGAGATGCTCAAAGTAAGGACAATGTGTGCAAAGAAATGATTTAGGCATAAGCTCTGCTAAATATATATATATATATATATATATAAAAGAGAAGTATTCAGAGTCAGGTTTGTGGTTTTTGGACTGAGGCCACTGGGTTTTGTAATTTACTTCATGCCAGATGGGACTGAGTTGTTCCTTTCCTGTGAGAGGTACGGGGGTTACTCCTCGGGCTGGTGAACCAGAGCGCCCCTGCCCAGGGCCGGCACGGGGAGGCTGGGCTTGCATGGGGACGCTTTATCAGCAGTGGAACACAGGAAGTGATGATAGAGGATCAGAGCGTTAGTCCGGAGACAGGGATAGAGGGAGGAAGACGAGGACATGCATTACTGCTGGTCTTCAATTCCCCCCTCTCAGAATTATGCAGGTTGCATATGAAAAAGGACTGGTGGCAGAACCAGTCATGACTTCCTGAGTGCTGGTGCGAGGCAGCTGTAGCACTGTAAACCCTTCTCCTGGCCATGATGCAGTTTTACATGCATTTTTATCTGAATTTTCTTACTCCAGCCATGGGCTTAAGAGGATGTTAAGAGGACATTATTTTTCAAAAACAGCAGAAAGCTTGTGAAGTTTTAAGGAATACTCTAAAACCAAAATATTTACTACCATGAATGAAGCTCACATGCCTTTGGGGTTTTTTTTTTGGAACTGCAGTTGGTGATATTACATAGTTTCATGAATTACAAACATGTCCTAACTGTCAGACCCTGTTTAAGATACACTGTTTAAAGAGTAACTATTATAGCTTACAACAAGAAAGAAACAAAAAGGTATTGGTATTTTCAGAGAAATTGCCAGGCATTAAATATTGAGAAAGAAATGGCAGTTAAAAAGAAGTTGTAGCAATGGATGAATTTTTTTTCTTACCTGAACTTTGTTTTAAAACTAATTAAGCTACTAATTATCTGATAAGTAAGAGACTAAATCAACAACTAATTTCAGAGAGGCACGTGCAAGTTTTTAGCAATTAGTTAAAAGTTGAGTCTTGATGGGACAACATGTTCAATATTTATGAATATATGTACAAACACATTTCCCTTGGAAAAGTGTGTCCTTTTGACCTTTAAATGATGTTTTAACTTGTCATTTGAAAAGCAGTTATCATTGAGTACTTTTCTACTTTCAGGTGGCTGTTGAAGCAGACGCAGAAGCTTTTGTCTAGGAAAGGAGCAAGCACAAGTTGCTGGTTTGCATGGAGTAGTAAGTTATAAGCTCTAAGTAACACTGGTCCAATGTATATTTGAGGTACTGCACAAGAGAGTATTGAGGGACTGTTTAACTGAATTAAACCTTAATTGCATGCAAAAGCCAGAACAGCATTTAGGATCAATATCTTCAAGTCACAGAAAATTACAATGATCCTATCTCTCAAGAAACTATGATGACTAATTCAATTTAATGATACACAGGATTTCAGTTCAGAGATTGGGGAATTCCCTTCAAAGTCTGCAGTGTCTTCAACAGATGTAGAAAATAAACAGGAAATGGGATATTTGGGACCACAATAGTAACTGGTGAGTGCAACAATGAAAATAAAAATTTTGCTTTTCTGTTACCTCTTTCAGATGTTGCAACATTAATCTGGGACAAACTTTTATGAATAAAGTCAAATAAAAATAAGAAAAAAATAAAGGACTAAGTGATTTTAAAATAACCACCTATAGATGTACACAAACGTAAATGTTACAGTCAAAATTACACACCCATTCTTCAAAGGCTTGCCTTCAGCAGGGCCACTAAAAGGAAATGTTCATGCTCAGATCATGGAAAAGTAGCATATCAGACTTGATGAGAGTGTCGTTTCCTGCACACCCACTTACACCATATGGTAAACAGGCATTCAGAATGTTTAAAAAGTGTTAAAAATGTCAAACTGTATCTGATTGATAAAATTTGTATTTGCTGGCTATTCCACATATGTTACATGTTCAAGAAAAAAAAAATCACAAAAGTGAAATTCACGTGAAGATTAATCAATTATTGTCAAGCTATTACAGGACATCTGGCTACCACAAAATCTTTTCATAGTTTCAGTACTTCAGCTCAAGACCCAAGCTTCATACGAATCAGCTGCTTTACAAAAACATTTGGCAAGTATATTTAGGAGTTTAAACCTAAATTATTTTTAGGAGTAAGTTTAATTAATTGATATGGTAGTGTGTGCAACTTATTCTTAGATCTACGCGTGCTTTAATGAAGACAGCTGATTACGTTCAGAAAAGATAAAATTTTTATATAGTTAGAAGGATTAATTGGTATTTCCTATCCAGGGGTGTGAATATTCTTTCTAAAACACCAAACTAGTTGTCCAGTACCATCCTTCCCTCAGCTAATGGATCTCAGGCAAAGCTTTCTGGACTTTCTGTTTCAGACGAATTCTGTGATTCCCTTTGAAAAAGTTAAAATTTCCAAAGCGACCACTGTGTTACCAGTCAGTTACAGCTCTCAGAAATAAACACCTAAAAACAGAGGTAAAAACACAACCACGTAAGAGTTGGGTTTCTTTTCATTACCCAAGATTGGTCAGTTAAAATTATACATAAATTGTTGAGAATTTGAGTGCACATAAATTGCCCCATATCATGGAAAGCACTTGTATACTCATGAAGAAAAACCATATGCTAATTCACAGAAGACTAAAAATAAGCTCCTCCTAGGAAAAAACATAGCATTGCCAGTCTTCCTAGTTTTTTTCTAATGGTAGAAGCTTAAAAACATAAAAGCCACTGGTTGTGGCAGAAGCCATGCATCTAAACGCAATTTTTTAAGTCCCTTACCTTGTTTGACATGCTTGGAACTTGAACAAGAACAGAATTATAAAAGAGAATAAAAGAGGAAAGCACTACCTCTTCCCAAAGTAAGCTTTGGAAAATAAGGTATCTTTCTGCCAGTTATAGGTATTTAAGCACTGTGAATAAGACCCTTAACATAACCATCATTACATAAGGGTTGAGTTTTTTTATTCTGTTTCTTTCTATCTTTTGTTCTAGTTGCTTAATATTTTAGGATCATCGTAACCAGGATGATTGATAACTAGTTTTCTATCAGAATAACAGAGGTGAACTAATGAATGATCACAAAAGTTTTCTTAACCCTTGTTTCAGAACTCAGAAATGACGCAAGAGCTGGTAGCACTACAGGCAGCATTTTTTCCCTCCTTCCTCAACAAAAACACAGACACAGACTACTGCATGTGTGCTGCAAGGGTGCCAACAAACATCTGATCAACAGACTCATGCTCCAGCTATAACCATGCAGATAACCATGCCATTCTACTGGATTCTACTGCATCAACATAGAAGGGCTGGGGCGTTTTGGTTTGTTTTTTTTAAGCATTCCAAAGATATTTGCACTACTCTTACATTACACATTTGATGGGCTTAGCAAGGCAGTAACAGTGCTACAAATCAGAAACGCCTTTCTTTCAATATAGCAGTTCTGTACAATAGACTTTTACATTCCATTTTAGTTTTATGTTCCTTTTAAGGAAGTCTCCAACACAACTGGTTAACTAAACAAAATGTTTTGTTTAAGACAACCAACTAGACTGAGTCAATCCAACAAGTGTTACACACATCAGCAATAAACCTCAGAGAATTAGATGTGCATTGCAGCCCACAGACAACTGCAGTGCTGCTGTGTAACAATCAGTTATGATAGTGCTTTAGCTGATGAGGTGAATGCAAACACTTGCTGCATTTATCCATTTCATTTCATGCCCCAAGGCACCCAGACATTTGGACAGAGTAAGTTGAAAGCATCACTACAATTCTGCATGTTCTTCACAATATATTGACTGCTTGCTTAATTTGAGGTAGAACCTCTCACTTCCAGTATCTCACTAGATACAGTACACTTGTCTAGGGAGGGCAATTTTGTTAGTAAAGTATCTTAAATCCTGAAGTATGATGCATCCATCAGGCCAAAGTTAGTATTGGACAGAAAGCTGATCTGAAGAACAACATGAGTGTAGCTGTAAGATAAAGTTGCAGCACCAGGGAGTTAAAAAAGATTAACTTTGGTGTAATTAGGTGGTTACACTTAATTGCTATGTTTAAACATATGCTCAGAAATTAGAAAATACGACAGCCTCAACTTACATAATTTAGATGATATGTTCACAGTTGCAGTGAAAAACCCCCCACTTGTTTCTTATAACTTTAGTTTGAGCATGATTTAAAAAACTCAGCATTAAAAAAACCTGAACACTTAAAAGCAAAAGGCTGTCTCCAGAGTGAACATTTTTCCATTAGAACACATTAATATTTGACAGACAATCTTGAACTGGAAGCATCTAACTTACAAACAAGATGCAAAAGTATTTAAATATATATTTTGAATTGAGTCTTTTAAATTAAACTGTTCTTGTACTTGAAAAAAGTAATTATGATCAGTGTCACTTGCAACTCTGAAATTAAAGCAGTCTCTAGTTTGGGGCCTTTTGTTACCATATCCAATCGGTCAAAGAGGAAACTGGCATTCAGGGGCAGTTTTCTGTAATCTCCTCCAATATATTACTGTATTATGTTTTCTTAATGAAAGATAAAACTCTCTCGAGCCCACAATATTGAACAGCAACAACTGACAGAAATAAATAGGCAATTTTCTTACTGAGCTAAAATAGCCACTTCTGGTCTAGTTTTAAATATAGCCTGAAGATCCCATTCTCATCATAAAGACAAGAATTTTGTAACTGAAGTGCAACTTATGTTTTATTTATTATTTAACTTCCTTTCATTATTGTGTACTGACTTGTCCACAGAATCCAGCACAGGCACTTTAATCCTCTGATGGCAAAAGAAACTAAATTATTCATGCTTTAAAATTTTTGTCCACTACATTTAAATCAATGCTACCAACAGTGATTCAAAATCAATGGCTGGAATTCCTCTATAATCCAAATATACAGCAAAAATTAAGGTTCATTCAAAAGTTAACTTTGCTAATTGTTTCTACTACCTTCATTTTTTCCTGTGCAGCTTCTACAAGTCTCTTCAATAAATATGTTCTTTGATATGTGTTTATGTATACACAAAATATATTTTTTTCTTCATTACAAGTTCACCTTCCATACACATTTTTCATATAGTTGTTGTCCAGATGTAAGTCAACTTCCATTTCCTTTTAATGGGGCCAACACTTCACTTGTGGTGTGGCCAGATGGATACTACTAACAGTAAGAGGAAAGCCTTTTTACAGTAGCAGGGGTTATCTAAGCATTTGAAGTGCTTGCTATCAACTGAAAAAAAAAGACAATGGATCTGCTTTTCTGTCTTTGCTTCTCACGCCCGCCCTCTCCCTCGCCATGAGTTATTTGTATGGAAAGAGGCAACTGGCAACTCAGAGAACAGGCTGGGCACACCTGAAGCTGCAGCAGCCCAAACCCCACTGCTTCCTACGACAGTGGCCAGGCACCCGGGCAGGCCCTTGGGCACAGGCTGTGCAGCACAGCTCCCTCGTGTCACACCGTGCCCTCCTCACAAGGGCTCTGGAAGGCCAGGGCACATTTGCAAAATACTTTGCAGGCTCTGCTGTGACATTCCATATGACCAGTCATTTCTTGTCTTCCCCTTCAAAGGAGAGTTCAGCTTTTGTTTTTCCATTAAGCTCCATATGGAAATTTTTTGAAGGCATTCAAATATTTTAACTAAACTATGCAGGAGAGAAGAGTTGAGGCAATAGACTTAGAGCTACTTTATCAGGTACAGAAATTGTTAATTTGAAATGGATTTAAGAAAATGCAAATGTTTGGGATCTTTGGGGTTTTTTTTTAACCTAACAAACAAACAATTCGCATGAATATCAGGATGTATTGTTTATGCCACTTTCTTCCTCTCCCTTGAAAGTTAAGGATCACTCTATCAGCTGCTAGTTGTTATTTATAACAAACAGCTGTGTAACTACAAAGATCCTGCAATGAAAACATTTTATAGTAACGTCGCACTGATACAAAAGACACAGAAAAGGAAGAAACTCAAGTAAATTCAGACTGTCCTCAAAACATTAACTTCTGTAAGATAGTTGACCATTGACTTTTAATACAGGACAAGTAAAAAACTTTCTCATATATAAAAAAAATTATATCATTAGGCCAGTAATTAATTTTACAGGCAAAGAAGAGTTCTAATGCAAAGGAACACCAAAAGTAAGTCTGAAAATCAAGAATGTGTTCAAAGAACTCATGGTGACACTTCATCAAATGGTGTGAAAATGCAATACAGGCATTTGGTGCTATTTGTGTCAGATCTGCAGGCAACATGCCTTAGAATGCACATTCTATGTACAAATAACTGCCAAAAAAATAAAAATACCTCAGAAATTAGCTAAACATCTAGAACTTTCAGTTCACATAACTCATACTATTTTGCTACAACATAATTAATAATACAACTCTTCTCAGTAAGTAGAAAATGTCATTTCTCAGTATTTCAGCTCCTTGTGACTGACCAGTAGCACATAAACACAATAGCAACAATTTCTATTCAGACGAGACAAAATTCAGAAGTCTATTGCTTTGTACAAGTATTTTAACTATTGCTCACCACTGGGTTTTCTCACACAGTATCACTCCTACAATGCTCCTTCTGAGCAAGTGTATTGATCTTATGTAGGCACACAGAGAATGAAGTCAGTTCCCTCACCAGTTCCCTGGGAAAGGAACGACACATTTCAGAACATGCAGCAGGTGGAAAATGGTGTCACATTGCCTGCAAGCATTTGCTAGCATTATGCTGAAGCTGTAACAGAAAACAATTGGCTTCATTAGGTACTCTGGGGTTGCTGTTTTTAATTCAGGTTTAGCCTGTCTAATGAGAAAGATGACAGTCAATACTCTGGAAAAATTTTGCTATTAACAATAGGAGTGACAAAATTTGCAGGACCCATGACTCCTTTAAAGCCACAATAATAATATGCAATAGTTCTATCTGCCACCTGTTACAGATATTTGAGGGCTCTAATTCCAAGGAGTCATTTTTAAATGACTACCAAGACTGCCATCAACACAAATATTATACAGGTTTGGCAAAAAACAATTACTTGGGCAATTATATGCAAAACAACATTTCCAGATTTCTTTAACAGTGGACTAGAAAGACCTTGAGCCAGACAAGAAGACTAAGGAAGAACCAAAACCAGCTCAATAACATCTACAACTTCTTATCCAGAGTTTGTTTCTACAAAATTTTTGTAAAATAGATATGACTGCAAGATGATTTTCTAAAAAAAAAAAAAAAAAAGGAGTGTGGTACATATGTCTGCATTACCATATTCCTAGAGATGACTACAACATTAGCTCACAGACTCAAAGCATTAGAACATCTGTAATAACCTGTGCCATTTAAAGCCCTTGCATTCATACAGGGATTTGTTCCACTAACTTTCAATTATCAGCATAATGCCAACGCAAAAAAACCTTCACAATATGAACCCAGAAGAAATCACTATCAGCTGTTTCTCCCGAACAAATCTAAGTTTCTTATGTACACATTTCAAGGACAGGCTTTGTTTAAAGAGCTCCATTTATTTGAAGCCTGTTTCCTGCAAACCAGCTGACAGATCAAAGGTACTTCTCAGTTTGATTCCCACTTCCCCCTCTTCTTTAACTTAGCCAAAATTTTAAATTTTGTACATTTAAAATTTATTTTAAAATTGATCCTCTCATCATTTTCAGTCTTCATTTCCTTTTGTTTAATGTTCCACAAGGTATTCCTGTGACATCTCTCAAATATTGGAATCTATGCCACTGAAGTATTTGGATTACCTAGGAACATGAAATTAAGCACAGGTGTAAATCTCGGATTAAAGAATGCTAAAATGTAAGCTTTTGAGTACTTAAGTACTTTGTATAATACACACCTTTGTATAAATTCTTGTGGACATACATTGGAAAAAAATTTAATACCTAAAAGATGACTTTATATTCAAACCTGATATATTTTATGAATTAAACATTGTTACATCATTATCCATTTTTGCAAGTGCTGAACTTCATTCTTCCACATTTGGATATTCCTATCAATTTATTACCTTAGGGATATGTAAGAAGAAAAAAAAATTCAAATAAGACAGAATAAAATATACTGACTTACAGTAAGTTAAAACAGCTACAATGCAATGTGCTTAGGTAAATAATGTCAATACTTGACTGTGCTCAGTTACTAGGGAAAGAATGATCATAAAATTGATCATAGATTAGTTTCAAAACTTTTTAACATTGTAACCTGATTACAGTCCAGTATACAGATCAAGCACCTGGAATAATGCAGCTAAGTGAAGAGACATGCTAGGAATAGCCTTGCTTACACCATGTCCCATTTTTTTTCATTCAGAAGTTAAACGTAACAACCTCAACACTCCTGTACTAACCTTTCTCAGTTTTGAAAGGAAATGCCAGCGTGGTTTTGGACCTCTCAAAACGAGATTCTTAAAAATCTCCAGAAGTTATGGTCTCTTAAGCATCTTTTCCCAGAATTAACAGCCCACAGATTTAAAAAACAAAACAACCTCAAATCCCTTTCCTGCTTAATTGTTTTATTTCCAAATCTATTACCAGCTTGATGATCTCCAGTAAATCACTTTTCTACCCTTAATCTCAATCTTTCCAGCTCTACAGCAGAAGAGCACTATTAACACTGATTTGTGAAAGTACACTGAACGAAACCAGCAAAATACATGATGAAGTTTGGAGCAAATATGAAGACCCAACTATTCTTTAACTTTAAAAAAGGCTGATACCTCATCTCAGAAATATTGAGTTTTATGATGAATTAATGAAATCTATTCAGTGTCTTCTTAAGATGTTCAGATGGACAGAGGGTGGAAGAGTGAAATATGCATTTCTGTGAAACATAGGGTGTAAGTGGGGTATACATCAAAATGAAATGTGCTGGCACCTCAATCCTCTAAACAACCAAGCATCTGAAGATTTTGCACTGATGCTGGTTTTGCATCTATAGTATACAATTATACATACACACTTTGCAGTTTCTGCAATAAGCTCCCACATACTGGCCAGTTATGTTTGCTACCAGCCAATTGGAAGTGAACATGTACTGCTGCAGACATGATTGTTCTGGATTCTTTTTATTGTGCCAGACAAAGTTTTATGAAGATATGATTATGTTTACTTATACAACATTCTGGTTAACTGACTGGTTGCAGTCTTCTTATCCCAAGTATTTATTTTAATTACACACATGTAAAAAGAGCCACCTGCCCTGCTGCTAAGTCCACTGGCTTGGATAGTTTGTAAATTCTGAGAGCTTTATCATAGCCCACTGCCTAAAGAAACACTTTATACATCATCTACTTTGGGTGTTATGCATTTCCTTCCTTCCCAAAAGCAGCTGTATTTTTCTGTTTTCATAAATATGAAAGGAAAACATTTCAGAAAATACTGCACAATTTTGCTTTCACTGTTAACTTCTCACTTCAGGTCAGAACTTAATTGCCAGACTGGATGAATGCCACTGGGCATTCAAAAACTTTTTTGTGTCTCAAGAAGTAACATGAGACGTAATGAGAAGTACAAACTGCCTTTGCATTTGATTCCTACAGTATCATGACACAAAACCAAGTCTCCATCAGTGTACTGCCCACTACCAATTATCATCTAAAAATAATTAGGTTCCTCTCTAAATTAATCTTCTCCTCTCCCCTCCAAATTTTCATGTGTCTGAGTAATTTTTAGTTGATTCCTGGTCACTGTAGACTACTATAGCAATAATGTTATATTCTCCAATATAACATTATTGATATGAAAAATATCAATATATCATCTATATCCCCCAAATGACATAGAATAGACAGTTGGGTCTTCAGGTAGGTCTGTGAACCACTGTTAATCCAAGCAAATCATAAAAGCTCCATCATTGAAGTAATTTTGTTTTCTAAGACATAATTCAATCATAAAGCAATATTTTCAGGGCTTTCATGGATTTTAATCACCTTTAGGATTTTTCCTCCTTAAAAACCATTACAAACTTCATAGAAAAAATATTGTCTGAAATGTCAAGTCTGACATTTTCAACTGCAATACAACAAAGGAAATTAGAATTTCTGGAATGAAGTACTGTCTTTCTAGACATCCCTACTATTTAGTGTTATAAGGTTTTACATTCCATAATCTGCATCAAGTACCGTAAGAGAGGGATGATTAGATCTTCAAACAATACTGCTCCTTCACAGGGATTTTTTACAAGGTTTTTCTGTTACAGGGGTTCCAGAACAGTTAAGCAATACCGTACTTCTACTTAGGGCACAATTTATTTCAGTGCTAAAGAAGAACCATTCAGCCTACTAGAGGTACCATTACGCCTACCTGCATGGAACCAAACACATTAACCCAGAATCCATGCTAAAAATTCTGCTGGTACAAAGTACCTGGGGATCATACAACAGGAAGCTGTACTGGCCTTTCCAGTGATGTGCTTCTCTACATTTTTCTTGGTTCAGAAACAAGTCAAATTAACATAGATTTTTGTCATACAATGAAGTTTCCTGTTAATCAAAACCACTGCTTATATGTCATATCCCCACTAAAGCAGGCTGTTCTTTACAAAGTTAACTAAGATAAAATTAAAACTCTCAATATAAAAGACTCAAGTGTGTTCCAGTCATGTTTTTAACAGATGGGTAATGTTTCATGATAAAAAATGTTTGCATTGAATGTATTAAGATTAATTATTAATAAGGAAGCAAGAATATTTTCATAGGGCTATAGCTGCAGGATTCAGTTGCAACACGAACGTTTTAGTTTGCTTAGTGGATGAAGTTAAAATACATTTAGTTTAAAACTAAGTTTAGGGCAGCTGGTAACTGTGAATTACTAATGTCTTACTTGCAGCATTAGTTTAGAGCTGTATTACTATATAGTTCAGTCTATATTACTACTAGTGTACAACATTTTCTATACAACTGTACAACTATTCTATACAACTGTACTACTTATGACATGACTTCCAATAAGCAAAGCACTGATTATGGAAGGGAGAAAAACATGACATTATGAAAGAAACCTTCTAAATGTATATATATCTTTTAAACAAGCACAATTTAAAACAGTTCTCTCTCTGGGAAATTCTTCTGTTTGATCATAGCTATGGCATAAAGTTCACTGGGACATGAACTCCACTGACCAAGTCAGCTCCCCAATGAGTCAACATGCTGAAGCAGCCTTCTGAAACCTAGCATGCTCAGAACTTCAAACACAAGTAGCAACAACTCACTCACACAAAAGGCTAAAGTGTCAAAAGAAAGACCTTTCCCTACCACCATACTCTTAATTCACAAGTATATTTGGAATATAAAGTTGCTAACAGACTGAAGCAGAAGATCCAAAATGATGTTTCACATAAAAGTATTTCTAGACTTTAACAAAAAACCATGAAGGACAATTTTTAGCTGGTGATGCACTTTGCACACCAGCTCTGCTGGTTGTGCAAGTCAGTCTGAATGCCCACACTTACAGCCACTGGCAACATGCAGATTTCTGTCTCTTGGAGGGATTTCCAAGCCACTTTTAAGACAGCCATGCCCCTGCTCTTCCCTTGCACTGGGCAGCAGAGCTGGCAGGTACAGAGATGACAGCTGAGTCAACCCTCCTAACTCCATGCAGCAGGAGCCTAGGACACAGCACGTGCTAAGGCTCTACTCCTGCTGATGAAGCCAAGCATCAGCACTGTAAAGAGGAACTAATTATCCTGGACTCAGAGAGTTTGTGCTGGGCATACATGAAAATTACACAGCACATCCAAATGTCCCATAGAAAGCTACCCATGAGAATACCAGAATGGAAAAGACTGCAGCTGTATGGGCTGCAATGAAATTCAGTGTCACTTCCAGCATAACATCACTGCAGCAATAGTGGGGGATTTTTGTTCCAGGAGAAACACCTTCTTGGAAATTGTTAAGGTTTCTTCTATTTTCTCTCTTATGAAAGATGAAGATATTTAATTGATTTTAAAGTTGGCAATTAACAACACTGAAATCCCTCACAGTACTGTTCTGTGTATGTTTCCTAAATAATACTGGAACATGCCAGAAAGAACTAAGATAATATTGATCATGTCCACAATATGCCAAATAAGCAGCTTCAAGTTTGCTTAGAAAGTGCTGATAAGTAAGCAAGCTTAATAGAAAAACTGCTTAACAGACTTAAGAACGGCTTAACAGAAAATCTGTTTGAATTCACACTTACCAAATGACAGCCTAAAATTAAGAGAAAAAGGGAAGGAGCTATTTTTAATGTGTAAAGACAAAGTTGCCTTTTCTCTATTTCCCACAATAATATAACTCTACAGATAGAAACAACACTATCACCACATTCAAATGCTTTTACAAAAAGACTCTTTGGATTCTCGGTCCTGCAAGGTCAGCTCTGTTTCAAAATGGGAAACAATTATATTTCTAGCTTAATGATATATGATTTTTCTCAGCTGAAACCCAGAACCAAACTTCCATCATCAGACATGCTAAATAAAAGATCATCCAGCTGACTTGTACATGGTTTCTGTAGGAAAAAGAGTCACTCTGCAAGTCTGATTCATATCCTATATGTATTTGTACATTAGATTCATACATTTCAAACATTCAGACACTTTCAGATAACACAGGAGTGATATCAGAAACATTTAAATTCCTCTTAAAATAATTTAGAAATGTCAGTGCTGAGCAATAGATGTGCTCTTGTGTACAGAGGAGTAAAAACACATATTTGAATCCAAGATTCTCCAGTTCCTGCACTGTTATCTCCAAGAGAGTAAACCTCTAGAGTACATCTCCACATGACACATTTATCTAAAGTGGCTGCACACATATAATGATGGCTTTTGTTTAGTGATCATGGTCATTTTGAGTTTGTTTAAATACTGCAGCCAAATGCTTATAAACTAATCCCAGAACATTTTGAAATGCTTCAAAGCTTTTAGCGGGGGAACCTCTTGCATAGGCTTTGTAGATGAAGCTGACCACAGTTCACTGGAACCAGCCAGCTCAGATAAGTAAGATGAAAGCAGACGTTTCCTGAAAATATCTTGAAAGCTTTCCATTAGTCTGTGCCAGGGGTATACACTAAAAACAGAAAGTGCCCATGCTTGTATAGCAACCAATCTTCCCACTGCTTTCTCCATTCTTTCTTGAACTACTGTATTTATATCTATTTATCTGCTTCATTTGATATCTTGCAAAGTTCTTTGGGGGAAAAAGATGCAACTTCTGTATTCTAGTTTACAATACATTATAGAGCAGCTCTTACTACAACAAAAAATTTTATTTAACATAAACAATGTAACAGGAAGAAACCAAAATCTACCAATGCCAAAATTATTACAAGTTACAAATAAGTAAGAAATTTGATCTACAGATAATTTTTAAGAGTCACCCACTCCATGACAGGCGTGAATACCACTGTTTGAACATAAATCTCTGGCTGTCAAAGTGTACTCTAAAAAGGTCGATTCAGCACTGCTGAATGTGCTATATTCATAGGAGTGCCTCAGGCTAGATTTTCAATAAAGGCAGAGACAGGCTGTGTTCATATTTTATACAATAATTTGATTGAATAAATCCAACTGTTCACCAAGAACATGAAATACTCCACTGTTGAAATCCCCAACGTTTTATACTTTGAGACATGTCACACTGTCCAGTTCCAGGCACTTTATTTCAATGAATAAGACACCCAGGTTTCTTTAGTAGTCAGTAGAGTCAAGGGCACATAGTACTATCAGCAGCTTTTCAAGGACCTGCAGACTATGAAGTGAGCCTAGGGTCTAATTTAAGCACCAAAATCAGGCATTAATGATATCCATTATGCTGTATTCTACAAAGAGTTAATATGCACACTCAGACAAAGAGGACAGCATGATCACACCACAATACACTAGAATTCAACAAAGCAGTAATGGTAACAGTTATTCTGTCCAGTACCTTATCACAAAAAGGGTTGGGGCACTCTGAAAGTGCACTGCAAAGTTAAGTACACCAAGTCCTCAGCACACACTAGCCATGTATGTTTGAGAAGGAAGTGGTGAGCCACAGCATTGATACACAAAATAGGGTGCAAGCAAAGTCCAACAGTTGCTACTTGAAACAAAGCAACCTTGCCCCCTTTAATACAAAACAAAAAATACTTGCAGTCTTAGATTTTTTTGAGGTATATTTCGAAACCCATGTTCACTCTGCTTTCTGTAATCCCTGCACCCTGAGATACCTGTACTATGGTCTGGCACCCACCTGGAAAGAGGAAGCACTATCCTCTACCAGGGTGTTGCTCATGCAGCTTTACTGCTTAATGTTCACAGTAAAATGGTCGTCCTATGTCTGAAACCAGGTCAAGACCTGTGAATAAATGTTGTGAAAGTGTGACTAAAGCTACTGAAGACCCACTCTGACTCAGGCCCCACACAACTCTATGATCTAAATGACATTAGATGTGCTACAATGTGCATAATGTCTCAGTACAGCTAAGGGAGAAGACTTAAATAGGGTGTTAATTCTTTTTATAAGAAATATTAGCAATATATGACAGGTTCCTTGGGAGACTGCGGGAGCTGAGAAAGGGCCTGAGTGAGGACCTGCCTGTGAGGGGTTGTCCAGGTCCTTGGTAGCCCTTCCCTGCACAGTCCTGGCTTCCACTAAATACTCAAGCTTGATTCAAATTTCCAAATAATTAAATGTTCTACTTTAATCTTTCTGATTAAAGTAGAAATGATGCAACATGCTTCATCTTATAAGAGGAATCTTAACACTCATTCTATCCCACTTACATTCTTCCACATTCTCTCCTATGAGGCAGCTGAGACAAATTGTTCAAAATCTCAAGATCATGAGCTTGCAAGAACCTTACAATAAACAGAAATCAGCAGAGGTTTTACTTATGATTTCACTAATATTATAAATAAAATCGACTCTATTTTATGATCAAATGTAATTAATTTCTTTAGGGATGGACCTTTAGTAAGCAAAGGTAAAAAGAGACTTGGGTCTCTGCTTATACTGACTGCTACCAGGATGGCCTACTACTTGTAAAACATTTTAAAGCAGCTGTAAAACAATCACTACTTATGTAAACATTTAGAGCTCATCATACGCAGAGATTGGCTACTAATTTAACTTCTGATCAAAAAGAAACACCATTTCCTTAACTGTACAGAAACTACTTGAAAAATTCATAAGATCTGTTTCACAAATTACCAATTCAACCATAAGAATATATAGTAAAAATGACAAAAGATTTGTTCTTATAGTTGATAAAAAATTTATGCCAAGGCATTCAAGTAAAGTTACTTTCTGTGTTCTGATTTAATGAATCATTTGAGCGGTATCTGGCTGGGTGACACAGATGTAAGGCTCGCTGAAGCCTGCTCTAATGCCTGCTGGTACCGTCTTCCTTGGGACAGCAAAGCCAGAACAATGTGTCAGACTGAAGCAATATCAAGGAAAGTCAGTGCAGCGCTGGGCATGCCAGGAGGCTGGCCCACAGTACTTCCTGACCTGGGAATGTCTGTAAGGACTTCGCTGTCCTACGGGCTCCAGTGACCCAGGAAGCCCAAAAGAAGCAGCAGCAGCAGTGCAGTAATGAACAGTCTCTGGAATAAAGATTTTTGCAATCTCGTAATTCAAGCTCAAGACATACAAAGATTGTTTGATGGTTTAACCCTAATGGAAGGCAAAGCCTGACACTGTGAAACCACCAGTGATTTCTTAAACATTTAAATTTAGCTCAGCTTTTAATACAAATTTCTGTCTGCTTAACACACTGCAAAGTTTGTGTCTTTAACTTCAGAAATGTACATGAATTTGCAAAATACAAATTAAGGAACTCAATGCATATGAATACAGCTTTTATAGATCATGCTTCTGTGTTGAAGTTTACTGAAAGACACTATAACACAATCAGGCTTCCCATTAGGGAAATCATTGTAAAGAATTTAATTCTACAGTAAGTAAAACAAAGCTAAGGAGGACTGTAACTAAGGAGTATTGTAATCTTAAGAAACAAAGCTAATCCTCACAAAAATAAAATACAGGGTCCCAGTATTCCTTGGGAGTTGCTAAAAGAGATTTCCCCTCTAAAAGAAGTTTTCTAGAATACTTATACTATTTAGAAGCACACATATATAGAAATAATTTGACTTCAACCATAAAAGTGAAACATTTTAAGAAATTAGAAGCAAAATGAGAAATGAAAAGCTTAACACTTATGCCAAATCTAAATAATATAATAAATGTGTCATTTTGTCCTAATGTCAGAGAGGGGAAGAATGTCTGTCAGCAGCAAATGGAAGGGGGTGAATTCTACTCCTACTTCATCCTGCAAGCCTCTTCAAAACCCCCTAAAACTTACCTTTTCTTTTTTCTAATGTACGTTTGTACCTTGTTAACATTCGATGCAAGGGGGACAATTCCTTTTTGTCACGAAAATTTAGTAGATTTGCATGAAAAAAAATTTCTGTTGATTCCACAGTTAGTTTCATGAAATCTTTCTCTTATCTGAAAATTTTATCTTGTTCCAATGAGCTAATTAAGACAGTTGCACATAAGAATACATGTCATTTAAGTGTACTTACACAGATAGCAAAACAATAGCAATTAGAGTCCATTCAGGCATTTTGTGAATAATATTTCTGTTTGTTAACCTGAAAAATAATTAAAAAAAAATATCAGTACATTTCCGAGTAAAAGTAAGCAGATTTTAACAGCTGCATTTTAAGGCTACCATTAATACACTGAGTTATAATGAAGCAATTACAGCTGTATTTGAACAATTTACCAACTCTCAAGCTTCTGTCATCCTCTAATGGAGGAACTGCAGAATTTCCAATGTCTCCTTTTTCTATATGATAGTGGGCTGGGGAAGACTGAACAGAAGCTATTTCTTTAAAACTGCAAATAAAATTAGTCCTGGCTGCTGTGAGGCCCCAGCTCTCACTCACACCCACTGGGAAATTCTCCAGAACTGGACACGTGTTTCTGAAAAGATGGACCTTCTTACACTTAGTTTCCCTCCTGATGGCTTCAGATCCAGATTGGCTGTAAAAGCTGATGTGGAAACAGACTGAATTTTATAAAGTAGCGGTGACAATCCTCTGATGATTCTTGTTTTTAAAATGGAAATCCAGAATTCTAACTTATGCAATGGGAGCCAGAGCAAATCTAAGAGCCATAAAAATATAAATGAGGTGTGAATAAAAACCCACATGGGTGTTCAACAAAAGGGCTGCTGCATTGAATACCAGCTGACCCTTTTGGCTGAACTGCCTAATAAAACAGATCTGCTTTAAGTCAAGTACTAACCTGTGTTAGAACAATTCATCTGTGAATTTCTGTCTCAATTTAGGCATGACCCATCGTGTTCAAAACAAGCAATTTCATGGAAAAGCCAGTCAAAAATGAAGCTGTGGCTCTGTAGGCACCCAAAAGAGCCAGGAGAATTGATTTCATTCAGGAAGATGGCACCATCCAACAGATAAATGGAGGGGCAAGTGCTTCCCCATGTTTGCTTCCTTCTTGTTTTCAGTTTCCCTTCCATGAAGCCTTGTACAAATTCAGATCCAGAATGAAGATACCCTGTCACTCATACCCACTCCTACAGGCACTAGTGAAGATAGTTAATTTTAAGCAAGCTCCTGTCTGGAAACAAATTCAAATCCAGGGTTTTCTTCCCCAGTAAAATGACTTTTTTTAAAAAAAAAATTACTTTGGGCAAGTATATAGTTACCCAAAAAAACATACCAAAAAAGAGCTGAAATTTGAGAAAGCAGAAGTATTTGTACTTGTCATTGTTAAAATTCAAATTCTATTAACTAATTCCCCCAAATTATATTCAAAATGGCAATTAAAAATGTATTTATGAGTAAGATCTTTTATAGTATCTGTTTGCATTTCTCTATTTCAGAAATATATTAAAAATTAATAAAATAAATTATTAATGATCAAAGCAATATTATCCCATTTTTCTGCTCAAATCTCTAAGTCTTCAAACTAAAATATGATTTTGAAGCAAAGATCACTCAAGTAGTGCCTCAAGAACCTGAGTTTTGTTCAATTATGAAAGGAAAAACAATGTTTTGCACTACATACACAGGAATCATCACATCAAACCAAAACTAACAGTTCTGACAAATACTGATTATATTTGTTATTAAAAGATTCATATTTAGCAATTATTATTTGAAATAGCTAATCAATTCAGCTGGCAACAAAGTTTGTACCTGGTAAACTGTTAAATTTTCCATCTACAGAATGAGAGACCAAACAAAGGCTGAACATCTTGACTCAACACTGATGACAGTGATAAACACTACCAAGAAATGCCTGATGGAATCATCCTGACAGACAATTCACATGTAACATTCCAGTTAATCTGTTATGATGAGACACAATGAAAGAGACAGCTCCAAGCCACTTGGGGAAACTCTGTCAAACAGAGAAAGCAGCTTTATTTCAATGCTTTACAAGGAGTTAGTATTGATTAGAGCACAGGAAGGTGTCATTCTTGTACACAAACTGAGAGATGCAGTTATTTGTATCAATTAACTCTTATTCAATGTTAGTATTGATTGGCAAGGTCTGAACACTAGTCACTGCCATCAATATGCTATTTCTGAAGGAGGTAGTCAAAAGACACAGATAACCAGCAGGACACAGCAATATGGATGTGCTGCTGTACTACTGTCACTGCACTGGATGAACAGTCAGGCCGCTGCAACTGAGTAACCTTTCAGTAAAACACCTGTCCTAAAACACTTGTGCAGCTGGAAAAAAAAAACATTTCAGGCAGATCAGAGTAAAGCAAGCAACCTACAGGCGTGAAGCCTTAAATAATAAAGAGCAGTGGAAGGGCAGTCACTTTCACAAACAAGCTCTGGGTCAACACCAAGGCCTCTGAAGAGCAAAGCTTTCAGAAAACAGGGAACTGCAGGGCCTCTATAAAAATGGTTCATTAGTTCTTTGTCTTGCCTCTAGCTAAAACTGTTACTTCAGAACAATCCATGGAAGAGGTCACGAGATTTCTGTCATAAACATTAAATGTGGAAGTGTTAATCAAAACTGAACAAAAGTTTGTGTGTGTGATTTGAGTTTTGTGGTGAAATCTGTTCTGTTCAAGAGTTTGGCAAAATTCTCCCTCACCTACCTAGAGAAAGAAAACAATATGCAAATTCCCAAAACAGACTGTGCCTACTTCCTTGGCCTGTGTAGGGCAGGATACGTAAGCTAGGCAAATTGGATGATCCCAAATAGCTGTGTGGGCTGCTTAGCTGCTGGTTTGTGGGTCTTGTGGTTCACTCCAGCAAAACACGCTGCAGCCACCCAGCAGGAGCCACGCGGTTTTCACACTGCCTGACTGAGCACGTGGATCCAGGTGGCAGAAGCTTCCAGGATAAAGGACTAAAGAGTAAGATGCATAAAAATTCCATCTCAGATGACCTCCTAATAACTGATCAGTGCTCAGCCTGCAAAGGAAGGGAACTCCAATAGGGAAATTGGAGGAATCCACAGTAAATAAAACCAGTAAACCCAGCATCTTGGGAAACTCAGCAGCCTTTCTTTCCCACATCCAGATTTGCAGGTGTGGGCACATATAACTGCAGTTCAAGAATCTGCCCATTCCATAAATCAGGAAATTGACTTCATGGGATTAGGATGCAAAGTTTTGACTTTAGGGAACCTTAGCTACCTGCATTTTTTCTAAAACTTGCACTAAGATGAGTGAACTTTAATCCAGGGCAGCACAGGCAAATACTGAAGCATGTATTGTTTTTCTTTAGGTTTCAACTAGGCCAATTTAACCATAAAGACAGCTTCTCTACCTCCTGGAAAACAGCAACATATTTACAAACTGTAATATCATTCAGTTTGATGACAACCAGCAAAAATAAGCTACTATTTAACTTCAGGCTTCCTTTGACAAAAGCCTATTTACTTGAGAAAAAGTCATTAACATTTTGATACTCCCCTGTTTCCACACAGAACTTTGTCTACAACCATGTACTACTGATTGACTTGAAACCCAGAACCTAAAATTTCACTTAACAACAGTAACAGGTAAAATAGGTATTACTAATTATATATACAAGATAACATAACATACATTCATGATATATACTTAAAAGTGAAAATACTGTCTTGGACACATGATAAAACAAACTTGTGACAAAAAGTCTTGAACATATCTCACATCTGATTCATTGGTAGAGTTCAACGTCAATGATAAGCCCCATAATGGGATCTAAAATAGTGGCAACCATAAAATACAGATGGAATCCTATTTCCAAAATTAAATATTATGCCTTAAAAAAACCAACCACACATTCAAAATCATTCATTCTCAATTTATATATAAGAAGCTAATTTTCTCTTGATCTTTTAACAAAGTGCCCTTCCACACTCCGGAGAATTATTTGACATCTCAGTTTTCGTAACAAAAGCTTACAGGCACTGAGGGACTTTGTTTGGGAAGAGCTCTAACCATTCTAAAATGTCTCTTGAGACCTCTCTAGTGTGTTTCTTAGTAGTGGTGATTGAATAAAATGCTGCCCAAAGGAGGCTGAACTGCAAGTGTTCCTTTAAAAACCAATGGAGCTGAAAATCGTTGTTGCTTAGTTCACCACATGCTCTTTTACCCTTCTTCAGCTAAGCTCTACTACAGCCATGTGTTTTATCTACTACCCTCTTTGGCAAGCTCTTCAGCCTGAAATATCTTCAGCACAAAAAGCAGGAAAGAGCATGAGCATTTATTTATCAATGCTCCTCCATTGACATTAAGCATTTGAACCACATTAACAAAGAAAGCAACAGTTGAATTTCTATACCCCGGAAATACAAACACCATTTACAATTTATCCCAAATCTCCCTGCCAAAGCATTCAATCCAAAACTTAAGAGACTACTCATAATAAATAAACTTAAACCTACATACCAAATGGGAGATTCAAGTCTATGCTTTCATCTTAATATCCATGAGCTAGCTCTCTTAAGTATCAACAGACCTTTCATATCAGTAATGCAAGAAGAAGAAAGGGAAGCAATAAAAACCTTTAGGCCCTATTTCCTATATTTTTGTATTTTACTATCAGTGACAGTAAAACTCCAGTTATTTTGAGATATATATTATGTTAATGCATTTTGTCTTTAACCATCCCCCATCCAAAATCCTGAATTTCCAAGCAACTGATCTGGAATCTTCACAGTAAGAGAACACCAAGAACTCGCTACCATTACCTTCAACTTACTTCCTAACAGAAGACACAAAAATAAACTCACAAAGTGTCATCCAAGAGATCAAAACAGATTAGAGGAAACCTTTAAATTATGATGAACTACTGCTACATGAACCAGATACTGGGTCAAAGTCCAAATAAATTTGATTTGGTTCCATTTTGTACACCCACAGATGTGTATGTTTATATATATATATACACATTTTTATATATATGTATGTGTGTTAGAAGTCTATTTTGGTTTCAAGTATCATTTGCTATAAACCACTGTGAAAACTTCATATTCATGCCCCATTGTCTTTGAATAGCAAGAATTATTTAAAATAGAAGTTCTGTTTTTGAGGCCTCCTTACATAATCAATCATAGAAAAGTAGTTTGAAAGACACCAAATGTAGTTTCTCCAGTTTTATCAATCCATAAGCTAAAGTGACTATTAAGCATTTAAACTATAGAGCAACAAAACTGTTCTAAGACACAAAGATCTTACTCAAATAATAAGTATCTACACGCTATATCACACAATCAAATTCAAATAGTATCAATGCTTTTATTTAAAAGAGATAATGCACAGAGTTATCAGAAAGAAATAATCTTCCGCAGTCAGAAATCTTGCAGAGAGACATCTTTGTTTTAGTGGCATCCTTCTAGACATGGGAAATCATAAGGAATCGGGCAGAGCTGGGTTTCTATTCACCAAAGCCTAAATTCCTTGTGGCACATGCCACATGAATGAGTTTTGGAAAATTTACATGTAAACATCATGCAGGTTGAGGATGTGGGAAGGAAGTTTCAAGAGTGACAATGCACACACAGTTAGCAACTGCTGTTGCTCTATTTCTGACAACACTTGAGGATGCAGGACACAATCTAGGTCCAGGTTATGAGAGCTGTCTCCCAAAGAAAACCTAAAAATGTTCAGAGAAGTTACCATCATTCTGCCTTCCCTTCTTCTTTATCTCACTGTTTCCAAATACTGCCTTTAGTCCTACTGCCTGAAGCAGAAGCTTCGCCTGTGGTGATAGAAGTGCCCACTACATCTACTTCCCTTTGAAATCAGGAACTAGACAGATGCAACTGACTGACTCAGGAAGTTAGTGGTAAAAATTATTAATCAGATTAAAACCATTTAGCCCAGCTGCAAGGAGTCAGAGCAAAAGAAAGGGACAGATCTCAGAAACTCATGCTTAATAGGAGGTGATGAGGTAGCAGAACCTTTAAAAGACTCACCAGCATCCTCCAGAGACCACTGGCCTAGTTTTTAAAAAATCTACAAATACTCCTGGTGACCTAGCCACTGTCAGGAGCACGGAAAGGGCTGCTTGTTAGTCCACAGGGAATGTGACATTAGCTACATGAACACACAGCCAGAAAAGGGCAAATCTGCAATAGGGCCCTCTCTGTGTCCAAATCACAAATCATTCTAAGCATGTTTAATTAATCAATTTATAAGAATCTCTAAGTAAAGACCAATACTCACCGGAAAGTTTTGACAAGATTTTTTAGCTCTGTATAAACATCACCTGAAGCAATCTGAAGAGGGCCCAAAACTGCAGATAATCTGGAAGGCAAAAGACACCAGTCAATATCCATTTTCCTCTTTCTCATTTATTCTCAAGTAAGACTTCCACCAAAGCTTATCAAAGTTAGTAAAAAGAAGAAGAGATTGACTTTTGTGCAGCAGATCAGGCCTGTAGTTTTCACTTCAGCTGCCTCTGTGCAGTGTTTGGGCCAACACCTTCACAACCTCCTGTTTTTAAAAATAAGCTCTAGTTCAGTGTGAACACGAAGATTTAAATATAGTTCTACATAGATAGTCTTACTAATTTCACCTTTCAATTCTGAAAAATATTCTTACAATTATGAGGATTAGAACTACAGGCTGTACAAATTTTTGAAGGTTTACATTTACTTGGCTCAGAAATAACATTTCAAAAGGAAACTGCATGTCTGAATAAGGCACTCACACATAATATACCTGCTAACCTCAGACTCGCATAGATGCAACAGAAATATCAGTCCACTGGGAGCTTGATAGTTGAAATCCAGATGATAGTTATCAGAAAATTTCAAAACAGACTAAACCACAGGTTTTCTCCTTAGTTATCTGTGCATAAAAACAGACCACACAAACTGCACATACTCTTTAGCTCGTTCTTGGGATTCCCAAATAACATCCTTTGTTTTTCATGTTTAGGATTAAACTTTTGCTTCTATTTATTTGTTTAATAGTTAATATTCTCTTGCATTTGAATATCCAGTTATTTGCACTATATGCACATAACACATAGTGTATCACTATTACTGGAAGACTTAAGGTTTCTGCCCTCCTGTATATCACTGCATATTTTACAAAAAACTGAACACAGGACTCTTACGATGCTGGGCATATTAATTGCTTTTTCACAATGAAAATTATCTCTTGATTGTGACAGGATGACTGCATCACCTCAGGAAATTTAAAACAATCTACACTTGCAGACATGACACTTGGGGAGTGGCTTGATTCCATGTTTGTGGCCTATACACACGTTGCAGGTAGAGAAAACCAAAGGATTTCCTTTTTATTTTGGCAGAGATGGGGAGTTTGTTGTGAGGCTTTTCAGTTAAAAAAAATGGCTTCTGTAAAACCTCGTTTGGCTAGGTAACACAAACTACAAAGACAGAAAAGTAAATACCCCCCCTAACAAAAAACAACAGAATCATGACTTTTAAATACTCATTTATCTGCATTGCCTTGGCAATGAGAATATTTCCAAGGTCCTCTCAACTTTGACAATTTAATAATTCTAACGGCTACATGAGAAATGCCTTAATTTTTTTTTGTGTGATTCCAAAGCCCTTTTATGTACGTGAAGAAGGTCTGATGTTGGGAAATTTTTAAGATTCAATTCTAAGGGCCTTTAATGGCTGTAGCTAGGGGCATACCAATATCAGCCATCCAAACATGCATTAGAAACTCTCTGTGTAAGACCTTTGCTTAAAGGATTACAAAGATTTGTTTACAAGTAACAGTATGCTTAATGTACAAAACAAATATTTGCAATCCTCTCAAGCAACTTCAAGATTTCAGTTTAAACTTGAGCAGCTGGTACAGGCAGACTGTGCAAACTGACACCTGCAACTGTACTACAGCTAACTGCTGCAGAAAGAAGTAAGTCCTTTAGGGTAATAATGGGCTTAAGTTATGAAAAGGGCCATCTAGAAAAAGCCAGGCCCATCCTTGGACAGTATGTTTGTTACTTAAGACAATGATGAATGAGCACCAACTTCAGACTGACATTCACCCAAGTAAACAGTACTTACGCTTTCGTCAGTTTTTCAAGGACGATTCGCTTCCTAATCTGCATTTGTGCATTTGAATCAACAAGTGGGAAAGTGAGATCTTCCTGCTGATCATCCTGTATTAGACAAAAAAACTTTAACAGCTATAACCTACTGACTTAAATAAAGTCAGTATATCAAAACAGTCACAGATAATCACTAAGTATTTAAACATTAAATAACTCTTATCTCTGAATAGGAAAAAAAAACAAACTAATTTTTAATGGGCAGACACTTGCATAATCTGATGCAACATACAGCATGCAGCTAACATAATTTTCTCTCTCCCTGTGCGAGATACTTATACACTTATGTTAACAGAAACAAAGTAATAATTCTTTCAAGGCCTGTTCAGGCCTTAGACAGCCAGACACTCACTTTGTCTTTGCTAGGATGTTCCCCTGCTTGTGCTTGTGTTGCTGCTTCTTCAGCCAAGATGTACTTTCCTTCATAGAACTCTTTTACTCGGAGTTCTAGGAACTCTGTTTCTTCTTTTAACTTTTCGTAACTAGGCACAGGCTTAAGTATTCCACCTGAGCCTGTGAAAGGTAAAGAGTAATTCAAGCTGTTTTCAGACTCCCCTACAGCAACATTGTTGAGATCATCAGCTGTATCTAAGTCATCCTCATCAAGTTCTTCAGCCTCCTGGTTGGCAGATGCTATGCACTCTGATGAACATAAAGAAGTATAGTTTGGGCCATAGAGAAATTTTAAAGTTTCCTCAGTTCTCCATTCCCTAAGTGTTTGCCTAAGCACTTCTAGTAAACTGCCTTTGGAATTAACTGGATGCCTCAGTTCAGGGTTTTTATGCTCTGTTGACTTAGCTAGTGTTCTTTTAAGATGTTCTGCCCCTCTTTTGCTCACACCTAGAAAAACTATCTGTGATCCACTCGTATTTACACAGATTTCTGAAGCACCTGATTTCCCAAGAGCAGTATTGTTTGAAGGTGGGGCAGTTACTTTATTATGAACAGAGCAAGCATGTATTTCTTCCTGAGTGTCTAGTTTACAATGAGAGAGTTGTTCAGTGGCTTCTACCACATCTGCATCTTCAGTTTTAGGGCTGGCATGGACCTTCTGAACATGCTTCTTTTTGAGGATGCTTTTTCTGTGCAATTGCTGTGCAAAATTGGCTGGACTTGACTGACTTCCTGGTAGGACAGAAGAAACGAATTCTTGTTCAGTATCAGTACTGCTGTCACTGGCTGTGTCATGAGAAGCAGATTCACATGGATCTGAAGATATCCTAGGATTTTCAATGTCAGATGCTTTAATTACTTCATCACGTAATTTCACCTCTTCTCCAGACTGTCCACTACAATTGAAAACATAAACCATCAGTGAAATAAGAAATGGCTTTTACCTGCAATAGCTTTTCATTCTCATGTAAGAATGATAAAGCCTTTCCCCCCTTATAGCAGAAGTGTAATTTTTTGCTTTAGGAACCATAAGTGCTCTTTTAAAAGTCTTCTTGAACTCTAAGAGTTGCACTGTTCTACAATAAAGATAACAAGCATAGAGAAGCAAGTTCTCAGCCGATTACTGGCAGTTAGAAAAGAACAAGATATTATTAAAGACAGCAGACCAATGATAAACTTAGCATCATGAATAGTGCAATTTTAAAATGAAGACAGGCAGGCTAACACATAAAGGAACATAGTACCCTTAAATCAGAGGGACAGCTGAGCTGTTTCAGCATATGTTTGCCACCTAATGGCAATGCTTTGCAAAAGAAAACAGAAAGTTGCACAATACACAGTGAGGTACAGCGAGATGACAGAGTAGTGTGATTTCATTTTGTCTGATATAGACCTTTTAAATTAAGAAGTGCAGAAGCTTTCATCACATATAATTGGCACAGTTTCCTTTATAAAGAATAGATGGCAGAAAATATTCAAAGTACAAACAGTGTATTTGTTTCAGATTTCAACAGGCTCAATTAAGACACACAATCCAAGAGCAGCTGTCCACTAAATCATACAGGTCAAATATGCTGGGATAGAATTACAAAGAAAAAAACCCTTTGCATAGATTCTAATGAGATCTTTTATATAACAGAACAAATCAAAGATTCCCTTTTCATCTGCTATGATGCTATAATTTCTACAGATGCATATAACAACAACAAAAAATTTGCTCAGTGTACCTCTGTCCCTCCTTCAGCAGCTCTATGTCTGGTGGTCTGCAAAAAGAAGACACAGAATGAATATTTTCCTGCTAAATCTATTCTCTTGAAATACACATAAATACAAAAATAGTTGAGTTTGGAAGGAACATCTGAGCATCTTGTACTCCAACACCCTATGTTCAAAGCAAGTCTAGCAAGAGCAGGTTTGTGCACATGTGTACAGAGAGCATGACTCTTGTGCCCACAGCATATCATTGTTACAATGAACAGAATTTAACACAGTCACCAAGTCACACAAATATGTGTGAGAAAGGACCTCAGGAAGGCTCTAGTCTGACCTCCTGCTTGAAATGCAACCTAGTGTCATCAGCACTAGGTTAGGTCAGCCACAAATTCATGAAGTTTAAATCCTGAAAAGCTCCAAAGATGGGCTATTTCAAAACATTGCTGAGTATCCTGTTTCATTCCACCATAACCTTAGCACAATTTTTTTCCCAATGTCCAACCTGAACCATTCATGCAATTACTTCTTCCCATCAACCAAGAACTGTTTGGCTCTGTAATCTTTCTAACTATTTTTAACTAGTTGAACACTATGTTCTGATCTCCCTTTGGTCTCCTCTTCAACAAACTGAATATACCAAGATCCTCATAGACCATAAAGTTCCCATAGTAAAGATAATCCTGGGCTAGTTGTAGAAAAAATGTTCCAATTAATACAAAAATACAAATATTCAGAATATTTTTATTTATTTTAAATTTTACTGAGTTAAAAATTAGGCTATCAAGTTATACTTTTCTTAAGAAAATCGTTTTCAAAGGTTTCCAGAAACTAAAAACTTTATTAGACAAATTCTGATTAGTTTCTTTCCAAAGCTCTTCTGGTAGTTTATCTATTTGAATTCAGTTATGAGGCAGCATCACAATGCTATTCCTCTTATCCAATACCAAATGATAAAAATCTCATCTGTCCTATGACTGAAAGAAAACCTTTTAAGCAAGCACTAAATGCAAACCAATGCACAAACACCTTTCAGTATGTAAAAGACCCCACAGGTTTAAACAGATGTAAAGCTGTACCACTCGTATCAATAAACTGTGTTTGGAAACAAAAGGTGGTAACATAGAGTGATTTAAATTGTTAGCTCCATATAACTCTTCTTCAGAGTTTTAAGTGGAGGTTGTAGTCTTTTCTGTCACAGGCATTTCAGATATTCTACTGTGTAAATGTGTATTGGTGTGTGCACACGAACTAGCCAAGAACTATCTCAGAGTTTGTTTGTTTGTTTTCTGAAAATACTGCCTCCCCACCACCACCCAGAATAAATAATTAGCTATGTCAAGCATACCAGAACTATACACTTTTGAGATGAAGAATAAAGGGAAGTTTTAGAAATACTTTTCTTAAAGACAGCAATACCTCAGAAGCACTGGTAAACTTAAACTTTTAATGAAGAGTCTAGTTTTACCTACTGGAATGCCTCAGATCCAATCAGGCTGCTGCAAAGCTCTTCTCTCACTGATCCGATATTTCACATGACACATATAACTCCACCTAGTTTCTTTTGCTGGAAACCAGGAGACTATGAGAAGTACAATCTTTGAGAATGGAGGCTGAATAAACTTGCTGAACAGTCCCTATGCAAGTCTATTGTTCAACAGTGACACCCACTGGCGCCCCTGATTATTTGCAAGCCTATGTTTCCCAAAGCTAGGAACATGGACTGCATGACAGTCCCAAAATGTGTACTGCAGGAAGAACAAGAAATGGGCAATCTGAAATTTAGATCAGATAAACAAGCTCTTCATGTTATAGTCTGCTTTCAGAGGCAAGCATTTACAGTCTAAGCTTACGATCAATGCCAAGTGCTGTGCTAAAATTAGAAAATCTCTTGTAACAGGGTAAGATCAATTCAACCTGTACATTATATGGTTTGTAAAAATTCAATCCTAGTAAGTAATTTTGAAGTTAATAGGCGTTAACTACTATTTATGACTTGTCTGCCCTCTAAACTAACATGGTCATGTCTACTAAGTACATGTGAGTAGTACTGAACCATGTCAGTTACTGTAATCCATACAGCAGCAACACTTTTAAAACAAACACCATGCTAAGATAATGTATTAACATCAGTTACCTCTGCTCCAGCCAAGTAATTTTGATGTGCTGCAGCTATTTAATTACTAATGCAGCTTGCAGAGAGAAATAATATTCTCAAAAGATGCAATGAATGTATAAGATTATACTTACTTGTCTTCTTCTCTCATCCATACTGGACTTTTGGAAATTTGAGCTTCAAAATATTTAGATGCTCTATAGCAAAAGTTGCTGCAAAAGCACTGGCAATGAGAGAAAGCAAGAAAACATGACTAAGGCCAACTTTAATACATAGAAAAGTACAAAAGTAATTGCTTTTAATGCCTGTAGAATTAAGTAACAATACACATTTCTTTTCAAGCCTATAGCCAGATTTTAGTACACCTAAGAAACTCAACCTATCAAATAGGTTTATCCCATTCCCACAACCCACATTTAGCTGCTTCCTTCTTCCCTATTTTTCGGCTTTCTGCACTTTTATTACACACTGAGAAGCAAATCAGTGTTAGATTCTAAACTGTTCAAAGAGCAACCCATAACCCAATATGCCGTTCATACAGTTTCAAAGACATACATTAAAATTCAGGTGTTTAATAATGAAAATTTTGGTTAACAAGAGAACCTGGTATTTTGCAATACTTGGAACACCTAAAAATCTCCAGCATCTTTGAAAAATTGATTTGCAAACTTGTATCGTAAGGGAGGACAGCAAAGCATCTCACTTCTTGTTAGAGTCTTGCCTGGTTGCTCAAGAAAGCGATTCCTAAAATTTTGTGTATCCCAGAGTTTTAATTAGAGGAAAGCAATGCATACTACTGACACTGAAGAAATTTGTTCTGCAACTGGTAACATTTATCTTACCATTTAGTGTCTAAATGTCTTTAGGTGATTGTGTATCCTGTGAACTGGCAAAGATGACCTTTATGCAATCACATGTGTGAATATGCTTGTACTTTGTGAAGTCAGGTTTTATGTTGAAAACTCCTCAGAAAGAAACTTAAGTGTTACCCAAAAAAAGAATACTAAGGAATATATAAGACTGAACTTTTACTACACTGCTGCAAACTCCAGTGATTGAAAAGGATGTGCACTTTGACCCTACTAAAGCTCACTGACTATGCTGGAGCAAAATAAAGAACACTTCTTCACAAATGTCTTTAACAGATCAGCTGCGCCACATTCAAATTGATATCCAAGTAAACTTTCCATGTTATGTTTAAACTTAGAAAATACATGTATTTTGTCTTAACAAAAAGATCATCTAGAAAGTTAAATGGATAAAAAATTCCTATTCTAACAGTTTGTGAAAATTGTTTTCACAAGAATCAAACATATTTGCCTCTGAATCAAGCCACTACATGAATGCTGTTAAAAAAAGAATTTCTGATGTTGCTACCATTCTAGACACATTCTAGAAATAGACTTGTTACCATACCTTTCTTTCAGTGATATCATAAACTCTGTTTGTTTTTGTTGAAATTCTGTACTTCTGCTTTGGCACCTAAAACAATACACTTTCATCAGCAAGACCGTCAGTTCCATCTTGACTACAGAGAAAACTTCATTCTTAATTCACATATATGGACATGTGCAATATATTCTATTTAACTGAATTGCATAATACAACCACCTTTTCTCTCAGTTCTTCTGATGTTGCACCTTCTCAGAAAGGCAATTTATCTTTAATCATACACATCTCAATAATCAGTAAAAGCCAGCTCCATAAGGAAATCAGTACTGAACACGTAACAGTGGAGCTGCCATGGCAGAAGCTTTCCTCATGTGTAAGTGCTGAGCAATTACAGACAGCCCTTCCTTAATCCAGAGATATTTATATGCATGTGACACCATACTGTCACACCCCCACCACTACCCAGGCAAACCCAGAGAGGAAAACTGTAACAGTTTTGAAATTAACATCTGTGCCAATATAAGAAGTCCAAAATGGTAAATTGTTTTGTACTTGCATGGATTTTTTTCAGATAATCACGTGTAGCACTGTTGTTACATCACAGGTTATCTAACTGACCTCTGAGCTCTGCTTAAGCTCCTATACATCACACCTAAAGAAGGGTAGCTCTGATCTTGTCACAGATGACATACATTTTCATAGCATACGTACATGCATTCACATAATAATATCTGTGCATTGTATTATTTTTTCACTTCAGTCCTTCTCATAGACATCTTTTGCTACACTGACAAAAGAATAAGATTTTGAAGGTTTTTTTCATTCTAAAAGGCCATGAAGCCACAACTCAATCATCTTTGTCATTGTCAGAACAGATACATGCATTGTGATTCTCATCATTCAGTAACTGATTCTGTCATACAGTAACTCCTGTCTACTTTTTTACCTTTGACTTCAGAAGGACTATACTGAAATGGAATGATATAATGCCTGGTTCATTATGTCGCAGTAATCGCTACTTAATATTCTAAGTTTAAAATTAAAGAGAAAATGCAAGAGATTAAAAATTGTGAAAAGTTTCCTTTGATAACAGGATTAATAAAAAGCAGCTTACATTTTCCAGTTTATTCTGACACAGAGGATAACCACATAGCTTGATGATAGACCGTTCATCAACAATGTCTTTATAGTGAGATGGAGTAATACATTTTCCCTAAAATGACAAGAAAATAGTTCAACAACAGATACTGGAAAAGTAGTCATTTTTTGTACTCAAAACATCTCTTAAGCATATAAATATCTTAAATTTTATAATAGTTATCTATTAATGTTAATAAACATTGAGAACCTACACAGGAAAAAAGGAAAAGTGTAAACAGAGAAAGAAAGCAGACATGGGCATTTCTTTTTACACATACAAGACCTTCATAATTTTCCCTCTAGTGTGGCCTCTATTTCTGTAATTTTCCTCTCTTTACATGTTTTGTACATCTATTTATCAGCCTATTTACAACCTTAACAAGCGTAATCATCATACCATTCCAACAAAACTGGGATGCCAGGTAACAGTGGTGCATTTTAGAGACTATCTAAATTTACAGATGGCATGAGGTAGACCTAAATTTTTATACTTCATCTATCAGTCCAGAACCAGAGGTATAAACAAAAACTGTGGTAAAAGAGCAAGGATTCATTAGTGTACATAGTCCTGCAAAACTAGGGCATGTTTTCACTGCAGAACCCTTAAAAATAAGAAAATCATTATCAGAGCTGGTACCAGAGGGAATCAATGGTTTGTCTATTTCAAACTGCAGCAAATTGTTCCAAAAACTTTTAAGAAAAAGTACTACACTAAGATACAAAACAGTATAAAACCTTGCAACACCCACACAATTTAGAAGAAACTCTTCAGTAATGTCCTCTTCCAGGAGTTGCTCAACAATAGACAATGCTTTTTTCTCAAATTCAATCTTCTTTCTCAGTGCAGCCTCCAGAGCTGCTTTCCTGTAAAAGAACAGACACTGAATGACACAGAGGGCAGATTTCTATAGACAATTTTCCGATCGTATTTTTATCTTTTTTTCCTGAAAGTAGCTTACATTTTCCTGCATCATACCAAAGCAACAAGCAACTGGACTAGTAATTCTGTTATTACCACAAAGGGTTATATATTTTATATTGGTTTGCTTTATTTGCTGGTCAAGAAAAGTATTGACTAACTGTATTGCAATATACTCCCCAAATTTTCTTGCAAGAGGGAAACTCAGAATTGGCTGGACAAAGAGCCTAGCACAATTTATGGAGTGTTGTCAGGAAAAAAGGAAGTGGGTAACACATGAAGAATGGGAAAGAAGAAAGGACAGGGGCATGACTGAGTGTGAGGTTACAAAGTAAAGGAAGGAATAAACCAAACAAATGCCACTCCCTGAGGGTTTTTTGATGTAAATAATTATAAATGATACGTATGTAAAGAAGTTAAGATGGCAAAAAGCAAGGACTACAGGCTATGAGAACCCAATTTTGGAGGTTAGACTACACACTTTTAGTATATTACACAATGCTGAGATGCGTGTGCTGTTAGAAGTTATACACCATCACTTCAAACGTATCTGCATGATGTTGATGCTGGTGATTCACTGAAGTTAGTCACGGTACGGTACTCTGAAAAAGTAAAGTCTCTGCAATGCAAAGACTGCAACTTCAAAGTGAGGCAAAACAACACAAATGTCACATATTGTTCCTCACAAATTATACCTTTGAGCAGCATCTTCATTTTTTATAGCAGTTGAATGCTTATTTCCTAGAAATCAAATATAAAAATATAGAAATTAGTGTACTTTCTTAACAGAGGAAAATGCTGGAAACTGAAAAATATTAAAACCTCTAAAATGTAAGCACAACCAAGATAATTGCTTAGTAACTTGCTTTTGATGGCTGTGATTTCAATAAGCTGGTATTCAGCCACCACTTTTTAAAATGTGAAAACAGACAGGCACAACTTTTCTCACACACTCATTCATCGTGTCTTGTATACACAAAAAAGGAAAGAATAATTCTGACAATAATTTTGTGCCAGCCACATCCCCTGGCTCTCCAGCCCAGCTTTACTCCTGCACCCCCACTGTTGTCCTCACGGCCGTCCCACCGCAGGCTTTTGCTCCGGGCCAGGTCCAACGCCGGCACCCTCACACAGAGCCGCTACTGCCGCCAAAGACGGCGCCCTGAGCCAGCTTCCGACACGGGTGCTCCGGGCAGCTGCTCCCCCACGACAAGAGCAACAGGCAAGGGAGATACCGGGCTGCTGTCCTAGGAAGGGCGCAGCGCTCTGACCAGCCAGCTACACAGCCCGCGCCCGACGCTCACGGCGGGCCGAGGCGGGTTGTCCCCTCACAGCCTGAGGGGACACCGGGTCCTTGCCTCGCCTCGCCCGGCCCGGCAGAGGCCCACAGAGCCCACCACAGCCGGCCCGCCGCTCTCCCCGGCATAGCGGGTTGGGCGAGTCCGCCGCTCTGCCGGCCTGGGGGCACAGGGAGAGCCCAAAGCGCCAGGCGGGGGGGTGGGGGGACTGGCACGCGAAACGGGGCCCCCACCTGCGCGCCGCCGGCGGGGCTTGCCCGTCCCGGCCGCCATCATCGCCATGACCGCCGCTCCGCCCGCCGACCTCTCACCCGGGGCGGAGCTGCTGTCGCGGCGGGGCCGGGCCGGGAGAGGCGGCAGCGCGGAGTTGAGGGGTCCGGCTGGTGGGGGCTGAGGTGAGGTGAGGTGAGGTGAGGTGAGGTGAGGTGGTGCCGTGCCCTTGTGGTTTTTAATTCAGCTTTGTGGCTGGCAGCCTCTTCGTCCCAGCCTGTGTGTGGCACCGCCCAGAGAAGGGGTTGGGGTGTCTGTTTATTAGGAGGGAGTTTGGTGAGTATTAATAGAACATTTTGCATGATTCAGATGCTGCCCGCTTACCGCTGAAACCCCCTAAAAGATTCAGTTAGAAACCGGATTAAGTATTAAGGCCGGAGACCATCTGCGAGCTCAGCCAGTAAATCCCTGGAGCAGCACGGTGAGTGCTTGGGGCGCGTTTCAAGGCTGTAAATACATTGTGAAGTTACTGAGAGCTGAAAATGCAACAGTATTGGCGTTCGAAAGTATGTTAAATTGTTTTGGCGGGATTAGTAACATTCTGTAAAGTGAAGAGCTTAAAGTGTGGTAATAAAGTATGTGTTAATGACCTGGTTAAAATGACAGGCTAGAAAGGATAGGTCTCAGTGACTTACAGATGTCAAACTGGATGAGAATAGAAAGTGAGTTGTTTATTCTTTGAATAAAGAAGGTGACATACAAATGTCTTAAGCTTTTGTGAATTGTCCCCCTTTTGTAGGCATCCAGGTAGGTTTGTTATCTGTGTGTTGTCTCATATAGCTTAGGTCAAATGTAAGAGGAAAGGCTGAGGACATCACATGGAGATGTCTGTGTTTTGACGAATAATTACCTAATTAACCAGATGTAGTGGTAACTGACATTTATAGTGATCATATAACCAGGTTTAGGCCCATGGCATTACTTAATAGTATAAAGATTATGACTGCTGCTATGATATATCATATGAGATACCCAAGCTTGATTGTATTTGTAATACGTGGTCCTGGCTATATAAGACTTGGTACATACTTGACATTATTCAAGAGTATAACTTTGTTGTTTTTAGCAAGAAAGTTGTAAATTTTAATACTTAGAGGTAAAAGGCCACTGAACTAGTCCAACCTAGACACTAGAAATAAATTATATTGTATATGTAATCTTGATGGGACTATTGATACAAACTGGCATAGTGTTTGCATCAGCACCTTCATGTGCCAGACATCGGGTTGGTGTGTGACAGTCAGGGCTGAGCAGAAGCACCTCTGGTCATAACAGTCACAGAAAATGTAGTGTGTCATGGGCATCCACACTTGGTGTGCAGTGAGCCCAGACTTGCTCTGTATTCGCTGCAGGTTTCCATGTATGTGCCTGGAGTAGTCACTGAAACCTTCAAACTTCTTAAGATGACCCAGATAGTACTTGAAAAGTTGTTTTCCTGTGCACAGAATGCAGGTTGTTTTCTGTCTCTAATACTGTCTCCTGCAAATATGGGGAGTAGAATAATGTAGCATACACCTCTTAAAAATGAATTTTCCCTTATATTCCAATTATGTAGTCTTAATATCTGTCTAGGTTGTTCTTATTCCTCTATTAGCATTTTTTTGATAATGGGATTATTTTTCAGCCTCGGTTTTAAATTCATGTAATGTAATACTGCCCTCTTTAATTTACAATAGATTTTGATGCCAGAAGAACACAGTCAAACTATAATGGCAGTTGATGAACTTCAAGCCATAATACAGAGATGTGTAAGTAGTTTTCTTTCCTTAGAAGTAACAAGTGTAAGTAATGTAAATTTCCCTTCATATATTATGATTAAAACCAAAATGACTTCAAAAAACAAGTCAGCTATTAGCAGAACTCCTCACTGGAGCTCAGCCTCCATGTTTCATTGACTTCTCTGTGGTGCATTCCCAAGATGATTTATTATTTCTGCTTCTTGGAGAAAGAAGTGTTCTTATACCCAGGAACAAAAGCAGGTTGTGGAAAATGCATCTTCCAAACAGAATCCTGTAGTCTAGACTTAATGCTATTGAAGTACTGCCTTGATGTTCCATCATAACTTGGAAGATTTTTTAATATGTGAAAAATGTATGAGAGTAACAATGATACTACATTTAATTTTGAAATAAAAGCTTGGAATTTCATATTTGACTTTAATATTAAAGTATGGAGTTAAACATTCATATTTTCTTTCTAGCAAATTCTGGAAGAAGCTGATTTCAAAGGAGAAGATTTTAATCTGTTTCAGGTAGCAGGTCAGAAGTGTTTGGAAGATGGATATGCAGCTCAGTTATTAGAAGTAATTCAAAATGAGAAAAACAAGGTGAGTTTAAGTTTGCACTATATATTAGTGTTTATTAACATCATTAAATATAAAACTGCTCATGAAGAGGGGAAAGCTACTTTCCCTGTGGAGCAAGGCTGTACATATGAATAGCTAATATGCTGACCTGTGTTAAGTGCACATTATTCTGTATTCAGGTAGCTCACAGGAGCCCAGGTCACAGTAATCTTAACAAAACCATTAATAACTCTTCTTTGTGAGTGAAGCAAAGAGAAAAGGAAGGATGAAAGCATAATTAGGAGAAAGCAACAGCATTCCACTTCTGTGGGACAGGGACTTCAGATGGTGTACTGGATGTGGCTGGCATGGAGTTTGCTTTCTTCATGGCAGCTTGCATAGTGCTGTGTTTTAAATTTCTGACCAAAAAGGCATTGAAAGCACACCAGTGTTTCAGCTACTGCTGATCAGTGCTTGTACAGCATCAAGGCCTTCTCCATTTCTCACTCAGCCCCCAGTGAGCAGGGAATTTGGGAGGAGCACAGCTCAGACAGCTGACCCAAAGCACTGAGATATTCCATACCATGTAACAGCATCGTGCTCAGCAGGAAAGACATGCGGATGGGGACCCATTCCAAAGTAGCTGTTGCTTGGAGGCTGGCTGGGCATTAGTCTGCTGGTGGGAGTTGGTTTGCATCATTTCCCCTTGTCATGCCCTGCTATCTTTTGTCATTCACTTATTACATTGTCCTTATCTTTGGAGTTAGTCTGTTTTGCTCTTTTACCTCTTGTCCCCATCCCACTGAGGCACAAGAGCAAGCAAGCAGTGGTGGGGTGCTTAGTTGCTGTCTGGGGTCAGCCCACCACAAATAGATATAATAATATTGACCAAAACTGTAGGAGCTAACGAGGCTGATGCTAAGTTGAAATACTACTGTTTGTGGGCACTAGGGATGCTGGCAGAATATACCAAACTGAACAGAGATAAATACGAAGTTCGGAAAGAAAGTGAAGGGCAGGATATTTTAGCAATGTTACATGGGGTTCACAATCTGGTTTTGAATTTTGTGAGTTTGAAGTAACAATTGAAAGTCTCAATCCCCTCAAGTTATGACTAATTTGTCCAAGTGTTCTTTCAGCACAACTCCTCTGCTCAGTCCTGTTTTAAATGTGTTTTCATAAACATTTAGAAGTATATATTGATATGTTAATATTAAGAAATACAAGAAAACTATACAAAATATGCAGCTGTGTTTATATAGGTATGGGGAGAGTATAGTGTGTGTCAAATTATGGTAACAGTTGCTAAATACTCAATGACAGTGACAGTAATGGTTACAACATTGATCTGTTGTCGTTTTTGGTCTTTATATATACAATCATTCTGGGTTTAGAAGATATCCAGTTTTGGTTTATTCTCTGAAAATCTGGTTTTTAGGTTATCATCAAGAATATGGGTTGGAATCTCATTTCTCCTCTTGTTAGATGTATTTTCATGTACAAACAAGAAGCCGATAAGCAAGAACACTGCCTGAGGATACTAGATCAGTTGGCACAGGTATGGGTTTGAAACACATGATTATGAAACAATAATGGTAGAGAAGTTCTGCACAGAAAGGGATGCTAGATCATTAATCCACAAAGCTAGTGCACCACAGGCCAGTTACACAAACATACACAATTTGGTTCTGACAATATTTGCATAATGAATTTGCATCACTGCTTGAATAAGCTGCTCTTAGTTTAATGTTCTCTCACATCCCTTTAAAGGTACAGCAAATTCTGAATTGATGGTGCTAGTTCAGTGGGTAAGGCTCTTTGGAAATGGCAGCCTCAGCATCAGAGGTGCAGTTTTCACACTGAAATGAGCTAAGCTGATCTAAAGGACACAGTCTTAGCTGAGTTAGCTGGCTTGAGTAAAACTTACTAAATGTGCTAATGTTGCTAAATGTGTTTTCTAGTATCTAATTCAAGGTCCCTCTGTCGATGTTTTCTCTTTAGTTGTTTCAAAACCATTCTGCAAGACCTTGCCATTTTCCACTTATCTGTCTCTGAATAGTATTTATTATTCTGTTTCTATCATTCACTCTGCAAAATCTTTTCTTTAAATCATTCATCTCTTTTCAACATGAGAATCGTTACCTGATGATCCTGATGGAGTAGGAGGTGAAAAATGTTTTAATCTGTAAAAAACTCATTCTCTTTCATTTATGCACTCCAAAAACAACCTGCAAACTTTATAGCTTGAACTAAATTCACACTCAAATTCTAATTCTCTCTCTGCTCCTAAGGATTACTTTTCAAAGGTATTGTGAGGTTTTTAAAGCCCAGATTTAGTGTCAGTTTTTACTATTATATGTTTTCAGCTCATAAGAAAGTGTACACACGGTATGCTCTACCGTAGATGTTAATTGTTGGCATGTACTTATTGTTTCATATTTGTTTTCTTAAATCTTATCTTGGATGTTCAGATCTTCTCTCTTGACATTCAGAAACTTTGGTATTGAAGTTTGCATGTGATTAATTGTTTTGGTTATGACCATGGTTATTTAAAAATATGCATTGTTCCACTCTTGCAGCTCTGCAATCCAAAGGAACTTTTTTTGGGTTTACTTGAGCAGATTGAACAGACCTCTGGAGACCAAGTGTGCCAAACTGTCATGTTATTGCTTCAGCCCTTGCAGACAGGTGGGATTCAGTTTATCATGCAACATATGAAATAAATTATTTTCTCATTTATTTATCAATTTAGTTTAGCCTTTGCTGGAATGGTTTCAGAAAACATCCGTCCTGACAAGCTTTACAGTTTATTATATTCTGTAAAGTAACACAAGGCATACATTTCATGCTTACATTGGTCTGTAGAAAAATATATTAGATGGGACTAATAGCATCAGTTGAAAAAGCAATATTCAGCTATTTTTCATCATTTACAAGAATGTGGTCCTATGACAGTTACATTTAGAGGTATAAAGCACTCATGCTGTTCTTGCAGAAATAAGGAATCACATGGATTTGTGAAATTCATTATTTAACTTTTAAAACATGCAGTTCTACTTTTTTATAGTCTAAAACTTTCATTTCAAATGAAGCATGTTGAAATACTTCATTGGCGACAGTGGGAGCATTATTCTGCCTACAGAATTTACATATGAAAATTTAAAATGTTGGGTTTGGCCACTCTCTAAGTAGGTAACAAGCAGTAGTTGCTGTTTTGTTAGATGAGGTGAAATTAAGTATTGTGTGTCAAGTTGAAGTCTGATTGTAGCAATCTCCAAGATGTGTTATTGTATTATGTTAGAATTTAACAAGAGAAGTATGTGGTTTTTTGGATAGCCAATCTGCAGTTAGTCTGCACTGGGTCCAGGTAAAGTGGACAGCCTCTGGTGCTGCTTCCTCAGTCTGGGACAGTCTCTGTTAGTTTTGCCATGGAGTAAAAACCAGAGTCAGTTCTCAACAGAAAAGCTGGGTCATTGTCTCTGGTTTAGCCAAGCACAAAAGTAGTCAAGTAATAAATGTGTTTTCGGGTCAGATATGTATCATTTCACATAGCCCAGTTCTAGAAAAGTGGTTTTTCTTTTGGTCCTCATCCTGGTGGTGTGGAGAAAGGAAGAACATTGAAATGTGTGACAGTTTTAATATTCGTTATTTGCAAATACACGATCATATTGATTACAGTAAATTAAACTAGGGGATGATGTTTAGTCTTGCTGGATTTGCACATGTGATTTCAGTCCCTCTCCTTCCCTGAAAATGAAATGTTTTCTAATGTAGTCATGTTGTTTTTCTTAATGTTTTCCTCTACTAAGTAAGTAATAAATTAATGTCTCAAAATATTCCATTTCCCCCCTTTTTTATTTTCTTTTCCCCAGTGCTTTTGAAACTTCAGAACAAGAAAGCCTACTCAGTGGGTTTGTCATTGGCCGTGATTATGAATCAGCTTACTCCCTTACCTGTACCTTACACGAAACAACAAATACAAGAAGATAAACTTGGTCTCTGTCAATGTTGTAATGCAGTGGTGGACTTTGCTAAACCTTTTGTGAATGAAGTTGTTAAAAATATGGAAAAGTCATCAGAATACAATGACATGGAGCTGAAAGAGGAATTAATAAAATTGTGAGCATTTTATGTCAGTGTTACATACTCCTGTAACTTAACAAAAAGAGTAGTAGGCGTTTATTATATAGGTAGCAAATAAATCACCTTGTAATGTTTTATAATGCTGCTAATGTATATGCAACTAATGTGGTATTTTGACAAAGAACCCCTAACTAGGCCTGATATATTTATGAAGTGAGAGAAGAAAGGTAAAAACTACTTTCTGTTTAGTACAGGGAAATGGTGAAGAACTAATAGTTGCTGTATTGTGAAGCTGATTTGGTATTCATCTCAGATTTACAGCAGTGAGAGTACTCATGGTCTGGAGATGAAGTCTAAGGAATGCTTCTACAGGAGATGTTGGTTTTGTTTTTTTTTATTCTCTGTGGAATACCTTGAAAAGCAGCAGCTGATATGAATAGAGACATAATTTTTTGTCATCAATGACACTATCATAGTCTGTATTTATGACTGTATTGGTGATTTAGTTCCACCCCTTTCTATTTCAGCTGTATGAAAAGCCTGAAGTACCCATTATTGACAGCTCAGCTTGAACAACTTGAAGGCATTGAAGAACATCCTTTTCGGCGTTTTGCAACTGAAATTATAGTGAGTGCAATCAAAATTAATTGCAGTGTGCAGCACCAGTGGTCTAGATCATAATTGCCTGTAATTTGTTCTAGAGCTCATTTTGATTTCATTATTGGTTAGTGGGGTGACTTACTGGGTCTTATAAGATATATCCTTCCTTTCCTGTTGGAAACAGTCTGAAAAACATGTTTTTAATGCTAATTATGAATTACATTTTAGTCTCTTTCTCAAGAAATTTACATCTGTTTATGGCGTGAGGTAGAGCACACTAAGGTCAGTAAGTCATGCTTTGACTGTATGACATCTTGCATAATCCTAATTTTCCAAAATGTGCCATCCTGGATGCTGGGTTTGGGCAACCCCAGAATAGTGAAGTGACCTTGATCTCCCAATTTCTCTGTAATATGTACAATAGGAATTACACTCTGTCCTCAGCCACGTGAAGGGCGTTGGGGGGTAACCACTGTAAGTATTTCTGATGTACAAACGTCAGGTGTTCCTTGTGTTGTGCATCACAGGAAAGAAAGGCCATACAAATCAATTCTGACTTTAAATCAGGGCTTGCCTTTAGCAGCTAAATGTTGTATTCCATATTGATTAGTGAGAAAAAACCAAAATACTGAGTATTCTGTGTTCTAAAAAACACAGAGATTTTGTGACGAAAAGTTTTGATGAACCTATTGTTACTTGTAGCATTGGGAATAAAGGAGCTGAACTAGGAGTTTGCAGGTAGTCTTTATTCTGCCATTTGCTAACTTTTGTGTGCTTGACTTTGCTATCTTAGTAATATTTTTCTAACACTAGTCATTTTTCCTCCAGGGATTTTTTGTGTGTGTTTGTACTTATGTCATAAATATCACATATTTATATTATTTTATATATTAAAAATATAACCTATTTATATTAATTTGTATGTATACTGTACAAGAGAATGTACTGTAAATACAGTTAGAGCTTTAAAACTTAATTTGTATACAGGAGTTTTAAGGCAACTATAGGAAATCTGTTTTTATTTTTTAGGACATTTTGTGGAATATAAGAGAATTGATACCATTAGTGTTTGCACCTAATAAAGGCAAAAGTCTGCCGTGGGAGAATCAGGAGTTTGCAGACATAGAGCGAAAGAATTCCACTGATTCTTTGGCATGTCTGTCATATCTGATGTTTGTTCAGCATTTTGGTGTCGAATGCTTTCCAGTGGTTTTTAGGTAAGAACTATTCTTTTTCATTTACTTTACGTATGTACTTTGAAGATTCTTTCTGAGCAGAAGAGAACTTTAGTTGTGAATAGTTATGAATGAAAACTGTATTTCACTAGTAATAATTTTATGTCAACCCTTATGCATTAATATTTTATGTAAGTTTATATATATGAAGTACATACTCCTGCAGATGTATTGCAGTTTAATTTTAGATGAGCTGTGCTTTAACAGAAACTGGTATGATTAGTCATGTGCTGAAAATTAATGTGTATTAAATGTTCATTTACATATCTATAGACAGTTTCCACATAAGATTTCTTAACAGTGATTTGACTTACATATTTTTGGTCTATTTAAAAATTAATTATTTTAGAAAGATATTTTAATTTTTTCAAAGAATACTAATCCTGTCAAATATATTAATTATGTGCAAATGTATATGGTTTATGGAGTTTAATGTTGCCTCATTCTTCTCTTCTAGTCCTTCATACCTTCTGCTATGCAATATGACACACATTGAAGTGCTGCTGGAAAGGTAGGGTTTGTGGAATTTGCAGGTGTAGATAGTGGGAGTGATCTTTTACAGTAATTCATAACATCAAATTTGAAATATAGGTAAGTTCAGAGTAGGTTTTTAAACTTGAGCATTAAAATGGCAAGTTCCACACAAGATGGCTTCTCTTTCCAAGAAGTAAAAGTAGTCTAAACATTTGTGTATGGTTTCCCTCTTGTATGTGATACAGTATTGTGATACCATTTTTAGAAACTTTATTGTAAAAATGTAAAATTAGTAGTTTACATACAGAATAATTAGAGTGTAGACTTACTTGCACTTCTATAACAATTACTGAAGGCAACTATTGTGAAAATATTTATTTGAATGTATTCTCACATGATATAGATAATGTGTAAAAGTCAGGTTTTCTAAAGGAAACCAAACTTTTCTATATATTGTGATTATTTCACCTTCCATAAGCAGCAGTGTTACCAAATGGCTTCTAGCACTGCTATGGAAGGCAGGTTTCCTATTCTGACTGCTTACTATTTCATTTTATTTGGTAATCAATGTCACAATACCTATGAGAGATGACACTGCTTTTGAGCATTTACAAATACTGAGGGAGAAAAAGTAATTTCTGACTGGGAAAGGATGAGTCTAATGTTCAACTTCTTATCAACAAGTTTATTCTAAAAGTCTAGAGAAGAGTAACAAAAATTCATTATTTAAAAAATAGAGTGAAAATCGTTGAGGGGCAAGTTCTTGTTCACCTCTGTTCTACTGTTTGTTCTGAAATATCCACTGTCTGGTTAATTAACAACTTATATTTGACTTTTTTTTTTCTAGAACAGAAGAATCTGTATTATCTAAAGGACTTGTAAGTTGTTTTTTTAAATTAAATTTTCAATGTTAGAATGTTTTATTTTCAGTTTAAGGAATGTTCAAACTTGTTTTCCCTTCTAAGAGGGGTACAGCTGATAGTTCAGATAATAGTTTCAGAAATATTTTGAAGCTTAATTAAGTATTTTTCAGTCTTACAAAGACCTGTATTTATTGAACTTGCAGTCCTGCATAAATGTTTAAATTAAAGTTATCACTTAAAATTGCAGCTGCTTGCACCTTGCAATATCTGAATGAGTATTTGAGTGAAGGCTGTTTTAGCCATGAAATGTTAAGCTGATGTATTAACATCCTGTATATGTGCATACTGTTGGCAGCTTTCTTTTCTTTTCCCCACCCTGCAGGATCTGTTTGAGAGCTGTTTATTGAGAATGGAAGATAACAGCCTTCTCCATCCCTATTTAGAATTCAGAGTTTTTATCAATGTACCTCAGGTAATAAGAAACAGTGTAGAGAAGTCTTCAAAGTTTGATTCGAAATAGTACCTAGCTGTCCTCTAGGTGTCTGAGAGTGGGCATATTACTGGACCTTTTTACACCTGTGCTGTTAAACTGAAACCTTCAGTGTCTTGCTATACAGAATTGATTGTCTCTTCTACCTGCTGCAGCATGAAATTTCAGTGACAATTAAAATACACCCAGTGTATGTACAGGTCACTGAAGCAGGTGGGCACAGATCTTAGTTGAAAGGTGGTGCCAGCTTGTTTTTGTCTCCTGCTTGCCAATCTGCTGCTTGGCTACATTCTTATCTGGAACCAACAGTACAAGAGTAGTGTTCTTGTGGAACAGCCCTGGGATTATGACCACTGAAGTTGGCATGAATTTCTCTGATGAGAATCTTCCCATAATCACCTGGACATTTTCAAGTGTGCTGTGGGTTTTTTGTTTGGTTGGTTTTTGAAAGTCTTGAGTAGATTTTAGTCAGTGTGATGTAATGTAATAATTTGTATGTAATTATAAACTGTATTTCCTTTTTCTGACTGCAGAATTTGGTGAAAATTATGACCCTTTGTCCCATGGAGAATATGGTATGTTAAGTGGCCTACAGAATCAGTAAATGCTGAATTAATTTTTTTAGAATTTGTCTGATAAACATCTCTGCTTTTTTTAGAGAAAGAAGAGTTTAAATATTTTGCAGTTATTCATAGACAAGTTTGACACAGAGGGAAAATACACATTATTCAGGTATGCATACCAGTTACTGTAGACTGTGTAACAACAGCCCTAGTTCAGCTTAATTGCATAGATACAATGATTCCTGGCAGAATCTGCATCTGATAAGCCACTTTAATTTTACTATGTTCATTTTTTGATAAATAATGAATCTCTATTGCCTCATATAAAATTAGCTGTCTTGTGTGAGCCATTGTTTAAAGGTTACAGTCATACTGTTTTTCTGTGGCAAAACTCCCACTTAGTGAATGTCATCTAAGTTTTGAGCATACTCTACAGGCAGCTTTAAAGAGATAATATCTTTGTTTTGTTTGTTTGAAGGTGTTTACTGAAGACAAGCAACCATGCTGGTGTGGAAGGATACATTATTAAAAATATAAAGGATCAGATTCACTTAGCATTAACGGTGAGGCTGTTACCAGTAAAAACCAAGTTGCCTTCTCAAAATTCTATCAGTATGATGTTGAGAAAATGTCTACAGCTTAAACTTTAAATGATGCATTAAAAAACTCCATTTTGAAAAGAAGCATAAGATTGGAAAATTTTATTAAAAACATTACTTTGGCTTTTTCTGTCTATGCATATTTGGGTTATAGTTTTACAGTTGTATTTTTAATTTCAAAATCTTACTGTATTTTTCTAAGAAGTCATTATGTTTTCTATGCTTGAAAACACATTTCTTTCTTAAAGTGGAACTGCTCAGAACATTGTTTTATCCCCACAGTTCCTAATTTTTTAAAATACAATTCAAATATAATATTATTAATTTTTTCTTTGCTTTTATCATGACAGTCAGGATTTTATTATGAGTGCTTTGAAAATGATCAGTTCATCAGGAAGAGCTGAGCTAGATCAAAGCCATTTTAATCTCATATTTTATAATAATTTATACCAGAAAGTTAGGGAAATTATTTAAAACTAAATGATTAACTTTTTACTATGCAGCTTCAGAATTCTCATACTACATGTCTTCCATTTCTTCCCTGGCTATCAAAAAGACAAATAATTTTAAAATGATAAAAAGGCTGGTTTGTGTACTTCACTCACAGGGAGGTGATAATTAGAAAACATTTCTTCCAGTGTTTTTTTTTTTTTTTACTTTTCTGTTTTATGCAAGTTGTTGTTACAATATTTAAGACCTAAATTTTGCACTCAGCTAAACTTTTTGTATTTTTTTAGAAGGAATCTGACAACATTTGGTTTACAGGACATCACCTGATTTCCATTCTAGATTTAGTACTTTCACTTCCAGAAGGTGCTGAGACTGATCTTCTGCAAAACTCAGACAGGTGAGTTGCAATCACAGTTGGAAGCTTTTCTCCTTTCTTTGTAATTTAAAAAGAGTTTAAACTACCTTACTATAATGGTGTATGCTGTCATGTAATTAATGAGGTGACAACAGCAGTGTCTTTTAAGTTTTTGGAACTAGAAATGGAAGTAGTCACTTATTTCAACCAGCTCTGCATAGAAGAATGTCACAATGCCATTACATTAATTTTTACCAGTGAAAAAGGATGTCCTCCATTCCCCCAGGATGTTAAGACTTCAGATGTGAAATTGCATAATTAATAGGTAAAGAATTTCTTCAGCAATGTATGGTTTGTCAGCTCTCTGCAGCAGCAGTTGGAGGAGTAAAAGTGATGTGGTATGTTGTCTAATGTGATAACAATTACCAGATGCAACTTACAGTGCAAGGCATTTTTGAGGCTGTTTCATAGATTGCTACTGGGAATCCAGTATCTCATGAGTAGGATTACAGATTCACCTAAACAGTAAATAATTGCATTAAAAAATAAATGTCTCTGACAATCCCCTGTATATGGGACAAGACTTCCTATATAATAAATAATATGATGATACCTCGGCTTCTGAATCAGTGGGGAGATAATGTCCAGATGGACACATACCTGCTTAAAAATGCTCAGAAGTATGATGTATAATTTTTCTTTTTGTCTGGAAAAAAACCAATAATTTCTGCTCAGAAGTATGGTAAAACAAAAGCAAAAACCTTATTTTAAAAAGTGCACTTAAAAGTAAAAATTAAGTACAGTAATAAAGAAAATTGTTGCACTAGTTTCAAAACGACTTTGAATCATCAATGATGCCTATTTTAGATAAGGTTCTGTCTCTTGAGAGAACTCTTCCTCACAATCACCAGCCTTCTCCAGTCTGATGCCAGTTTCAGTTTTACTTGCAAAGTGTGAACGGTTGTGTGGACATCACTACACACTGGTGCTCTAGATGGAGCTATACGGCTCGGCAGATGTGTGGTTGCTTTTTGTACAAATAGATACTCTTTGGATGGCTGGCTGATGGACAATTAAAATTACTGTCCTGGTAATAGGTATCTGTGCTCTAGACTATAAACTGTATGTTTTTAATTCACAGGATTATGGCATCACTAAATCTGCTGAGATACTTAGTCATTAAGGATTGTGAAAGTGATAATCAAGTAAGTACTATGCTGAGAGGTGGATTCACATGAACACTGTTATCCTTGATTCAAAAAGCATAGGTTTTGCATTTTTCTTTGCAATGGTTAGTTGCCCAGAAGTAATGCTTTTGTTAAGACGTTAGGAAATATGTGATGTTCCTTTATTCTGATGAAATTTTTTGCATATATACTGTTACGATAAACAAATGAATCCTTTTGCTCTGCCTGTTGAACTCTGATCTATGTCCATAACATTAGAGTGTGTTACCACAAAATCACATACCCAAAAGTATTCCCACATGAAAAAAATTGTTATTTTTGCTTATTTATTCCCTCAAACCTCCAACAGGAAATCTTTATAACAAAAGTTATACAAAATATAATTTTCTGGTTTCTGAAATACAGAAAAAAATTCTGATCTCCTTTTAGACTAATTTGAGATTAGGAATACATTTTGTAAGTGTCTAATAATCTTACTAATCTAAGTAGAATAACAGTGAAATAACTTGCACTTATTGCAGAAACGGTAATGAAAATGAAAAGCAAAATTAGATCTCAGTGAGTGCATTTCTAATTCAATGTTTATATAATTAATTAATATTGGTAGACTGTATCTGTTTGTCATATTTAAGGGGTGATTACTATTATTATTACTAAGTACTCACTGTGATCCACTCAATTGCATGCAAATACATAGCTTTGTAAGGAAAGTAAGAACTCCTCTTTTATTCTTAAAAAACTACATGTAGTAACACTCAGCTGCTCTAACAGTGCTGTCTAGTACCTACCAAAAAGAATGTCCATACAGTTTGAGGAAAAAATAGCATCACATCTTCTGAAGATTTTGCCTTAAATTTAGGCTCTGTCAGTTCTTCTTGACTTCCTCCCTGTCTCTCTTCATATAGTGCAAGTGAGGCATAAAGAAAATGCCTCCTTTCATGTCAGTTCAGATATTTTGATTGCTGCATAACAAGCATTTTCATTAATCAAGTTTAAGTATTTTTCTAGAAAGTTCCTTTTTTAGCCACATCCTGGTGGAAGTAATTAGTGTTCTTCTTATTCGAACAGTTAACTGTGTCATTTAGTATTAAAATTTGGTGAACTTTCCACTGTTGTTAGTGGACTCACTGTATTTAACACTGAAAATTCTTATTTTTATCGTCCTTATTTTGCCCTTTAAGGATACTGGCTGAAGAAAAGAGTTGTATAAATGGCTCCTGTATTGAAGGACACAAAGGCTGCTTTGTATTTGTTTCCTTCTACAGCAGTTTTGTAGCAAACCCAAGCTTATTTTCCTCTCTGTAACCCTGAACAGTCTTGTTTTTGAGCATCTTTTCCTTGCACCTCTTGCTTCCTAAGTGCCATTATCGTAAACTCCTTCTTTCCACCCATGCCAAACTGGGGAGAATTCATTGTCACTGTGGCTGCTGTGCTGAAGGATGGGATAGTAGCATATCCAGTAACATTCCTCCAATGCTGTTAAAATGCAGTATAGACATTTGGGAAGCATGATATTTATCAGAACTTTCATTTGCCATTGCAATACAGTGTTAATACAGGAATGTTAATGTAAATTTTTGTTGTTTTACTGCTGAATTATCTGAGAGGAGCCTACAACTGCTATTGACTTGGTGTAAAGACTCTAGCCTGAGAAAGGGCCTAGAACCTCCCCTGCAACACATCAAGATCCCTTTAGTTTTGCGTACAAGAACAAGCTCAAAATGTGCATTTCCATTGCTCTAGTTACCAGCTTACATAGGTCCTCCCTCCCTCTGCCCCCCCCCCTTTTGTTTTTTTTTGTTTTGACTGCTTCATCATCCAATCAACAAATAATGTACGGGAGAGGAAGAGGAGCTCAAATATCCATCACAATGCTGTTCGTGCTTGAATGCACAAGTCCGAATTATTTTTTTCTCTTTTCCTCCCACCATACAAGTGTATGTTAGAAAGACTAGCCAAAAAACTTGTGCTCAAAAGCTTAGGATTGCAAAGCTTCATGGAAACTGTTTCGTAACCTTCTCTGTTCTGTTTGACTAGACTGGTGTATGGACCACAGTTGACAAGATAAAGCAGGATTTCTTAAAGCCACTGCGTGTAGGACTCAATATGTCAAAAGCACATTATGAGGCAGAAATAAAAAATAAGAAAGAAAACAGAAAAGGTCAGTTTTTGTTGTTTTTTTTGTTCTTTGTTCATATCTAGAAACTTTGGTAATCATTTGGAAATGAAGAAGTGGTGAATGCTGTAGAGATCAGGTTTTATTTAACTGTTGACACTAGTCCAGACTTCAAATAATAATTCAGTAGTTGCTATATTAAAAATTTTCATAATTGATCAGAAAAATCTGAACTTGTTTATCTGTCATCATATTTCTAAATCTTATGGAAACCTAATAGAACTGTCACATGAAGACCTTCAGAGCTTGTTCTGCATTTATACTTTTGATTTTAGTTTTACAAAGGAGTGACTAAGTCTCTCTGAATGCATAACCCTTAGTTTTCATACCAGATGTGGGGGGGGTTACCAAGAGAAAAAATAAGGCACAATGCTCTCTGAAGCCTGAAGCGTTACATTCATTTTTAATTTTTTTTTTTTTTAAATCTGACAGAATCAGATTCTGCTCTGGGTTAAGCAGACACATTGCACAAGGCATAAGAGCTGTAGCTGCTTTAGGCAATCTCTCTGTATGTCAGATCCTCTGTTGCTTGTGGTCTCCAGTATAATTAAGATAGCCCAAGGAATTTGTGTCTGCTACTAAAAATGTCAATACAGCTTTTTGCCCCTAGTCTTATCCTCTTCTGTTGAAAACTATGTAAGTATGAGGCAAAGAAGTTTTTTTTTTCTCAAGACAACCTGTGGATATCTTTGTAAAGGGAATCCTTCAAAATTAATCAGGAAGCTTTTTCTTAAGTCACTCTTACATTGCTCTATCCTTTGACAAAGTACAAAGAGATTTGAGTTTGGGAGAGAACATCTGACTTGTAACAATAAATCGTTTGACTTTCTTTTCTAGTGTATAATCCTTGTAAACTTACATTGAATTTCAAATATGTGGTCAGAATGTAAGAGGTTTTCCCCTTATTTTTCAGACCTGTCCTTATAGTTTAGCCTGCTGCAAGTAATCTCTCTGAAATAGAGAAGCCTGCAGCCGTTTCTTAATAAAATAAGTATTTCATGTCTGGATCCATTAAGTCAAGCTAAAGAATCTCCTAGTGTTTCCCTGGATGTGGAAATGTTAAAAATGTATGAAAACCAGACCAGATAACATTTTTTTTTTCCTTTCAAAGAGCATGTGAGCTCTGTAAAATTGGTTTCAGGTGCAGATCTTGCCTGTTTAGTAATGTAGGCATTTGTGTTGCAGAAAGTGTAAAGATAGCATCCAACTCCACCTGTCTTCCTCTTAAGGTTCATCACCCTCAATCCCTAGATTTCGGTTCTTAACAATTATTGTCATGAAATGCTGATATTTTAAATATTCTTTTAATTCTAAGAGTCATGGTGGTTGTTTTCTTCTACAGAGGCGCACAGTTCTAACCCAGTTTGCTCTGTAACTGTTAGTGGGGAAAAGATGCCTGCCATGACTACAGGAATGCAGCTTCAAGTGAGTTTGCACTTCCCTTCAGAGTCACTCAGAAGTACTGACATTTTTTGTGGAGACAAAAGTAAACGTAAAATAGGTAAAAAAAATTCCACTGACAATAACACTTATCTTTCTTGTCATTTCAGGTTTTACACTCAGCTCTCTTCACATTTGACTTAATAGAAAGTGTTCTAGCTCGAGTAGAAGAACTCATTGAAGGGAAAACAAAAGCTGTAATGGAGGAAAATAGTTAAGTCAGCTGAAGTGTTTTAATTAACATACTCCTTACAAGATCATTTGGACTATGAGACTTAAGTTGCAAGGGAGGGTACCACCCTTTAAAGAAGAAAAATTAAGAGTGGCCTCCAGAATTGCAAATTCTGTTCTTCATAAATCTTGTTGCTGTTCATTTTTATTTTTTTTTTGCTCTTGTTGCATGGGATTTGCAGATATGGTCTATTTACTTATTTTCAGAATGTGATGCTTTTTCTTAAGTTTAGAAACTAAAAACAAGGCAGGAGTGTGTTCTCTGTGGCAAAGAGGTATGGTTAGGCATTTGGGGTTTTTTTCTGTTTTCAGAATTTGTCAGGTAATAGTTGCTGACTGGTGGTGTGAATTACAAAGATTTTTATCAAGTGACTGAAGAACCATTAACTAAAAAGACCCGTTTAAGCAGAAGGTATTTTTATTAGCACATTTTAATGTTGACAAACAAGCTTCTATATTTGCAAACAGGGCTGTAAGGTACAGATAGATAACAGTATATTCTATACTATCTATAAATAGTAAAAACACTATGGCAAAGGAAACCAGGCTTAAAGAAAAACACATCAACTTTGAGCCAAGTAAGATTTTAAAACTGAGTAATATAACAGATAACTCTTGTGTTTAAACAACAGGATAAGGTTTCATGCATACAGTTGCTTATTTTAGGGATACCTGTATTTTGGAATTGTTTTGATTATCTTTAATCATACAGTTTTCCTTAAGATATAGTAAATATTTTGGGGAATTATAAACAGATGAGCCTCTAAGTTCAGAACCAAGTTAAAAGTAAGGATGACTTTTCTATAGTGCACTTCTTCCTCCCCCCCAGTACATTTGGTATCAAGTATGCTATTTTTCACTGTATAGTTATTTAATATGAATTTTCATTCCAAATGCATACATCGTATGTAGTCTTTTGAAATGTAACTATATTTTTAAGAATGTTTTATATTTTGTTTTAAATGTAGCAACTCTATTTATGAATAAAAAAATCCAAATACTAAGTTAATTACAGTGCAATTGGTACTCCTGAAGCATCTTCCAAACTGGACTTTTTTCTATTATTTGGGCTTTTGTCATTTCCATTTTGCAACGAGTATCATCTGCTTGTGGCTTAGAAGTTATCTTAGGGTAAAGAAAAATACTATGAGTAGGACACAATGACTTTTAGGTAATAGAATATTCAACATTTTATTTTTCTAATAGTAGAAATGCAAAATTATTCCTCAGCAAAATTTGAATCGTGTTCTGAAGTAGGTGTTCAGGACTGATGTACACAGAGGTGATAGTATTTCAACAGGAGTTAGCAGTAAATGAAGACATCCTAATTTAACAATGGTAAATAACAGCCAGAAGAGCTCTTAAATATTTGTTTTCTTCGATGCTATTAAGAGCTATTAAGTTACCTTTAACAGTAGTTCAAAGACTCAGCTAAGGCATCAGAGTACCAGTCCTACCTCAGTGTATTAATGGATTGTGGTCAGTATAACCCAAAAAGTTCCATTAAGGAAAACCAAGTATTTAATAGTTCTTGGCTTTTCCTGAGTAATACACTCATATTTTTAAGTATATGCAACTGGACTTACCTTAGCCATAGTTAGCATTAATTTAACAGTTTCACCAGGATTGTGAACTGGTATTACACGTAAGTTACTGCCCAGGAATCTGCACATCAAAATAAATAAGATTACTTTTAGAATCTGTATTTAATTTGTTATGCCATAAAACTGAAACAGCATTCCCACGTGATGCAAACAGCTTTTTAGTGTGCAGTTTTACTTAGGGAGGAGACTGCTTTTATCTGGAAAGGGGAAGTGGAGCATTCATGCTGTTTGTAAAGCCATCTGTCCCATTTCTGTAGCACTTATTAAGGTGGGATTTGGAAGGGCTCATTTCTTTATCTAGGTCTCTTCAACAATCAATCAGCATTTCTTAAGCATGTGTACATTCAGAGAGAGCTAAACCCTCTTCTGTCAAATTGCTGAAGACTTCTCAGTGGCAGAAAAAAAAATTGGGTTGTTTTTATGGCTTTGGAGGAACACAGCAAAGTATCTAAAAACACGGTGCTAAAAATATTTCAGAATTTAAACTAAATCTTTGTACTGTACTATAAATAAAACAATCTGTATTCCAGGCACGATTAAGATAATGGGATAATTCTGCTACTTTCATGTAAAGAATTGTTCACTCAAATACTTTAACCTAAAATTTAGTCTTTCTATAAATAGTGTTATTCATATGCATTCATTCTTGAGAATGAAATCTGAAGATTTAAGATAGTAACATGAGTTGTCATTCAATAGGGTTATGGAAGAGAGAGATCAAAGCTTAGGCAAGCACAGAGCCTCTCCCTAAGCCTTGTACCTTAAGTGTGCTGTAATAATGACAGCTTTACCTTTGCTGCTGTTTTCTGTTGTAGAGCTAAAGCAGGAGAGGGACTTAACAATGAAGAATGAGGAATTTTAAATAACCAAAATGAATTGAAATAATGCAGATGAAGTGCCCAGCTGCTCAGTTGCATAGGTCCCCTGTGACCTCCCCTTGTGCTTACCACCTGTTCTTCCCTGCAATCTGTCTGATAACTTGGACTCATTCACATTAAGACCTCATGCTGGTAAGGTATCTCAGCTGAACTTGTCTGCCCTTGCTTCTAATTAGCAAAAATCAATGTAACAGGCACTGGCCTTCTCTAAGCATAGGCACTCAGGTCCCTGGTGCATTTTGCTAAAATGTGATGTAGGAACCAAGGGTTGGATTTATATTTAGAGATCGGGGAAATAAATTGTTGCAGTTTTGCTAATACTAGAATGGGCTAAACAAAGCATGAATGAACAAAGTGCAACAAGGAAACAATTACATGTTCTTACCTAGAGCCAATCTGTTTCTATAAACAGTTTTGCTTCCAATAACCAGGTCAAAATTTAGTTTTATTAATTTGATTGATGGACAGAATTACTGGGCATTTGAACATGTCTGGCCTTTCCTCTAAGGTGTTTAAAACTTCACATACAGATGTACTGAGGTTATTAGTGGAAAAACTCATAGCTCATTTAAGCTATGATGATAAACACTATTCTCCTGCTTCCCCCATGCTGTACACACCCCTACATAAAACATTCATGTTGTTAATAAGAATCCTATAATTTTCTGGTTAATAACAATAAAAAAATCCTTCCCCAATTGCAGCAAACCCATAGATAAGCAGAAAGACACAGTAATAGAAGACAACCTGACATTATTAAGGGGCTTTGTTTTTTAACAAATCCAACAGGTGGGCTTGTAGTTTCAAAGAATGTGGAGCAAGTTTCAACCCCACCAAGGAAGAAGCTCAGTCAGTGATTTACAAACAACAGCAGAATTCCAAGCTGCCAGGTAGTAAAAAAAGCATGTGCATTTAAATATATATATATAATTGTTCCTTGTCAACATCAATTTGATATTGCTTGGCATGACAAAACATTTATTTTAATAAAATTACTGACTTCCCAAATGGAATACAGCTCCAAAATAGTTTTAGTGATCAGCACATGTACAAAATCCATTGTTACATAAGCACAAAGTAAATTGAGAATTAGCATTGCCATCAGTTTGGTGGTCTTGCTCAATGGTGGCTGAACTTTTAAAACCTCTCAGGAAAATTTACTGCGTTTTCACAAACGGGTAATAGATTTCTTACATTTCACCTCATGCACTCTTATTCATCAGCATTTGGAAATATGCCCAGGATTTAATGAAACTGGTGCCAGTTACCTCAAGGAGGTAAAGATCAAAGACTTCATTAGAATAGTCACATCTGTGAGGCAAAGAGTGACAATCAGCTGCAGTTAGGGCTACTGTACCTACAATAAAATAGTTCTGACTACAAGTATGGAGCATAATCCGATCGCTGTTGTCAGCAGGTGTGTACTAAAATATTCAAGTTTTCAGCTTCATTAGAAATGAGAGATAAGTTTTAAGTAAACCACTTTTAGTGTTGTTTTATACTTTAGGTGTAAAATAACATTGATTATTTAATTGTTCTAGGAGATTATAATAGACACTGTTCCAAGTAAACATTTTAAAAGCTGGTAAAAAATCTGCACTTTACAATAAAGCCATTTCTCATGATGTAAACTTGCCTGTTCTGTTTTGAAAATGACCATGAAAATATGGTTACAGAGCTAAGAAAATTGTGTGATTTTTCAATTCAAGAGAAAACTTCAAAAATAATTATTTTGCATAGTCCTAAAATGATTGAAAGGAAGCATATTTGCTATGTTTAGAGGAACATCCTCTTCTGTCACCTATGATATGTTAGATTGATTCACTTGGTATTCTTTTTAGTTCCTATTAATAAACCACTGCTTTAAATATCTTTCCTGTGCATTAGTAAAATAAAATGTATGTCTGAATTCCTGAAAATAATTCACAAAGGGTAGGGTTGGAAGAGACCACAGTGTGTCAACTCCAACCTCCCTACTCAAGGAGGGTCATCCTAGAGCACATTGCACAGGATTACATCCACATAGTTCTGGAATATCTCCAGTGAAGGCGACTCCACAGCCTCTCTGGGCAGTCTGTTCCAGTGCATGGTCACTGCACAGTCACATATTTAGGTGAAACTTCCTGTGCATCAGTTTCTGTTTATTGTCTCTTGTCCTATTTATTCCTAAAATAATATTTCCTAATCCAAGACAGATATTTCATTTCTTCTTAGCAATATAAAGTTCAGTTTGATATTGAAATCATACCTTCTCTGAATCCTGAACATGGCACTCCATTCTTCTGGCCCATGAAGAGCAGCTGACAAAACCAAAAAACTGTTCCGATGAATGTTTATGAACTTCTGAATTCTTTTGGAAAACTCTTCTTCCCCTGTCCTAAGCAAGTCTTGAGTGTCTGACAGTATAAATGCAATGCCTATTGAGGAAAGTGCTGTAAATGTACAGGTCATGGCAGCAACGGGATTAAGTTCTCACCACAAACTGGGAAGCAAAATTCTTAATTCAACTATTTGTTTAAAAGGCAATGGAACAGAACATGAATGGATTTCCATGTCTCTGACAGGGAGATTTGGCCAGTGATGACTAGTAATTTTAAGATAACACTACAAATATCTCAGCTTATTTTTCTACCATAACATCAAAAAAACACCAACTATACAATCCACTCAAAGTAGACACATCTGAATGGTTTTGAGTGTACATGCTTCAGGAACAAGCAACTGGTATAATGGAATTAATTTGGGACAGATGCAAAGGCTGACTGAAAAGCTCAGAAAGCCTTGTCTCTACCTGAAAGAAACAGCTGTAAAATCTTTAAAGTTAGCTAAACTGTCTACCATGAAAAATGAAATTATAACTCTGTCAAGTTGTTCTGAAAGGGAAAGTTAAGAAGGCTGAAGTTCAGGAGGCTTAACAACTGAGCATACAAAAATCTATCTCAATGTGTGCTAGTCCCTAAAGTTCAGGAAAACTTCAGATACAGGATCTCATCTATGTGTCTAAACTATCTTCTGTTATAAAAAGGAAAAATAGCTATTTCATGTTTACAGCTTCAGTGATTTCCCAATCAAACCCACTCAAATAATCCTTTCCTCACCTCCTCTGCTATCACTAGCTTGCAAATTCAACTTGGAAGTTGAAAGCCAAAGGTGTTGGTTCACTCTTCCATTTAGAGCCATGTATACTAAAGATCCTGATGGCAGCTTATATGTCAGTAGCATTTAGCATGTTTGCTCAGTTATAAAAAAATTTACTGAATAGTTCAGCAAATGATCACCAAATCTCATATAGCTGTTCTATAATATACGTACAAAAAAAGTGAAAAACAATGAAAGTATTTAATCCCCAATGTTCTCCGTTTCATCCTCTGATTTACATACAATCATAGCCCAGCTCCTACAACATCCCCACAAGGCAGATTTTATTCAGTTTAGTGTAGCCCACAACAAAGCTTGACTTTATACTTCTTTGGAATGTATGATTTAAAAGCATAAACTTTAAAGTACTGTACCAGAAAGAGGAAAAATCACAGATCCAGTTTCCACTGATTCTGAATATCGAACTCGGTGTTGTTGTCTCTGCAAGACTGTAGAAATTTCATGATCCTAAATAAATTTTACAAGGTTATTTTGAAAAGTTTTCAGCCAACAAGTTAGAAATGTTCTTAAAGCATCAGCTGAACCATTATATCTGAACCATTTAGCACTGTCGTTTAAAAACTACTTTTTATTCCACTTAAAATTAAAAACTAAAATGTTAAACATGTTCAATTAAGGGAATTTTGAAGTATTTGATTGGAAGTTACAAAAATAACAACTCTGTATGTGTACGTTCAGTTTGTCTCAGGAAACTCTTGCATAATGCATAAAGAAGCTCAAACATTTTACAGTCTGTTTCAGTAAGATGTGCTAGAGGAGGATTTGCAGAAATGAGGATCATACAGCAGTGTGTTTCTATGACTCTGGTTAATTAGGCTGCATTATTTTCACAGATGTCAGCATCTCAGCTGGAAAATCGTTCAGAAATTCTGTATGGGACATGATTTTCTTTAAAGCTTTTTGACAGAATGCAATCCACACAGGAAAACTAGAACACTACACTATGCAATATAATCATCTACAGAATGGAATGTGTTTGGATGTATTTTTCAACCTGCAAAAGGCATTTCTGCAATATTTTCCACAGAAGCTGAACAAGCACACACACATTAAAGATTAAATCACTGAACCTTTTTTAGCTAATAACATGTTCTTTAACCTACCCATTCAAAACACAGAGCCTGCTTATATAGGGAAGTGCCATCATTTAGTGGAAGAGTACAACAGAAAATCTGGATAGCAAGTGAACCCTGAAGCAGACAGTAACCAGAAATGTCACGCTTATAAAGGGAACACTCAGTGGCAATTGCTTGCAAGGTGTACCTACATTTTGGAAAAAAATCTCAGCTTCAAAGCCACTGCTAAATTATTTAATGTACAAATATAAATACAATAGCTATGTGAAAATGATAGCTCACAAGTAAAACTGATACAGAAAAGCCATCCCAGATTTGTATTCAGTTATCTCCATTGCTTTGCTTATAGGGAACCCTAACAGCAGTAGTTTTGGGTAGAGCTGGTGGTAGGAGTGAGTTATGCTGATAGAGCTGATGAAATCACTGCTATCCATTACCTCTCACCATATTATGGCACAAATAGGCACGGTTTACAGGTTGTAAATTTCAAAATGAGCAGGAAAGTAAGTATAGGCTTTAAACTGAGGTGATTCGGGAATTAACTTCAACATGGTTAACCCATTTACACAGCGGAGATGGGGAGATAACCTTGTCAGCCAAGCTAGCATAAGATATCCTTGCTTGTGAATCAAAGCTCTCTTGCCTCTAAATTCTCGCCAGCTGGCATGAAATTGGCCTCAGCTGCAGAAGCTAATTACCAGCTCCTTGATGTACCCTTTTACTTTACTTGGGAAGAGAGTCAAGGCTTCTGATGTTAACAGATGAAAATATATATTAATATCTGTAAGACTCAATATTTTAAACTCAATTCTGTACTTACTGAGTAATTGTCTACTCCTGTGTTGATACTGTATAGGAAAAAATTAATTATTTAGGGAGAAATTCAGAAAATTCAGCAACATTCTGATGGAATTATAGATCAAACTGAAAGAGGCATCAGTGCAGTGCAGAAACGATGAGTCAGGAGAACAATCCTAAAGCAATGTAACTCAGAATAGCAGGTGGTAAAAATACTAAATAGATGTGGAAGTAGCTAGCAGAAAATAGAGATACAAAAAGAACCAGTATTCCAGTAGAAGCAGCTTCAGACTAATACCCCTGTTTCATCCTGAAAAAACTGTATTCGTTGACACTGACTAAAATATTTCCATATACAGAATATAGGAAATGCCTTTCAGCATTTCCTAGTGAGTCAGATGCTGGCCCCGACAAGCGGTATCCTACCTGCAGAACTGTACTCATAATGACCGTCGTTATCCACCTTATCTGCTCCTGCCCACAACCTTCTGCCATTTCTTTTAATGGTTTAATAGCTCTGCAGTGAGATCTCAGGCGCTACTTCTGAAAAGTTTGGGAAAAGAGAGACGGCAAGTATTTCCTTACAGTTAACGAGGTGAGATATTTAAAGCACACGGACACATTAAAGAGCTGATTAAAAACCAGGGCACTACTCAATTCCCAAAAAGTAACAGGTGCCCACTGCCATTGAGCTAATTTGAGATGGCAGATATTTAAATAGCTTTAAGGAATTTGCATCTGGGTAGGCTTCCTCTGTAAGGCATAACACTCATCTGAAAATATTCCTGGACGTGCACCTTGGCAGGCGTTTGTGTCTCCACACGGCTCATGAGGAGGAGCAGTTGCGGTCAGCGGAGCTGCCGGCAGGAGGGAGAGGCAGCCCGGAGCCTGGGCCTGGATGGCTCCCGTTAGCCTCGGTGCCAGCGGCTCCCAGCGCCAGCCTCACCCAGCCCCGGCCCGATCTAAAACCCGTTGTGGGGCTGGGCTGGCTCCCCGGCAGGGCGGGAAAGCGGAGCCCGGCGGCGGGAGGGGAGCGGGGCCCGCCCTCACCCTCACCCTCACCCTCAGCCCTCAGGAGGAGCCGCGCGGCGCTGGAGCTGAGGGCTCGAAGGAATGCTCGTAGTGGGCGGCTGATTCTGCAGCTATTTCTGGGCAAGAATAGGCCAGGTTATTTTCTATAGAACTTGGTTCACAAAACAAAAACGTGGAGGTGAGAGACAGCACCACTTTCAGTGAAAAAGAAATACTGTTTAGAAGCTTTTTTTAAAATCATGTTCTTACATGATTACATGAGAAAGCAATACTTCCACATGGTCAAGTAGAGCTGGAATGCTGAGCCATTGAAAGCACTGGTATCCAGCTCTGCTCTTCACCCAGGCATGAGTCTAGCTTCTCATAATATCTTCTGAAACTGTTATTTTTACCAAAAATCAGAGATTTTAGTAAAAGCTTTTTCTTTTTAAACACTTCTTAGGGTATTTTAAAATAGAAGAAACTAACCTCATCAATTTAAATAAATAAATAAATAAATTTGTTTAGCAAATTGTTTGGTTTGCATAGAAATAATTAGACACTGTAGTAATTTAAAAATTACTCTTCTCCTTTTTGTTCCAGACAAGATATGGATTCACAATTGATTTCCCTCTTGTGTTGGTTAAATGCACCCAAGTTACAGTAACCCTGCTCTGCAAAGGTATGGAAATGTCATTTTTCATAGTGAGTAAAATATTTCTAATACTGCAGTTTTGAGCTTTTGTGGAGTATAAAGGTAAAAGCCAGCAAATTAAAGGAAAATAGCAGATGTACTGGATATCTTTACTACAGCGCTCTGGAGAGCAGTGACAGGACACAAACTGTGAGACCGTGTCCTGCACCACAGTGGAACCATGTGCTCTGACTGCATACAGAAATCAAGGAGTTAAGAATATCAGGAATTATTTTAAAGTATAATTATAAAATAATAGAGCCATTTCATGATGATGATTGATGATCCTGCTGACATCTGTCAATATGAATTTTGAATTTACGCACACTATGAATAAATTTGTGTTTCAGTACTAGAGAAATCCCAGGGGTAGAGTAGGAACTGTTTTGTTTGTAAGGGTTATATTTGATCTATAACACTACAGTGTTTCTGAATTAATATTTTGGATTATGTTTACTACCTATGTGCATTAATTGAATTCCAAGTATTCAGACATAGAAAAAATAGTAGGAGGGAATAGAACAGAATAAAAAAATTATTCCCAGGGTAAATATCTTTAACAGGTGATTAGATTTCTGGTTTTTTTCAGTGTAATACTGTTGGAGATGGGCAGTACATAAAAGAAAGCGTAAATTATTACATTAAAAAAAATGTAAGTACAAAGAAATTCAAACACTGGATTTAGGCTCCTGGAGTACCAACAGATACCTTTTTTCCCTGACAGTCACTTACTATGCATGAAGTTGGACACCTCCAAACTCAGAATATCACTTGAGAAGCATCAAAGTACAATGATGGATAAGTGTGGGACAATGAGAAAAACCCAAACCTTAACAAAAAATACTTCCTGACAGCATTTTGACTCCAGCTGCTACATATTTACTAGTGTACATTGTGTGTCTTAATTACAGTTTGCAAAAATTCATACCAGAAACTTAATATATTTCTGCTTGTCACTTACATTTGACAATAGTTGGTATTTGAATTAAAAATAAGTCTCTTTCTGAGTGTTCTTAGAAGGTTCTGAGCAGAATGGACCCTGGACCTCGCACTGTGTCCTGTGTAAGAACTGCCCTGGCCTAATGCCTGTCTAGTACAAGTCTGATGCAATGGGATATGCTGAGCCCCAGAACTCTGCCCAGGGGACAATTCTGGTAGAGGTTTGTTCTGCAATACCATTTGAGTATTCACTACATGACTTTCTCTTTTTTTGAGCCTGAATGTCAGAACACTAATTAAGTAGGAGCTCGGACTCAAAGGAAATAGACTCTTCTGAATTGTGTGTTCTTCAGAGCATCCTTCCCCACAGTAGTTTCCTTTCCCAAGAGGGACTTTTGAGGGATCCTGTGCTATCTGATGAGCTGAAGTTATTTTCCTACTTACTGTTATCTCTGCTGTGACAGTTTCTGACATTTGGCTAGTGTTTCCTGTAAATCTCAGAAGCATTTCTTTCCCACATGCCTACATGGTGCATTTCACATACAGGTAAAGGTGCAGAAGGGAGAAAGAATGGGGCTGTGTCTGACAGCATATCAAATAATTCCTGGAAGCAGAGTATAGAACCCCATTTAGGTAAGAATAGAAAGATCTTGGGATTAGAACTCCCCTGTGGTGAAGATAATGGCATAATCATTTGAATGAATGACTAATTTATGACAAGGCAAAATCTATCATCAAATTAGTGTCTCTCTATGCTCTCCTGGTTGATATCCTGTATGTTCTACATCAGCACCAGTTTGGTTCTGTAGAACTGTTACATAGGTATCTTCCTCTCTATGTATTTTTATATGAACACTGATCATAACTGATGGACATATCACCTGTCCTGTTCTCTGATGACACAATCAAAGAAAAAAAAATCAACATTTTCCTATGAAAGGAGAAAACGGAATGAATGTTCACTAAACAGATGGAAAAGGAAAGTAACACTTTTTTTTGGCATTTACAGAGCACAAATGAAAATTGATGTCAGCAGTCCACAAGTTGAATGAAGTACAGTGACTCAGCATTTAACTTACACATAGGATTTATTATTTTCTGTCATACAGAAATCAACTAAGAACCTTTAGTTTGTAGCATGGAGAAGAAAGGTTTGGGACTATGCAACCATACAGATATTCTGGAAACAGAAGACCGTGATACAAGGAGTAATTTTGAAATAGAATTACTTAGGCCCCAGCTCATTATCTAAGTCTGGAAAGCAAGTGGGTTGGAAACATGCAAGCATTCGGTTTGAGAGCTTAACACCATCCCCTCCCCAAGACTGAGTGGTCAAAATATTCTAGGACCATAAAGCCATGGACTACAGGTAGTGACTCAAACGCTTCTTCATATGCATCCCATTATACATATATTAGATTAATCTTAGTTACTAGAACATGATCATCTGGAAAGCAGAGATTGAAGAGTTTTTTTCTCTACAGATACAGGAGGACATACTGTTACAGGTAGGAGGTTTGACTTAGAAGTGGGTCTCGTTCATGGATATTACCACATTCTGTAAAGGTCACAAAAAGTTTTTACACTACCTACATGGAATCTGGCATGTACACAGGGTTTGTCCCATCTGTATTGATCTTAAGCACACTGGCAGGATGTCATGCCACACTCAAAAGAGGGTTATTAAAAACAAAAGTGAAGAATGAAAATTATTTCATTAAACACAACTTAAGAAAATTGCAAAATTTCCTACATAAGGTTTGTGTAAGTGAGGATATTGTAGGTTTAAGTTGGTGAGATCAGTCTCAAAAGTGGGTCGTAGAGTTAAGGTACATGGGCCAAAATTTTTACTCCAGTAACTAGTTTTTCTGTCCAGACACTTTAAAATAGTGATCTTTATAAATATGGATCTGATACTACCCACACTAACTTCAGCGGGAGCTGAGAAAATGTAGTCACTGTCACTTGAGTGCATAAATACAAAGTATGATTACCTGGTAATTGGGCTGAGCACCAAATTTGTGCATGTGAACCTCTGTTCAGGTTCACCAGAATGTGCACTTTAATCCAGTTAACAGTCATCATCTGTAAGTATACAAACCCTATTTTGACCATCAGTGTCCTTGTTAAATGTATCTAGTTACTGAATTATAGTCAGCCCCTCCAGATACTGAGGTTTCAGTTATTGAAGACATGTATGCATATTTTACTGTGCAATAGCAAAAAAACTTTTGTTGCATGTAATGCAGAAAGTTAGATTTCTTGGACTTTGATTTCTCTAACTGGACAGCCTTCTGAGCAATAAATTAAGGAGAACAGGGAAGCAACTTAATGGAATTCCATTATTAATTATTTCATACTTTAACTGCATCCAGATGGTTCATCAGGATTAGAACCTCATTAAGTTGAGTACCGTATAAAAAGACAAGTATGCACAGTGCCTGCCCCGGTGTCAGCTCCATTACCCTTTCTGAAAAGAGAATGTTAAACTGAAAGCCAATCAGCAAATGTAGCTGTGGATTCACTTCTGTGTTTGCAGAACCGTGGCTTAAGGTACTGTACAGTGCAGATTGCAAAGCAAAGTATGAAAGGAAGGTCAAATGCAAGAAATAAACAGGTGTGTGTGCATGCCTGCTCTGTATAGCTTCTTGTGTTTTTAGTTACAAATGTAAAAAAACCCAAAGAAATTAGCAAACTCAGTATTTTTCCCCAGTTGATATCCAGTTTTTAGATAAATCCCTTTCCTCTGTTACAGGTTTTGTTTCCTTAAACACAGTAGCTGTCAATAGGAAGAAGCTAGGTTTTAAATTAGCTGAAGAAGACATTTGAGCTGTAATTTTTTCGAAGTTGAACATAAAAGCTTATCTTAAAAAAAATATCGCATATGCTTTTGTTCAAGAGAGAAAGATGAAAATCAGTATGGATCTTCTGCAAGAGATGAAAGCTTCTAATTTTATTGGATTTCAGATCTAAAAGCCTATTTCCAGAGAATCATCTGTTGTAATAAAGCTGCAATATTTCTCATTTTATCTTTTGTCCTCAGTTCCTGTGTAGTCCTGGCAAGAACGTCATCCATCAATGTACAAATGTTAAATTACCCCAGTCATGAAATATTAACAGAATGCATACAATTATGACTCCTAAATTGAAGTCTTTCTAGCTGTAATTTGTCATACCTACAACTGTACAATATTATTAGTAGAGTAAAACTAGAAAACTACGAAATAGATATATTGGAAAAATATCATTTCTAGTACATGCATTAATAAAGGCAAGCCCTGAACCTGATTCAGCTGAGGTCAACAAGAGGTTGTTTTTGACATTAGTGAAAGCAAAATAATGAATTCCTAAATGTCTTGGTTCTGAGCAACAGATGAACATAAGAGTGGTTCTTAATTCCTTCATGCAAAGGTTTAGGTTTTCTGGAGCAAAGTAGAATAAGCATGCTACTTAGTATTTTCCAGATGGCAATAATATGTACTGAAATATATATAAAATAGTCTCCCACAATCTGTACCTAGAATAGGTATGTGATTTTTTTTTAACATATTCCCTGAAACAAACTGAGAGACAATGCATGGGGAACACACCCTAGGGACAGTCTTTGTGAGCAACATGGGAAGTTCTCTTGCCCTAGTTCTTCCAAAATAATAATAAAATTTGCAAACTCAAAATTGAGTATGATTTTGAAATAATTTAAAACCCTAAAAGGTGTGAAATAAGATTATTAAACTTGTACAGTTCAGTCACATATCATCCAGAACTTCAAATGCTGCAAGATAGCCATATTTCTTGTATTTCATTATTAATATTTTCCAATGACACCCAAAGTAGTTTTACTATAATTAGAATAGTTTAATCTCAAATATCTGTTTCCCATGAGCATTGTGTCTCTGCCTGCTGACTTAATTATCATTTATATGCTATGGACATTGATAAGGCCCTAACAACCTAATCTAACTTTGAAGTTACCCCTGCTTTTAGCAGGAGACTGGACTAAGGACCTTTAGAGGTCAGTTCAAGCCTGCATTTTCCTGTATTTCTATGATTTTTCTGCAATTTTACTGTAATTCTATGATTCTAGAAGAAGTTTTTCTAAGGGAAAATCTTATGAATTTATGAAGTGTCCTTTCCATTACCCCTACACCACAAAAGCAGATGTCTGGGGTTTTTTATGCACTTATCTGATCACTTGTAGTAGTCCAGACTGCCTGGTGATCTCATTTCATGCTTACTTATCTCTTCTGATCTTCACTGTATGTCCCAGCCTGTGCATTTCTTCTGCTACACTATATAAACATGGTATAATCTCATGCGTTGAAAAAGCAAACCAAAACATATTAACTGCTCTGCTTTTCTAACTGTTTTTTCTCTCTTAGTGGTTAGGCTCAGCTTCCTTCCTGCAGTTCTGTCAGGCTGTATACCAAACTGGTGTCAGTTGCCTTTGACTCTGCAGGCCAATCTCTCCTTTTGACCACAGCCCCTAAAAACACTTTCCTAATCAACCTCAAAACTGGTATTTTAGACTCATCTACCTTGTGGGCTATGTTCAATCAAGCCAGTGGTACAGTTATTCTTAAATCCTGTCATCCTCATTTGACTCCTGTCTCCATCTTTTTATTTCCTTTGCTTCCCTAATTTCTTTTTTTAATAGATTATTTGGAAGAACCTCCCTGTTCCTCAGTTTCATGTATGGTTCTAAGTGTCTGGCCTTCCCTTTTCTGTCTGCAAAATGTCTGTTGGTGACTTACTCCACAAATACAATTTTAGCTATTATCTGTATGTAAAAACCCTGCAGAGCTGCTTCTCCAGTCCAGACTGGACTCTAACCTTCCAAGTGGAAAAAAAAAAAAAAAAAGTAATTATGCCTACAGATACTACTTTTGGAGGTCTAGCCTTCTTTAAACTTAATACATTCACCCATTGTCAACCATCCTTCCTTATTTTTCACTTTCATTACATGTCATTTGAGGCAGGCCAAATCAGGGTCATTGTTTTAGACTCTGATTACCAAGTCCTCTCCTCTAAATTTCACTGATAGTTTACTAAATGTGGTGTTACTCTCTGTAGGATACAGACACATTTGCCCATTCCCAGAACAGTCCCAGGTAAGCTGTCACTGTCACCTGTTAACTGCAACATGGTCTTCTCAGGCTTTGACAAAGCAATTTCACAGCTCTCATTCAAAGTACTACTGCAAGGGCAGTACTCTGACTATGCCATCTTTTTAATTTCCTCACTGACGCCACTTTCACTGTTTCATCAGATGCATCTATCTTGTCTTTGCTTTAAAGGTCTTTCAGGACCTTGTAATCACTACTCACTTGAAGCCTATGACACCAGCTTGGATTATTTCTCTATGAAGTTTTCAATCAAACCTTTATCCATTCTCTCATGTTTTGGAGAAGAGGCCAATACAGTGACAACATCATTGTCAGGGGGTATGAGCAGGACTCCAAAGAACTCAAGTGGCTGATACTATTAAACAAATAGCCACCTACACCTGGCTTAAAGCTTGAACATTCTGAATGAGGTCAAACAGTTCAGGCAGCATACAAGGCTGGTCAGAATATACATTTTTCCAGCTCCCTCGTTACCCAGTCTTCAAATCTCACCCTCCAGTTTTCCCTTCTCGTAATGCACACAGGAGAAAAAATGACTATTAAACTGATGATGTGCTGAAACCATTGCTAATCAGCTAGACAAATATTGACACTCTCATTTTACTTTTCCATTCATGTGCATTTTTTTTTGTCTTTTGTCTTATCTTGGATTCTAACCACTCTGTGGGAAGTCTTTGTTTTTGTTCTTTGTTTGTACAATGTCTAGCCAGTGGGATGTTGGTCTGATTGAGCTTCACAGGCACTCTAGTAACGCGAATTAAAAACAATACCACTTTCTATTCCTGCTACTTCTCCAGACACTGTTTGGATGTGGGAAGCTGAATTCTATGGCTGCCTCTGTACCAACTGAACAATACCATATCCTAATCAGTGGTCTGCTGCAAAACTGTTAAAGGAATTGCAACAACATTATTGGGGACTTGAAGAGAGAAGCTAGTTAATTTTGATACAACTGAAAAAGTAAATGCAAAGATAAAAACCCCAATTAAAAAAACCCTACGTGTGATTGTATTTCATACAATAAACCTGAAATTTTGTGTCAATTTTCAGTGTCCCTTTATCAATTCAGTAAGAAGTTAAAAACATGGGCAAAGCAAAAAATAGACAAAAGGATCCCTTCTTTCACTTTCTGTCACTTCTCCTTTCCATCACTTCATCTTGTCTAACATGTGAATGCCCACTGTCAGAATCCCATCAGGTTTTTAAAGTTGATTGAACATTTTAGTAAACAATTTTTACTTTAGTACAGACATTGAAAAACACAATTCCTTAGCCTTCTGTAAGAGCTTCTCTTGAGTGTCATCTTTTACTATGGTTAGTCCATAGTTCTTTATGCAAAAGATTGTCACCTATTGATATACCTTGTAAAACTGGAAGGTGAAAAATAGGTTTTCTTGAGGATTAGCACCTTCTAAAGGTGGTTCTACCTCCCTCAATATGAAGACTGGGTTAAATACAGAGTATTAGGTTTATAATATTTTGAATTATAATATCTTGGACTATTTAATGCTGCTGCTAAAAGAGCAGATGAAAGATTTTTATTATGAGACTGAACATCTTCCTTCCATGAGTTTAGAATCCTCCACTGACATAAAGAGAAAGGAAGGTTTTCCTTTTTTCTCTTACCTTGATTTTAAAGAACAAGATAAAATTCTTCCTCCATTCATTTTGAGAATAAAACATTATTTTACTTTTGTACCAGAAATTCAACAAAGTGTCTTGCTAGATAAATTATTTTGCCTCAAAGGTCTTTATTGTGTCAAATCCAAAGCTGTAACTTCTTTAATCATACACTAGGGCAAGCTCATATTTCCACAGAACTGAGTTTCTGACTATGAACGAAAAGAAATGAAGTTTGTCAACAAAATTAAGGTGCACTGCTGGAATTGTGCAAAAGCTTGCAAAACTGACAATGCTATCAGTGGTTACAGCCAGCTTGAGTACTTACATAGTTTCAACCAAAATACAATGTTAGTAGCCTTTTAGTGCTATATGGCACCCACTTCTAAAGGCACTTCTGTTAATGACTAAGAGGAGGTAGAATACTTCCTTTTCAGATTTTGAGCTGTGTGAAAGACAAGCTCTACTGTTTCCATAAAGAAGATATCTTAAGAGGGTCCAACCTTTGCAGGGAAAAAAAAACCCTGTATGTTTCAGGAATTCTGATCTGGCAAAAATTACAAAAAGTTTCTCACTCCTTCCTCCCCTGTCAAATCAGAAAAGACAACAATCAGTCCTATCCACACCCAAAGAGCCAAAAGCAGCAGAATGATCTGTATATCCTATTTCACTCTGAGTCAAAAGAAAGGTTATGGTGACATTTAGTCTCAATTTATAAAAGTAATACCAGCGATATTAATGAAGATGCAAGAATCCTATTAACTGCTCCTAAAAATGTGGCATCTATGAAAACAAACAAAACCAAATTCCTGAGAATCCTGCTAGGCCTCAGCATCAGAATGGTGCAAGTGTAATTATTTAATGCTTGAAGGTAATTCTAGTTAACATCAGACTTCAGATGTAACACTGACCACAACTTCAGATTCAGATGTACTTTTGGAGACATCAGACATGCTGTCTCTTAGAGCAGGAGCAACATTCTACCAACTCCTTTGAATTCATGCACTATGCCATTTAAAATATTTACTTAAATATGTGCATTTCCAAGAAAGAAATAGTGCTCTTCATACAGCACAGACCCTCTGAAGTCTTATATTTAAAGAAAAGGCAATTAAAAAAAATTTATTGGAAACTTCTAAACAAAACAAACCAAAATACAAAAATTAAATCTGGAAGAAACAGATGAAACAAGCTGCTTATATTAATAAGGCCCAAGGCAGATTCAGATTGAAACATTTTCTTTGAATATAATTGTATTTCTGTCATTTAAAGTAGTGTTGGCACACATCACCTTTTGATACAACCATTCTGAATCTTTATTGTTGTAAAATGAAGTCACCATGTAGAGGGGGGGGGGTAAAAGGAGAGGAATAACTCTACTAGTTGTGCATTCATCTTTAAATTTTTGATCAATGAGAACATTAAATGTCAAAAAAAAGATAAAAGGGAGGGTGGAAACCCAGATTTTTCTTTCATGTCATCTAGTTTTTCTAACAACTCTAGAAAATACATGCTCAAAGTTCATTTTTAGAAAAGACATACATTTAAGTCTTGAAAAATTATTGTACTTATGACTAAATCTAGATTATAAGTTAACATATTTACCTCATTTTATCAGAAAGATTGCCTCAGTATCAAGAATTGCTCGTTCTTGACTGATGCAGTATTTCATTACTGTATGGAAACAACTCATCAAAAATAGATTTGGGGAATGGGTTGGAGTTCAGTTGCAAAAAGCTGACACCTTAATGATGGGTTTCCAGTTCAAGAATTGTCCATTCCCCTTGAGGGGACGAACAGTCTTCAGATGAAAAGCTTGCCACTGTAATGCTTGCTGAGGAATCGTCAAGTGGAGACATGAGTTCAGTCCACCTACTGAATGTGTCAACTTGTGATGTACCCTGAGGATTTGAACCATCTCGTGCCAGAAACAGTGTCTGATTAATAAGACATTGTGCTAAGTTAAGGTCTTCAGGAACGGAGTTTTTGAAATCTATATTTGAGTCCTGCTCAGATAACAATTGCCTGAGTAGAGTCCAGTCCTGTTCTGCAAACTGTTGATCTTCAAAATCCATCTCTAGAACTGCTGTTTCTGAATCCATCCTCTGCTCAATTGCTTCTCCAACATCCATCTCATATATTGGAGAAAGGGTTTTTGGAGGCCGATGTTCATACATGCAGGTTTGTGCCATTGTGTCATAATCATCTATGTCTCCTGAAATAATTCACAATACTGTACAATGTAAAAATTGTAGATGATCCTCCCCTCAGGGCTGTGTAGAGCAAAATTTAATTCATTCAGGAAGGACAATCCAATCAGGTTAAAAAAGGGGGGATGGAGGGTTATACAAAATTGACAAAATTTGAGTCATTTATTTCCTATATAAAAAACAAAGTATAATTTATAAATTAAGTTAAAGCAGCAATCACCACTGGTAATTAACAATAACCTCCATAATTAAGTTTCTGATACAGAAAATGACAATGTAAATATACACTTAATGCACATGAAATTTCTCATTTACTACATAAATTAAATTTAGACCAGGAGGTGCATAGAGGGAATGAATAGAGAATAATTACTGAATGGTGACTTAAGCTATGTCAGCTTAGAAGAGAATTAAAACCAAAATTGTTTATCCACAGGCTTATTTCTACACTGCACATGCAAGGGCAGCTGCAGGCAAGGGCAAGCAAACTTAAAAAAAATAGTACAACTTTTAATGTCTTCTTGTTCTGTGGTCTGGCTGAACATAGATCATCAGTGTTTTATTACTCTTGAATACACAATAGTTGTAATCAACACTATTGTATATTTTTAATGGGACAAACAGACTGAATTGTTGATATAAAGAAGACAAAACACAAAACTAGACAAATATTCATCTAGCTACATGAAACAAGTTAGAACTTTTTTTGTATATAAGCATCAGTTCTAAGTATAATCTCTCTTTAGGAAATAAGCTTTAACTGGTAAAATTTAGAATTTTAGACGTCTCATAAGCTTTAAAGCAGAGTTCAAACCTACTCCCACTGTTGTATATGGCAAATATTCAGTTATATTCAGTGGGAGAATGATTCAAATTTGTATATAATATATAAATAAATAAATTACAACAATAATGCATATAGCTGTTCAGGTAAACAGTTCAGTGCGCTTTAGTTAAGGTTATTACTTTAGTTATTGCACATCCCATTCAGACATACTATATGTTGTCAAGCAGACAAAACAAATACTAAGATTCCATCAAAAGCTGATGCCGTCAGTGTTAGATTGGATCAAAAATAACTGAAGTACAGACAACTGCATCCAATCTTTCTTTTAGCATTACATAAAATCTCTTTTCTTGTAGTCAAGTTTCTCATTGAACAGCAGGGTATTGACGGATATTTCAAACAGACAAGCATTCTCTACCCAAGTGAAATATTTAAAAATATTTAAATATAGTTTCAGCCCAAATTACTTCAGGATTCAATCCCAGACAAATTGCCAAAGCTTTCCCTATTAATTTGGTTTTGAATGACTGAATGTTTCTATTTCTGTACATTACCTGGAAGTAAATCAGTATTAGCGCATTCAGTAGCTGCTGGTTGACTGTCTCTCACTTGACTTTCCTGAGTCAGCATCTGATTCTTACTGGCTTCTATAGGTTTTGCAGAGCTGCTCTTTTGCACATCAGAATTATTTTCTCTCTGCTGAAGATCCAGATGACATGGCCTTTCTTGAGATTTTGTGTCATTGTCTAAGTACTTATTGCACTGGTGAAATTCACTATCCACCTCATTCTTCATATTTACTTGCTGTTTTTCTCCTGGATGTGGACTACCTGCTGAGTGTACTTTCTCTGGGCAATTTTGTTCACTCATTGAAGCACCTTGATTCCCCTTTCCTGGGATTTCAGTACCGTGAAGATGGAGAGAATTTCCACTTTTATCCGATCTGTTGTCTCTATCCTTGCGCTGTTTGCCATCCAGGAATCCATCTTCAGTTTCTAATGAGTATCTTGAATAAAATGCGTTTCCATGGTGCTCTTGAGAAACACTGTCAAATACTTCTGATGGAGTAAGAGAATCTATTGAGTGCTGACGTGAAGTGTGAGTTTCCACTTTATCATCAGCTCCCAATTCTTCACATTCATCTACTGAAAGTAAAACAGATCGTTTGAAATTTTTAGTTTTAGGGAACTCCTGAGTTGCAGTATCATTTTCCGTTGCATCCTCAAAAGCTAAATTATCAATTCCGTGGAACTGTTGAGTGGGAACATTTGATGGCGGAAACTTTTCTGCAACGTTCTCTGCTTCAGATCTGTCATCTTCTGTTTCATCAGCAGAAGAAGAAACTTGGTCTGCTTCCTGAGTAAACTGTGCATTACCAAAAGTAGAACTTTTGCTTTCTCTAGTATTGATCCGTGAACTCTCATGATGGGACCAAATTTCAGGTCTTTTTCTTGGTATTTCATCATCACTTGTTGAATTAACACGGAAGAGATCAGAACCCTCTTTTTTCATTTTCACTTCTATTCTTAGACTGCTATCATAAATTTTTAATTCCTCAGGTGTACTTGTGTCACTGCTGCTTCTTCCAAGAAAATCATGACATAACATAGTACTGCATTTAGAAATCCCTCTTTCATTGGATCCCTCATCATCCTGAGAGCCTCCGGCATCATAATCTTCTGATCTTGGTTTTATATCATCAGAGGATGTGGTTGCACTGCCAGTATCTGATTCAGGACTCTCTTTTGGATCTATGGCACCAGTATTCCAATGGTCCACAAAGGGAATTTCTGCATTTTCATGGTTTTCTGGCATTTCCATAGGCTCTGTGTCTGGCTCTACAAGCTCCGTGTAATTAGGTGAATATTTTTCTGTTATTTGTTCTGTGGAACATTCTGAAACATCATCTAAATCTGTTGTAACTGATTTATATTCAGTTGAGGCTGAGGTATCACACAGTTCATCAACTGTAAGAAATCCCTCCACATGGATCTGAGGAGATGACATCTCATCCTCTTTATTGGTTACTTGGGAGAAGCTTGACAAAGCATTTTCGCCACAGTTAAGATGTGTTTCAGAGTTTATTTTATCACTCTGTTCATTACAGACTTTTGCTGGTTTTGAATCTTTCACCAGTTCTCCTAAAACAATAGTCTTCTGATTTGTTTCCTTGGAAAAGTCTGAATATCCGTCATTGGAAGACTGTGCATGACAGTGAAATTCAGCTGTATTATCATCTTTCTCTGGATCTCCAATCTTTCTAATTCCAGTCTGACCTCCACAGATTTGTCTTGTTTCTATGTCATTTTGTAGTGAAACATTCAGTTTATAAATAGTTTCTTCTGCAATTAGAGGAGAAGAAGATTCGGATTGTATGTTGTATTGCACATTTTCAGAAGAATCTGGTAATTTTTGTTTATTGAATTGACAGAACTCCAGCAATTTATTGTCAGTGATACTTTCCATGGCAGGTTTTAAAGATTCATTTGCAGAATAGCATTCATTATTGTCATGAAGCTGACCTGCCACATCATCATGACCTGCTGCATCAGCCATGTTTTTCTCAAGTTTCTGCCCTGAACCTCTGTGTTCAGAGGTGTGCACACTCTTCTGGACAACAGGAGAATCACTCCTTGAATGCTTTTGTGCAGAGGACTGAGATTTTAGAACAGCTGTTTTCTGTTTTGAGTCCTTACTATTTGTAATCTCAGCATTCTTTGATGGAGCCAGAGTTTTAGGTGTTATTTTTGCAGTGGCTTTTGTTACAGGTGTTTGTGATTGTTTAATACTCTTCTTCTTAGCTGAAGGATGTTTTTCTGGGAGTGCTGTCTGAACCAGGTGTTGTAACACATTTTTTTCTTCGTTATGTTTTGGAGAAATTCCTGATTTCAGTGAATTGGGTGATTCTCCCTGAGGTCCTAACAAACAGTAAAAAAAACTATAAAGGTTGTATATGCCAGTCACAGTATATTCACCCATTTTATGTTAGTGTTTGTTTATGTTAAGAAAAAGGTTACTGAACTTTTTATGTAACTAAGGGATTTAGAGCTTTGTCAAAGAATTAAGATTTGAAATAACAAATAGTAAATAAAAATACCATCTTGGCACCTTTAAAGCAGTTCATAGAATATACATACAGGAATAACTTCAGCCTGTAACTGAGGTGGTCATCCCTGGAGTAAAAAGCAGCAGCTCTCTAATAATGCATACAAACACTACACAGAAGCTTAGCACAGGAAGTGATGAGTACTGTATTCAATTTATATTGTAGAGGAAATGAACAGAGGCAGAAAATAATTACATTAGTTATAATGTGATTAGAATACCAGAATTAATGTCCCTGCTCAGTCAGAAAATACTGCAAGATCTTTAATGACCACAAATTGACAGAACCTGTGTTTTCTACATCACAGTGCATTTAAGATAATATAACTTGAATATTGGAGCTCCATCCTTAACACTTTGTATTCTTCTAGAGCAGTGTTTCATCTCTGTCCTACAGTGTCATTTCCTACACCTGCTATCAGTAGCTGTTGAAATCGAGTATTTGGGGGCCAGTATCAGTAGCGCTGCTGCTAGGGGGGAAATAGGAAAACACCAAAATAGGGAGGCATAAAGCAATCTGCAGTCCAGATCTTTGTTGCTTATTACAAATGCTCGACCTACAGAATTTCTGTTGAGCTCAGTCATAGTTCCAAATGCAGAAGTGCAGAGGATCAGCAAATGGAAGACTCTGCAATGCAGATTAAACAAGCAGAAGAAAACACCAACTGGCAGTGAAGACCATCTTTTAAGTATTTTGAAGTTGACACATAAATTTGCATTTTACAGTTTAGGATTGTCATCAAAAGTGAAATATGGAAAAAACCCAGAATTCTTCATAAGATTTTTCCAAATACTTGTGCTAAAAAACAAACAAACCTCAAAGCTTTGCATAATAGTGGCAGATCATTTAACTGCTGTACGAAACTTTACCTTGATTCTTGGGAGAATTGGTAGGTGTGTTTTGAGTCTTTTGCTGTGCTGCAGAATTGGTACTCACGTTCCCTTTTTTCTTTAGAACAGTTTGTACATTTTGCTCATTACTCCCTTTTACTGTTGTTTTTTTTGTCAGACTGCAAAGAAATTATTATATCCATTATCTCCAGGCTTAGGTCTAGCAATGTTTAATTATATTTAAACAAGCATATATGTGTTTTAATGTGCACACATACATAAACATTGAAAATGCAATCTAAAAAGTAAACTTTTTGAAAATAAAAATGAAATGTATATCTATATTTTTAATTTATATACAAACATGTATATATAATGACCCATTTCACAATTTCACGGTGCTTCAGCTGTCTCTTGTCCAGTTTAAACTAAACTATTCCAGAAATGGTAATTTTACAACACCTTGTGCAGCCATTAAATATTCCAGTATGCAGAATTCTGAATGACCTATAATAATTTAAAAATTATAAGCATGCAACAGTCCAACACAAAAGCCAAACCAATTTTATCTTCACAGCAATGTTGCCAATAGCTAACTCAAATTGTTTTACAAATAATATCCTACAGACAACCATTCTTAGATTAAAAAGAACATCTAATGATAGGTTTAATAGTTCACCTGAAACCTTTATTCCCAAACTCATGCACATACACTCATGCACACATATGCACACATATATAAACAGCATATTGATTTGTAACACACCTGCTTGTTGTGATATTAGCCTCAAGCTCAGTCTTCTTTTTTTTGGTGGTGACTCCATTTGATACCTTCACAGATGCCTTTATTTTCACTACTGTAAAGTAAATTCAAAGTTAATTACAGGAGGAAATGCATTGCATGTAAGTACTGCAAAAAATCTAAAATATGAAGATCAGTTATTGAGAAGACCATACATGCTAAACTTGTAAAATATTTACTGTTTTAGATGGCTATAAATTGACCACAAAATCAGTTAATACTCATTTACGGGGAAGAAGGTAACTCTTATCAATTTATAGATTTTCTTAAAGCTTCCCTGGCTGGTTTTCAGTGTATGACCAGCCTGAGACTAATCAGAAGAGGACTTTGAAGAAAGAATTATTAAAAATTACCAGTCTGTTTTTTTCCTTCCTCTACCAATTTCTCCTCTTTGGGTTCCTCTGTCTGTTCGCCCGCAGTCTGGGTATCTATGTTTGAATTTGCTGACTTGATGGAAGTTGCTGCTACAGTCACCAAGGAGGGAGATTCCTTCCCTGTGGTTTTTTTCAATGGCTTTGTTTTGTTCTGCATGCCTGAGGTTACTGTCAGCACTTTAGGTCTGGCACCTGCAATTTTTCCTTCATGATTCTTTAGTCCTTTGCTACTTCCTGAATTTTTTTGTCCACTTGCAGATGATGTCTTTTCTATATCTTGCTTGGTAAGCATGCTTTCAGCTTTCATGTTTCCGTTATTTTCTATTTTTGTCTTTATAACAGCTCTAGCCTTTGGCGAAGCAGCTTTTTCCCCAGGTTTGGAATCCTTAGTAATCTTGGAAACTAATTTTTTACCATCCTTCCCCTTTACATCCTCATGCTTTGAAGTCTTGTTAACTGCAGTTCTATTGGTGGATGCATGTCCAGATGCTCCTAATCCATCAGATTTCATTTTATCCTGATTAGTGGAAGAATCTCCCCTGCAGTCTTTCTTGCTGTGTTCTGCCCAGGAAGTATTCCTTATACCAACGGATGCAGTAGTAGTTTTATTTAGCTAGGAAAAAAAAATAGCATCAGAAAAATCCCAAACAAAACATTTGTAACACCAAACTATCCATAATCCATAATTCCTGAAACACATCTACTTTTAAAGTAGTACGTGAATCTACAGCAACAAGAGTCAACATAGAAATAAATTTATAAATATATACACACACATTTAAGCTCAGTTTGCTGGCTTTCAAGAATATTCAAGTGTGGTGGCCAGTGAAATACATAACAAGGGACAGAGAGTTTTCAGTAAGCCAAATCCCTAGTACCACAGGAACCTTCTGTGGTTGAAGTGACCAAAAAGGCTCCTCTCAGGATGCATCGTTCTGTTTCCAGTTTGGATTCCCCGGCCGGCTGTCAGCCTCTACCCCTCGGTCACTCCCCCAGAGCTTCCCCACTGCCCCCGTTCCCTGGTCCCGCCTTTCCCCGCCCCAGGTAAAACTGAGTTTGGGGCTCTTGTTGGTATTTGCCCCTGCACCCTTCGGCAGTGTAGGAGCCATAAATGCTCCTGCAGGAAGGCACCCAAATGCCCTTCTCGACTCTATGCTACCGCCTGTGAACTGAACCCCCCCGTGTGTCTGTGGGCACACGCAGGACCCTTCAGAGCGGGCAGGCACAGCAGTATTAAAGTACTGCTCTATGTAGAGGAGACTGAAATACCCGAGTTTCACTTTTACTTGGAACAAATGACTCTGTAATATTTATTTACTTATATTTTTAGTGTCTGCTGAAGCAAAAAAAAAAAATAATTGAGTTTTATGTGCATATTTTCAAAAAAGGAATAAAGACCATCCATTATTACAAACATTAAGCCAAAAAATATTTTACAATAAATGTGATGTTTTTAACTACTACCAACAGCATATCCACAGAGAAATGACAGTATTGATTCTCTCAGGTAAAGAGGAACTCAAATGTGGAGAATTAAATACATGAAAGGGAATCTTTGTGATACTAGTGTCATTGCAATGTATGCAAGACTGTCAAATCATGTGAAACCCATACTACTTTTTTAGCAATTAATAATGTAGTTTTGAGTGTGAGTTTCAATAGAAGAGTTGCTGAGTGCACTAAAAATATTTTTCAGAGCAGGGAGTGCAATAGACTCTATGTTGTGGTGGCTTGTAATAATAGCAGAGATTCATTAGCTCAGTAGCAAACCATTTGCTCTGGGAAACAGATGAGTTTCATTATGTAGCAAGAGAGGAATGTGAGATTCTGAACACAAATTCCTGCCTTTTATTTGAGCTTATCTGTTTGAAAATATCACACAACACAGTCTGAGTCCTAAGATGTGTTCAGTAATGAACATTACTGATTCTGCAGAAACAGTTCACAAGAAAATACTGATTTTTCAAAACCAAGTTCCATTAAGCAATAAGGAAAATTAGTATTAATTTAAAACAAATAATGAAGATAGTTTTGTTTGCAATTATTTGAATGTTTTTAATGTTTGGATATAAATGTTTACCTGAGAACTGGTGAAAACAGGTTTTTTGCCAAGTCTTCGGTCATCACCCTTGTCAAATGCAGCTGTAAAAAGAACAAGCAGTTTCTTTACTACTTGGCAGGAAAAGAGGGGGACAGAAATCCAGCCAGCCTACTCAGTTAACATCATGTGAAATCAGAAGGCACTTCTTTGGGTCCTGTCATTATTCTAGAACAGCTAATTTTGGTGACATAGCAAATGTTAAGTGGAAATAGATGGTTTTATGTTTGGAACAAAAAATGTGGGATCTGTAATGACATCACATGGCCATAAGCAAGTTACCTAACTCTCTGTTTCCCTATGTCCATAGTAAGACTTTTGTTTATCCAAGCTCAATTCATTTAAAGCTAGCAGTGCACTGAGACCTTGGAAAGTGTACAAAATTTACAAAAAGATACATTCAAATTTAGAGTACTAATGACTTTTAAGTGTATTGTTAATTGTAAGATATTTATTTATACTATATAAAGAAAAGATTAATTACATTAAAGTAAATGAAATTAGTTTTCAAAACTGGCAAAGCCAAAATACCTAAATGTACACACTAAGGTCATAGTGCCTCTTTGGATAGCATGCAGCATAATGTCATGAGAATTATCTCTGTGATTGTCATGTGGAGTTTTCAGGCAGTGAATGCCTTTTTTTTTATCTGATGTATTCTGGGAGGAAAGCAGTTTGTGACAAAGCTTTTAAATCAATTGCACTTGTAGAATACAAAAAGGATATTTATAGACACTGTACAGACCCAGAATCAATAGGTTTCATTTATGTCTGTATTCATACTTCAGCTGAAAAAAAGGTTTTGCAAAAATATATATAAAAAATTTAGGCATTCAGTGCCTCACGTTCTGATGTACTATACATGGAAACATTTTTTGTATGTATAATACAAAAATTCTGCTGAATTCTTACTAAAGATACTAAAAATAATTTTTATTTAGGTCTCCAAAAATCACACAAAAGGTATGCTGAAAATGGCACCCCAGGGATCTAATCCTTTTTCTAGCAGTGACTCTGCACATTAATACATACCAATATATTAAGACAAAATCCATATAAACTTGTGCCTAAGAAAACACAAGACAGGTTGTAAATGAAAGAACTGCAATATGATCTCTCTTATTTTGGCATTTTTCCTCCTCTTTTACAGCCTTCTAAATCTACATAGGCTAAATTTACAGGAGAAAAGCCACCACCAAAAATCTTTAAGATGAAAGTTCATCTAAGTTATCCTAGACATTTTTCACCTGAGGATTAAAATTTGTACAATCGTTTTGCCTGTAATTAAAACCAGATAATTCATGCAAACATTTCAGCTTTTGCATATATAAAATGTATACAACTTCAGTTAGAATTTAACCCAAAAGAAAACAAAACAATTTTTGTCAAGATGGAGTTTGGACAACTAAGACACACCTTGATTTTAAATATTTTTTTCTATTGAAAGCACTAGTGTAAAGTAGCCAAAACATCATTCACAATAGAGACATGATCATCTTAAAAGTAAACCACCCCAAATCAGAACAACCCACCCTTTTTTCTAAAGCCAACTCCTCTGCTCCCGAAGGATTTTATAATCAAGAAAGAAATCCTAATCCTGTTTTACAGAGTAGTATGAGATACTATTTGACTACATCCCTATCATGCTTAGAAACTGTCACTGCATCTTGCAGCATGTAACTGTAGAATAAAATTTTAATTTATCTCTAGGCATAAACATTTTTATAACTATTACATCCTAGCTACTATTGTCTTTAACAAAAAAGACATGAAAATGTTTGTTTCTCCTTTGAAATGTGAAATTCAAAAGTGATTTGAATTCAGAGAAGTATTTAACATTCTTTTCTTTTACAACACTGTACTGTCAAAGCCAATATTAAACCATAACCTGAACTCCATCATCAGTTCCACATCCTCAGAATTCTCGTGCACTTCAAAACAAAGGAGCGTTCAGAACAAAAACTCCTTTTTGTTGGAAGTGCTGTCTGTTAAAATGTTGAGAGCACACCATGCAGCTCCTTAGGGGCTCTCTGCAGCAGCCACACAAGCTCACAATGCCAATCAACCGAGGAGCCCAGCTATCTGCATTTGCTCACAGTGCACAGGATGAGCATTATGCAAGAGATGAGCAATATTTATACATCATGGAGAAAAAGATAAAGGACAGAAACGGAATTCATGGAACGGATAATCTGCTTTGTGCAAATTTAATTCATCCACAGCTCTTATCTCCTTAAAAATGAAGCAGATAAGGTTTTTAATCCTACTGCAGTGTTTTCAGTAATTTAGAGTAGCTGTAAATAAGAATAGAATCCATCTACATGATGGTGGGGGTGGGAGGTTTCTATCATAGACACTCCTAAAAAGAAAAGCAGGGCAGACTCTTCACAGAAAATTACTTACTGATTCCCATGTTTGAAACTAGCTAAGCATGCCATCATGCTTCTATTCTAAAACAACACTTCAAAACACAAAGCAGCACAAATTTTACTTTAATTTGTATCAGGCTACACAATTCCATCTGCATTGTATCTACTAAACAGATTGCTAAAAAATTCTAATGCCATTTGATGCCAGACATACCTGCTTGTATTTTCTGTTGATGGTCTGGCCTCATCAGCTTCCAGCCCTCTGTGTGACGAACAGCATAAAAAGACTGAACCAGGAAGACCCAGAGCTTATCACGCAGCGCCTGGATCTTGCACGTAAAACCCTGTGTTCAAGTAACAAATCAGCAGCTGGCGAGGGGCATATTGTCATAGCAACCAGTCATTATTCCTTTCAGAATCTACTTACTCCCTAAGCTAGATCAATGATGTCATCACTTATATTTTATAACGGTCTGGTAGATGGAGATGCTGTTTTTGAAGGATTATTGCCCACCACAGTGATTTTTTCTGTACTTTAAATCCTACAAATTACAGCACTAGTAAGCACTACATTGCTCTCATTGCTCTTTTTTCCTTTTCTTTTATTTTTTTTTTAATGAACCCTATAATAGCTCTTCACTGTCAGCTGTGTCACAACAAGGTCAAATACTCCAGGGAAAAATCATGTATTTGATTAAATTTTCATTGTTTTGACCAAGTAGATCTACAATAGCACCAGATTGCAGTAATTAATTTTTCATTTATTTTTTACTCTTTGTCATACTATTTATGAATTACTCCCAGAATTACAGTCAAGCACAGCTTAAATGTCATTATTTAGATGTGTGACTATACATGGTATGTTACACACATGGAGCCTGACATCTCCACTCAATCCAAAAAACACACCCTGGATTAAATGTCAGTCCTTGCTTTAGAGGATAGTCTTAAACAAAAGCAAATGTACTTGTGACCTTCACAAAAAGGGGGGGAAATATTTAGGGAGAAAGAGAATCAGCTCTCTTCCTCTGTAAGTTTTAGGTAATGCAGCATTTTGGTAAGTTTTTTTCTTATCACAAATTTAAATTGATAGTAAAGATCGACGGGGCAGTGCTGCCCATAGGACTTTTATTTTCAGTAACACACAGGAATTTTTTGATTGCCAGGATGCAGTTTCTCTTTAAAGTAAACAAATGTCTACATTTTCTGTACTTCCAAAAGGACCTTGGATTTATGCACATGCTTTTCTGTATGACCCCAGCTGCATGACTGAGCCATCTGAGTTCACACCATATCATCTGATTTGAACCATGACATGAAACAATACCACAACAGTTTTTCTACAAACATTGCACATTGAAGAACCTACCATCTCCTTCACATTTGCAGAGTCCAACAACATATCCACTGCTACAAGAAGAGAGCAGCTATTTTCATTATTAATGTTTTTTTCAATTGCACTGAAAATTAGTTCTAGAAGGTCAGGTTTGCTGCTCATTGCCTGTGCCTGAGGAAGCAACAAAAGGCAGTCATTTAAAACAAAAGCGTGTACTTTGTATGCAAAAGCATCACTGAGCAGAAAGGATCTGCTATCAAGCTGTGCAGGAGGTATTCCAAAACTGAGCATCTTCTTTTGTATCCATTCCATAATCCCACCCCTCTCCAGGCCTCTAGCAAATTATCCTGAGGCCTTGCTCATTAATAGAAATTTTAGCAACAAGCACACTGTGATGAATTTACAGCCCCATGCAACTCTGGAACCAAAGACAAATTGTTTTAACATTTCCCTATTAATTTTTTTCACTCCTCTGTACGTATTAAAAAACATATTCCACAGGAGAAACGAACTGGCTGGATGACTAGGTACGTTCTCACCAGAACATGCAGCACTGCCACATTTGTGCAACTCACAACAAAAATCAGTAGAAGTTTGAGTACACTGCTCATATTCATAATCCTGTAAATCTATGCTGTTATTCCACTGGTCAGAAAGCTTTTTTGAAGCTGACATCTATACTTTTTGCAACACAGAAACTGTCCCACTAAATCAAATAGAACTTTTGCTTAACTGAAGCACATAACCTAAATGCAGTATTAGCCCTGTGTATCGAAGTATTTATGTACTTTAAAACAAACCTGAAAAAACCCACCCCCCAAAAATCTTAGTGCTGCTCAAATATTTTTAATATTTTCCATAGAATTGTACTTCAAAGCAAAAGTTGAAAGTATTTTGGTAATTCAATAGCCTGAACTTCCCAAAATGTCACATTATTCAATTTGTTTGGAAGCATATAATAACTTGAGGGCACTTTTACCTGCAACAAAACAGAGAAGCCTTCACTTTGTACTACATGTGGGAAGTTTGCAACAATAAAGGTTACACATTCCTCCTGCAGCTGTGATGCCAAGGCCACAGCTGTCTCCGTCCATTTCACTCGGGGAAGGCTATTGATCAGCCGGTCACTCTCCATCAAACGGAAAGCAGCATTCTTGTGGTTCTTGAAACAGAAACAGAAATTAGCCTGTTGCCAAGCAATTGCCTAAAGAATTGCTGATTGTAAAATAGCTTCTGTGCAGTTACTGAACTTTTACACAGGGATCCAATAATGTCATTATTTCCCTTATTTAAATAAATTTGCATTTTTATAATTCTTAAAATTATACGTGCCTTTGAAACTAAAGGAGGAAAAAAAATCTATTGGTTCTTTTTTGCCTGCAGTTAGGTAGCAAAGTTTTCAGTAGCTTTTTTTTTTTTTTTTCAACTGTGTTATTACATACTGCAGTCCTGAAGAAAATAAGGCAAATGTTAGCTGGAGAAGCTGAATAAAGAAAAAACCATTGTAGGTCACTGAAAGATGTAATAAATTCTTGAATAAAACAGCTAACTTGAGGTTTTGGGTGAGTGTGGATTCGGGATACAGAGAAAACTTTTTCATAATTATGAATTTTTTTGCTTTATTTAAAGGAGTCAGTCAACAAATATTTATCTTCCCAGATGGAGTTTTAACTGAACTTACCCTCTTTGTTGTCTAAAGTTTCTCAAAGAAAAGTAACTGTTATGTTTCTAGTTACACTTCAAAAATGCAAACAGATTTGCTAATATTTATTACCCTGGTCTATGTCTTTGGTTCTTTCATTCATTGCATCAGCACAGTACCTGAGGGCAACTTCTACTGGCTAACACATCACTTGAAAAGAACTTGGAATTTATGGTTGTCCATATTAGAATGGCCTGAAAGCTCTATTCAACATGACCTACCAGGACACTGATAAATTATGCAGTAACACTTGAAAAAGCAACAATTCAGATAAATATTTGACACAAAAAAACCCTACTGCAAATTCAGATCACAATCACATTTGTCCTATGCAACTTAAAAAGCAGGGAGTACCTTCTTTGTGCATATTACAGCTGAAAGATAAAATCTGGCCATCCATTGTTAAAATATATTTTAAAAATTATTTTACTCATCTCTGGGCAAACTCAGTTTGCTTCTCTGCAGATCATGTAAATTAACAAGTACATATATGCTTATGGCTTGCCGTTGCTCCCACTGGACTCAATTACAAGCTTTTTGAATTGTCTTGAATTCAACCCCTGCTCACAAGGCAATAAGCATTTACTCCCATTAGACACTTCCAGTGAAATATAAAATGCCTTCACTGACTTCTAATTAAATCAGCACTTTGTAGAAGTGGTTCTAACTGAATTTTACTTCTCTTATTGTAATTTTTTCCTAAGCATTTTAAAGTGGAGTCCACTTCACTTATCTAAAACGCCAGTAATTTTCTTGCATGAGTTTGAGACATCAGGGATAGGTATACATAAAGCACCTGGACAGTGCTTTAAATGGCACTCCCATTTTAATGTTTCTGTGTTCACGATTGTGGTTTCCCAGTGATTTTCCCATCCGCAGTCTCCTTTCTTTGCACCTTTTTCCCATGTAAAGGGCTGTCACATGAACTAGGTTTTACATTTCCAACATCAGTAAATGAAAAGATCAGCAGAGTTATATTGTTTAACTGGGTGTAACTGTTAGTTTTATAGCAGAGAACTCTAGCAGCAGAGAAAAAGGGTAGTAAATCATACAGTAGCCCCTGCAAAATTAATGTAAGACCTTTTCTTCTTCCTCCCTCAAGCAGCCTTAAAGTGTTTTTGCAGATTGCGAAAAACTCCCCTGGGAATTCCACAAGTTTTTGGAATGGGTGCCTTAAACTCTTAAATGAATGCTCACCAGAACTATTCTCTGGGCAGAAGAGGCTTATGCTTTATTGTTTAATTTTGCAACTCTAGATGCTTTCAAGACATCAGTCTATAAAATACCAGTGAATCTTGCAAAGACACAGCAACACAAATTTTAAATAATTAATATGGGAACTAAAACACACTTTAGTCCAAACTGCGAAAACCTTCCAGAGAAGCTGGGTACACAACTAGGGCGGTACCAAGTACCACAGTGCCATGACTGTTCTGCAAATGCTGGCAAGTTGGCACATGTATTTCAACACAAACTGTAATCACAGCATCTTTATATACTAGAATAAGCAGAGAGGAAGGAAGGCCTGAACATTTACCTTTAAACTGTCCCAATAATGTTGCACAAGGGCCTAGAGAAGATCCTAGAACTGTGGCTACATGCACTTGTGACTACAGTACACACCTGAGGTAGTTTGGAGTTGGAGATGGGGGGTGGTTTAACTATGAACGGCTGTCTAGATCAGAATCAACTGATCTAGATCTGAAAATGTTACTTAAAACTTCTCAAATTTTATACCATTTATGCAAAGCTATGTGCATATTTTAGGAAGAGTTCAGTTTAATGATCAAATATAGGTGCAGAACACTCAGCATCTCGAGATTTTTTCAGGCTTTCACCTGAATATGCAGTTGCAGCTGCCACTCATAGCCAACCCACTGGCCTCAGCACTTTAAGTACTTCACCACAGAATTCCTGGAAAAGACAGTCCCAGGAAGGCATCATAGTCCCTTCAGCAAGGGGTAGATCTTGGCCAGAACCATTTAAGAGTGCAACTCTTGAACCAGGGGTATGTTTGACAGTGTGCACAGCCATATGGAGCTATTTAGTTTGGGTAACACAGTAACACAGACATGGGGACAAGGACTTCAGCATGCAATATGTGAGATGTTGTATGCTAGAACCAAAATCATGTTGTGAATGTTACCTGAGCTAGTTAGATTACATTTTATCTGTGACATTCCACACTACAGCTACATATATAGTTTGGCAGCAGCTTTACTGATTTATGTTTATTTCTGCATACTTTTCATATCTGTTACAATTCAGTGTATTTACAGGCCAAGTACTTGACCAAATTTCTGTTAACAGATCTAGTTCAAATCAGTTACCTTAAGTCAGCTCTGAGCACAGTTTTACATGGAAATACAATTAGAAAATACTTAAATTTAGGCAGGTCTAAATTGGAACAATGTAAGTGTGTGCCACAAAAAATGAAAGCTGAGATTTGGGGGGGACCAGTGTAGTACTGTTGTCTGAGAAGAAAAAGATGGGTACTATTCCGTTACTATATTTTTGTAAAGTCAGCCTGCCTGTAAACAAATAGCTTGTGATCACTGACAGCCAGTGACCACCTGAGGTCTGAAAAAAAAGAAGTAAATTTTTTCCAAATTAGAATACAGATAAAAATGAAAAGGCAATCACAAATGATGTATGCCACCATGTAATATAGAGATTGATACAGTGATTTCCTGTTCCTCACTGTCCAAATACATAATCAGAGAATCATAGGATAGCCTGGGTTGGAAGGGACCTTTCAGACCATCTAATCCCAGCCTCCCTGCTGTAGGCAGGGTCACTTTCCACTAGACCAGGTTTCTCAGAGCCCCCCCAGTCTGGCCTTGAACACTTCCATAATGTTGCATTATGAGGTCACAGTTGTGTTTCATAAACACATTTTCTATTATTATGGTGGACTTGGATGTGATGATCACTAGACCGTGTCAGGACGCACAACAATGGCATCTCGCATCAAAATAGTTTTAAAATTATTATTTTAATTGGAAATTTTACATAGTATAAAGGTACTACAGGTTTAAGGTACTGTATTTATTATCTCTTAAATGACATTGTACAGCTCAATAAGGAAAAAAATTACTGCACTGTTTTTAAACAAAGCACATTACTTACCAAAGAGTTAATCAACATAAAAAGACAATTGTTCTGTAGTTCAGTAGGTAAATTGGCAAAGCTTTTCTCTGAAAAACATCTTGCAAAATGTTTTCCTACCCATCTGTTGAAAAGAGAGCCATTCTTAGGTAAGGAAGATGAAAAATATTCTATATTCACTTTTTAGCATAAGTGATACCTCTAAAGTATTGTGAAGAAAAAAGATGTTTAAAATGTGAACATTTCACATGCCAAAATAAACCCTATCTTGCAAAATAAAATATTTTCAACATAAAGTAGATAAAATAAAAACAAGCAATATTTTATTTTACTTACTTCATACAATCAGCATATAGGTTTTCCACTCCCATTGAATGAGCAATGGCCATGCATTCTAGTACAGGTTGCTGTTTGCCAGGAACAGGCTAAAGTTGTTAGAAAATTACCACAATTATTGTACATTTTGATTTACAGAAACCATACAGAAGTAGAAAATCTTCAGTTCAAACAGAAGTAATGTCAGCTGCCATGGTATGTGTTTGCCTTTATGCAGTCATCTATTTCCACATGGCAGTGAAGTAGGATTCAGCCTCGTGAGCCTTATGCACAAAAATGCTCAACTCTATGCAGGTGTTTGTTTTTAAACCAATTTTAATTGAACAGACATTTTTTTTCTAAATACATGCCCATGAAACAAGATATGCAAATATAAAGTGTTTGCACATGCCCACCAAGAACAATTACCTTTACAATGGCACATATTAAACTATACTCAGTGTAATTTAATACATTGAATTAATCATGTGGAATACTGCTTTTAATCAGCTGAGGTTTCCAAGTGCCTGTAAATAGGTGGATGATATCACAGGCCTTATTCCCTCCATCAGTCCCAGATTCACACCTAAGAACAGGGACTGCTGACTTCAGACAACACCGCATAGCTCTCACGTACCTTGTCACTATGATTAAGTGTTAAGGAATAGATTCAAAATTCTCAGGCTCTATAGCTCACAAAGTAGCATGAGAAGTGACATACCTTTTGGAAAAAATGGCAGTAATCTCTTTTCAAAATGTAGATAGCTACTTCTTTTAGCCCATCCAGCCCATACATATCTGCGATGCCCAACATGCGACTGAAGAGAAAATAGTAGCAACAGGAATCAAAAAACCCTTGTGATATATGCATTTTGCTTACAGGACAATTTACATGCTAATTTCACCTCTTTGTTCAGTCAGAACTAACTTACTTACTATTACAGAAATAGATTGATAACCAAGTGTGACACTTGCCAAAGAATAATCTTCCAAACAGAAACATATATTGATCTAATAATAATCTCCCAGCCATTGAGTTTTGCCTATATAAAAGCAAGCCTCAGCCACTAGCTGAGAAACTGTTTAGGAGACTCTCAGTTTTCCTATTTTAAGGATAGTAAATGAAAAAAATATTTGTGCCAGTGGAGTTTCGGAGTTTTGAAGGTTTTTTCCCAGAGATTACATAAAATGTTACTGATGACATTCTTAAAAAGCAGAGTGAGCAAACTATTAGTTATTTTACATAATAATCAATACCACAATTTTATTTTCTATAGCAATTCATTAGCAATACATTGATATTGGGACATATTATAAACAATTTCATATTTTTAGGAAATTGTAGTGTTTTAATGTTTAGTGGCAGAGTTCATCACCTAATATATAAATGGTTTCAGCGAACAATTCACAAATTTCAGAATTTACTTCACCAATACAGGATTATGTATAAAACTGTGATTAAAAACTATCCCAGAAGAAAATGTCAACATTTACATTGGTTCCTATATATCATCTTTCATGGATCTATGAATAACTACTTAGCCTTCTCATCAATTTGAGTGATCATTAAAAAAAAAACTTAAAAATATTGACTGCTATATACTATCACACATTGTATATACTATTCTGAAAACTAAAAGGATGGTACAGGCAAATTAGGAATTATTTTGGTATTAAACATCATCTTGTTTTTCACTCTCCTCATATAATATTCCAAAACCATCTGGCACACCTTTTCCAGTAGCTGTCAAATAAATTTTATTTTTGGAATTTTCCTTTTATCTGAGAAAAAATAGAACAAGCAAACAAGCACAAACTACAATTAAAAAATAATAAAATTTGACATATACCCAACATCAACTTCGTCTGGGAAGTCCAAAATAGCTCCATATATAAAATGCAAGATGACACTCATTTCTGCATGGCTTATGCTGCAAAAAAGAAGAATGAAAAAATACAAATAAAGATATACCCACAATAAAATGCATCACATTTCTTAGCCAAAGGAAGTTGGTAAAAAAGCTGATACATCATCCAGCTGCTCTGTGAATGGAAGGCGAATGATCTGATAAAATTAAAGCAGTAAGATTTTTCAATGCAAAAGTGTCTGCACTTTTGTGTCGACATGGACTACATTTGGGGTGAATTTAGCTACTCAGTAGTCTTGCTGAAATTTTCTGACACTTCAAATCTTTAAAAATAAGTAATAAGTAGACTAACACTAACAACTATATTATTTACACTGATAATATGGAGGGAGGATTTTTTCATCATTGCCAAGCTCTTTACCAGCAATAATTCAATATTAAGTATCTATATAATTGTTTTATTATAATTACTCTAAGTATTTTATGATATATTTATCTTTTGCAACACTAAAAATACATTTAGTAGTTTTATTAAAATGCTAAGTAGAAATGTTACTCAGAATATTTAGAAAGTCTTTATTCGGATTAAGAAAGCTGCAAGTCCTACACAGTAGTGTTTGCATCCTTTCCCAATCCCAGCATCATAATGCAGAAAGGCACAGAATGCCTAAGTGATGGACATGATCTGAACAACACTTTCCTGTACTTGTGCACATACATTTTTGTGTGCAATCTTCAGGACCCACAAGTGCTCTGTGCATTAGTGTAAATGGAAGAGAGCCATGCAGAGCTAAGATCCTTTAAAACATTAGACATGTTTAAGCAATTGACACCGATGATTAACAACAAAAGGAAAGAAAAACAGTGTTGCAACATGCAAAGAAGCAACATCAGCACAGTTGTCTCCCTGTATATCACTACACACAACAGCCATAAAGTCAGCGAGAAGGAGCTTCCCCACAGTCTTGACAGCTTAAGCAGAATTTTCATTATTTCAGAGTTAGCCGTGTACTTCATCTCTAAGTGTTGTCAAAGACAGCACAGAAACCAGCAGTAAGCAGAAAAGTGAACTGGAAAAGGTAAAATTATGGCTATAACTCATAATAGCAGAAATTATGCAACACTGGCATGAGAATAGTCTCACATAAGGATTCAGTACTTCTCAGGAAAATGCCTCTACTGAAAAATAAGGATGAAAATTTCTTAACTACAGAGAAATCAATTACAGAGAGAGAACTGTAAACACCAGAGTAATTGGTGACTATCAGCCTCTAAAACACCACAAAAAGTAAGGAATAAATTAAATTGCAAGTATATTGTTTTATAAGGATAACTGAATCAACCAAATAAACAGGTAACCTTTCTGATTTTGAAGCAGTATTTTTACACTGACAGAAAACTAACAAGAACATTTAAGAAATGTTGGCCAAGCAATTTTATATTAACACAAAGCTGTTACATTTTGCAGCACTGTAAGGTACACAGTTCTTTCTGAAGAAAACTGAGTCAGCCATACAGCTAACATGTACATGGATGAGTACTCCTTTGCTTTTAAAGGAAATTGAATGTATTTCAATAGTTTTCTGATACTGAAAAGAACTAACTTGGCAGTGCCCAGCTTATCTGTGAAGTCTTAAGTATTCATCCTACAGTGACAGCTCTGTTATTCTCACACAGAAAGCCATGGTGAACAAGCATGCTAGATAAAATTGCTTTAGTATATGCTGCTGGAATATCACAATTAAACAGTATTTAGGAAATGTTATTTGTCTTTACATTGTAAATATGCTTATTGTACAAGTATGAAAATTACATTGTTCAGACACTTACAGTATTTTTCATGACATGTACAACAAGAAGTGAAAGAAAAGAATTCTCAAGTAGATTGTGAATATTAAAACATACTCTACACAAAAGGATCAGCGCCCTTCTGCTGATGAAAAAGATTTTTCTGAATCAGCTGACGGTATTAACAAATACACTACACACAGTTTCATCCTGAAGTCAAAACAGTACTCAGAAATTGTATCAGGCCGGAGAAAAGTGTCAAGGCATATTATTCTTCAGTGCTCTGTACACAGCACTGTTGTTACATATTTGCAGTGATTGTGAATTGCCTACCTTTGCTCCCACACGACTTGAAGAGACAACACTTACCCTTGAAGAGCGATGTGCTCTTGGGAGCTCTCAGCCCAGCTTCCACTCAGCATAGCAGCAAAGTAACTAGATCTGGCACATAAAATGGCCCTGAGAGAGAAAAAGTAAACATTATTCCACTACATACAAATATTCATGATGAGACTCTTTGATAGCAGAGTTAAATCTTTGCCCTTTATGCATTAAGGTGTCAGCTGTGTACTGCATGCCTTTTCTTCCAGTATGTTTGGAATTTCAAAATATGCTACAGAAGAAAACCAAACAGTACTCTATAAATTTTTCAGTTAAAGCTTGTTTTTAGTATGACTTTGAGATTCACACAGAGGAAATCTATTACCACAAGTGTTCTTCCTTTCATATAAAACTTCACATTTATTTCTCCTGTTTTATTTATCAAATAAGAGTAAATAACCTTGTTTATTTAGCCCCATTGTAAATAATTATATTCTGAACATCTTAAATTCTTCTTATATTACAAAATGTGTATTTATCAAAATGATAAGAATGAAATGTTTTGTATTCAGAATTTGCTACCCACCAAAAGTCAAACAAAACTTGATATTAGCATATGCTGGGACAATATGATGTATTTTTACAGCAAGAGCTATCAGTTCCTTCTGTTTACACTTACTACCCTTCTATATTTAAAAGGCATAACTGGCCACAACAGGGCTAATTCAATTTACTACTACTTCCATAAAAGAGAATAAAGAACCCCCAGAGCAGCAGTCTGCGGAGCTCAGTATCTCTACCATTATCAGTCTTCAAAATATCAGGTAAGAAGACCTTTGCAACAGGAGCTTTTAAGGTGGAAGTGCAGTGGCAGAAAGGAAGACAAGATAGTGGATGAAAACTGCTTTATGATTCGTTTTCCAGATCCACACCAGTTACAGTGTTAGCCTTTATGTATCTTATCTGGGTTACTGCAGCCACAGATAATATTCTCATACATAGAATTTTTTCATGACACTTACTCAGCTTCCCATTATTTATAAAATTAGCTTATGTCATGTATTTCCTGTGGCAGAGAAAGCAAAATGTTATACTAGGCATGAGAATCATTTCTGTTACATGTATTTGTTGTCTCTTAAAATGTCTCTGAGCACTCTCATTTTGCGTAGGAAGAAGCAAGAAGAATACTATTTCTGGTCTCTCCTCTAGTCATTACATATTCTGTATTCTCTCATCTCCCTTCCCTCCTCCTGCTTCAGAAGTCTCAATACTTTAAATTAGAAGCTTCTCGCACATTCCTCCTGTGAGTCATCCAGCAAAAATAATAACAACAAAGCTCTTACTGAATGTTTCATATCTTAGTGAAACACGTCCACACATAAATGGGTATTACATCCTAACGTGAAGTATATGAAATTCTGAGTACACACATGATCTTTTTTTTAATAAGATACAATAAAAATATCACAGAGATATGGAATACTTATCTCCATTTTTTAATCCCTTCCAAATAAATTTTAGTAATGGACAGGGATCAATCAACTTCAAAGGCATAGTTAGAGTGGATATTTCAAAGACTCATTTAATATAAGACAGGTACTTAGCAGAATAAGGACAAGTATGCATTACCTAAGTTTAGATTTTATCATCATATATTTATAAAATATATGGAGATACCAAATTATTTTGAAATAATTTTATCTGTGCTTGCCTACAGCAATGGTTAGTGCCAGTTTTATTATCAAACAAATCTGAATTGCTTCATGCAGAGCTCTGTAAGAATGCAACACTAGGAAGACATAAACCAGCAACACTAAAGTCTATTGGAAGTTCACAGGACTTCATGAGAAAGTCAGGAATGCTGATACCAGTGGTGGGAGACAGGGGGACCCTAACCTGTCTTCTGTTTGAGAACTTAAAAAAAAACCCCTTACAATAAGTAAATGATTCTGGTGCTTTCACCACAATGATACTGAAAGTTACATTGCCCTCACTAGCTCCTACTGCTCACATGACGCAGTGCTAAAACAAGCTCAAGTCCTGTGTCTGTTTCAGAACATCCTTGTTTTCTCTATGATTTACTGCTGTATTTTTTGATGCTAGTTAAGCTAGATACATAGCTCCAGGCAGTTAAGTGGCCTAAATTAAAAAAGCTTTACTGATAGAAACTCTTTGCTGCACTATTTTTTCTGCATGAAAGCATTTGTTTCTCAATCTTTCGTATTTGAGAACATATCTTATAGTGTAGACCAGAAGAAACGTTCCTTACTACACTACATTCTGAAAATGTAGCATACATCCAAATTCTATTATTTAAAAAAATAAAATACCCACACACACTACTATAACATATCTTCTATAAAGATATTATAATGTCAGTAATAAACTGCACACACCCCCCACCCCCATTTTATGATGAGAAAGTACTAAAAGTAGTGGAGGGTTTTTATAGTCGCTCTCAGTTATTTATATACTCAAAGGGAACAAAATACAAGCTGTGTAGTTTGCTATCTCAAATGCAAACAGACTTATATCAAAGGTACAAAGAATGGTACTGACACTTTAATTTGCTTTCCCAAGCCACAAGAGTACAATGAGCCAAAGTTCTTAAATGGTCCTGGACTTTGGATCTAGTTAAGTTGCCTGACAATCTTTACATCTACATAACTGAAGTAATGAAATAAAATTTTGTATGCACAGATTCTGAAGAGCAGAAAAAAAAATTACTACTCCAGAAATTTTCTCCTGTATGGAAATTTTATTCAGCATTAATAAGTGAATAGTTTGTTAGTGGATTTTTTGTTTTCTTAACAGAGCATTACCTTTTATTATTTTGTATTTCATATATGTATAAATACAGCAAAAAACTGTACAAGTATTTATATGAGTATATACTTAATATATGAGTTTACAGTGGCAACCTTAGAAGTGCTAAAAGTGCAGCTGTTTTCAAAATAGTTGCTGTTGATGATAAATTATATTCATTAGTATCAAAGTTCAGCCACTCCACACATAAGACCTAAAAGCTGGAACAGTTCACAGCTAGGGAACAGCACCAGCAATACTTCCTACAGACATACAGTAACAGCAGCATTTTATACCAGATGGTTATTGACTGAAAAACTTTTTACTGTAAATACTTATGTACCTGTGAGCTTGAAAATCTTTGCCTTCTATGCAAATATTAATATCTGGACAACAGCAATTCTTGTAGAGCATCAGTAAGTCTTCTCCTAATACAGACGCAGTTTCTACTCTGGAATTACCTGCATATGGGGAGAAATAGCTGTTTTCACTTTGTGAGGTGCACAAGAGACTATTGACAGAGCACAGATAAAATATTTGAAAAGATCCTGACATAATTAAATTTTTTATTATTGCATATTCAAGCTAGGATTTTCCTTAAAAGGTTTTCCAAACCTTGCTTTTTACTTCTTATTTTGACTTATCAGAAATTTGACCAATGCTCCATATTTGGTATCTACAGAAGTGCCAGAGTTGCTCTTTTGCAAGATTATGTGCCCAGTTCATTTTTTTCTGCAGAGATCCAGAAGCTCTGCACTAAAGAAGTGTAGTCCCTGAGAAAGTTCAGGGTGATGCAGTGCTACAGGCTTCCACCTGAACACATCTGCAGCTTGAGCCTGTGTCACTGACACAGGTGCAGCAGCCAACACCTCTGGGGAAGATGCAGTTAAACATTTCCTTGTATTATTTAATTCAGAGCTGTAGTATGGAAGGTTCTGAAAGGTTCCAGAACCCTCATAAAACAATGGTGGAACTACTGCAATTTGCTAGGAAAGGAAAACAAGGGAGATACTCTGCTGTGTGGAAGTCCCCCATGGTAAGGAGTGGAGCTCACTGTATTCCAGGGAAAAGACAGGACATGGTGATGACCATGCCTGATGCCTGACAATTCCAGATTTATTACACCACACATTACCTGGGAACTGTGCCTGCCTAACTTCTGCAGCAATTAATTTCTTCAAAGTGTGAGAGAATGAGGTGGGCCATAGAAAAGAATATCCATGTAAGCTGTGCTGTAACAATAGTTTCGATTTTGCCTGCATTTTTACAGCTGTAGGAGTATTTGAACAATTATTTAAAAGACAAAAAGAGAAAGAAATGTAATTCCAAACCTACCTGCAGCGGCTTTGCTGCTTTCTGCATCAATGGCTGCTTCTGGAATTTCTTCTTCAATACCAGACAAACGAACAACTTCTTTCTGCACAGCTCCACCTGGAGTATTCTGATCAACTGGTGGTTTTTTGCTTTGTCCAAGACAATTTACATTTTTTTGAGTGTTCTGAAGAGTAATAGTGTTCCCTTCTTGTATTTTCCTCATAACCAGCTCCTCAACTTCTTTAACATTTATATCAGATGAGTATAGAATCCTAGAAGATGACACTAACTTTTACTCCCATGATTTTTTAATTGAAGAAAACAAAAAATTAAATTTTTTTCCATCTAACAAAATTCATGACCAGAAAACAAAGAGCTGGACTCTGCAGTGCTTAAAAAACCCATCCTTTTAAAAATGTATCTCTGGAAAACTTATTTCTGCAAATGCTTGAAAAGTATAAACAAGCACCGCAAAATACAGAAACCTTCTAACATCAAGGTTACAGTAAAAAATCATTAAAATTGTATAGAGATATAAATGAACTGGATAAATACATTTCAATTTCAAAGGAAGTACTTAAAGCACAAAAATTTGCAGTTAAGATTACCCAAGAACTTTCACTTTGCCCATGTAGTAATTCCAGCTTCCCACTTTCCCATCTGTTTCACCAGCTTATTTTTGGCTCAAGATCTGGAAAGGCTAACAAAGCCTGCAGTCTGTGACTGCGAAGATCTTGTATTTATGGAAACACACTGCACTCCAGCACAGATAACACATTTTATCCTTGGTTTCATACCATATAGATGAAGTTAACAAAGTTTAACAGAAGAGCTACAGTTACTTTGGATGTAACAGACGTACTCAGAGATCTGCTTTAGTCACTCACTCCATGGCAAAGAGGCTTTTTTGTTAATACTCAGAGAACAGTAATTTCAGCGTGTTATTTGAACTCTGTACTTGAAGGGGCAGAGAAAACATGCAAAGAAATAACTTTCCTTCTTAAGTTCTGTATTTAAAGGATTGAGACAAGTAGAATTTTTTTTTTGTCTATGTGATACAGGTCCTCACCAGGAGAGAATAAGGAGAAACAAGAATGTAGGGAATGACAATTTTTTTTTACTATTTTATTAGATTTTGAAAGCAAGGGCCAGGAAAGGATGTAACACGAACATGTTCCTTTAACAGGAAAGGATGTAACATGTAATAAGATTTCACATGGAATAAGTAAGATCAGTGGACCCTTTTTACATGTTATTTTAAGGTTGTTGTGTATGTGTGTGCTTTCAGAATTCTCAACCTGTGAACTCACCACCTATTGCTTTTCATATTTAAAGTGCTTTCCAACCTAGCATAATAATAATAGCATGAGGGAAAGACAAGTAATAACATACCATAGTACCAAGAATAGGAGCAGAAGTTGCTTGATGGAGCAGGGAGACTTTGCAACTCTTTAGAAAATTTAAGACCACTACTTCTACACATTTTCCCTATTTGCTGTGCTTCCCAGTACATAATATCTGTGTTTTACAGCTCTAAGGCAGTAGGACTCACGAATAGAAATTGAGAGTAGAAACTAAGCCAGAGATTTCAAAATTTTACAGAAGCATTCTGAAGTTTTGTCTTCAATTTTTTTGTCCATATTAGACCTTCTAAGAATTGTCACTTAAAGTCACATAGACATTGCCAGTACTAGAAAAAAAATCCAATAATTTGCTCTTTATCCCTACATCTTCACCAGATGTAAGCTAATACCACAATTAAAGAAGTATACTGGTCACATACTGAATGTAGAAAACTGCAAGAAGTTCCCTAGGAAGGATTTGTTGAAAAAAAAAATTGCCACTGAACATGTTAGGCTAAGCTTGCACTGGAACTTTGCTTATTCATCTTTCTGTTGCTACAGAGCTTTTGCAGATTTAACATGTCAAGACAATACAAATTTACTTTGAGGGACAAAGAAAATCAGCAGCAACACATAGAGTGCTTTGGCATAAATTATTTATTTTACTATTCATACTTACTTTCTGCAGTAACTGAAAAACATCCATAGGGAATCTCATAAGCTAGGCAATAAGGCAACACTCTCCTGGGAATGCTCAGGGTATTTTCAGAGAATCTACGTAAGAAACCTCAGGAATGCAATTAATTTTGTTATCACTACACTTCAGTCAATAAAAATAGCATCCTTACTAGAGCTAGGAACTCAGTAAATAAAACAAATAAACTGGCATTTTAAACCAGACCTAAGTAACTGGTTTCTAGATCTGAAAAAGTTTTATTTTAAATAAGTTTTTTCCTGTAAAAAGTCAAGAAACTTTGACTCTTTCAGTTAACATTTAAAATCCAGTCACATTCCTGGATTTATTGCTTCCAGAAATTTAGCAGGTTATCTTAATATTAGAGTTCTACTTAATACAGACTGTTAATGTACTACTTTGAAAGACTCATGGATGCATACATCATTTTGCTTCACAGACAGCAATAATGATTTTGGCACATCTTTTAGAAATTTCCTTTTATCCTAGTAACTCCCATTAGATGTTTCCAGAATGCCAGATTCTGCAGTTTTCTAAAACCTGTTATAAAAAACTTTGCTTGGCAGCACCCTGTATTTTATAGGCTCATTTCTAAAGCAGAGTGAAGTTTTCTAGACTGTCTCCTCCAGAGTATTAAATGGTGACTTTTCACATAAAATAAAAGCTAGGGAAATCTGGCATCCACAGGAAAATGCATAGCTTGGACCTTGGAGCTCAGATGGTTTAGTGATAATGTAAAACCATCCCTTTAAAACAGTTGTTTTAAGAAACCAGGATCCTTACTGCAGAATTGTAATAGGAATAGTTTTTAAAAACTATTCCAAACCTCTTGAGCAGGCATCATTCAATGTGCCATCCTAGTTTCATTATCTAAAGAGCAGAAGACAACAATTCTATAAAGTTATAAATCTCTTCTTTAAATCAGATAGAGGTATCATCAGAGGGTGACCCCCAGAGCCTTCTCTTCTCCAGGCTGAACAACTCCAGTTCTCTCAGCCTGTCTTCACAGGAGAGGTGCTCCAGCCCTCTGATCAGCTTTGGTTGCCCTCCTTTTGACTCATTCCAAAGCTGTTTCTTATGCTGGGGACCCCAGAGCTGGATGAGAACTCCAGGTGGAGTCTCACGAGAGTGGACCAGAGGGGCAGAGTCACCTCCATCCCCCTGCTGGCCACGCTGCTTCTCATGCAGCCCAGGACAGGCTCGGCTTTCTGGGCTGCGAGTGCACACTGCTGGCTCATGTTGAACCTTCTGTTAACCAGCCACAGCTCTTTGAGTGTGGCCATCCAGCCAACTCCTCATCCACTGAATGGTCCCTCTGTCAAACCCAAGCCTATCAAGATGAGAGACAAGAATGTCATAATAACCAGATTAACACTAAAGTATCTCCTGCACATGTGTAAAACACCATATTATACAGTTTTACTTAAAGCCATCAGTTACCACAATTAAATGCCAAAATGAAACCCAAATCTATTTACTTCTATTAATAAAAACAGAACCAATATAGGAAGCCTCTGAATTACTGCCTGCCAGGAGTTTTAATGCACCCACATCTAGCAAACCCAACTGCAGTAAATACTCTCATGTACTGCATTTAATCTTGGTACACTTGCAAAAACAGTTCAGCAATACACCTAAAGCAGTGCATCTTCATTGTCTACATTAGGCATTTCATATGCACTTCAACCTACCTTAACAACTTAGGATTCTTCCATTTCCCTTTAGATTTGCTAAAAGAAACATCTGCTTAATTTTTGCAGTCAAGATGGTTGTTTTAACTGATTTCTTGAGGTGTTTCAGTGAATTTCTTCTCATGAGATGCAACATCAACTGCTTTACTGCCTCACACAGGTGCTGATTAAATTTTCTAATTTTTTGTGACAGGTATGCATTTCAGAAGAAGAATCAGACCCTTAAATATCATGGGCCCAGCGAAGGGGCCCATTTCTCACAGATCAGTTTTTTTCCTCCTTCAGGCATAAATCCACTGCATTAAGATACTATGTTTCCAAAGCATTACCCCTACTGAATATATTGGGACTTGACAGTTCAGTTTCTCAATTGAGAAACTGAGATTAGATATAAATACAGATGAAAAAAAAAAAACCCAGTAAGAAAAAAGACAAACTTATTGTTTCTATCTATGGAGAAAGGAGATAAGATTACCATTGTTTGGCATGTGTTTAAAGCCCATTTTCATCAAAATAAACAGGTCATCGTGGTGAAGTCTTTCTTCCCCCAACAGGATATAGCACTAAATCTAAGATACAAGCTTCATGTTGTACACTACTTATTTGCCTCCTTAGCATAGTCTAGTTCTTCTCAATGAATAACTTAGCTCAAAAAACTAACTTGGTGTTGTAATGACAAACTGAAATCAGAGAATACGGTTATCAGAACAAACATAGGAAAAAGTTAGAACACCTTAAGTATTCAAGATGAGCAGATTCTTTAATCTCTTAACTTGGTTCACAATAATTTGATTTCAACTTTCTCACTTCTCTACACTAAAATAACTTCTAACAGAGCATTTTAATTTCCACAAGTCAGGATTTATTGTTTCAAAAAGTTTAAGACAGTCACATCACATCTCCCATATTACCACACTTGTAGGGCAAAGTTTGTTAATTTTAGTAGTTTCAGGAAGGATGATTTTATTCAGCTGTACTGCTGATTCCTTTATGTCTTAATACAGGGAAAGAATAGTTGTTCTGCCAAAAAATCCACCTGCAAGTGCCACAAAAAGCCCTTTTTGCAGCTGATTTGTTTTCAAGTTCCATTAATCAGTCATTTAGAGAAGATACTCCTTGCATGGTAGGCTGCACCATATCAACAGGCACAAGTGATAAAAGGATAACAGGGAAGGACCATACCAGAATAGTCTGTATAAACCACAAAATTTCAAGAACATGCGAGGCAGGCTATTCTTCTGAAATAAAGTGGTCTGCAGTCATAACCCACTAGAGGGAATACACAAACATATATATTAAGGGTAGGACTGCTGAGGCATAAACATAAAGGAATTCAGTGTACATGCGCATAACTCAGTTTTTTTTCCTCCAAAAAAGCTATTATCCAATGGGGACTAAGACAATCTAGCAATCAAGAAGAAGAAACTCACAGATAATTTATTTAAATAAATATTTCCCCTTTTCACTACTTTGTAATCCAGTGTTATGGAACTTTAACTGGGAATTGTACTTAAAGAACAAATATTCACAAACATTCTAATTGGTGTAACTCATTTATGAAAACCTCACATACAAGAGAATATCAAGCTGGAAATAGTGCTAAGACATCACCTTCTATAGTGTTAGTATGATGTTGAATAATTTCAAAAGGTATCCCACTTTATGGCTTAGGGCTTTTTTCCCTGCACACAGAAAAGAATGTGATAGACAGGAGCAACACTGAGTTTGCAAGAGGTGTGGCTAAGTGACAGATGAAACAGGAACAATGCTATAGAGTATCTGTTGTATTCATAGTTACTATAGCCAAAGATTTTTTATACAAAGGAAAGGTATGCATACATAGACTCTATGGAAAGCAGTTATTGCCACCATGCTGTCTAGAATTTACCTTCCAGAAAGCTTCTGCCTGCACTTAAGCGAGATATGCATCTGTGTCATGCCTGATACAGAATTCTACAAGCGTTACACGGTCGAAACCTTGGCTGGTCTACTTTCAATCAATTGCTGGTATTGCAGGCTAACCCCTGTGGCAGTAAATGTCACAATGACAATCATATTCCTTTGTATGTGATCGTATTTATTGCTTTTTAACTGGATCTCACTGGATCTCATGTCATTAGGTCCTTCTCTGTCCCTCCTCGTATCAGACCCCTCCAATAGAAATATACTGAGACAATATCTAGATGTTTATTGCTAAAGCAATATTTTGTCCAACTGCAAGGGTAAATAAAAAGCAGTTTGCCTCTCAGCAGGCAAGACAGTAATGATCTGTGACAGACAGTTGTTCTTCAGGGATGCTAAGTTTCTCTTCGTAAGGCACACTGCAGAACTCTGCTTAGGCAGTCTCTGGCCATCAGTGTACTTGCAACTGTTGACATTTTTCTACTTGTGTCCTGAAGAACAACAGAAGGCTATTGGAGGGCAGAGTCAATATTACACTAACTTTATTGGGCAAAAATGTAGGGATGCTGCATATCTGGTGACCAGAAGTTTCTTCCTGGTGTCCTCAGACGGTGCTTGTGTACAGAGGTAAACAAAGCACTGCTTAGATGCTCATCTACTGCATGCTAAGGCTATGCAGAAAGATCAGCATGAAGATTACTATGTCCTATCTCCTGCTCAAAAGAGGAGGGAAGAGGAGCTGCACAGCCTTCAGCACACAAATGACATGTAGATCATAGACACAAGCCCACATCTCTCCTGAGGAAGAGAGACAGAGGCCCAAAGGAAGTGTGCCTCACTGAGATGCAGGCCAGATTTAGCTCGTGAGAAAATGAAGTCCCCAGATCCCCATGGAAAGATAATTTTTACTCAGGAAAATAAAAGCAAAGCTGAATACAAACAGGAAAAGTAATGAAATTTTGTTATAGCTTTGATGAACTCTTCAGTACTATTCCACTTCTCCATATATACAAGGAACCAGAACTTTTGTAGAAGGCAATAACTTTCTCTCAGGAGCTCAGCTGCAGCTACAGGTCTCTGTTACAACTCATCATGGCAGTTCACATGCTCCAAGAACTAGGCTGGCTTCCAGTAAAACTAAAGCTGTAATTTAAGCCACTGTTTTGCACTTATGAAGATCTAATTTATTTAAATTTTAACAATAAGAAACCACTGAGATTCAACAGCCACTGAGACTATTTGATCACCTGAACAATAGCTCTTTTCAATCAAAGCTGCATGCTTTCTTTGGTCCAAATGAGTTCAAGGTTGTAAACTTCAGTGCACTCTGTAAGCACAAATCTCCATATTGCTAGGTTAGAGGACTCAAAAGGTAAAGTATCAAACAGCACCAAACACTAAGTTTAAAAAAAGCTATTGTCTTGCAAAGCACACTTCATACACAGTTTAGAACATATGGGGAGGTTTATTTGAAGATTCTAAACTCACTGTGAAAAGACACAAGGTTTATAATTTGTAGAGCTGAGTTTAAAGGTGTTTTCCAATGCCAAGCTTTTTGGCGAACATGCAGGACTCCAGACATCATTCCTTACCTTACAGCAAACCCAGACAAAACTGAAAGCAAGTATCAGTGACATATTAAGTGCTTACCATTAGGAATACAAACCTCTGATATAACAGTATATAAATAATTAAAATAATTATTCAGAATAATTATTTCAAAATTAATTTGATTTTTAAAAAATTTGCATTATCATGCTTCTCCATGTAATTCTTCTGTAACACCACTTACAGGAATGTGAAAGAAATTAATGATGTCACAGTAACAATGGAATCAGGAAAAATACAGGACAAAAACCATGTGGTTTTGTTTCTTACCACTTGTTTTGCTAATGCTCCTGCCAGGCTGTGGCAGTAACGCAACATATGCCTGTTAATCAATCTGCTCCACTACAAAAATTCTGTTTCAGATATTACTCTGGGTTCAAAACATTTTCATTCATATTTAGGTTGCTGTTAAAACAGCAATAATATCCTGTTCCTGATGAAAACAATACCAGGAGCCTGCAAATACCAATATTTTCTAGGCACATCCTGAATTCATGTGAAATCCCAGAGTGATTTCTTTCTACCACTTTGCTCCTGGTGCATTTCTGTAAGTGCCGATTGGCTCTAACACCAACTCTCTTTTAGGGAAAGTAGGTGGCACCACCACAGCTTTGTTAGCAGTTCTTTGAGAAAAGGATTAGAGGAACTTACAAGAAGGAGGATTGCAAGGTCTGGTGGCAACACCCCTCATGTACTTCACCTTAGGTTTAGAACAAGACATGAGAGATGCTGCATATGTGGCAATGGGAAAACAGCTGGCAGTGCAAAAACATGCTGGCCCTTGCACTAGTCCCTGGGGAGTAGCCAGCCCACACACCTCCCTCTGGGATCCCAGTTTGCATCAAAGCTGTGCTGTGTTTGGCCCAGCCCATGGCTCACTACGACGTGAGAGAGCAGTTTCGAACTTAATGCATTTTCATTCAACTTGCCGAAGTCCTCTTAGATTCCCATAACCATAACTTTTTAAAACAGGAGCTGAGAGGGGATTTTATTTACTGTTTTCATTTGGGAATCTGGATAAAAAGGGTGTTAGAAGGCACAGCCTTTCTCTTTTCCTATTACAAGTCCTTTACGCACCATAAAAAAGCACGCTAAAGTGGAGAGTTACAGCCATGTGCTATCCAGCAGAAGAGCAAAGGCAAATAAAAAAGTTACAGAAAAGCCCTCTGCAAACTCTGTAGGAAGGCTGTGAGGATACTGCCTTGAACGGGAAAAGCTTTAAAACAGGCAATGGCATAGGGAAAAAAGAAGAGGCGGGACCCAAGAGAAGTTGGTGCCGGGGCCACCCCACCAATCCCGCCGCGGCCGCGCACTCACCGCAGGAAGCCCCGGAACTCCGCGGGTCCCATGCCGCCCAGCCGCAGCTCCCCCGGGGGCAGCTGCCCCCCCGCCAGACCTTCGCAGATCAGAGGCGCCCGCGCCAGCAGCACCGCCCGGTGCACCCGCAGCGCCGCGTCGCCCACTCGGAAGGTGAAGTCGGAGTGGGTCCCCTCCGTCAGCAGCCTGCGGGACGGCACCGTTACCGCGTGTCTCCGCCCCGCCCGGGGCCGCCCCCGCCTCGGCCGCCGCCCCGCGCCCACCTGTCGAGGTCCTGCCGGAGTTGCTCGGCCAGCGCCTCCTTCAGCCGCTGCCGTTCCGCCGCCGCCGGGCCGGGGCCCTTCGGCGCTGCGCCGCCGCCGCCGCAGCGCGCCATGTGACATGATTAAGGATCCGCAG